>JARBWK010000006.1:137965432-138565432 GCA_030556195.1 Anolis apletophallus | reverse complement strand
ATCTATCACTATGATCAATGCATATTTACTTTGGAGTAACATAAACATTTTAGTTAAAACAATTTCTGGGAAGAAGACCTTAGGTTTTCATCTCCTTTGCCTGAGCTGCTCAAAAGCTTTTAGGCAAGACGTGGGAAAGCAATCCTTATAGGGGACAAAAGAAAGAACCCTAACCCTAACCCAGGACAGAGGCAAATGGGAAAGCGAAGATATTCCTCTCTACTTTTTTTCTTCCTGGATTGGAAGGTACATAACTACTAGGGGTGGTTGATCCATAAAAAAATTGATTCTAAACTCGGGGGGGGGGGGAGGGGGTGTTTCCCTTGCTGGGTCGTTATAGAAATTATTCCGAAAAATTTTAAATAAATTTCGTAATTGAAACGTAAATACTAACAAATTTTCATTTTTATTCGTTACGCCAGCTGGGAGGCTAGAATGGAGGGCTTGCTCTCCACTCTTCCCTCCCCCCAGGTCAGAAGCATCTCGGATTAAATTTAATCCGAGATGCCTCTCAGCTGGGAAGGCAGGGAGGCTAGAATGGAGGGCTTGCTCTTCTCTCCCTCCCCCCCGAGCTCAGATGCCTCTCAGCTGGGAGGGGCAGGGAGGGAAGAAGGGAGAGCAAGCACGATTTCTCCTCCCTCCCCCGAGCTCAGAAGCATAGCACATTATATTTAATGTGCGATGTCTCTCAGCTGGAGGGGGGGCAGGGAGGGAAGAAGAGAAAACAAGCACTCCACTCCTCCCTCCCCCCGAGCTCAGAAGCATTGCACATTATATTAAATGTGCAATGCCTCTCAGCTGGGGGGGGGGCAGGGAGGGAAGAAGGGAGAGCAAGCACTCCACTCCCCCCTCCCCCTCCGAGCTCAGAAGCGTCGCACATTATATTTAATGTGTGATGCCTCCCAGCTGGGGCAGGAGGGAAGAAGGGAGAGCATGTACTCCACTTCTCCCGGGTTGGATTCTGAGCTGGCAGGGGCGAAGGGAGGCGCCTCCCTTCCCCTCTGCCAGCCCGCTAACCAACCTGCGTTCCCTTTAACCCGTGTGTCAGATGGCGACAGGAGGGTGGAGGGGGCAGCCTGGCACCCTCCTCTCGCCAGCTGAGACCCAAATGGGGGTTATTTTTAACCCATGTTTGGGTGTCATCTGGCGAGAGGAGATGCTGCCTTCCACTCCCCTCTCGCCAGCTGACAACCAAAGGTGGGTTAAACATAAGAAAGGGCGGAAACAACCAAATAACGAGCCCTTTACGTAAATGGCTGACCCGGTTTCGATTTAGAAAGGTCACTTCCGGGTTGGACGACGAAGGTCGATATAGGGTCAAAATAATTTCAAATACAAAATATTAACGGGTTTCAAAGTATTTAAATTGGAGATATCCACCCCTAATAATACAACAGTGCCATGGCTGGTATAGGTTTATTCCAATCAAAAGAAAGGCTGTGAGGATGCTGTGTACACACATGGCCTTAGTATCCTAGTGTTGGGAGAGACCTTGTGGGCCATCCAGTCCAACCCCCTGCCAAGAAACAGAAAAATCGCATTCAAAGCACCCCCAACAGATGACCTTCCAGCCTCTGTTTAAAAGCCTCCAAAGAAGGAGCCCCCACCAACCTCTCTTTATCTGTTTCTTGCATGCCCCTTTTTTGTCCCAACAGGCAACACAGGATTGAAAAAGGAGCAACAAGAGCAAGGCTGCCTTCTGCAACCAGAGCAAAGCAGTTTTCCAGGGCAAGACTTTTTTTCCCTTCTTGTGGACCTCTCTATTCCACTTGCAATTAGCCAGGCACACAAGTCTGGGAAAGCGACTTTTCTTGGGTCATAACTTTATTTTATTTATTTATTTAGGGATTTATTAACCGCCCATCCCAGATGGCTCTGGGCGATTTAGAGAAAAACACACAGCTAAATACCTGAAACATCTAAAAACATCTAAAAGTATCTAACATCTAAAAACATCTAAAAGCAATTAGCATCTAAGAACATCTAAAAACAATTAACAGTCTAACAGTTCTCTGCCAAACGTCCTCTCAAACAGCCACGTTTTACAAGCCGTGCGAAAGTCTTTTAGAACACGGGTGGCTCTGATGTAAGGAGGGAGGACGTTCCAAAATGATGGGGCGATCACCGAAAAAGCTCTACGCAGGGTTGATGTCAAATGGACATCCTTAGGGCCTGGGACCTGTAGTAGATTCTGATGGTCTGATCGAGGCGATCTCAAGGGTCAACACAGAGAGAGGTGTTCCCGTAGGTATGCCGACCCTTGACCATGCAAGGCCTTAAAGGTTAGAACCAGCACCTTGTGAGTAATACGGAACTCGACTGGAAGCCAGTGCAGTCGGTATTGCACAGGTGTTATATCGTTCCTCACAGGGGTTCCCATGAGGAGTCTGGCCGCCGCATTCTGTACTAGTCGAAGTCTCCGGGTCACCGGCAAGGGAAGGTCAACATAAAGGGCATTACAATAGTCGAGTCTTGAGGTTACTGTGGCATGAACCACTGTGGTCAGGTCATCCCCCGACAGGAAGGGCACCAGCTGCCTAGCCTGCCGAAGATGGAAAAAGGCGGACTTACTGATGGCGGAGACCTGGGCCTCCATTGTCAATAACGAGTCAAAAATGACACCAAGGCTTTTGACAGTGATAGCTGGAGGGAGAGGCTCACCGTCTATGGTGGGCAACCTAACCTCATCTAATCCAGGACAACCCAGCCACAAGATCTCAGTCTTTGCTGGATTCACCCTCCATCTACTGGAACACAGCCAACCGGTTACAGCCTCAAGGCAAGATGTGAAGTTATCAGGAACTGAATCTGGTCGGCCGTCCATCTGTAGAAGGAGCAGGGTGTCATCAGCATACTGATAACACTCCAGCCCATAACTCCGAACTAGCCGAGTCTCTATGATTCTGAACATTACAGTCTAACTCCCACTTTCAGCAAGAGCTTCAGACATTTTCAAATTACAAGAAAAGAGATTCCACCTAAACATTAGAAAGAACTTCCCGGTGACAAGGACACCTTCCCCCAATGCATATTGGGAGCAAGGAGCTTTGCCTCCCTCCCACGAGGAGGTGAAAAAGGGGAGGATCCGGAAGGAGCCTCTCTGCAGCTGGGGCGGGGCTTCATCCACCGGAAGCCAGCCCCAGCTGCTCACTTCTTCAGGAGGCAGCGAAGGACAAGCATGCAGGCTGCTCCCTCTCCGACCTCAAGATCTCTGAAGAGGAAAATCAGGTCGGTCTCGGGGGCCTGCGGGGGAGTGGAGGGGACCCGCGGTTTGCAGCGGGCCCCTCTTCTCCTCCTGGGGGTTTCTTGGGGGGGGGAGAGGGCCTTTGTTTTAGGGTTAGGCTATCCCACCACCCCCTTTACTAAAGCCCTCCTTTTTGCCCCCTTTTACTAAAGTTCAACTGGTGGGCCACTGTTCAGAATGCTCTAGATGGGCTGAAGCCCGATTCAGCATGGGATGTTCTTCTTAAAGTTCTTCTGGGGGCTTGGGACAAAGCTCCTTGACCATGGAATATGCTTCCTTGGATCATGGTGGAGTCTCCTTCTCTGGAGATTTTAAAGTAGAGACTCAATAGCCATCTGTTGGGAGTGCTTGGATTTAGTCCAGAATGAGGTTGGACTGGATGGACCTTCCAAATCTGATTCAATACAAAGTTGGAGTTTCCAGATCAAACTGTCTTATGACAGCTCTAGCCCATCCATAAATTTATTTATTTATTTATTTATTGGACTTCTTCGCCACCACTCCCAAGTGGATCAGGGCGGCTTACAAGTTCAAGAACAACAAAGCGACAATGGTGCATAAAATACTAAAGGCAACAGCAGTAAAACATTACAAGATTACATAAAACAACAGTATTTAATTGACTGACAGCACGTTTAAACTGACTCAGTTGCGAAGGCCTGCCGAAATAACCTGGTTTTACAGGCTTTCCGGAAGGCCAGGAGGTCACGGAGTGACCTGGCCTCCGGCGGCAGGGAATTCCAAAGCGTAGGGGCAATGATGAAAAAAGCCCTTCTCCTCGTAGCCGTGAGGCAATAGGCTTTGGCGCTTGGAACGAGTAGAAGATCTTTGTCTTCGGATCTCAGAGCTCTCGTAGGATAGTATGGGTGAGGCGGTCCCTCAGGTACACTGGCCCCAGACCATATAAGGCCTTGAAAGTCAAAACTAACACTTTGAAAGTGATCCAGAATTCAATAGGGAGTCAGTGCAATTCCCGCAACACAGGTGTAATTCGGTGGCCCACAGGCGTGCCTGTGAGCACCCGGGCCGCGACCTTTTGCACTACCTTAAGTTTCCTGGTCACCGTCAGAGGTAGGTAAATGTAGAGTTTTCATGAATACCAGCTTTGAATCAAAGCACCAGTACCTGAATCCCAATGCAGCAATATTATTGATTAGTCAAGTATCTAGCATATCCTTCATTTTTTCCCAAGCAGAATTGCAGGCCATGCAAAGTCCTTAGAGTGTCATAAAGAATGTTTCACCGCTGGCAATAATCAGCTAAGCCTACAAGATATCTCTCCATTCCCCATAGGCCAAGTGTATTAAAATAGCCTTCACTTGTGAATGAATCATACTTTACATAACAAAGCAGAAGAGAAGCCATTGCCTCCCAGGACTCAATAGTAACTTAGGATTGTGCACAGTGA
Organism: Anolis apletophallus; assembly: GCA_030556195.1. Taxonomy (NCBI): domain Eukaryota; kingdom Metazoa; phylum Chordata; class Lepidosauria; order Squamata; family Anolidae; genus Anolis; species Anolis apletophallus. The sequence goes on along the minus strand of JARBWK010000006.1, from coordinate 138,560,780 downwards.
TGGCACAAACATATCATCATCACCATAAGAATCACGATCATCATCAGACATCCCACCAAGCAATCAGAATTGTCCCTCCTGCTCTCAAGGCTTTCAGAACTTGTATAGTTAATTTACAGCTAGCGGTGCTGCGTAGTCCCTGGTTAAAATCTTCCCTCAGCCATTAATTCACTAGCTTGCCTCAGGCTAGCTGATATATGCTATCGCTCCTTGGATGAAAATACAGGGAGCAACACTGACCAAGGCAACTGTAATTATTCATATTAGGAAGGCCAATGTAATCAGGCAAATCAGAATACAGTGGCACTGGTCCTGGTCTGACTGCAAAAGTTTCCAGTTCGGTCTCTAGCATTTCCAGACAAGACGAGGAAACCAATGTTGTCTGAAACCTCAAAAAGTTTCTGACAGTCAGTTGACCATATCAAGTTCAATGAAGCAGTGGTCCGACTCATGATAAAATGATCTCCTGTATTCTCTCTCCTCTAACATAATCTCCATTTGTCTCACTGAGGGCAACAACAACCACCATCATGTAATTTTCCTATTTGCATCCACTTATCTCTCACCTAGAAGGAAGAATCTACAGTATATTATTTCCCCAGCTACAGCAGGGAGGAAAGGTTTGTGAACACATTTGGATTATAAAATGTTTCCCACTTGAAATTCTATTAGATCGTAATCCTATAATCCCAGATAAAGAACAGATAACCTGATTGAAGCATAAGGCACATACACATGACGTGCTTTCAAAATGTATTTATCTACAACAGGTTCAAAAACCAATATCCACATGCGAGAAAGCACATGAATCTTTAAATTTAGCACTGAGTGGCATGATTTTAAGCAGTTGCAAGTAAATTCCTCACATTGGGAATTTAAGCCCATTTTTCCTCACAGGACTGCATCAATTCCGTGATGTTTCACGGCTTCCTTGCATTGAATTCATCATTCTAGATCAGTGTTTCCCAATCAGTGTGCCATGGCACACTAGTGTGCCGTGAGCGATCATCAGGTGTGCCATGGGAAATTGGAACCTCCAATACCCTTTCTTCCCCCTCCTGCCGAACACTTTTTCTTCTCCACTCGGGCTCCCTTCTTCCCAGCCTCACTCTGCTAGCTTTGCCTTGCTTTGCTCTGGGGCGCGTCTTCACAGTAGCGCCCACACGGGTCACAACTTCCTCCCTCCCCCCTCCCCTCCTGAACATGCTCACGCTGCCCCCTCGGATCAAAATGGTGGCAGAAGCGGCAGTGTAGAAGAAAAGTAAGTGTTCGGCAGGAGGGGGAAGAAAGGGCGCGAAAGGGGAAGGGGGAGGGAGAGGTCTCTGTCGAAAGCTGGCATGGGCAAACTTGGACCTTCCAGGTGTTTTGGACTTCAACTGCCATTCCTAGCAGCCTCAGGCTCTTTTCCTTTTTCTCCTCAGCCACTTAAGCAGGAAAGGGCCTCAGGCTGTTAGGAATGGTGAGAATTTAAGTCCAAAGCACCCAGAGGGCCGAAGTTTTCCCATGCCTGTTTTAGGGACCTTAAAGTGGTGAGCCTCCTTCCAACATTGTGATTCTGGATAGGAAACAAACAACAACATAACATGACATTGTTTGAGTCCACAGTGCTCTCTGGGTGTAGGTGAACTACAACTTCCAAACTCAAGGTCAATTCCCAAGCAAACCCTTTCAGTATTTTATGTTGGTAATGAGAGTTCAATATGCCAAGTTTGGTTCAATTCCATTGTTGCAAGAGTTCAGGATGCTCTTTGTGTGTTAACTATAAATCCCAGAAACTGTAACTCCCAAATGTCAAGGTCTATTTTCCCGAACTCTATCTGTGTTCACATTTGGGCATATTGAATATTCATGCCAAGTTTGGTCCTGATCCAACATTGTTTCAGTCCACAGTGCTCTCTGGACATAGGTGAACTGCAAACTCCAAAACCCAAGGTCAATGCCCACCAAACCCTTATAGTATTTTCTCTTGGTTATGGGAGTTCTGTGTGGGAAGTTTGTGTCTTTCCGCCATTCCTGCCAGGATATCTATGTTGTGTTCATCGAAACAGGCCCAGGTTTCACACTGAGTGTATAAATACATTTAAAAACATATTAACTATATGTATGACTGTGTTAGAGTGTCATTTTGTGTCATTTTGGTTGGCGGTGTGTCACAGGATTTTGTAAATGTAAAAAATGTGCCACGGCTCAAAAAAGGTTGAAAATCACTGCTCTAAATCCTACCACAACATTTCAATATGATTCTGACGAGGCCATCATTAAATAGAAAATTTCCTCTCCCTCAGCCCTTCTTTGCTTGATCTGCTTGGATATTTAAGATTATTGTCATGTTGCATGAGCCACTTCTGGTTCAGCTTCAACTCAGTTAGATAGCCTAATGTTATTATCATCGAGGCTCTTCTGACACAAAGCAATGTTGTTTATTGTGCCAATAACTGCTAGCAGTCCACATCTTTAAAGTGGCAAAACAGGTCCAAACCATCATGCTCCCAGCAACATACAGTACTTGATAGATGAGGTGAAACTTTCCACTTCAAAGTCATTGGGGATTTGGGGAGGGGGGGGGATGGATGTTTTGCCAAATAACATTTTTCACTGAGTCTGAGAAGTTCTGCTTTTGATTTGTCTGTCCAAAGATCACTGTGGCTGGAGTCTTGGGGAACAGCTCTGGGATCTTTAGTGAACTTCAGATGGGCAAGAAAGAGAGCAGTGGCAATTCTCCCAAGAACATGACTACTGGGTTGCTGTGAGTTTTCCGGGGTGCATGGCCATGTTCCAGAAGCATTCTCTCCTGACATTTCACCCACATCTATGGCAGGCATCCTCAGAGGATGTGAGGTCATAACCTCTGAGGATGCCAACTATAAATGTGGGTGAAGCGTCAAGAGAGAATGCTTCTGGAACATGGCCATATAGCAGGGGTGGGCAATTATTTTTTCCAAGGGGCCACACGAGAGCCAAAGAATATTATGGAGGGCTGCACCTAAAGGCGGAACTACATTCTAATCTACATTATTTATTTATTTATTATATTTACTATATATTACACATCATTAATATTAACATATTAATATATCAAGAAATATTCATATATTATTAGTATTAATATAATTATTATATTATAGTATATATATAGACATTATAATATATTGAAATTATAATATAATATAACATTGTATTATTTATTATTATATCATTATAATAAAATTATTATAAAATAATAATAAAAACCACTAAAATTAAATTAAATTAAATTCAAGAAGACAAGGTGCGAACCAAGATGGAATGGCCCAATGGACCCAGCCCAGAGGATGGCAAAGCGGACCCAGCTGCCGCCGCAGCAGAGGAGAGCAGAGCAGCAGGTGATCGGAGGCTGCAGGCCTCCGCCCGCTCTTGCCCCCAGCCATTCCCCAGCTGATCGCTCTGCTATGGAGCGCCTGCCATCCCTGGAGGCGATCCGGGCCTGCAGAGGGATCAGTCGGCGATCTGCGGCGGCTGATCTCCCTGCGACCCGGAAGACGATCAAGTCTTCCAGGTTGCCAGGGCGATCAGCCGCCGTAGGTCGCCAAATGCTCCCGCTGCAGGCCCGGATTGCCTCCAGGGATGGCAGGCACTCCAAAGCCGCCGCTCCTCCGGCCTGTCTGCCGACAGAGGGCCCACAGAGCCCGCGACGGGATGGCGGTAGCGGCACCCCTTCCTCTTGGCCCTGCCCCCTGGCGCCCTTCTCCCTGGGCCGGAAAAACCAGCTGCCGGGCCGCATCTGGCCCGCGGGCCGTAGGTTGGCCACCCCTGCCATATAGCCTCGGAAACTCATAGCAACTCATAGCAACCCAGTGATTCTGGCCATGAAAGCCTTCGACAACGCAACTACTGTTTGGTCTTTTTCTGATCACTGAGTTATTTGCATACCATAACATTCATATTAACCAATGGGAGAGTGGCCCAAAGATCTCTGGATGTTACTCTGGGATTCTCTGCAATTTCCTCAGTGAAGCACCAGTTTTATTCTTGGAGAATTTTTGGTAGGATTACTATTTCTGGGTAAAAATGTGACACTGAATCTCCTCAATTCATACAGTGTTAGTCTCAGTGTGGATGGGTGGAGCCTAAAATCCTTAGAAGTGGTTTTAAAACTCTTTCTGGAATGATGAATAGCAAACTCTGCTTTTCTGAGGTCCCCAGAGGCATCTCTGGATTGTAGTACTCGTTAACTATTCATCATTTGCCTAATTTATGCACTGTTTTATTTCACAAGACATGGAATTGCTTGTTAGCTACTGGTTATTTAGAAATGGACTGGCTTTGATTCACAAAAGCTATCATACCAAAACTATGGGATTTCCATAACTATCCTAAATGTCTGCATACTTTTTTTCACCACTGTGCATTTACAGCTTTGACAGCTTAAATTAGTTAATTGTTTATTAATGTCTAGACTCTAGGCCATTCACATACAAACAGACAGCTTAAATTGAATTCTTTAAGAAATTGATTTGGGACTCCCGAAGTAATTTTTTGTTGTACAACAGAACAGCCAGCAGATTGCTGTGTGCAGACAGAACACTGCACAAATTTTATCATTCAGTTTGAGCACATGATCCCCATCAGTGTGTCCAATTCTAGTGTTCAGTGATCACACTATTAAGGAGAAAAAATTACCATACTGCACCACATTTCAATATTTTTCATCTGAATAATAATAATAATATTTATTTCTACCCTGTCACCATCTCCCCAAGGGGACTCGGGGCGGCTTACATGAGGCCACACCCATTGATACAAAAAACACAATATAACACAAAAGCACAACAGAAAATCAGAAAATAAAATAACATTAAATAGAAAACTAATGTAAATAAAACAACACAACAATATGAAATCAGAACAATAAGGCAGTGTTTCCCAACCTTTTTTGAGCCGCGGCACATTTTTTACATTTACAAAATCCTAGGGCACACCACCAACCAAAATGACACAAAATGACACTGTAACACAGTAATACATATAGTTAATATGTTTTTAAATGTATTTATACACTCAGTGTGAAACCTGGTCCTGTTTCAATGAACTCAACATAGATATCTTGGCAGGAATGGCAGAAAGACACAAACTTCCCACACAGAACTCCCATAACCAAGAGAAAATGCTATAAGAGTTTGGTGGGCATTGACCTTGACTTTTGGGGTTGTAGTTCACCTATATCCAGAGAGCACTGTGGAATGAAACAATGTTGGATCAGGACCAAACTTGGCATGAATACTCAATATGCCCAAATGTGAACACAGATGGAGTTTGGGGGAAATAGACTTTGACATTTGGAAGTTACAGTTTCTGGGATTTATAGTTCCCCTACAATCAAAGAGCATTCTGAACCCCACCAATGATAGAACTGGGCCAAACTTCCCACACAGAACCCCCAGGTGGCTCCCTTCCTGAATGGCTCTCTCCCTCTTCCACACCAGAAGGCAAGGCACTCACTCGGTCCGTGGCTGCCTGCCTTCCTTCTTTCCTGCGGTTCGAAAGAAGAAGCCGGTGGGCCTGCCTCGGACTGCGCTCCTCACTTCCGCTTCCATTCCCCGCCCTCCCTCAATTGGAGGCTGGCAGGCTGGGGAAATGGCTGAAGGAGGCACCCCCCCGGCCCCTTCTTCTTCGCCGCCGCCCGACCCTTCTTCCTCCTCCCCCAAGCTGTGGCAGCAGGAGTTCGGCAGAAGGGGGAAGAAAGGGGGGAAGAGAGGTTTTCCCGCGGCACACCAGGTGATTGCTCACGGCACACTAGTGTGCCCGCGGAACAGTGGTTGGGAAACACTGCATTAAGATACTAAAGACCATTACCATGGGCAGAGCCAAATTCAAAAATAAAAAATTCTAAAATTTTAAAATACTGGGAGATAGGGCAGTGTAAAGTATCATGGAGGGGATCCGGGGGATGAGGTAGAATTTAATTGGATAACCAAAAAATAAAGTGCTTCTGAGGGCATTTTATGCAGAGTTTCGTCAGAGATTATCATACATTCAGTCATTGAAGGCACATTGGAACAGCCAGGTTTTCAGGCTCCTCCTGAAGATTGCCAGGGTGGGGGCTTGCCTAATATCTCTGGGGAGGGAATTCCAGAGTCGAGGGGCCACCACAGAGAAGGCCCTCTTTCTCGTCCCCACAAGTTGCATTTGCGATAAGAGCGGGAGCGAGAGAAGGGCCTCTCCAGAAGATCGAAGAGATCATGTGGGTTCGTAGATGTACTGTAGATGGAAATGCGGTCGCGCAGGTAGGCGGGTCCCGAACCATTCAGGGCTTTGTAGGTCAAAACATGCACCTTGAATTGGGACCGGAAAATAAATGGCAGCCAGTGGAGCTCCTTAAACGAGGGGATTTACCTCTCCCTGTAAGTCGCTTCAGTTAGAAATCTGGCTGCCGCCCATTGGACCAGTTTGAATTTCCGGGCCATCTTCAAGGGTAGCCCCACGTAGAGCGCACTGCAATAGTCCAGTCTAGAGGTAACTAAGGCGTGGACCACCGTGGCCAAATCCGATTTCACGAGGTATGGTCGCAGCTGGTGCACAAGCTTCAATTGTGCAAAAGCCCTCCCAGCCACCGCCAATGCCTGGGCTTCAAGCATTAGCGCTGAATCTAGGAGGACACCCAGGCTGTGAACCTGTGACTTCAGGGGGAGTGTAACCCCGTCAAGCACAGGTTGCCACCCTATACCTAGATTCGGCCTATGATTGACCAGGAGGACCTCTGTCTTGTCAGGATTGATCTTCATCTTATTCATCCTCATCCGGACAGTCACAGCGGCCAGGCACTCGTCTAATACCTGAGGGGCTTCCTTGGAATTAGGTGGATAGAGTTGGGTGTCATCCGCATAGAGATGGTACCGAGCTCCAAAACTCCAGACAACCTCTCCCAGTGGTTTCATGTAGATGTTAAAAAGCATGGGGGACAGCGTGGGGGATCTGAACTTTAACATATAAAAAATCCCTTCACATTGAACACAATTTGGGTGCATTATGTTCTCTCTAAATTTGTTTGACAGTGTTGGAGTAGACACAGAAGTCACGAGACATTAATCACTAAAATAGTAAGGAATGAAGTGACAGTAAAGGGAAGTTCTCGCATACAATTCCAATAACTCTTTGGTTGGCTGCCAGAATCTTAGATGAACTTTATCTGAAAAGAAACTTTTGGGGATCTTTTAATTTCCTTTTATTCATTGGATTCCCCACACTTGAAATGCCAGTGGCATTCTATTAAAGCTAATGACTGTCTGTGGGCAGTAGATATCTGATATCAGCCAGCCCAAAGGCAGCCTATTTCAAAGGAATTCTTTCTTCTTCTTCTTTTACCGACAAGAGCAAGCCTTCTTTTGCTCTCTCTTCTCTCTCTCTCCCTCAGGTAAATGAAAGATGCAGAGGTGGGGCTGGGTAGTTTTAAAAGACACTGGAAAGATAATTTTAAATACTTCTAGTATTAAAAGTCCTAGTAGGAAAGAAAGGGTAATATTCTAAGCCAGTGTTTCCCAACCACTGTGATGCGGCACAGTAGTGTGCCATGGCGGACCTCCTGCTGTGCCGCGAGAAACGCTCTCTGCCCCCCTTCCTTCCCCCCTCCTCCTGCCTAACTCCTGCCGCTTAGGGGAGGAGGAGGAAGTGCCAGGTGGCAGCGAAGAAAAAGAAGAAGGGGCAGGGGTGCTGCCTCCTTCGGCCGTTTCCCCAGCTAGCCTCCAATCCGCCATGACTTTCGCCCCTCGCTCGCTGAAGCCACACGGAGGAGGAGCCCCTCCCACTGAAGCCTGTCCACCGCTCATGCTCCTCCTCCTTCAGCGAGCAAGGGGTGGGAGTCATGGCGGAGAGCGGCGCCGGGGACAGGGGCCATGACTACTGCCCCTCGCTCGCACTGTCCCCTCAAGATTGGAGAAGCTGTGGGAGAGCTGAAGCCTGGGGGGAGGGGCATGGCGTGGCATGGCTCCTCTCCCTCCCCCGGCACTCCCAGCAGCTGTTCCCAGCAGGCCACCATCCCCCAGCCGTTCTTTACTGTGTTAGAGTGTCATTTTGTGTCATTTTGGTTGGTGGTGTGCCGCCGGATTTTTTTAATGTTAAAAGTGTGCCACGGCTCAAAAAAGGTTGGGAAACACTGTTCTAAGCAACTGCAGACCACTAATATAAAGTTATACCTGAAATGCAGGTAAACAAGCTTTAAAAAGGAAGGTTCTTAGGCAATATTCAGAGGGAAGAGAAGGGTCAGGAAGGCAGTTCCATCTTGCCTCCTGCACTGTGCTTATAATAATATAATATATTGTATATACATGTAATATTGATAATATTATAATGTAATACAATATAATACTATTACTAATAATATGATATTATAATTATATACAGTATTTTATATTACATGTAATATTACTAATAATAATATTACAGTATAATGTTATAGTACAATGTAATATATAATATTAATATTGTACTATGGCAATAATATAATATATTGTATTTACATTTTACTTGTAAGATGCTCTGAGTCCCATTCGGGGTGTGAAGGGCAGCATATAAATGTCACAAATAAATAAATATAGGCTCTGCACGACATTATAATATTATCAACATTATATGTATATACTAAGGGAGCAGGGATGAAACTGAATTATTTTAATCTATATACAATTTGCATAATTTATTTTGTTTTAGCAGACTTGGCCTTACAGGCTTTCAAGCTTCCATTTGCAACTATTTGTTTGTTTGTTTGTTTCGACTTGTCTGTCGCCACTTCTGTGCGGCTCGGGGTGACTCACAACAAGTTGTGATACAAATAAATACGGATAAAATGCATATATCTACCAACCGCACATAACTACCTAGAACACCTTAAAACACCTTTAAAACACAGTTAAAAACAGATAAAAACATTGCATATCTAAAAAAAAAACCTACATTCACAGTTAAAAGCTAAGTCATACCACGTAGGATTACATTGGCTGCAGTAAAGTGCTAGTGAGGCTGTTCAAGAATCAAACGCCTGTTTGAACAATAAGGTCTTACAGGCCTTCCTAAAGGCCAATAAATTAGTCAAGGCGCGAACCTTGGACGGGAGAGCATTCCACAAAGTTGGCACAATAATGCGGAATGCTCTCCTCCTTGTTGCAGTCAAACGAAAACTTCTACAACTCGGGATCTCAAAGAGGTTGTAAGTTTCTGAACGTAGTGGCCTGGTGGGACAGTATAGGGAAAGGCGGTCGCTTAGGTACACTGGCCCCAGACCATTCAAGGCCTTAAAGGTCAACATCAATACTTTGAAAGTAATCCGGAATTCTATATGAAGCCAATGCAGTTCGTGCAGGATGGGAGTAATATGGCAACGTGTTGATGTACCTGCCAACAAGCGCGCTGCAGCGTTCTGCACTAGCTTGAGTTTCCGGATCACAGTCAGAGGAAGGCCAATGTACAGAGCGTTACAGTAGTCTAGTCTCGAGATGACCGTGGCTTGGACCACTGTGGCTAGGATTATAAGCGATATGACAACTGAGATGCTTAGAAACCATACTGGCATTGCTATCTGAGTTTTTCTTTGCAAACCTGCAGCATACACACAAACCCTATAAACTCCCTTCCTGCTGCGCTAGCATATAAGAGCAACTGGGAACCACCTTGGGGCTTCTGCCATCAGCTGGCAGAAAAAGGACCATTGTAAAGCCACACATATATCTACAAACACATTTCTCAGGAGTGTCATCATAGCAAGGTGGATATTCACACATCCTATCCATTGGGCTGAGAGAATGAAGAGCTTGCTTCCCTCTCTTTGGTAAAAACAGGTCAGCTCCTACTACCTGTTGCGGAGGGACTACAGAAACAAAGTGGAAAGAACACACAAACAAACAAAAGAGGGGACTTGCCGGACCCCCTCTATTTGACTAAAGCAACAAGAGCCAAGTATTGCTATTTAAGCGAGAACACTAACAAGGGAAGATTGTCCTTGCCTGAACCACATTCAAGTTCTCGCAACTTTATTCTGGCTTCAAATTCCCTCCTTTCCCTTCCACGCCTCTCTCCTCAGGCATCTTGTCTTTTTAGTTTGCAAGTCTAATGGCAGAGCTTGTCTCTCTCTCTCTCTTTTTATTGATGCAAGCTGCTTTGGGAGGCAATAACTGTCTGAGAAGCACAACAAAAATACAGCAAAACAACAGAATGAAATCCAGCAGGAAGGCTTAGAGCTTCATAAAGTGGAACGCTGATTGCGCCCTATCAACCTACTAGTCGGAAGACCTTCGTGACTTGGCTTGACCTTGAAGATTAGATGGGAAAATGAGCTCAAGGTTATGTAGAGCAACACGTCATGTTACAATGGCTGGCCTATATATGTCTACATCTATACCCTCTTGCATCAAATAAACAACAACTATTTGAACTGATAGGAAAACAAAATTACCTATGAATTGATGTTCCTAGTCTGCAAGCATCCTTTTCCCCCCGATTTCTATGATTTCAGAGAATAGGAACCATGCAGTTTGCCAGATATCGTTTGTTGTTTTTAGGGCTGTCAGGATTTACTATCCAACATCTGGAATTGTGTTCTCACACTTATTAAGGCATACCCTCAAGGCACGATATCTTGTATGATCTTAAAACCTATGCAGAATCAGGCTTGACTAGCAGTTGGATGGGAGATCACCAGTGAGTATCAGGTGCTACAGATATATTTCAAAGGAAAAACTGAAAAAAAATATCTGCGTATTCCTAGCCTACTAAAACCCTATGAAAAATTCATATGAGGTTGACATAAGTCAACAGGTGACTTGAAGACATATGCACAGGCACATCTGCTGAACCAACATGGGTATGTTTAGTACTGAGACACCTAGTGGCGCTCCCAAGGGTTGTTGGATTGTTGGACTGATCATGACCATAAGGTCATGAGTTCGAGGCCTGCCCGGGTTGAGGTGGGTGCTCGACCTTTAAGGTAGCCTGCTGTCGACTTTTGCAGACCGAAAGACAGTTGCATCTGTCAAGAAGGAGATAAAAGTACCACATTAAGTGGGGAGGCAAATTTTGACTGAATTATGAGGCCATTAAAGAAAGAACTCCAGGAACGCTGAGGAATGCGGAAGGAACAACAAGGGACGCTGGGAATGCTGAGAGAAGAGGAGTGTGTCAGCTCCCCCTGGTGGCCAGAGTTTGCCTCTGTTCGTCTATATGTGTGTTTGTGGAAACGGAAGGGATTGTCTGCTAAGTATGTGTACCTGTAATCCGCTCTGAGTCCCCTTCGGGGTGAGAAGAGCGGAATATAAATAAAGTGTATTATTATTATTATTATTATTATTATTGCAACTTGTAGTATTCTCACCATAAGACTATTAGGAGTTTTTCTGGATTGCCACACAATGCTCATATCTGGTATAGAACAAGACCCTAAGTGCTTTTTCCAGTTCCAACAGAAAACATATCAGCTAAGAGCAACAGGATGCTTTCCTCAATGTATCATTACCCTCAGAGTGTCCAGTATAAGTTTGCTGGGGGGGTGGTGGGAGTCATCTCCCAGGAATCAATCGGAAACCATGTTTGGATATTATTTGTCCATTGGCCATGTGGCAATTCTCTTCATTCTTCCTTTTCCTCCCTTGTCTTCTGCTCCTAATTCTTCTGTCAGTAACATCTAGACATAGTGGGTATGTCGATATCCTCTGCTATCTGGAGCTGCCCATCAGAAAAGAAGAGAATGGGCTTGGCAACAAGGATTAGGGTGCAGGGTGTACATCAAAAGCCACCTTCACATGACTCAAGGAGAAATTACAGCTTTGAACCACAGTCCTAGAATACTCCAGCAAGCATGCATCCTACAGTTGCAGTCCAAACAAGTAACCTTTCCCCGAGCTTTGCAATTTCAAAGGAAAGCAGAATGGTTTTCTGCATGAGTTAAGCCATCATGTTACAGCTAATGAAAGGGAAAGACAGGTGTGGGCAAGCACTTCCTGCCTAAGAAGCCATTAGTGAGTGAGCAGGCTATGCAGAATGTTGCCTTTCACCCAACTGATTCTTCTGAGAGAATCATTTCAAGAGGCACAAGGCAAAGGGCTTCCCTTCCGTAATACTCAAAAGGCAGGCTGAGTTCCGACATTGCAAAAAGTGGATAGGCAACCTCGGTATCCCACCAAACCCACTGCCCCTATGCAATCACTTTAAGCTTTAGGGATCTTAAAAGGCCAGGTTAATCATAATCTCTCAGAGGTAGCTGACATAGCGCAAATCTGCTTCAGTGGACAGAGCTGGGACTGATGAGTCCTGAGGCTCCATGCCAGGTATTTCCCCAAGCCACTGAATTCTGATTCTGTATTATGGAAAAGTGTGAGCAAAATCTTCAGAGACTATGAGAAGACAAGTCAAAGGAAGGCTTTCTTGAAAACAAATTATTTCTCCCTTTGAGTTGACCTCTAGTACCCTCACAGCAGTAAGTGTAATAGTTTGAGTAAGTATGTAAGTAAAACTTTATTTCTGTCCCATCCTATCTCCCCGTGGGGACTCAGGGTGGCTCACATAAAAGGCGAGCATTCAGCGCGGTACAATACAACAATAAACTAAACAATTCAAATAGACAATACAGAACATTTGATGAAAAACAAGTTTGAAGGCTGGACCAAAATGCTGGAGATCAAGGTTTAAATCTTTGCTCAGCCATGAACAAATTTAGTCAGAAAAACCTAGTGAGAGGATCAACATCTATTGGAAATGACTTGAAGGCAGATAGCAACTAGCACTTTCACGCTCACATGGACACAAGATCCCTCCAATTGTAGAAAGGAGGGGCCATCCAGAGACACCTGACACGTTGATAGCAGCCGGTCCATCTTTGTCCGTTCTCTCCCTCTTGAAGGCAAGAACATGCCAGAGCTAGCCATCAAGCAGCCAGATGTCTGATGTGTTGTCAAAGGCCACAATCACTGGGTTACTGTAAGTTTTTCAGGCTGTATGGTCATGTTCCAGAAGCATTCTCTCCTGATGTTTCACCTGCATCTATGACAGTCATCCTCAGAGGTTGTGAGGTCTCTTTGCAAAACTTAACAAACAAGGATAGGGAATCTGTGGTCATCTATCTGTTGCTATACTGCAACAGCCACCAACTCTCAGTACTCTCGACGCTGGCTGATGAGAACTGCAGTACAACATCATTAGGAGGGCAGTGCAAATTATTTGTTTCTAGACTGAAAGAACACAGACATGCTGCTCTGAATCAGTTAAAGAATGTATTATTTCAAGCATCCAATTTCAATTCGTGGTTAATATGAACTGCAGCAAGGCTAACATGGGACCTTTCTTGTGTTCTCCCTCCAGGGAATTATTTCTCTGCAGATAAACCTTCAGAGAAAAGTGCAGAAACATTGAGAAGTAGCCCTTCAATGTATTTTTGAATAACTAACGAAGACTGCAGAACGTATTTTAAGGTATGAAAGATACATCTTTGTGCCTAAGTCAGTGGTTCCCAACCTGGGGTCCGTGGACCACCAGTGATCCCAAGAACCAAAATATGGTCCGCAACCTCACCATTACTGCATCATTGAAACAAGAGTGACTGGTCTCGTGAAACCCTCTTATAGTGCCGAGGCAACAGAGGTGTTGGGAGGGGAGAGGCTGACTACCCACGAAAGGCATGACTGCTGCTTTTCCTAATCCTCCCTCCCCCTGAGTGGAGACCACATAAGCTCTAAATTATTAAATATGAATTTCTGTTGGCAGGCAGATGGCGACTACTGGATGGCATATGTTCTGTATCAGAAACTAGAGCTGATGTGGTCTATCCAATGAAATTTTCTAAATCATCATCCCAAATAATCAAACTGAACCCATGCCCGGATTACCCAACGAGGCCATGGCCTAGGGGCGCAAGCCGAGGGGGGGGGTGCAGATCACGGACCAAAAAAACCTGGTCTGCACCCCTCTTTCCCCCTTTCTCATGCCCCTCCTCGCTCCTCTCCCGGAAAAGTCTCTGCTCCGTCCCCTCCGTCTCTCACTCTCTTGCGCGCGCTCTCTCTCTCTCTATCACGTGCGCGCGCTCTCTCTCTCTCTCTCGTGCATCTCTTTCTCTCTCTCTCTCTGCGCGCACTCTCTCTCTCATGAGTGCACTCTCTCATTCTCTCTCACACACTCTTTCTCTCTCTCGTGCACGCCTTTGGAGCGAGTTTGCACCCGCTGCGCTCCCCAAGCCTCCCGACTCCCGAGGAGACCTTCAGAGCACAGCGGAGCTTTCCAGCCAGTGGGAATGGGGACCTTGGAAGTGGTGGGAGGTTGGCTTGAAGGGGGCATAAATCTAAAGTGTGGCCTAGGGCGCAAAAAAGTGTTAATCCGGGCCTGACTGAACCTAAAGTTGACCAAAAACTGATTTGTAACTTTTTTGGTACTAATGGTCCTTGGACAAAGTGGTCAGTGGTCAATTGGTCCCTGATGAATAAAAGGCTGAAAACCACTGGCCTAAGTACTCTAAAGGCCCCAAATTCTATCTGAACTCAGAAGCTAAGCAGGGGTCATTCCTGCTCAGTAAATGGGAGACTGCCAACAAACATCGCATGCTGTACAGTATATTTCAGAGGAAGGAAATGGCAAAACTACATCTGAGTATTCCTTGCATAAGAAAATCTTATGAAATTCATGGGCACACCATATGTCCACAGGTGACTTAAAGGAACACAGAGACACACAGATGGGGGTGACAAGGGTGTTATGAGTGGAGGAAGCTGATTTGGAGATTGTCAACATATCAATCATCCATGTTAACTACGCTCTTTACAGTGCCTCGGAGTGCAAGCCTTGGAGAAGTGGGAATGACCAGCTCCATACTCACTTAGTGGGTTCGGCCAAGGACAGAGATGTGAGTAAGCTATGCTATGGACCCTCGCCCCAAATGATAAAATGAATCAAGGCAGACTTTGATACTGAATTTACTTGTGTGCAGCAAAAAGAGATACAAAAGAAATGTTAAAAAGCAGATTTGAAATCCCAAAGAGTCCTCTTTTCTCCCCACCTTCCTGTTCGTTGTTACAAAATGTTAATTGGATTTTAAAGGAAGCCACACAATGTGGGAAAGGGCAGTTGCTGAACCGGAGAAGCAGATATTTTGACTCTCTCTCTCTCTCTCTCTCTCTCTCTCTCTCTCTGTGGAAAAAGGCACGATTCAGTATTTTTGCCGTCTAGAAAGGCAAGAAGCTCGAGAGAACTGGGGTGAGAAAACAACAGCTTGATGCTTGCTCGCAAGCCATAACCAAAAGCAATTCAAGTACCAAGGAGGAGACTACCAGGGATTTCTCTCCTCATAGAGAGAAAAACTGGGTGTAAATAACAACAATTATTGTAAATCACCCAGAGCCACCTGGGATGGGCGATTAATAAATCTCTAAATAAATAAATAATGGTGTGAGTTATAGTTGACCAACCACAGTTGGTCCCCAACCTTCTCTCTAAAGCAGGCCTGGGCAAACTTCGGGCCTCCAGGTGTTTTGGACTACAACTCCAGCAATTCCTAACAGCCTACCGGCTGTTAGGAATTGTGGGAGTTGTAGTCCAAAACACCTGGAGGGGCGAAGTTTGCCCAGGCCTGCTCTAAAGACCAGTCATCTATATTTGTTCCCGCGCACACACCCCCCCCTCGTGAGTTACAAATGACTTTTCATCTAAGAACGCAGTGTTGCGTACGCACATTACATATTCGGCAATGCATTATTTTTCAAAGGTTAATAACATAAAAGAACACAGCGTTATTTGCCTGCAGGTCTCAATACAGATGTTGACAGTGGGGAGACTAACACCTTACTTGTGTCTATGTGAGTGTGGACTTTTCTGTTTTCCAATTGCCTCAAGGCAGAAGAGGCAAAGTCATTCAGGAGGTGAAACTACACTCTTGCCCGATTCAAACCACGTGACGTGACACATTAGTGTGTTGGCTACAGTGTGGAGGCGTGTTGTGTAAATGTAATGAGAAACCTCGGAGTCTATGTGAAATAAGCTGTAAATCGTATATTTTAAAATATATAAATGAAAGATTTTCATGAGATTTGTTGTGTGTCCAGACATTGTCATTACAATTCAAGTTTGTATCTTTTGTAAAGGGTTGGTTTTACCTCCGGTTTGCTATTAGCAAACTTGATGACTGTGTTGTGAAATGACGCATGTCTAAAAATGGTGTGTCACTGGCATGAAATGTTCGAAAAGCTCTGTACTAGACCCAGGAAGGGCTGACTTTATGAGGCCCAAACTGCTAAAGCTGCCAAAGGCTACATTTGAATTTCTTTGCTGCTTTGAGTCTCTTTTAAGAGAGAAAAAGTGGCACATCATCATCATTATTTATTTATTTATTTAATATAATGATATAAATTTTATATTATATCATTTTATACAATGATATGATATAATAATACAATATAATGTTATATTACATTATAGTGTAATATAATATAATATATTATAATGTTGTATTATATTACACTGTTCAACGCTTGATACATGTATTTCTTTTGCATGGTTTGTTCTGCTTGATATGGCCTTGCGGCTAATGCAATAAACTAAACTACACTATAATGTCAATATATTATATTATAATAATTGTAATGTAATGTATTATTTTATAATAATAATATGATATAATATATTGTTGTATTATAATGTTAATATATTATAATATAATAATTATAATGTAATGTAGTATAAGATAGTTATAATATAATATATTATAATATGAGTATGGTATAATACGAGGGCGGGTCAATAAGTCCGTGACTTTTTGAATTTCCCGCCTCTTAACTGAAAGGGCAACACTGCTCGTGTCAACAGGCATCTGTCAGTTGACTCCTGTCAAAATTTGAACAAGCTGTGTCATTTAGTTTGTGTTTGATTGATTTCTATGATTTATTTGTGCTTTGATGACCAGATGATACATGTACTGTGATTTATATATGCTATGGTGATTGTACATTTCTTATTACACATGTATCATTACTGATAGATGCATTTGCTTACTAATATACTTGCATATCCACTAGAGCAGACTGCTATATTGTCTTGACTATATATATACACTCATAGTGGAATTCATTGCATTGTTTAGCGTTTGCGCTACTTTTTTCTTTACCTAGCTTACAGGTGGAACTTTTGACCTTCTCCTCATTATTTAGTTTGTGTTTGACAGCCATTGATAGCAGACTACCGTGTGATTTGAGAAGAAAATGGAAAAAAGTGAATTTCGGGTGCTCATTAAGCATTATTTTTTGCGGAAAAAAGCCATCACCCAAACCAAGGCTAAGCTCGATAAATACTATGGGGACTCTGCACCGTCAATTTCAATGGTAAAAAAGTGGTTTACTGAATTTTGTTGTGGCCGTTCAAGCACGGAAGATGCTGAACGTTCTGGACGTCCAGTTGAGGTCTCTATACCCGAAACATTTGAAAAAATTCACAATATGGTGTTGGCCAATTGGAGATTCAAAGTGTGAGAGATTGTGGAAGCCATAGGCATCTCACATGGCTCAATGGTTTCAATTTTAAATGATCACTTGGGTATGAGAAAGCTTTCCACAAGATGGGACCAGGACAATGCAAGGGTGCACACATGTGCAGTTTCCATGGCAAAAATCCATGAATTGGGATACGAATTGCTCCCTTATCTGCCCTATTCTCCAGATTTAGCCCCGCGTGACTATTTCTTGTTTCCAATCCTGAAGAAATGGTTCGGCGGAAAGAGATTTGACTCCAATGATGAAATCATCTCACAAACAAATACCTATTTTGATGACCTCGACAAATCTTTTTTTTTTGGAAGGGATAAAAAAAATTGGAGAAACTTTGGACAAAGTGTATAGAGCTCAAAGGAGACTACGTTGAAAAATAAAATGATTTTTTAATCCAAAAACCTGTGTTTCATTCAAAAAGTCACTGACTTATTGACCCGCCCTCGTATATTGTGATATTATAATTGTATATTTGTGTTACATGCAATATTGCTAATGATATTGCGATATAATGTTATAGTGCAATGTGATGTGTAGTACTGTTGTTGTGCTATGGCAGTATTGTAGTTTGTTGTATTTCCAGTTTTCTGTCAGCTGCTGTCAGAGTCCCCTTTGGGGTTGAGAAGGGCGGCATATAAATATCATGAAATAAATAAAATAAATAAATAATAATAATAATAATTATTACAACAATAATACAGTTTCCTTCAGCGTTGAGGCTTTCAGTCGCTGCATGGCCACCTCCACAAACTAACATGCAACCCACACAGCCACAATTTATCAACTCAGGGTGTACCTACGCCATACAACGAATGCAGTTTTGACACCACTGCCAAGACTGAATACTGTGGGAGTCTTTCACCTTCACTGCCAAAGAGTGCTGGTGCCTCACCAAACTCCCAACTCTTATCCTCCCACAAGATGCTTTTGTAAAGATGCTTTGGGTGTGAGAGAATTGGTTGTCTTGCCTAGGGGATGCCTGGATGTTTTACCATCCTGTGGGAGGCTTCTCTCATATCCCCACATGGGAAGCTGGAGCTGACAGACGGGAGCTCACCCCGCTCCGCAGATTCGGACCACAACCTATTTGTTGGCAGTCCTACCGGCACAAGTTTTAACCCATTGCACCACCAGGGACTCCGGCCATAGTGGTGGAAAGTGGTGTCAAACTGCATTCATTCTAAAGTGTAGACTGAGGGGCAAGTGTCCCGAGTGTTTCCTTGGAGACCACAAAGTTTCTCCTCAACTTGGTTCCGCTGAAAGAGACCAAGAAGAAAAGGAGGCAGCCTTCTAACACCGAGTAAGGAAGAGGAAGAAGAAGGAAAAAGAAAAGAACAGAAAGGAGAGGAGGAGGAAAAGGAGGAAAAAGAAGAGGAAGAGGAGGTGAAAGAGAAGAAGAGGACAAGGAACAACAAGGGGAAGGGTTTTGTTATTTCTATAACGTGTTGTTTCATGTTAATTGGTGTTGTTCTGATATTTAGAAATACTGATGTATTCTATGTGTTTATGTGGCACGATTATGTGCTGCTCTGTAAGACGAGACACTCTGAGTGCCTTTTGGGAGATGGTGGCGGGATCTACACAAAGTTGTTGTTGTTATTGAGAAGAGGAGGATGAGAAAGGGGGAAGAGGAGGAAGATGAAGAAGGGGAAGAGCAGGAGGAAGAAAAGGAAGAGGAGAAAGAAGGGGAAAAGAAGAGGAGGAAGAAGAGGAGGAAGATAAAGAAGGGGAAGAGGCAGAGGAGAGAGAAGAGGAAGAAGAGAAAGAGAACAGGAGGAGGAAGAGAATAGGAGGAGGAAGAGGTGGGGGAGAAAGAAGAGGCAGGGGAAGTTGAGAAGGAAAAAGAGAAGAAGGGGAAGAGGAGGAGAAAGAAGAGGAGGAGGAGGAAGAAGAGGAAGGGAGAAAGAAGAGGCAGGGAAGTTGAGGAGGAAAAAGAGAAGAAGGGGAAGAGGAGGAGAAAGAAGGGGGAAAGAAGAGGAGGAGGAGGAAGAAGAGGAAGGGAGAAAGAAGAGGCAGGGAAGTTGAGGAGGAAAAAGAGAAGGGGAAGAGGAGGAGGAAGAAGAGAAGAAAAAGAAGAGGAGGGGAGAAAGAAGAGTGAATGGAAGTTAAGGAGGAAAAGAGAAGAAGGGGAAGAGGAGGATGAAGAAGAGGAGGGGGAGAAAGAGAAGAGGAGGAAGAGGAGGGGAGAAAGAAGAGTGAGGGGAAGTTAAGGAGGAAAAGAGAAGAAGGGGAAGAGGAGGATGAAGAGGAGGAGGAGAAAGAGAAGAGGAGGAAGAGGAGGGAGAAAGAAGAGTGAGCGGAAGTTAAGGAGGAAAAGAGAAGAAGGGGAAGAGGAGGATGAAGAGGAGGAGGAGAAAGAGAAGAGGAGGAAGAGGAGGGGAGAAAGAAGAGTGAGCGGAAGTTAAGGAGGAAAAGAGAAGAAGGGGAAGAGGAGGATGAAGAAGAGGAGGGGGAGAAAGAGAAGAGGAGAAAGAGGAGGGGAGAAAGAAGAGTGAGGGGAAGTTAAGGAGGAAAAGAGAAGAAGGGGAAGAGGAGGATGAAGAGGAGGAGGAGAAAGAGAAGAGGAAGAGGAGGGAGAAAGAAGAGTGAGCGGAAGTTAAGGAGGAAAAGAGAAGAAGGGGAAGAGGAGGATGAAGAGGAGGAGGAGAAAGAGAAGAGGAGGAAGAGGAGGGAGAAAGAAGAGTGAGCGGAAGTTAAGGAGGAAAAGAGAAGAAGAAGAGGGGGAAGAGGAGGGGGAGAAAAGAGAGAGGAGGAGAAAGAGAAGAGGAGGAAGAGGAGGGAGAAGGAGGAGGAGAAAGAGTGAAGGAAGTTGAGGAAAGTGAGGGGAAGTTAAGAGGGAAGAGGAGGAGGATGAGGAGGAGGAGGAAGAGAAGAGGAGGAAGAGGAGGGGAGAAAGAAGAGTGAGGGGAAGTTAAGGAGGAAAAGAGAAGAAGGGGAAGAGGAGGAGGAAGAGGAGGAAGAGAAGAGGAGGAAGAGGAGGGGAGAAAGAAGAGTGAGGGGAAGTTGAGGGAAAAAAGAGAAGGAGGAGGAAGAAGATGAAAAAGGAGGAGGAGGAAGAAAAGCAGGAGGAGGGAGAGAAGAAGAGGAGGGGAGAAAGAAGAGTGAGGGGAAGTTGAGGGGAAAAAGAGAAGAAAGGGAAGAGGAGGGAGAGGAGAAAGAAGAAGAGGAGGAGAGAAAAGAAGAATAAGAAGAAAAAAGAAGAGGGGAAGGAGAAACAACAACAGCGGCGACATCTCGGGGTCGGGGCCCCGCTTCCGACCGGGCGCCATATCCCTGCCTCCCCCCGACGGCCCTGGGGCTCGTTCCTTCCTCCGCTGCCTGCCTACCGCTTGTTGCTGTGGCTGTTGGTGCCGGCGGCGGTGGTCCCGTGGAAGGAGGAGGGCCAGGACTGGCGGGTCTTCTTGAGGCCCGGCCGGTCGCTGGTGTCCACGGCGTCGGCGCGCTCGATGGGGCGGTGCGGGGGCCGCTCGGTGTCGGAGTATCCGCGGTGCTGGATCTTGATGGGGGTGCGGGGCTGGCGCCAGAGGTGCTGCGGGGGCTTCAGCAGGGTGGTCGCCGGGCCCGCCTCCCGCGGCGCCGCCGGGAAGGACAGCGACAGGCTCTTCTTGGAGCAGGGCGACGGCGCCGGAGCCTCCATCGCTCCCTCGCTCGTCCTCTCCTCCTCTCCTCTTCCTCAGGCGGCTGGCCGGCCGGCGTTCACCGAGGCGCCCTTTGCACGGAGGAGGGGGAAACAGCAGCAGCAGCAGCCGGGGCCCCTTCGCCCCTCATGGTCCGCGCCTCGCCGCTTTGGCTGCTGCTGCTGCTACGACGGAGCGTCCTCAGTCGCGGCGGGGGAAAGGGCAAGCCACGAGGGTCTTCCCTCTCTCCTTCCCTCCGCCTCCGCCGGCGGGAAAGACCCTCCTCCGCCTTCGAGGCTCCGGCGGAGAAGGAGGAGAAAGAGACGGGGAAAGAAAGAGACGACGGAGGAGGAGCCCCGCCTTGGTGCGCCCAGACCGGCGCGCGATCCGCGTCTCTCTCAGTCTCAGCTTCCCCCTCTCCCCCCTCCCTTTCTCTCTCTCTTTTCTCCCTTTCTCTCTCGCTTTCTTTCTCTCTCTTTCTATCCCTTTCTCTTTCCCTTTCTCTCTCTTTTTCTCTTTCTATCCCTCTCCCTTTCTCTCTCTCTCTCTCCTTTTCTCTTTCTATCCCTTTCTATCCCTCCCTTTCTCTCTCTTTCTCTCTCCCTTTCTCTCTCTCTCCCTTTCTCTCTCTCCTTTTCTCTTTCTATCCCTTTCTCTATCCCTTTCTCTCTCTCCTTTTCTCTTTCTATCCCTCTCCCTTTCTCTCTCTCCCTCTCTCTCTCTCTCGCTTTCTTTCTCTCTTTCTATCCCTTTCTCTCCCTTTCTCTCTCCTTTTCTTTCTATCCTTCTCCCTTTCTCTCTTTATCCCTTTCTCTCGCCCTCTCCCTTTCTCTCTCTCTCTCGCTTTTTCTCTCTTTCTATCCCTTTCTCTCCCTCTCTCCTTTTCTTTCTATCCCTCTCCCTTTCTCTCTTTATCCCTTTCTCTCGCCCTCTCCCTTTCTCTTTCTCGCTTTCTTTCTTTCTTTCTCTATCCCTCTCTCCCTTTCTCTCTCTCTCCTTTTCTCTTTCTATCCCTCTCCCTTTCTCTCTCTTTATCCCTTTCTCTCTCCCTCTCCCTTTCTCTTTCTCTGTCTCTCCTTTTCTTTCTCTCCTTTTCTCTTTCTATCCCTCTCCCTTTCTCTCTATCCCTTTCTCTCTCCCTCTCCCTTTCTCTCGCTTTCTTTCTCTCTTTCTATCCCTTTCTCTCTCTCTCCCTTTCTCTCTCTCCTTTTCTTTCTATTCCTCTCCCTTTCTCTCTTTATCCCTTTCTCTCGCCCTCTCCCTTTCTCTTTCTCTTTCTTGCTTTCTTTCTCTTTCTCTATCCCTCTCTCCCTTTCTTTCTCCTTTTCTCTTTCTATCCCTCTCCCTTTCTCTCTCTTTCTCTATCCCTTTCTCTCTCCCTTTCCCTTTCTCTCTCTCTCCCTTTCTCTCTCCTTTTCTCTTTCTATCCCTCTCCTTTCTATCCCTCCCTTTCTCTCTCTTTCTCTATCCCTTTCTCTCTCTCTCCTTTTCTCTTTCTATCCCTCTCCCTTTCTCTCTCTTTCTCTATCCCTTTCTCTCTCCCACTCTCTTTCTCCCTTTCTCTCTCCTTTTCTCTTTCTATCCCTCTCCCTTTCTATCCCTCCCTTTCTCTCTCTTTCTCTATCCCTTTCTCTCTCTCCTTTTCTCTTTCTATCCCTTTCTCCCTTTCTCTCTCTTTCTCTATCCCTCTCCCTCTCTCTTTCTCCCTTTCTCTCTCTCTCCTTTTCTCTTTCTATCCCTCTCCCTTTCTATCCCTCCCTTTTTCGCTCTTTCTCTATCCCTTTCTCTCTCTCTCTCCCTTTCTCTCTCTCCTTTTCTCTTTCTATCCCTCTCCCTCTCTATCCCTCCCTTTCTCTCTCTTTCTCTATCCCTTTCTCTCTCTCTCCTTTTCTCTTTCTATCCCTCTCCCTTTCTCTTTCTCTATCCCTTTCTCCCTCTCTCTTTCTCTCCCTCTCCCTTTCTCTCTCTCCTTTTCTCTTTCTATCCCTCTCCCTATCTCCCTCCCTCTCTTTTCTTTGTGTCTGTTTATCCCAGATTCTATAGCCTCGTATAATCCAGTGTAAATCAAATCTAGCCTCCCTTCCTGGGATACACAGAGGCGCACTCTCCGCCCTCCGTCCAAAGAATCACAGCAGATTCCACCTCATCCTTAGAACTTCCTGAGGTGGAGGGAGCTGTTCAATCCTGGGATGCTGAATCCAGGCAGAAGCCTCCTTCTGGGCAGCGTTTCCAAGCAGAATGTGCTTCCTGCATGGAGGAAAGGTGGCTCTTGGGGGGTCTCTTCCAATTCTATGGCCCTGGGTGCACACTTTACCCCCATTTTTTACAGAATCATATTAATTTTGTTATGTTTATATCCTGCCTTTTTTTTCTCCATAGCTAATTATTATTTTTATTTAAATAATAAATAATTTTATTATTTATTATTTTTATATAAACACATTTTATATAATTTTTTGATCCCGGCCCCGTCGGTGAAGAGTCTCGGTGTGATACTAGACTCGAGACTCTCACTGGAGGCCCAGGTTGCTGCGACAAGTAAGGGAGCTTTTTTCCACCTACGCCAGGCATGTCAACTGGCACCTTACCTTCCATCAGATGCGCTGGCTACTGTGGTCCATGCCACAGTGACATCACGGCTGGACTACTGTAATGCCTTGTACGTGGGGTTGCCGCAGTCAACCACTCGTAAAATCCAGCTGGTGCAGAATGCAGCCGCCAGACTCCTCACCGGGACACCACTGAGATGCCATATCGCGCCATCTCTGCAGCGCCTGCACTGGCTGCCAGTCGAGCTCAGAGCCATCCACAAGATCCTGTCGCTTACCTTTAAGGCCCTCCATGGTGCCGGCCCAGCTTATTTAAAAGACCGCTTGTCCGAACCAGCTCATTTAAGGTCGCCGCGCTCAGGAAACAGGGACCTTCTCCGCATCCCAGGTGTGAGTGAGGCCCGCCTCGACACCACGAGACGGAGAGCTTTTTTCCATCGCGGCCCCTGTCCTTTGGAACTTGATGCCGGCGGATCAGAGAGCTATCGGGACATGCCCCAGTTCCTGACCGCACTGAAGACCTGGCTCTTCCGAAAGGCTTATGGCTAAGGACACCTCCCAGACTTAGCCTGAGCTACTGGAACTATTTTAATTAATCTTTTTATTCTTTTAGCTTTTAACTATTGAATTCTTTTATGTGTTTTTGTGTGTAAGTCGCCCGGAGCACTGACGTGGAGGGCGACTCATAAATAATAAAATCAATCAATCAATCAATCAATATAATATAAATTGTATATAATAAAAATCACATAAAAATAAAATTATTATTTATTATATAAACACATTTTATTATTTATTATATAAACAAAATAATACTTTATTTATACCCTGCCACCATCTCGCCGAAGGGACTCGGGGCGGCTTACATGAGGCCACACTTTGGAATTACGCCCCCTCTACTACCAGCACTGAAAGTTGTTGTTTGGGATCCAGGAAGGGAGGGTGGGGCCCAAGCCGCGTCTGCCTTTCCTTCCTTCCTTCCTTGCCCGTGGGCTTGGGGGCCGAGGCGGGGTGGCCATCTGCCGGGGCTGATTAGGATCCCCGTGCCCCAGGGAAGGAGACTAGTGGGGAGCGGCCTGGGGGGCCTTCCTTCCTTCGAGGGGGGGGACGGCTCCCTGGAAATAGAGAGACACCCACCAGTCTCCGTCTCCTTCAGGGCCGCTGCTCCTCCTCCTCCTTGGTTGCAATCCGTGGCTCAGGGAGAACCCCCCTCCGTGGACTTCCACCTCCAAGCAGGCCCTCGCCTTCCTATTGGCCGAGTCCATGGAGCCACGCCCACCCAGGAGGGAGGGAGGGTCCCTGATTGGCCGGCTGCCGCTCTTCAGCTTTGATCGATGGGTGTCACAAGGCAGGAGGTGGGGCCAGGAGGCGAGCTCAGAGGACTCACTCCTGGCCCCGCCCACTCCCCGCCTCCCAGGGAGGGAAGGGGGGAGGGGAGGAGTGACGTCACCCTGGGAGGCGACGGAGCAAACAAGGAAGGTGGGCCTGGCGGAGGAGGAGTGAGGGAGTGATGTCATCCTGGGAGGCCCCGCCCATGGCTGAGTAGCGGGGAGGAGGGAGAGAGGAGGGGGGGGGGAAGCCGCTGCTGCTGCTCCTCGCCCTGCATGTCCTGCCTTGAGATCAGGCTCGGCCCTCCCTCCGGGGCCTTTGTGCTTCAACTCCCGCCATTCCCAAGGGCTGGCCACTGAGGGTTTTTTTTAATTAACTTTTTTTTGGTCCGTGAATTGTGCCCCCCCCCCCCTGGCTTGCACCCCTAGGCCATGGCCTAGGTTGGCCTTATGGGTAATCCGGGCCTGGCCATATAACCCAGAATATCAAGGCAAATCATTCACAATACCTGCACAGCATCTTGCCTTATTTATACCATCATTATTATCAATGATACAATTCCTAATGGATTAGGAAGTGGGGTGTGGAGCTGCACACATGAATGCGGCTTCCTTGAAGGAATCCTTGCAGACAGAAGAAGAGCAGAATAGACAGAGGGTTAGGTTGAATATTCAGCTTGCTTTTGTGTGTGTGGGAAGCTGTTTTGTCTTTTAACAGGAGAATATTCAGTACTAACATAGTCCCTGTGATTAGGCAAAGTGAGGCGGTTGCTTCAGCAGATTGTGGGTGTCATGAAAGAGCATCTTTTAAAAATTTGCTTTCTTATTATATTTTAACTGCCAGCCAGGGGCTCTTGTAGGATTTCCTGCCTCACAGGGCCAAAACTTTGTGCACTACAGTGCCTCTTGACTTGGGGAAGTTTGGAAGGGACCCAGGCAGCCACATTTCTTGGGTGGGTCTTGCCTCCCTACTCCCCTACTTGCAATAGTTGCAACCAAAAGGGGAAAAAACTACAGAACACTCTCAACAAACCAGAACTTTCAAGCAACTGGAAATGAATCAAAAAAAAAAAATAAACCCAGTTTGTGCACAAATGTTATATTAAGCCTGTCATTTTATAGACTCAGAATAACAGAGTTGGAAGAGACCATATGGGCAACCTAGTCAAACCCCCTACCATGCAGGAAAAGCACAAAGTACCCCTGACAGATGGCCACCCTGCCTCTACTTAAAAGTTTCCAAAGAAGGAGCTTCTATCACAATTTACTGTATTTGCTTTCAATTGCTGTATAATACGGGGTATAGTATTAAGCCTATTTTTAATAGTAACTCCAAAGTAGCCCTGGCAGTCCATGCAAAAAGAATCTGCAAACCCCATTGCCTCCAAGATTAACTGAGCCACCTAAATTGGGTTCTACAGGCTAATGCAGTGTTTCCCAACCAGTGTGCCGTGACACACTAGTGTGCCGTGAGCAATCATCAGGTGTGCTGTGGGAAATTGGAACCTCCAATACCCTTTCTTCCCCCTCCTGCCGAACACTCGGGCTCCCTTCTTCCCAGCCTTGTTCTGCTCACTTTGCCTCGCTTTGCCTCGCCCCATGTCTTCCTCCCTCCTCCCTCCCCTCCTGAACAGGCTCACACTGCCCCCTCGGATCAAAATGGCAGCAGAAGCGGCAGTGTAGAAGAAAAAGTAAGTGTTCGGCAGGAGGGGGAAGCAAGGGCGCGAAGGGGGAGGAAGAGGTCTCTGTCGAAAGCTGGCATGGGCAAACTTGGACCTTCCAGGTGTTTTGGGCTCCAACTCCCACCATTCCTAGCAGCCTCAGGCTCTTTTCAGGAAAGGGCCTCAAGATGTTAGGCATGGTGGGAATTGAAGTCCAAAGCACCCAGAGGGCCGAAGTTTTCCCATGCCTGTTTTAGGGACCTTAAAGTGGTAAGCCTCCTTCCAACATTGTGATTCTGGATAGAAAACAAACAACAACATAACATAACATTGTTTGAGTCCACAGTGCTTGCTGGGTGTAGGTGAACTACAATTTCCAAACTCAAGGTCAATTCCCAAGCAAACCCTTTCAGTACTTTCTGTTGGTAATGAGAGTTCAATATGCCAAGTCTGGTTCAATTCCATTGTTGCCAGAGTTCAGGATGCTTTTTGATTGTGTGTTAACTATAAATCCCAGAAACTGTAACTCCCAAGTGTCAAGGTCTATTTTCCCCAAACTCCATCTGTGTTCTCATTTGGGCATATTGAGTATTCATGCCAAGTTTGGTCCTGATCCAACATTGTTTGAGTCCACAGTGCTCTCTGGATATAGGTGAACTACAACTCCAAAACACAAGGTCTTTGCCCACCAAACTTTTATAGTATTTTCTCTTGGTTATGGGAGTTCTGTGTGGGAAGTTTGTGTCTTTCTGCCATTCCTGCCAGGATATCTATGTTGTGTTCATCGAAACAGGTCCAGGTTTCACACTGAGTGTATAAATACATTAAAAACATATTAACTATATGTATTACTGTGTTAGAGTGTTATTTTGTGTCATTTTGGTTGGTGGTGTGCCCCAGGATTTTGTAAATGTAAAAACTAGAAACTAGATTTATCTGATGCCTACCAACCCCCATGGGTGCTAGTTAACTGAGAGTCTACTGTACTTTAGTCTGCAGAAAGTGCCACAAACACTACAAATACATGCATTTAGGGATAAGTGGTCCTTGCCATCTTTAAAGTCTGCCACAAGGATCACTTAGAGCAGTGATTTTCAACCAGTGTGCCACGGAACACTAGTGTGCCGTGAGAGATCATCAGGTGTGCCGTGGGAAATTATTTTCAAACTTTATTCATATATAAACTATAAGGTGCATCTGTCCCTTTAAGAAATGGAACCATAGCACTCTCGCGTCACCTAAGAAGTGACGCAAGAGTGCTATGGTCGCGCCATCTTGGATTCGCTCAAACGTGGCTAAGTAAACAAAGTTAGAGTTAGTGCTGCAGCTGCTTGTCAAGTGACAGTGGCAATTTGGGATCACAGCAAGACAAGCGAGTGACAGTGATGGAGAAGTTTTTGAGAAGGGACTTTAAAGGAACAAGAGGAACTCATTCAACTGAAACAAGATCATAGTTTAAAGCTAAAATTTCCTGATCTTCCTTTGGACAGTTTTTGGTTATCTGTTGCCAGGGAGTTTCCCATTCTGGCCAACAAAGCTATTTTGGCATTGCTCCCGTTTTCAACCACATATCTGTGTGAGATGAGCTTCTCAAGCTTGACTGCAATAAAAACAAAAAACAGAGACTGACAGCTGTTGAGCAAGAGCTTCGTGTGTGTCTTTCTACCATTCCTGCCAGGATATCTATTTTGTGTTCATTGAAACAGGCCCAGGTTTCACACTAAGCGAGTGTATAAATACATTTAAAAACATCTTAACTATATGTATTACTGTGTTAGAGTGTCATTTTATGTCATTTTGGTTGGTGGTGTGCCCCAGGACTTTGTAAATGTAAAAAATGTGCCACGGCTCAAAAAATGTTGAAAATCACTGACTTAGAGTGATTTTTGCTAACTATACTACCAAAATTCTGTGCCCCCCACGTGTTAGGCTGCAGTGTCCATGCCTGCCTCCTCGTGTGCTTTCAGAGCCTTCAAGCTTGGGAAAAAGAAGTCCTGCCAGCCGCGAAGTAGGGCAGCCAGGAATGGCCGGAGACAGCGATTGGCACAGAAACAGTCCAATCCATAAAGGACATCATTAACAGAACAATAAAATGGCTCTTAATGGCATGACAGCATCTTCTTCCATCTAGCCTTGTAAAATGTTTATGCTTGTTAGAAGCAATCTCCAGCCCAGCTCTCCTGAGGTTAAAAAGCAAAGGGAGTTCTCCCCCCCTCCCCCAATGCAGGACACTCAGCCCCACTAAAAACATCTTACTCCTTTCTTACTCCTTCTCCTTGGTGAAATGAATGGGAGCTATTCCAAAAGCAATCCTGGCCTCGCACCCCAAACAAATACCCTCCAGGGAGTGTGACAGTCCACTTCCTGTGTTAAGAACTGGTTAGCTGGGAAAGTTCTGGTTCTTGGACAACACAAGAATTTCCCAGCTAGCATGGAATTCTGGGAGCAGGAACCCAAAATGTAACTTTTCCCAAACTCTGCCTCCCAGGTCATAGGAAACACCAGATTTCCCATGCCGATTCCAACAGCAGCCAGTCTTACACTCCTGCTGGAAGGCTACCAACAAGACAAGAAGGCAGTAGAAGTGGGCAACAGTTATGGGCATCCAAACAGTATTGGCACTACAGCTTCCATCATCCATAGCCAGTGACCATGCTGGCTGGGGCTGATGAGACCCAGAGTCTGACATGAGGAAAGCCCCAGATTCACTCCCCACCCCAGTGATTTTCAACCGTTTTTGAGCCGCGGCACATTTTTTACATTTACAAAATCCTGGGGCACACTACCAACCAAAATAACACAAAATGACACTATGTCATTTTACTAACTGTCACCCTCCCCCCTCGTGATACTGCTGCTTCTGCCAAACCCCCTCCCCCCGGGAGGCCCACGCGCAGGAGGCCTGTCACCGTCCCGCGGGGGAGGGCTGTGCTGAGTGGCCGAAGTGCACGCTTGCTCGGCTGAGCAGGACAAATTGGAATTGAGCACAAATTGGAATTGGCTCCGAGCCTCGGAATAAACTGCGGCAGAGGCTTGCAGCCGTCACCACCCCCACCTCTCCTTCCTGAAGGAGGGTCAGCCCCCCCCAGGAGTGCCCCCCACATCCCTTCGGCTTCCCTGCTGTCGCCTTGGGGCCAGATCGGGAAGGAACCAAGCTGGGCTATGGAGCTGCACATCCCGGCCTCTGCTCTGCAGCGAACCCAGAGCCCCACCAGGAGAGGCCAGGAGATGAGGGGTTGCTCTCTTTCCCCGTCGTGGAGGGGCTGCCGCTAGAGGGCAGAAAGCCTCACCTTGAGCCTCCGGGAGCGGGGTCGGATGGGGCAGCTCCCGCAGACTCCTCCTCCCTCTCCTCCTCCTTGCTGCCGAAGGAGAGAAGGGCAGAAGAGCAGCCAGGAAGCAGGAGGAGCCGCAGCCCGGCCAGGTAGCCCTTGGCGCGCAGAGGAAGGGAAGAAAGGGAAGGAGAGAGAGAGAGGAGGGAGGGAGGAAAGTTCTGGATGCCGAGGGCTCTCCCTGACTGCAGCCAGGCTGGCTGGCATTGCTGCTTTGGCCAGGAAAGCCTCATTTCACTGCCTGAAGTTTCCTACTAGGCTCTCTCTCTCTCTCTTTACACTGCAATTTCCCATGGCACTCCTGATGATCTCTCACGGCACACTAGTGTGCCATGGCACACTGGTTGGGAAACACTGCCCTACCCAGCTCTGTTTGTTCCCACCTTCTGGTGTTTGGAGAGGAAAGTGCTTCTGAATATGGAGCTTTTCTCACTCAATGTAGTCTTTAAAATGCCTAAAGTGTACACCATCTGAAGTAGTCACCAGATGCCCACTCCTCCTCACCCTAAATTATACAATCAGCTGCAAGTCATAGACATATAATCCAAGAAGGAAGGGACATATACACCTGTTGAATTATGCAGTATGGATGCATCATGGCAACATTCCTAAGCCTAGCTCTGTCTTTTTCAGAGGTTTGGATGTAAGACATACATTCCTACAGTTGGAGATTCATGGCTGACACTCCCCCAAATGTTGCACTTTGGAAGGCAGCTATTCTCTTACTCTGTCCTCCCTCTCTCACACATATACATTTACATGCACTTATACACACACACACACACACAGAGAGAGAGAGAGAGAGAGAGAGAGAGAGAGAGAGAGAGAGAGAGAGAGAGAGAGCTGTTCTCTCAATCCGTTTTCATTCAGGAAGTTCCCACGCAGGGCATCAACACTGAATGCTAAGGTGACGGCATGCATGGTTCCAGGATGTGATTTAGATATTTCTGTCCTCCCAGATAAAAATAGGTATCTAGTGTATAATTTTGTTCTACATATTTCATGACAATCTGCTCATGTGTTACATGACGATAGTACACATGCTTTTGAGACTTTGCATGTTTAATAGATCCAGAATAAGGAATATGCTAATAATGGAGTAAGGAAGAGAATTAAAGGGGAGGGAGAATGTAGTAAAGATGTATAAAATGGGAGATGAGAAGGAGGAATTTAATAACAAGTAAACTGTAACACATCTCACTGCGTAAAGCCTTGGAAGCAGAAAGTAAAAATATCTCAGTGCACATATATAATGTGTACAGGTACACTATCTTGAAACTGCTCTTGACTTTTGGAGACTGTATACATGTTACAGGGTTTTTTTTTTTAAGACAAGGAATACTCGGAGGTGGTTTTGCCAGTTCCTTCCTTTGACATATAGCCTGTAGCAGCCAGTATTCCTCAGTGGTCTCCCATTCAAGTGCTAACCAGGCTGACCTTGCATAGCTTCTAAGATCAGACAGGATCTGGTAGAGGGTATTGAGGCTAATTGCACATACAGAATATTGATCTCTTTCTTGCATCCCCCAAGATTTGTTCCTTTATCAAAGGCACTCGAAAGCAACTACTTTTATAAATTCCTCAGCTACTTGTTTCTTACCTCACTACTCAATTCCAATCTAGTGGACTTTGAGTGGAGGCTTTCTCCAGGTGAAAAATGAAAATTCCTTTAGCATTTCTTTGAAATGGCATGAAAGCAGGGGTAGGGAAAGTGTGGCCCACAGCTTGCATACAGGCCCTTTGGCACAATTTTGAAGCCACCAAGTTTTACTCCAAATCCCCAATACTACTGTACTACTACTGCAACTCACCTATGTATTTATGGCACGTCCATGAATTCCACAGGGTTTTCTTAGGCAAGGAATACCCAGTGGTGGTTTGCCAAAGCCTTCCCATTAATATAGGATGCCCGCTTCTTCTTTTTTTTATTAATCTGTAATATTTGTCCCTTTATTGTCCCGTAAAACCACTGCGATCAGAGTCCCTGAACCTTCTTGTGGTGCCAAGCTGTAAAACCCTTCACCTGACTTCAACACGGAGGAGAGCCTTCAGTGTCATTGCTCCAGTACTTTGGAACGATCTCAAAGTAAGTCGCATTGTCTGACTTACTAGCCTTCCGGAAGGCTTGTAAGACCTTTCTATTTGTACAGGCATTCGGTCAGTAAATAACCCCAGGCCTTTACTATGTAGCCGTAGGCCATGGGAGTAATTTCTGGTGCCCGTGCACTATTGTATAATTTTAATTGTATAGTTTTAATCTTGTGTTTTTATCTATATTTTATGGTCTTTTTAACACTTGTAAGTCGCCCCGAGCCTGACGGGAGTGGCGGCGAATAAATCGAAATAAATAAATAAATAAAATTTGGATAAAATATCCTCCTCCCAAATTGCCACAGAAATGTAGTAGCCTGGGTCTCCTTCCATCTCAAAACCCTAGAAAAAATAAGAAAACTCCTACAATTGTTAGACCAAATCCTAGAAATAAAAGGAACATGTCATCACTTTCAGTCATCTGGGGAGAAACAATGTGGTCTGCGGGAGCAGGGAATTGCCACAAGCACATTCACAGTTGCCCATCTTTGCCCTAAAGAAGTAATGGCTGAGTGATGGAAAACCGATCCCCACAGAATATGCTAGTTCTAGGAACAGCCATAGAACACATCATTTTCAGGTGTATAAATGTCGTAAATAAATAAATAAAAAATAAATATGCATAACGAGAGTGCTGTGAAAAGTGAACCAACAAAACAATGAATACAAAGAGGATAAAAGAGGTCATGAACAGCCTACGAACCTGGAACTCAGTATCTTTGTTGTTAAAGGTTGCAACCTTACTTTGTCTGTACAAGTATTCAGTAGTTGCTAGTTAGACACAGTATATATTCATGTCATTTCTCGTTGCGTATTCTTAGTCTTCCCATATCAGTCTTAAGTCTGCTGCTATGTCTCCTCCATGTTTGAAGAGGTGTTATGAAACCCTTCATATTTATAAAACCTTCATATGTTTTTAACCAAGGAAGATTAGACTTAATTCCGGCAAAGACGGGTCGTCCAAGAGATAGGGATATCCAACTGCTGACCCTGGATGGCGCGGCTCTTTGCCCATCATCATCAATAAAAAGCCTGGGTGTCCATTTGGACCCCCTGCTGTCAATGGAGGCTCAAATCTCCAATGTCAGCAGAATCGCATTTTTCCACCTGCAACAGGTGAAGCGTCTGGCTCCCTATCTCTCACGGAACGACCTAGCCATGGTAATCCAAGCTACGGTCAGCTCAACACTTGACTACTGTAACACTCTGTACATTGGCCTACCCTTGACTCTGATCCGGAAGCTTAAGCTAGTGCAGAATGCTGCAGCCTGGCTCCTCGCGGGGGAGCCCGCGAGCTGCCACATTACACCTATACTGCAGCACCTGCACTGGCTGCCAATTGAATGCCGGATCACTTTCAAGGTGTTAGTTCTTACTTTCAAGGCCTTATATGGTCTGGGGCCAGTGTACCTACGGGATCGCTTGATTCCATATAACCCCCCGAGATCACTCCGTTCTGAAGACTAGAACCTTCTCGCCACTCCTAGCGTGAAGTCTTTCCATCTGACTTTGACGTGGCGCAGGGCCTTCTCTATCATTGCCCCAGCCCTCTGGAATTCCCTACCTTCAGAAATTCCCTACAAAATTTGACTTCTTTCCGTCGAGCCTGCAAGACTCATCTGTTTAGATAGGCCTTTGGAACCCTGTGACTTAAACATATTTTATCTACTGTTTTATGTATATCTTACTCTATGTTTTACTCATCGTCTGTTACTGAGATATGTTGTAAACCTCTCCGAGCCTTTGGGAGTGGCGGTCTACAACTCCAAATAAATAAATAAATAAATAAATAAATAAATAAATAAGTAATGTATTTTTCTCTTACACCCCAGGAGGGGGAATTAGTGTGAGACTGGTTGTTATTCACCTCCTAATTGAAAATACGGATTACAGTGTTCCAGGACCACCTGCAAAAAGTGAAAATTCACAAAGCAGGGACACTTTATTTATTTTAATGTTTATACACTATTTTAGTAGTTATATATTTTAAGTCTTTATAAACCCTCCCCGCACACTTATACACTACATAACCCTCCTTGAATGTGTTGTTCACGTTATCGTCGGCTCTGGCTTTATCCACAGAGGCAGCCTCTCCATATAGACAAATGATCTTAAGTCCATATTTAAAACCCCAAAACAGTGAATCTGCAGAAAGTGAACCGCGAAGTAGTGAGGGACTGTATTCTGCTTGTGTGATAGGGTACTATCACATTTTCCAATATTTGCAAATTCCCTTTAGATAGCAGTGTGTATTACTTGAAAATATAGGAATTTATCTGTCCTGTGTTTAAGGGCCCTCTCACTTATTTTTATTTAGTGTTCAAATAATGTATTACTTCTCAACCTGCCAGTATCCCCAAGACAACACACAATAGAAAAATATGAGATGAAAATATTCTTGAAAAACAAATCAAAGCAATGACGTGCGCACAGTTCAAAAGAGAATGGTAATCTTGATTGTGGAAACAACGTAGTCTTAGCTGTCTGCAGAAGATCAAAAGGGATGGAATTGATCAGAGTTCCATTGGAAAGAAGTAACACAAACTAAGTGCCCCTACAGAGAAAGCACGGTCTTGCGTCCTCACCAACCTGCCTGTAGACATGCAACAAGAACTCTGCTGAGAAACTTAAATTACAGGCAGGGTTTCATGAAAACATGCCATCCTTATTACAAATCACCCATTATGAAACTACACAGTGGGCCCAATGTTGGGTTTGGCCCAGGGACCCTGCATGGGCACCAAAATTCAAGGTCTGGTTTTTGGATTGGTGGTGGAATATTTTGAATACACGTATGGCTGAATCCATGGAGGCAGAATCTGTGGATATATTATTATTAATAATATCCCGCTTTTTCTTTTACGGAGAGTCAAAGCAGCTCACAACTAAAAGCATTACAATCTCTCTCGGCATTACTTTGCAAACAAAGATTCTTTAGGAAGGACTCATCCCACACTTTTTACAAGCGCGTTGATGACTAAAAAGGCCAATCTGAGATAGGCAAGCCCAGTTGCAGAAAGCACAGCAGAAAGTCTTCTTGGGTGATGTTGTTTCCAAGTTGCGGTTCTTTCTGCGTTGTCATTTCTCTTTGAGACCCGTTCGGCATGTCTTCTCGAAAGAGGCCGCAGCATGGTGGATAGTGCATCTCCATGCCTCCCGATGTGAGGCCAGGGTGGACCATTTTTAGTGATCAATCTGGCCATGCCTGAGATGTTGTTTCAGGGAGTCCTTATGTCTCTTTTTGGGGGCACCTCTCTTGCACTGACCCGTGGCAAGTTCACCATAGAGTAGTATCTTTGGGAGGTGGTGAACCTCCATCCTAGAGACGTGCCCTGCCCAGCACAGTTGTGTTCTCAATAGCATGGCTTCAATGCTGGTGATCCCTGCTTGCTCAAGGACAGCAACATTCATCACATAGTCGGTCCAGTGTATATTTAGGATTGTGCGAAGACAGCGCTGATGAAAGCGTTCGAGGAGTCGTAGGTGCTGGCGATAGGTGACCCATGTTTCAGACCCATATAGGAAAATAGACAGTATGATAGCTCTGTACACACTGATTTTGGTGCTTTGCCTCAGGTGTTTGTTACTCCAGACTCTTTTGTGAAGCCTTCCAAATGCACTATATGCCTTTGCTAATCTGTGATCTATCTCTTTATCAGTGGTCTTATCAGAATAAACAAGACCACTTGGGAGGAGTGCCACCCCGTCCTTCTCAGCTGGAATACAGCATAGATTCCTCCATGAGTCACTGTCTGCCTGTCTTGAATAATACTGCTCCTTTCTTTAGTGACAGAAACTGATGCCAGGGTTTTCACCTTCAGAGCCGAGGAGGGAAAGTGCAACTGGCAATAGTTGTACAGCTGCTGGTGGAAAATGTGTGCTACTCCATGCCTGGACTAAGCTGGCTGAAGGATCTGAAGGCAACCTGTTGTAAAATCTCACAAAAAATCAGCACCGGCTACTTGCCAACCTGGGAAGCCTCTGTTTACCACTCTGCAGGAGGCTAATTTTAACAGGGTGATTTCTCCTTTTCATGAGGTGCTTTGGCTAAGGCTCAAAAGTAATTGTGTTTCCCACATGCTCTCTCTTTCACAGTACTTATATGCTACAGATAGGGAATGTGCCTGGAGAGTGGGAAAGAAACGGCAGCAATGTTTGGAAGCAAAAAACTTCCCAGCCCATTCAAAACAGGGGCAGTTCTAAAGCTAGAAAGGAAGGAGGTGGGGGGAAGCAAATGCTCAAACTCAGCCAAACTAGGTGCCTTTGGCTACAGAGAGCCAATATCATTAGTACAATGAATGAAGATCATGGGAGGAATACATCTCATCTGTTAAAGATAAAAGTTTCTCCTTGACATTAAGTCTAGTCATGTCTGACTCTGGGGCGGGGGGTGCTCATCTCCATTTCTAAGCTGATGTGGTCGGCATGACTGCATGAAGCACCATTACCTTCCCGCTGGAGCCAGTACCTATTAATCTACTCACATTTGCATGTTTTCAAACTTCTAGTTTGGCAGAAGCCAAAGATAACAGTGGGAGCTCACCATGCTTCCCAGATTCGAACCGCCAACCTTTTGGTCATTAAGTTCAGCAGCTCATTATTTCTTGTAATGCACTGTTGGGCTTGGCCTCATGTGAGCTGCCCCGAGTCCCCGTTGGGGAGATGGTGGTGGGGTATAAATAAAGTTTATTATTTATTTATTTATTTATGTATTATTAACCTGCTGAACACCGGGGGTTCATTTTGTTAGAGAAGAAAAAGTCCATATATTCAACTGCCCTGTATGACAGCATACTCCGTTCTTTGGAGAATGCTATCTAATTGTCATTAATTAATCATAATACATAAATTGTCAGTGATTTTCTTTTTACATTTATAGACCACCACTCCCCGAAGGCTTGGAGCGGTTTACAGAGTATAAACACACAACCAAAAGCAAACAAGTACAGCAATAGACCACACAATAAAGACATACATAATACAGAATAAGACAGTTTCTGTCTTATTCTGTATTATGTATGTCTTTATTGTGTAGAGTACATTTCAATACTCTACTATGAAAAAGACACAAAATAAAAATGGCCAGTGATATTCAGTTGGACTGGTAGGAGGTCGTGGGGCTGGAGTAAAGTGCCAGCCCCTTGGTGATCGACGTATTATCCAAGGGGACTGTCCAGTATTGATACTGGTCAGCCCGTCAAAAAGGGGGAGTTGTGGCACTCCAGCCTTGGGCCCCTCCAGCGGTCAGCAATCCAGGTGATGCCAAACCAGCTGGGGCCTCCAAACCCCTAAAAGGGGGAGAGCCACTTTGCCCAATTTGATCCCAGGATTCCGGGACAGTTCCTTTCTCCGACCTATCAGCCCATCTCCGGAGCTGGGGATTTTCCAAAGGTTGCGCCCAGCGATCCAGAATGTCCTGGGGCGGAAATTCTTCTGCTTCTTGTCAAACTTGAACTTCCTCTGTCGGATGATCCTTGTTTCCGCCTCCCTGGGAACTTCATGCTCCCGGGCTGAAACAGGAACTGCATCAACAACCAGTTCTCGTGGTATCTGTATAGACATTCTCCGTCTCCGCCTGCGATTCTTCCTGCGCCTGCGCGGAGAGTCTGACAAGGCGATGTGGCCGGGAGCGTCCTCAAGGCCACCCGCCATCTTCCTGGGACCATACTCAAGTGTCCCAGCCTCCAGAAGCTCCCTCCAGGTCTCCCTCTCTGTCAGGCCCAGGCACCGGTGCCAACGATGGGCTTCCATGCACGGCGAGCAAGGCTCCTCTCTAGGAGACCCCAGGGCACATGCAGGGGCTCCGGGGGAAGATCGCTGGGGCACTGCTGGAGTGGCCCTGGAGACCTCCAAGCCCCACCACCCCAACCAGGGACAAGCCAAGACTTGGTCCAAGGGGCAGTGTTCACCAAACAAGCAGTGCTGGCCACCCATCCGGTTCAAAGGACAGTCTTCAGCCTCCACCTCCGGAGACCCAGCCCGGGGAGATCGACACCATCATGTTCTGATTATATAATAATCCCTGTAATATTTTTACAGGACAATCCTATTGTGTGTGTGCTGTTAAGATGTCTTACTGAAGTCTCTAAGACGTGTTCCCAGGTAAGTGGACAGAACAGGGATGACCAGCATGCAATTCAGGGAGTCTGTGCACATCATTCTGCTTTTTAGCAGCTGCCAGATTTGTGGCTGAACTACTGAGAATCAGTCCTGGTGCTACTGTGTGGTTTGGATTTGGAGAAATGGGTGTTAATAATGTTTTTAAAATGGATTTAAACTTAAAATGTTGATGTATTTTGTATGTATTCTGTATATGTTGGCATCGAATTGTTGCCATTGTAAACCGCCCTGAGTCCCCCTTCGGGGATTGAGAAGGGCAAAGTACAAACATTGGAAATAAATACATAAATATTTCCCAGCTCCTGTTTACTTCCTGACACTTTCTACACGACTGAAATGGCTCTATTAAGGCTTAACTTTACTGGTACTTTAAGCCCTGTTTTACTTGTATCTCTACTACTGCTTTTATCTAAAATACGTATGTCAGTGACTTTTCCCGTACTCCACCATTGCAGCTTTCTCTCCAAACCAAACTTCTTGG
This sequence comes from Anolis apletophallus, assembly GCA_030556195.1. Classification (NCBI taxonomy): domain Eukaryota; kingdom Metazoa; phylum Chordata; class Lepidosauria; order Squamata; family Anolidae; genus Anolis; species Anolis apletophallus. Next base: position 138,522,127 of record JARBWK010000006.1, on the reverse strand, counting down.
AAACTTGAGGCTGACAAGATTCTCCACAACTGATGTGAGGACACAGGCTCCCAATTCATGATGTAGACCCATCTCCAAAAAATTGTGATCTTGTTCAGCCAATATTCTGACATTCTAACAGCTTCCAACTCTTCAGTTTCAAATGTATGGACACAGCTAAAGGAGAGGTAAAATTGCTTTAAGAAAAAGAGAAGTTATGATAGATTTTGAGGAAGATGAATTCTTCCCTCCATATTGCCACTCATTGGGATAGTGAGACACCAAATCGACAGGGTTCCTGCATTTCTGTTGAAGAGCTAGATCTTCTATGCCATCCTCATTGACATCCTGTGTGACGGTGCGGCAAGCACCACCTGCATGGAAAATCTTGAGTTGTTAAATGTTTGCATTGTTAAAGTGTCTTTTTACAGCCTGCACAGTTTGCAAGATATTCAGTTGCATTGATTGGTCCTTAGCACCTGCCAATCATCTTTAGCAGAGCCCAGTTGAGTTTGTTCCACCCCCTTTTCCAGGGATCTGGGAACACATGCTACTTTTACATTCAGTAGACCAGTGTTTTTCAACCTTTTTTGAGCCATGGCACATTTTTTACATTTACAAAATTCTGAGGCACACCCCCAACCAAAATGACACAAAAGTGCACTCTAACACAGTAATACATATACTGTAGTTAATATGTTTTTAAATGTATTTATACACTCAGTGTTAAACCTGGGCCTGTTTCGATGAACACAACATATATATGACTTCCTCTCACATATTTATACATGGCTATTAGGCATGGTTTAGAACCCAAAAATAGGAAATCGAAAATCTAAGGGGATTTTTTTATTAGTAATAGAAAGACTTACAAAAAAATTCCAAAAATTTCTAAAATGTAACTTAATTACTAACGAAATTGTTAGTAGTTCGTATGCCAGCGCACAAGCAAGATTTCAGATGAATAACAACTCCCAGAAATCCTAACAGCTGGTAAATTGGCTGGGATTTCTGGGAGTTGTAGGCCAAAACTTGAATAAATCAAACTGAATTCTAGATGGGACTCTCCAAATATGAAGGAGGGAGGGAAGGAGGGAGGGAAGGAGGGAGGGAGGGGGTATTCTAGTCTTGGAAGCAGAAAAAAATAAGGAGGAGGAGCCCCCGCTCCCGCTGCCTCTCTCTCACCCCGATCCTGAGGGGAGCGAGGGCCCAAGTTTCCCAGGCTGAGAGGAAAAGAAGAGGCCTGAGGCTGTGCGGAATGGTGGGAGTTGAAGTCCAAAACACCTGGAGGGCTGAAGTTGGCCCGTCATGAAGCCTCTTCAAGGCTTTAGATCCTGGCAGGCAGAAGGGGCAGGGAGGGCCCGTCCACTCCTCCTGCCCTGCCAGGATCTAAAGCGCATCAAGGCTTGGCACGCTTTAGATCCTGTGAGAAACCAACCTAATGTATAATAGAATGAATGCTAACTTATATTTATTTTATTTATTTATTATTTATTATTCGGGCTTCTATGCCGCCGACTCCCTGAGGCTCGCGGCGGCTTACAGGAGCCGAAGGGCACAGTAAAATACAGGCAATAAGCAGTTAAAAACAATTAAAAACAACAGCAGTACAGTAATTAATAACACAGTTAAAACAATGAACAGCACATCATCCTCAGAAGAACGAATAGATGGCGGGGCATGGGCAGGACTTACTCACCAAAGGCCTGCTTAAACAGGTATGTTTTACAGGCCCGTCTAAACGGGAGCAAGTCCTTCATAGCCCGAGTTCCGGCCGGGAGGGTGTTCCACAGCGTAGGTGCTATGACAGAGAACGCCCTCCGGCGGGTAGCAGTCAGCCTTGCGAGTTTAGCTGAAGGTATCTCCAGGAGATTGGAGTCCTCAGACCGAAGTGATCTCGGAGGGCAATATGGGGTGAGACGGTCCCTCAAATACGCTGGCCCCAGGCCGTGTAAGGCCTTAAAGGTGAGGACCAACACTTTGAAGGTGATCCGTGCTCAATTGGCAGCCAGTGCAGATCCTGCACAACAGGTGTTATGTGGGCGCCAGCTGGCGTGCCAGACAGGAGCCGGGCGGCAGTGGTCTGCACTAGCCTGAGCTTCTGGGTCACCGACAGAGGAAGGCCAACGTAGGCGCGTTGCAGTAATCCAGCCTTGAGATGACTGTGGCTTGGATCACCGTGGCCAGATCGTTCGGGAGAGATAGGGGGCCAGCCTCCTTGCCTGTCGCAGATGAAAAAGCGATCTTGCTGACCGCAGAGACCTGGGCCTCCATGGTCAGCTGGGAGTCCAAATGGACCCCCAGGCTCTTTACGGAAGGCGATGGGCATAACACTTATAGAGTAAGTGCCTAAATATTATAAGTAATCCAACTGGTCATATACCTACATTCCATGCACATGCAATAATACAGCAGTAATAACAATGGGTATAAGAAGAGGTAAAATTCAAACCGAAGTATTCTGACTGGTTCCTCCTCAAGCGGTGCAAACGGGCTATTCTCTATGAGAAAATCCGCAAAGGATTTCTCTATGAGCCCGGGATTCTGCAGCAAGCAAACGCTGTGCCCAGGCTTTTGGCTTTTCCTGGGAGAGGCTGTCTCCTGTTTGCAGTTTGCACCGCTTGAGGAGGGACCACAGTCAGAATACTTCGGTTTGAATTTTTGCTCTTCTTTTACCCATTGTTATTACTGCTGTATTATTGCATGTGCATGGAATGTAGGCATACTACCCCAATACTCTTTGATGCTTTAGATCCTGGCAGGCAGGAGGGGCAGGGAAGCCTGGAAAAATGTAAACAGAGAGGTTTACTCAGAAGTAAATCCACAAAAGGAGGGCACTTCGTCCAAAGTGCCCTCCTGTGTGGATTTACTCATGAGTAAACCTCTCTGTTTACTCCTTTGCAGATTTACTTCTGAGTAAACCTCTCTGTTTACATTTTTCCAGGCTTCCAGCCGAAAGAAGGAGCGAGTTTAGGGCTTGCCTTGCCATAATACTTATTGGCAAGGGAGGCGGGAGGGTGGTGAGAGAGAAGGAGGGTGCCCCCTTACGACCTAATAACGATACTTAAGAAAATCCTGGCCCCGAAGTTCTATAAAGAAAGTCCACTTCCTGGTTGGCGTTCCAGATGCGGAAATACTCAAAAGTAGCATTTCTTACGAATTTCTTACGAATCTTTTAATTTTCATAACTTTTTCTCATGCCTAATAGCTATCATGTCTTCCCTCAGCCTTCTCTTCTTCAGGCTAAACATGCCCAGCTCTTCAAGCCGCTCCTCATAGAGCTTGTTCTCCAGACCTTTGTGAAATTTCACCCTGAGTGAAACTTGCTTCCAGTTAACTATGGATGTCATGAAGCTGTTATAAACAGTTCCTTGAGGGGGACTCAAAAAAATCCAGTAAAACAGTAAAAAAAATCCAAGCAGAGAAGCTCAATTTGTTTCTTGGAAACCTGTGAGGGGGCTGCTAGGAGGGGGGAGAGTGCCAATTTCCCATGGCACACCTGATAATCGCTCACGGCACACTAGTGTGCCACGGCACACTGGTTGGGAAACACTGAACTAAAGTGTTCTGTTTGGTCCTTGGAGCCCTTTGCCTTTAAAGGGCGGGAAAAAAGCAATCCCCGGGGACAGATAGACCATGTCCTTGCCCTTTCACAAGGCATTGATAGCCCGGGAGCGATGACTTATCCTGCTACCAATGCCTCTTCCAGTTTCCATATACTTCTGCTAAACCACAGCAAATGAATGTATATACACATGCATCTGATTGGGAGCTTTCTCCACAAATGCCAGGCACTCCCAGAGAGACCCAGTTTAAAAAGCTTTATTTTCAAGTCTTTCCTGGCTTCACTCCAATAGCTTAGGCACGTTGCTGCCCCTTTGCTTTAGTTTTTCTTTGGTAAAATGTGACTCTCAAACTAATCCGTATCAAAGCTTTCATGCCTGGAGGATGCTGACTATTAAGCCATCTGCAAGGATTATTTTCAATAACCAGACCTATAGTACAGTGGTTAGAGCAAAAGCAAATGATGGCTTCAGAGAGGCTTAAGGTAAATAGCTTGCTTAGTGCTTTTCCTACAAAAAAGCAGAGGGAGCTTTCTTTGACACATCACAGATGATGGAATACGTTGCAGCTGGTGAGGGACCAAAGCCAAGGCAGGAGTGGAAAAGCAGCACAAACAACGTGTGTTTGTTTTCAAGGAATTAGTCATCAAAGCTACTCTCCAAAAACAAAAACAAAAAATTACATTTGCCAACCTTCAACATATTCCCAAGCAAACGGTGGAGGTTTGTCCTTTTGAGGCAACGCTTATACCTGTAGTTGGATCACTTTCCAGATAAGCCTTCCAATAGTGAGTCCTTTGCTAGTTTTGAAGGGCAAAAGCACTCCAGGCCAACAGCACATCTAGTAAATTGTCAATGGTACTGTGATTCTATCCTGCTGGATAACAACACGGTGATAGACCGGTCCATATCCAATGCATCAATGAAGAAATGGGAGCACACGCTGAGAGACTAAAAAGAGACTAAGTGCTCAATCTATTTCAAAAGGTTTACTATCACTAATCACTATTAAACACTCTTAAACAACAAATCTAGAACCCACAATTTCGTAAGAGAGTTTAAATCAGTGTTTCCCAACCGGTGTGCCGTGAGCGATCATCAGGTGTGGAAATTGGAACTTCCAATACCCTTTCTTCCCCCTCCTGCCCACAGTGCTCTCTGGGTGTAGGTGAACTACAACTTCCAAACTCAAGGTCAATTCCCAAGCAAACCCTTTCAGTACTTTCTGTTGGTAATGAGAGTTCAATATGCCAAGTTTGGTTCAATTCCATTGTTGCAAGAGTTCAGGATGCTCTTTGATTGTGTGTTAACTATAAATCCCAGAAACTGTAACTCCCAAATGTCAAGGTCTATTTTCCCAAACTCCATCTGTGTTCACATTTGGGCATATTGAGTATTCATGCCAAGTTTGGTCCTGATCCAACATTGTTTGAGTCCACAGTGCTCTCTGGATATAGGTGAACTACAACTCCAAAACACAAGGTCTTTGCCCACCAAACTTTTATAGTATTTTCTCTTGGTTATGGGAGTTCTGTGTGGGAAGTTTGTGTCTTTCTGCCATTCCTGCCAGGATATCTATGTTGTGTTCATCTAAACAGGTCCAGATTTCACACTGAGTGTATACATTTTAAAACATATTAACTATATGTATTACTGTGTTAGATTGGCGATGTGCCCCAGGATTTTGTAAATGTAAAAAATGTGCCGTGGCTCAAAAAAGGTTGAAAAACACTGGTTTAAGTCACTCCACAATACAATAATAATATTTGCAGGTACACAATATTCATATCAACACAAATCGAAATCAAGAGAACTTACACGCAGGTAAGTGGGAACACTGCTAAGTATCATGGATGAGGAAAGTTCCTCTAAGGATACTCACGTGGGAGAAGTCCCAAGGCGCATATACAGTATCAGTTCAAAAGCGGTTCAAAAGTTCATATAGCTCTATTGCTGTCCGTATTTCAATGTAGAAAGAGGTGTAGGCGGCAATCCAAGCGAAATTATACAGTTCGTAGATATAATAATGCCACCTCCAGGGATTGTGTTATTGTGAACATCAGTGGTGTTTGCATTGTTTCAGAAGCTGGATCTGATGGAGTTTTGCCAACATTACTATGACTGGTGCTCCAGATGCTCCAGATCATTGCCAGGGAGCAAGTTCAATGTTTAGTGGGTAACACCTGTAGCCATGCTAAAGGTCACATCCAAGGAATTAGGATATCAGTGTCAAAAACACAGGAGAGACCCATGAGGACCATCTGAATGTGGGAGGAATGCAGAGAGGACATTTAGGCCCCATATACACTGACATATAAAATCCAGTTTGTCCACTTTGAACTAGATTATATGACAATGTAGACTCATATAATCCAGTTATAAGCAAATAATGTGCATTAGCTCTTTTGATAATCTGGATTATATGGCACTGTAGAAAGAGCCATTAGAGTGGCATTTCTGAAATGGGGAAACAAAAGCAGCCTGATAGAAATATAAACATTTTGACACTGAAGAAAATAATATATGGGGGGTGCATCTACATGGCAGTTTGACCTCACTTTAACTCCCATGGATCAACGCTATGGAATCCTGGGATTTGTCTGCCAAAGACGCACCAGTACTCTTTGGCAGACAAGGTTAAAGACCTTGTAAACTACAACACATATTATTCCATAGCATGGAGCCATGTCAGTTAAAGTGAGGTCAAACTGCATTAATTGTACAGTGGAGATGCACCCTGAGTTAAGACACTGTTGTAGGCAGAATACATGTGTAAAATCAATGCTGAAAAATATAAACAAACGGGTATGGGTAAACAGTCCTTTAAACTGCAGAGGTAAAAGCATGCCACTGCTGCGATAAAGCAATAAACTACCACAAGTTATTATTATTATTAGTTGCAGTTCTGACCACTGAGTTGGAACACATTTAGAAATAAATTAGATACATTGTAGGATGTAAGGCCTTTGGTCTTAATCCACAAAGCCAAATATGGGGTAACAGAGCATGTTTTAATGTATATGTGCATGTGTAAGTTGCCTGTCGACTTATGGAAACCAAGATACAAGAGTAAGAGCTACAACTAGACACAATGAGCAAAATTTAGCAAAAGTATATAGTGTATTATACACAATAGTTTGAAATAAACATCTATAAGTTCAAAAACAATATCACAGTACCCATGTCAGTCCGGAGGCGAACACATGGCAGATGCCAAAAGGAAGTCCTGGCGGAGCGATATAGTTATCCCGTATTATAATCCGATATAAGCACAAAATGGCAAATTCAAATTCCATAAGCATGGAAAACATAGCTCCGTGGGGTGCAAACGCACTGATTTGTAAAGTTCCACCAAACGCTGGAAAGGCTCCGGACTAGAGCACTGGAGTGTAAGGACGCACAAGGGTAAAAATCCCTCCTGAGGAGCAGAGAGATGAAAGCTTACTTATGGAAACCCCATGAATTTCATTGGGTGAAATATGGCCTACAGGACCTGGTCTTCTCTGGTAGTCTCCCAACGTAGTACTAACCAAGGCTGACACTGATTAGCTTCAGGCAGGTGCTTCTAAAGTATTTAGATCTTATGTACAGAAATTTATTGTAAATCTGTGAAATATAAATCCTTATGGCCCTTAATCCCCTAAAATCAGGAGATTTTAGGGGACTTCTGTGTCTCCTATAAGGGAGGGAGAAGGAGAGAGGACATCCCAAGTGAATATATCCTGATTTATGGAATGTAGTGTGAGGAATGCTTTGTTCCCTAATGCTATTCTTCACTACCTTTTGAAGGTTTTATTCCACCAGGCTTTGGCTAGATGTGGCAGATCATTTTTTGTGCTTTGGTTTTAACTGCTGATCTTGTCATCCTTGGCTGATTTATATGCTTTTCTGAACCTGCAGTTTTAAAAGGTAAACTCCACTGCATGATACCTTTGCATCAAAAAGAGTGTGTTCTTCTGTTCACGTTAACTGATAGCCTTTGCTACAGAACATTCTGGGCACTTAAGTTTTTTCTATTACACGCAGAAGAGCCTAACAAAAATCCTGAACTTCACAACTGCTCCCCTACTTTCTGTAACACAATATTGCTCAATTTTTTAAATCCTGGGACCCATTTTATACATACACCTTAGGTTAGGCACCGCCTAGCATTGTTCCATAGCTGTGTATGTATCTACTAGGCCTGTTTGATCAAGGGAAAAAATGGTTCACAACTCGTTGCGGATGTAAATGACTTCCGAATTTTTCCAGAAAAATTGCAGAAATTTTCCAAAGTTTTTTGGAAATTTCGGAATGGCTTTGTTAATGGCAGACATGCATGCGCAGTAAGAAAGAAACAGCACTGGCAGTAGGAAAGAAACAGCACTAGTTAAACACCCCGTTTCGAAGAGGATTTCCTTCCCTCCGCGTGAGAACTGGGACAACAGAGAGGGGGCAGATCTAGCATCACTTGGTAGAGAGTTCCACAGCAGAGGTGCGGCCACAGAGAAGGCCCTGTCTCATCCTTACCAGCCGCGCTTGCGAAGCTGGCGGGACCGAGAGCAGGGCCTCTCCGGAGGATCCTAATGTTCTAGATGGTTTGTAGGGGAGAATCCGTTCGGACAGGTAAATTGGGCCAGAACTGTATAGGGTTTTGTAGGTTAAAACCAGTACTTTGAATTGTGCCCGGAAGCTAATTGGCAGCCAGTGGAGCTGGCGCAGCAAGGGAGTTGTATGCGCCCTGTGCCCCGCTCCTGTTAGTAACCTGGCTGCCGAATCTTGGACTAACTGCAGCTTCTGAGCAGTCTTCAGAGGCAACCTCACGTAGAGAGCGTTCTAGTAGTTTATTCGGGGTGTAACCAGAGCATGGACCACCGTGGCCAAGTCAGACTTCCCAAGGTTCTGAAACGGAAGGAAGGACATCCCTTCCATACTGGGTGTTTAACCCGGTTTAGATGGGGATGTCTTCCCTCCACATCAGAACTGGGGCGACAGCTGTGTTAACCCAGTTTGGATGCAGCTGTTGCCCTAGCTCTGATTCGGAGGGAAGGACATCCACCTCCAAACTGGGCTAAACAGCCAATGAGGGGAAAGCACCTCAGGAGGGGTGGGAATCTAATGCTGATTCCTTTCCGAAAATGGCGGTGGCAGCTTTGAAATGGCAAATTCACTTCCGGGTTGTTTACATCACTTCAAAACCACTTCCAAAGTGAATTTAATCCGAATTCATTCCGATTTTACAAGCATTCCGACGAACCTACCCAGGCCTAGTATCTACACTGTAGAATTAATGCAGATGGCTCAATGCTATGGGACTCTGGGAATTGTAGTTTGTTGAGTCATCAGCACTCTTTAGCAAAGAAGGTTAATGACCTTGTTAAAAGGGATTGCATAGCATTGAGCCATAGCAGTTAAAATGGGTTTATTCATTTATCATGTGAGAAGCGACATGATGTCCTTTGACTAGTAGCTGGCCATTTGGAGTGCCTCTGGTGTCACTGTGAGAAGGTCCTCCATTGTGCATGTGGCATGGCTCAGACTGCATTGTAGTAAGTGGTCTGTGGTTTCCTCTTCTCCACATTCTCATGTCATGGACTCCACTTTGTAGTCCATTTCTCAAGATTAATTCTGCATCTCATGGTGCCAGAGCTCAGTCTGTTCAGTGCCTTCCAAGTTGCTCAGTCTTTTGTGTGGCAGTACTGGAGGGGAGGTACCAGAAGACCCCTGCTCAGGAGAGACTATGCCCTTGTGAGTCTGGGTATATTGAAACAACCGAGCATGTGCTCCTCCAATGTGTATTCTACAGAGACATTAGAACTAACCTTATCACTCCATGGCTTTTAAAACACCCAGGGCGCATCAAAAGATACTACCCCTCCTTGCTGCTTTCGGACTCCTGTTTTGCAATAACTCACAGTGTTGCCAAGTTCTGTGTGGCAGTAATTAATATTAGACCGTCAATGACTAACCCCACAAGGCAATTTCCTGCCGGAAATACAGCTAGAGTAACTTGTTATAACTGAAATGCTGTAAATGTTCCCTTCTCATCCCCCTCCAGAGCCTCCCAGTAGCTTGATATCTCCTATTAGCCGCCCCCTCCTTTAGACACATACCTGCTCTTTAAACTGTAATTTAACTTGTATTTTTAATCTGTTTTCTTTTTATAACATGTTTTTAATCTGCTTTTCTATTTGACCTATTTTGGAACTGCGATTCCCCTTCCTTGGGCATCTGTGCCCCATTCTATGTGCTGGTCATAGACTGTAATAAATCATTGATTGATTGACTCATGAGATATGCACAGGTAACATGTATGATCTATAATCCATCTGCTATTCTTAGGTCCCCTACACATTCACACACATAATCCAAACATACACTGTTTTCTACTCTTTTCTCTTCTGGAACCCTTTCTCAGCTCAGTATCTGTGCTTAAGTCCGTTCAGCACAGAAAGCATCATCTCTTCAGACGCCAAGATTGATATAGAGATAGATCACAGATTAGCAAAGGCACATAGTGCATTCGGAAGGCTTCACAAAAGAGTCTGGAGCAACAAGCACCTGAGGAAAAGCACCAAAATCAGCGTTTACAGAGCTATCATACTGTCTGTTCTCCTATATGGGTCTGAAACATGGGTCACCTATCGCCAATACCTACGACTCCTCAAATGCTTTCATCAGCGCTGTCTTCGCACAATCCTAAATATACACTGGACTGACTATGTGACGAATGTTGCTGTCCTTGAGCAAGCAGAGATCACCAGCATTGAGGCCATGCTATTGAGAACACAGCTGCGCTGGGCAGGGCACATCTCTAGGATGGAGGACCACCGCCTCCCAAAGATACTACTCTATGGTGAACTCGCCATGCGTCAGCGCAAGAGAGGCACCCCCCAAAAGAGATATAAGGACTCCCTGAAACAACATCTCAGGCTCGGCCAGATTGATCACCAACAATGGTCCACCCTGGCTTCACATCGGGAGGCATGGAGACGCACTATCCACAATGCTGCGGCCTCTTTCGAGAAGACACGCCGAACGGGTCTCGAAGAGAAACAACAACGCAGAAAGAACCGCAACTCGGAAACAACATCACCCAAGGAGACTTTCTACTGTGCTTTCTGAAACCAACTCAGCCAACATGGCCCACTGGGGGTTCTGGTACTCATAATCCTCAAAGCAAGCTTCCGAGATCTGGGGTGATCTCACTTGCCTTTAACAGAAACGTCTTGTGGACAAAAAAAAGCACCTTCATTATAATCGTTATGAATTAATCTGCTCATCCTGAAAATATGGCAGAAAATGACAGCTTTCTAAAAGAGCAAGCAAAGAGCACACGACTCCCAATATAGCACTGGCAGCTTGATGCACACATCACAGCCCCGAGGGTTTTGTTCATGCTCTCTCACTCGGCTCTCTTGTCCAATCTGGCCTTCATATGCTGCTGTGAGAGTCCAGTCGTGAGAGGCCGATTTACAGGAAATTGTGAAAAACCAAAAACGTGGTGGCCATTTGGTTCAGGCAGCACAATCATGGCAGAAGAGTGGGTATGACAAAAGAGCAATCAGCAATGTAGCAGGAAAGTCAAGTGCTTCAACATGTCGAAAAAGACCATTCCTATAACTGCACATTGTAATAAAATTTCCATTCTTATGAATGAGTTGCTCAAGCAGCTTGCTTTTTGTCTGTGTGCTTGTATGGTTCCTCCCTATGGTGAAGTCATATTTATTTGTTACAGGTTTTAAACATGTTTGATGTTTATATATATATATATATGTGTGTGTATTGTAAGGGTAAAACTTAGCTAATCTTAAAGGGTTAACAGGAATATTAGCTGACAGAACCTCCAGGGAGTTTCCGTTACCGTGGAAACAGGAGGCGAAGCCTGTATGTGGCTCTGGAATCTTGAGATTCAAACTATGGCAGTTGGTGGTTAACTGTGAAAGCAGAAGGGTGTGTAGAGAGTTAGGGAGTCTGTTTTAACCAGCTATCAGCAAGTGTTAAAAAGACTCTGATTCTACTCTGGGAGAGAGTAGCAGTGCAGTTGTGTTTAACTGCTAGGGAAGCAGTTTGATTTAAGGACCAGCAGAGTGTAGAAAACTGCTGAGTTATTGGTACTAGGAGAGCACTGATATACCGTGTTTCCCCGAAAGTATGACACCCCCGATTGTAAGACGTATCGGGGGTGTCAGGGGTGTCAGCTAATGTAAGCCGTACCCCGAATGTAAGCCGTAGGTTGTCGCCGCTGGTCGCCGCCGCAACCGGCCCATTGGCCGCGGCACACCTCATGGCGCACCTTTCTGCTAGGCCTCTCCAAGGAAGGGAGGGGAAGAGTCCCAGAGGCGTGGCTAAGCGGCGCTGCGTCAGAGTGACGCGTCGCCGCAGCCACGCCTCTGGGACTCTTCCTCCCTCCTCCCTCTCCAACGAGGGAGGGGAAGAGTCCCAGAGGCGTGGCTGGGCGGCTGCGTCAGGTGACGCGTCGCCGCAGCCACGCCTCTGGGACTCTTCCTCTTCCCTCCTTTCTCCAACAAAGGGAGGGGAAGAGTCCCAGAGGCGTGGCTAAGCGGCTGCGTCAGAGTGATTCGTCGCCGCTTAGCCACGCCTCTGGGACTCTTCCTCTTCCTCCCTTTCTCCAACGAGGGGAGGGGAAGAGTCCCAGAGGCGTGGCTGGCGGCGACGCGTCACTCTGATGCAGCGCCACTTAGCCACGCCTCTGGGACTCTTCCTCTTCCTCCCTTTCTCCAACGAGAGGGGGGAAGAGTCCCAGAGGCGTGGCTAAGCGGCGCTGCGTCAGAGTGACGCGTCGCCGCAGCCACGCCTCTGGGACTCTTCTCTTCCCTCCCTTTCTCCAATGAAGGGAGGAGAGTCCCAGAGGCGTGGCTAGCGGCGCTGCGTCAGAGTGATGCGTCGCCGCTTAGCCACGCCACTCTGGGACTCTTCCCCTTCCTTTGGAGAGGCCTAGCAGAAAGGTGCGCCGCAGAGGTGTGCCACGGCCGATGGGCGGTTACGGCGGTGGCGTGGCGGCGGCGTGGGCGTGGGCGTGGCGACGGGGTAGGTCTTTGTTTATATAAGACGTGCCCGAAAGTAAGACGTAGGGGACTTTTCGGAAAGAAAGTAAGACGCTGTCTTACTTTCGAGGAAACACGGTAGTAGCAGACTGTATCTCCATAGTTAGTATATTGTAACCTTAAGAAAAGTGCCTCTGAGTAGATATTGTAACCACCCACGCGCACACACAATATGTAGGATGATGCCACTGAATACTGGGTGGAGAAACAATACAAAGTAATCTGAAATGGTGATAAAATAGGATTATGGATTAACAAGGGGCCGAGCAACCCATATTTCAATCAGTATGAGAGGAAGTTTTTAGTATCACTGAATTTGGAAAAATATGAATGTGCATGTAATCCCATTAAGTTTCCTTAGTGCAAGGTCATAGAAAACCTTCCTAGAAATGTTCCTGGTGCAATTCTACTCTGCGCAGGCATGGTTCAGACTCACTAGTGTGAGTCACAGAGGCAACACTGGAGAACTTTCCAGAGATAATAACTATGGAGCAAACTGTGTAACTAGATTCCGAGGAGCAAATTGCTCTTGTGATGAATCCTCGATTCCTCCATGAAAGTGGAAACAGGATCTTAGTAATCTTAGAAACATAGCAAGGGCCATCCAGTCCAACCACATTCTGCCACGCAGGAACACACAATCAAAGCACTCCTAGCCTCTGTTTAAAAACAATTCCACCACACATTCATATGTTGACATACGAATCTCTTTTCCTGTAGTTTGAATACATTGCTCCATGTCCCTGGAATGGCAGAAAAACAGCTTGCTCCAACATAACAGCCTATGAAATATTTAAAGATGGCTATCCTGTCGCTTCCTAACCTTTTCTTCTCCAGGATAAACATGCTCTGAATCGTGGTGCCCAGCATTCAAGAAGGTTATTGACAAGCTGGAAAATGTCCAGAAAGGGCCAACCAAAAAGGTAAAAGGTCTGGAAACCAAATCCTCTCAGGAACAGCTTCGGGAGCTGGGCGTACTTAGCCTGGAGAAAGGAAGGTTAAAAGAGATAACATGACAGTCATGCTTAAATATTTGAAAGCATATTGCATTGAAGATGGAGCGTTTATTTTCTGCTGCTCCAGAGACTAGAACAGGGAGCAACGGAGAGTCATGTTTTTATGGATTTTAACTGAGTTTTTAAAATACCAATGTTTTTATATCCTCTTTTAATCTATTACATATAATAAAAGTCAGTGTTTGCGGTCGGTGGGTGGGTGGGCCGAGCGACGGGAGGAATATGTGCCAGCATTTCGATTGGCTGCCACTCCGGGATTATTTGCATAATGGCTCTGAATGGCCAGCCTCTCAACATTCCAACAATCCTAGGCAGCAGAGAAAGGAAGGGAAAGGGCCTGAGGCAGACACACAGAGCCCACCTGACCCATTCTACATCCTGGTGCAGTTTCAAATAGGACAAACCATGGATGATGGGACTTGAAGTACCTCCACCCACCTCCTGAGAACGCTGCCAGAGAGGGTAAAAGAGAGGGCCTGACTGAATTAACAGTAAGGCTTCCTAAACTGTATTTTCTGGACTAGGCCTCAGTTACGGGGCTACAGGACTGAGTTAACAGTAAGGCTGCCTTAACTTGATACTCCAGATTAGGCCACCAATCATGGGATCCTGTGTATGGCCTGAATTGACAGTAACACTTCCTCTATTAGATTATCGTGACTAGGCCAAAGTTACTGGGATACTGTTTAACGACTGAAATAACAGTAAGGCTTTCTAGACTTGCTTTTCCTGACTAGGCCTCAGTTACTGTGATACTGTGTCAAGACAAATCCCGCTGCGACCCTCATCCAGTGCATGATCATGACCACACTTGGCACACAAAGCCCCCATGATCCACTTTACATCCTGGTGCAGTTCGGAGGGTGGACCACGGATGATGGGACTTGAAGTACCTCCACTCACTTCACAAGACCGCTGCAACCCGCATCCAATAACTGAGCAAGACAAAATTTGCCACACATAACCCCCATGACCCACTCTACATCCTGGTGCACTTTGGAGGAGGATGGACCATGCACGATGGGGCTCCCAGCACCTTCCCTCACTTCCCGAGACCACTGCAAGCCACATAAACAACTGATAAGGACCAACCTTGGCACAAAATGCCTTTCACAAATAACCCGGGCAGTGCCTGGTCCCCAAGCTAGTATTTGTGTATTTGTACATTTTAAATCGTATTGAAATCCTTTTAATGTAAGCTGCTTTGAGTCTCCTTGTGGAGAAAAAAGCGGGGTATTAGTATTATTATTATTAATAATATCTGTGGGTGCTGCTTTATTTGTGAAAATCAGATGTCCTGAAGTCAGAGGATAGCTTCAGATGCTAAAGATGGTTCAGGGAACCATGAGGGAAATCAAACATTCACAATTTCATATTTGTGACAGAAATGAATTTATATAACATAGAAATCCAAAACCTCAAAGCAAAGGTTACTTATTTGTCTTGGACAGGTCCTGAAACACTTCCAAGGAATCTGAGATGATCAAGAGGGGTCCGCTCTTAAATGGGTGGCCTCCTTTCTCCAAGATCGGGGACAACGGGTGGAGAGGGGAGGGATGGTCTCGGAAAGGGTCCCCCTTAATTGTGGGGTCCCCCAAGGGGCTATCCTCTCTCCTCTATTATTTAACATCTATATGCGTCCACCTGCCCAGCTGGTGCGTAGTTTCGGTCTGGAGTGTCATCAGTACACTGATGACACCCAGCTGGTGTTGAGGATGGAAGGCCGGCCGGACTCTGTACCCGATGAGTTCCATCAGTGCCTGCAAGCCGTGACTGAGTGGCTACGGGCCAGCAGGTTGAAGGTGAACCCGTCGAAGATGGAGGTCCTGTGGCTGGGTCGTCCCGGGGGGGGGGGAGCTCCGGCAGCCAATAATGGACAGTGAGGTGGTTAGTCCATCGCCGCTGGTTAAAAGCCTGGGGGTCCAACTGGACCCTCTGCTGATGATGAAGGCTCAGGTCTCTGCCGTGAGCAGAGCAGCGTTTTTCCATCTGCACCAGGCGAGGCGGCTGGCGCCCTACCTTTCCAGTGATGACCTAGCTGCGGTAATCCAGGCCATGGTCATCTCGAGACTGGACTACTGTAATGCCCTTTACATTGGCCTTACTTTGTTGGTAATCCAGAAACTGAAGATGGTGCAAAACACTGCGGCTCGACTGCTGGCTGGAGTGACACTAACATGCCACATCACACCAGTCCTCCAGCGTTTGCACTGGCTTCCCATCAAGTACTGGATTGCCTTCAAAGTGCTGGTGTTAACCTTTAAGGCCTTACATGGTCTGGGGCCAGTGTATCCGAAGGACCGCCTCCCCCTGCACATTCCCCAGAGACCACTACGGTCCATGGACCAAAACCTATTGGAGGTTCCATCACTCAAGATTTGCCGATTGTCATCGACTCGGCAGCGCACCTTTTCTGTAGTAGCGCCTACCCTGTGGAACAAATAAAAACCAAAAAATACATGGCCAAGCAATATCTGACTACAGTCAAGTTAGCCACACAAAAAAGTAACACTAATAGTAATACTGGGAATGACCACAATGGTTTCCTGGGCTTCTATGAAGGGCAAGACTCTGCCCCTCCTGTTCTTTTTCGCTACAGAGTTAATTGACTGCAAACCACTTTTGCACTTTAAAGATAGCCTGCAGCAACCGAGGTAAGCTGTCTACAAAGAGGCAATGTGGAAGGATGGCAGAAAAGTGGGATGTTTTAAAAGCAGCTGAAAACTGGGACAACAGAGGGTGATTTGGAGCAGTCCCTGCCAAATCAAGATATTCAGAGGATATGTGATAATAAGGGGGAAATAACCAATTTAGGAAGGAGAAGCAGCACTAAGCAATTTTGGTAAGAGTTTTACAATGTCTTCCTTTTTTGTACTGCAATTTCCAGATAGAGAATTCAGGGAGTTGCAACCCAAAAATGTAATTTTTCCAGGTTCTGGTACTGGGAAGGTTGACCCTTTCCTGAATATGAATGATATGCTTATTTGTCCCAGGTATACTTTTTTCCTACCAAAACTGCTAGGATTAGGATATTTTAGAAATCTATTTTTGCAGCTAACACATGAGAGCCCAAGGGTCATTTTGTTGGTCACGACCATTTCTTCTATGAAAACTACTCTACCGTACATGTAAGAAGCAGGATGTAAATGTAGCAAGGTTGATGAAAGGCAACACAAAATCCTCTTTCTTGAGAGACCTCAAGAGTTGAGGCGGCACAGAGTAAGGAATAAGCATCCCCTGTGGTTGCTGAACATGGGACTGTGCTGGGCCACCAGCCAGGGCCGGATTAGCAGCCTGTGCCGCCCAAGGCCGCCTGCCTGAATGCCGCCCAGGGGCGAGGCCTCTTGCAGGGGCAGGGCCTCTTGCGGGCGGGGCCGGCGAGAGGGAAAAGGCACCGCCGGAAGTCCGGCCCCTACGGCGACTCTGCCGCCTTTCCCCGCCGCCACCCCGCGCGAGCGGGCGAAAACTGCCTGAGTTGCCCTAAGGGCGGGACTTCCAGCAGCGCCTTCTCGCCGGCAGCGGCTCCGCCCCTCCTCCCTTCAGTGAAGGGAGGGGGGACCCGGCGAGAGGGGCGACGGCCCCGCGGGAAGGCCCGCCCCTACGAAGACTCAGGCAGTTTTCGCCGCCCCGCTCGCCCATGCCCCAAACACGAGCGGGGCGGCGGCGGCGAAAACCGCTTGAGTCTCCTTAGGGGCGGGACTTCCAGCAGCGCCTTCTCCCCTCTCACCAGTTCCGCCCCCTCCCTTCACTGAAGGGAGGTGGCGGAGCCGCTGTCGGCAGAAGGTGCCGCCGAAGTCCCGCCTAGGCTAGGAGACACGCGCAGCTTCCCCGCCGCCGCCACGCTCGCACGGGCGCCCCTCCTCCCTTCACTGAAGGAAGGAGTGGCGCCCACCCGCGAGCCGGGCGTCGGGCGGAGGAAGCTGCGCGTGTCTCCCCTAGGGGCGGCGGGAGACTCATTTCGGGCCTCTTCCAGGCCTGGAAATGCCGCCCCCAAAATCTGCCGCCCGAGGCAAGTGCCTCGAGTGGCCTTATGGGTAATCCAGCCCTGCCACCAGCAGGGGCGGTCCTACAGGTAGGCCAAGTAAGCGGCCACATAGGGCACCATCTGGGAAGGGGGCGCCATCCTGGCCGCATGGGGCGCCATCCTGGCCCTGCTGATGTTCCTGCTGATGCTGCTGCCTGCTTTTGGGACCTGGCCTTGTGTGCTCCGACGCTGCTTCTGGGCATGCGCGGAGGTTTTTGCGCAGGCACAGTTGCTCCGGAGCTGAAGTTGAGCGCAGGAGCAACTGCACATGCGTGAAAACCTCCGCGCATGCCCAGTAGCTCCCTTGCGCAGAAGCCTGTAAGCAAAGCACTCCCTATCAGGCAGGCAGGGAGTGCTTCCCCTCTCCCTTTGTCTCCGCCGCGCGCGCGTTTGCAGGGAAGGAGAAAAGAATCAGTGAAGGAAGTGTAAGTGAAGGAATGAATGAAGGGCTTTCCTCCTCCTCCTCCTCTGTGACCTCTTCTCTCCCTCCTTCCTTTCTTCGGCTCTATTTCTGTCTAGACCTGAGGGCCTGAGGCCATGAGGAGTTGTGGGAGTTGGAGTCCAAAACACCTAGAGGGAGGGCCCAAGTTTGCCCAGGCCCCGCTGCCTGTATTAGACCTCATTTGAACATTTTGGCTGTTTTTCTATTTACATTTACATTGGGATCCTAATTTTGGACTTATGGGAGACTCCTATGAATTATGAGACGGGTGGTAGGTAATATATTCTGATTTTGATGCATTTACATTGCATTTCTTGTTGATTATTATACAGTTCTGCTTAATATTGTCATACAATATAATAAAATACAAAATAAAAATAGAATAATGATATATTTTATATTACATGTAATATTACAAACAATATTGCAGTATAGTGGTATTGTACAAAATAGTAATATATAATATTTTATTTTACTTTATTTTGGGTTATTTGAGTTTTATAGGAGTAATGAAAATATTTAATAGAGGATAATTTTATTTAAATAAATAATTTTATTTATTATTTTATAATAATAATAAAATAATAGAATGTTATATTATATTATAATGTCAATATATTATAATATAATTATATTGTAATGTAGTATAATATAATTATGATATAATATAGTATATGGTATAATATATTGTATATACATTGATACAATACAATACTACTAATGGTATTGTGATATTATAATTGTATATTTGTTATACATGGGGGCAAAAAATAATGTTTTTTGGGGGCACCAAAATAATGTTTGCTTACCATTTAAAATTACCTTAGACCGCCCCTGGCCACCAGTGCATATTGCACAGGAAGATAATTCATGCTCCAATTTCCACAGGCTAGCATCGATCTCAAAGCCTGGTTTTCAGTAATGCTTTATCTTCTGCCTCCAGTTTGACCAGGTATCCCTCCCAGCAAAAGCAAGTAAAAGGGGGGAAAACAGGCAGAAATCTGTGCATCACAAATCCTTAGAAGCTGCCCCAGATCCAGCAAGGGTCAAGTTCTCACTAAGAGCAGGCTTATCTCCCGATCCAGATATCCAGCCTTACTGAATTGTTTAAGCACTCATTTCTCTCCCATACAAACCATTAGTCAAACAACAGAGCCAGAAAATAGTATGAGTGAAATCAATACCTACTCTGTAAGGTAATGGCATTGTAAGAGCGCTAGATGAATGTACAGATCTATTTACCAATCTACTAGAGATTGAGAATCGCCATTTAGACGCATTTGCTGAATGCTGCCAATTGTTTCCCTACATCATCATTTGGGGTGACTTGAGAGGCATACATAAAATGGCTCCCAGAGATGAAAACAGGCTGGTTGTAAACACAAGCAGATGAGTTTGAAAGAAAAATTGAGTGAATAATACCCTTCCATTTCCAAGAATAAGACTGAAAAGGAAGAAGGACTGTTTGTGGAGAAACAAGGGATATCACTACTCTTTTTAAAAAAAAAAATTGAAGGTATATTAGTGTTTACATAAAATGAAATGTATACTTAATGGGTTCTGGGGAAGGAGGAGCCATAGGTATATTTTGGGTTATAGGTAGACAATTTAGGGTAGTTATCTAGGGCAGTGTTTTTCAACCTTTTTTGAGCCACGGCACATTTTTTACATTTACAAAATCCTGGGGCAAACCACCAACCAAAATGACACAAAATGACACTCTAACACAGTAATACATATAGTTAATATGTTTTAAATGTATTTATACACTCAGCGTGAAACCTGGGCCTGTTTCGATGAACACAACATAGATATCCTGGCAGGAATGGCAGAAAGACACAAACTTCCCACACAGAACTCCCATAACCAAGAGAAAATGCTATAAGAGTTTGCTGGGCATTGACCTTGAGTTTTGGAGTTGTCGTTCACCTATATCCAGAGAGCACTGTGGACTCAAACAATGTTGGATCAGGACCAAACTTGGCATGAATACTCAATATGCCCAAATGCGAACACAGATGGAGTTTGGGGAAAAATAGACCTTGACATTTGAGAGTTACAGTTTCTGGGATTTATAGTTAACACACAATCAAAGAACATCCTGAACTCTTGCAACTATGGAATTGAACCAAACTTGGCATATTGAACTCTCATTACCAACAGAAAGTACTGAAAGGGTTTGTTTGGGAATTGACCTTGAGTTTGGAAGTTGTAGTTCACCTACACCCAGAGAGTACTGTGGACTCAAACAATGTTCTGTTATATTGTTGTTTGTTTTCTATCCAGAATCACAATATTGGAAGGAGGCTCACCACTTTAAGGTCCCTAAAACAGGCATGGGAAAACTTCGGCCCTCTGGGTGCTTTGGACTCCAACTCCCACCATTCCTAACAGCCTGAGGTCCTTTCATGTTTAAGCGGCTGGGGGGGGGGGAGGAAAAGGGCCTTCCTCCCCCTTCGCGCCCTTTCTTCCCCCTCCTGCCGAACATTTACTTTTTCTTCTACACTGCTGGTTCTGCCACCACTTTGATCTGAGGGGGCAGCATGAGCATGTTCAGGAGGGGAGCGGGGAGGGAGGAAGAGGTGACCCGTGTGGGCGCTACTGCGCAGACTCGCCCCAGAGCAAAGCGAGGCAAAGTGAGCAGAGCGAGGCTGGGAAGAAGGGAGCCCGAGTGGAGAAGAAAAAGTGTTCGGCAGGAGGGGGAAGAAAGGGTATTGGAGGTTCCAATTTCCCACGGCACACCTGATGATCGCTTACGGCACACTGGTTGGGAAACACTGATTTAGGGCAGTGTTTCCAATCAGTGTGCCGGGGCACACTAGTGTGCCGTGAGCGATCATCAGGTGTGCCGTGGGAAATTGGAACCTCCAGGAGGGGAGGGGAGGGGAGGGGGGAGAGTCTAGTGTGTTGAAGTATAAAAACCCTAAGAAACCTACCTTGATAAAGGCACAAAATTGCAAACACCCCCCCGCCCCTCCCCGTTGTCTATTTGGCCTCTCCCTCTCCATGCAATGGGAAGGCCTGCCTCCCTTTCCCCAAGTAGAGACCTCCTCTTGCCTCCCCCCCCTGGCCTAATGCCGGATGGTTCAGTCCAGCACCACTCCCGCCCCTCCCCCTCCTCCCCGGTGCACACGAAACCGCTCTCGGCCTCCCTGAGGCTCTCTGCCCGCCGCCACCTTCCTTCCTGCCTACTTTGCCAGCCCCAAGATGCCCACCCGGGCCACCCCACTGACCCCCGAGGAGCTGCGCAGGTGGTGAGTGAGGCTCCTGCTCCCTACGACCCCAATTCAAGCCTAGCGGGGAGGGAGGGGGCAACCTAAGTGAGAGGGAGACTGCTGTCTTTCGAGGCCCCCCCCCTCCAGAAACTGTAACTCCCAAATGTCAAGGTCTATTTCCCTCAAACTCCAACTGTGTTCACATTTTGGCATATTGAGTATTCATGCCAAGTTTGGTCCTGATCCAACATTGTTTCAGTCCACAGTGCTCTCTGGATATAAGTGAACGACAACTCCAAAACTCAAGGTCAATGCCCACCAAACTCTTATAGCATTTTCTCTTGGTTATGGGAGCTCTGTGTGGGAAGTTTATGTCTTTCTGCCATTCCTGCCAGGATATCTATGTTGTGTTCATCGAAACAGGCCCAGGTTTCATACTGAGTGTATAAATACATTTAAAAACATATTCACTATATGTATTACTGTGTTGGAGTGTCATTTTGGTTGGTGGTGTGCCCCAGGATTTTGTAAATGTAAAAAGTGTTCAGCGGCTCAAAAAAGGTTGAAAAACACTGATATAGGGGATAGGGTAAATAGGGAGCATGCAGGTAAGGCCTTTGGAAAGAAGGGGTAGAGGAATGGGTTGATTACTGACTTCCTAATTATCTTCTCTGTGCATTTAAATTTAATCCTTGTTTGTGTAGTTCTCTCTAGAATGGCTTCTTCCTTCTTCAATCTCTTTATTTTCATCCTGCTTTCTTCTCCTTTATACTTTTCACTTCCAGATTGTCAGTACCGCTTTCTAGTTCTCTGTCTGTTCTTCAGTGTCTTCCAAAAAATCGTCAAATGCTTTCCAATCTGTCTTCTTCATGGGTCTTCTATAAGAATCTTTGAGGGCAAATGTCATTATATCAATTTATTTTATTTCCTTGACTTTGTTTAAACAATCTTCTATAGCTGCTAATTGTTTAAATTTCCATTTTTTTGGCATGGACCATTCTTGCTGTGGAAATTAGATATGTGAATAGGATATCTTGATTTTGGTCCAAGTCAATGTCTTCATCCGTTAAATCTAACAGTGATCTGGTTTCATATGAATTTTTGTTTTCAATATTATTTCACATGTTTTTTTGTATTTTCTTCCAGTATATTTTTACTTTTGTGCATGTGCACCAAGCATGGTAGAATGTTCCAACTTGACTTTCACACTTCCAACATTTATTGTTTGCTTTTCTGTACATTAGACCTAATTTATGTGGGGTTATGTACCATCTGTAAAAAAATCTTAAACCTATTTTCTTTCAGATCTGTGGAGTAAGTGTGTTTAATTTTTTTATACCATATTTTCTCCCATTCTTTAGGTTTTATCGCTCTTCCTATATTTCTAGCCCATTTTATCATGCACTCCTTTATGGTCTCTGTCTCCGTAGCTCACTCAAGTAGCCTGTTGTATATATTGGTTATATTCTTCTTATCTCTTTTTAATATTCTTTCCCCAAAGTCATCCTTCTCAAGGAAACCTATGTCTTTATCCTTATTGAAATAGTCTTTTAGCTGAATATGTTGGAACCAGGTGAAAGATTGAAATTGTTGATTTAATTCCGCTTTCATTTTCAGTTGAATTTCACCATATTTCTTTATTAGGGCATCTCTATAAGTTGGCCAGCTTGTCCATCCCAGGAGCCCTCTTTGTCCCGCTTCTAGTGGGGAGACCCACATAGGTGTTTTTGGATAAAGTTTATCTTTATATTTGTCCCAGATCTTCACGAGGACACTGTACCTGATTGTTTCCATCAATGCCTCGAAGCTGTGACTGGATGGCTGCGTGCCAGCCGGTTGAAGGTGAATCCGTCGAAGACGGAGATCCTATGGCCGAGTCGTCCTGGATTGAGTGGATGCCAGCTGCCTACCCTAGACAGCAAGCCTTTAAGCCTGTCATCCTTAGTAAAGAGCCTGGGGGTCCAATTGGACCCGCTGCTATCGATGGAGATGCAAATCTCCACGGTATGCAGGACCGCGTTTTTCCATCTGCGACAGGCTAGGCAGCTGGCTCCCAACTTGGCTATGGTGATCCAGGCGACGGTCATCTCGAGACTGGATTACTGTAACACCCTCTACATTGGCCTTCCCTTGTCTACAGTCCGGAAACTCAAGCTGGTGCAGAATGCTGCTGCTCGACTGCTGGTGGGAGCATCTGCACGAGAGCACATTACACCTATTCTGCAGCAACTGCACTGGCTACCAATGGAGTACCGGACTGTTTTCAAGGTGCTGGTATTGACCTTTAAGGCCTTGTATGGTCTAGGGCCAGTGTACCTGAGGGACCGCCTTACCCCGTATGTTTCCCCGAGATCACTACACTCGGAAGAGCAAAATCTCTTAGTAGTTCCATCTATCCATTCCTACCGCCTGTCAACCACTAGAATGAGAGCCTTTTCTGTAGTGGCACCATCGCTATGGAACTCAATGCCAGATGAAGTTCGTGCCATTAAGGAATTGGCCCCATTTCGGAGAGCCTGCAAGACATCCCTTTTTAGGCAGGCCTTCAACCTAACTGGCTCTTCAGTAAAGCTGTCCAAAGTCATTAAATTTTAAGTAGATTGCTTGTTTTTATGCCTTGTTTTATGCTTTGTTTAAATATTGCTATATTAAATCGAGATGCTGTTGTTTTATTATGTGTTTTATGTAAACCGCCCCGAGCCTGCTGGAAGGAGCGGTATATAAAAGTGAATAAATAAATAAATATAAATAAATAAATAAATAAAATCTTATAAAGTGATTATTGAAATTCTTCTCTTTTTTCATTTGATTGTACCACAAATATGAATGCCAGCTGACCCTTAGGTCGAAACCTTCTAGGGTCAGCACTTTTTCTCTTTTAAGTAGTATCCAATCTTTTATCCACATCAAACCGCATGCATCATAGTATAGTCTCAGGTCTGGCAGTCCGAATCCTCCTCTGTTTTTTGTGTCTGTCAAATACCTATATTTTTATCACTACTCTTATCATGTCTTATTTTAAACCAAATCCATATTTGGGAGTACTGCAATTGAAAGATACCTTGCAGCTGTGTCTAACTATTAGGCAGACTGAAAGAGACACTTCAAGCAGCAATTTCAAGACATCATGAAAAGCAGCAAACCATTAGTTCTTAATTTGTCAGGGAGATGAAGAGAGATACATATGTGATATTTTCTCTCAAGGACCAGAACCATCATGATTGCTCTTAGGTACTACGAGTCTGATGCCACTTAGCCACAGGCAGCAAAATGTCTTGGGCTGGTCTTGGAAGCACAGCCAAATATCTCAATCCTGAAACTCATTCAGGGCCAACAGAAGCAACAGCATTAGCTGCTCTAATCAGATCTCCTCCAGGAAACAGGGCGGGGAATCTAAATGGAGGATATGGGTAAACAGGGTAAGCTTAAATTCCTGTAGTCCTTTGTCCCTGGGTCCAACTTGTTATTGGAGAATAGGCTGAGGCAGGAGCAACAGAAGACTTGCAGGCCTATGAAAGGTGCCTGCTTCACCTTTTGTCAGAAACCTCTCTCAGTTGCACAGTACTTTTTTTCTCTTTTTAGCCAGGTCCTTTCAAGGAAGATAGGAAACTCTGGGCGTATATGCCATTCCAGTGATCATTTAGAAATCAAATTTTCTTCCTTCTAAAATGCAATGCTTTCCTATGGCCTTTCTCTGTATTAAGTCCTTTATACCAGTACTAGCTGTGCCCTGCCACGCGTTACTGTGGCCTATAGTAATAATATTTTAAGTAGAGGTTGCAATCAGGACTATTATGAAGAAGAGGTACCTACCTATTGGATGTTGGTGATTTCTTTTTTACTGTACAATTATGCTGGAGTAGGGGGCGGGGCCAGGGCTGGGAAGGGGCAGGGCCAGAGCGGGGAAGGGGCGGAGCCAGGGAGGAGACCGGCGGGGACGGGGCTGGAGTAGGGGGTGGGGTGAAGCGGGGGAAGGGGCCTGTTATTGCCCCTCCACCACATCCCCCTCCCTTGTTTGTAAAGAGAAGGAAGGAAGGCAAGCGGGAAGGAGGGGGGAGTGCAGGGAGGGAGAGGGGGCAGGGCCAGAGCGGGGAAGGGGCTGGAGTAGTGGGAGTTGTAGTCCCAAACACCTGGAGGGTGAGAGGGAGGGCCCAAGTTGGGCCAGACAGTGTTCCCAATTAGAGGGCGTGGCTTCAGGAGGCCTTGAGCCCCACCCCTTTCCCCAGCCCATCTCTGCCCAAGGGATGTCTTAGGGAGCCAAGACTTGCTCCTGGCTGTTCGGCGCAAGCACGGCTCCTGATTGGCCAGTGGCGCACGTGCCTGTGCCGTCCTCCAGCGGTTTGTTATTCGTGGTGGAAGTTGTTTGTTTTTTGTGTAATTTTTCTGGTTGTTGATCACACCTTGTCCCATTTGCCGTTTTGTGGCCAAATTTGGTGCATCTGCGTTCAGTGGTTTTGTTGTTTTTAAGTCACTAACGATGACACGAACATTTTTTAATATATAGATGACCCAAAAGAGGGGGAATTACAAGCACATCCAGCAATGGCAGGGGAAGGAGTACACACAAGAACTGCCAAAGCCCCTCTTGCACTATTGCTTTCCTTCAGTCTAGGTCTCCATCTCGTCTGTGCAGAAAGATACTCTGCTGGACACTCCAGACTCTTTCCCCTAGAAGCACATCTCAAAAGAAGCATGCATTCCATCCTACTGTCATTCACTTGGAGCATCTCTATATAAATATTTTTGAGCAAGAATTACAATGTTCATTTGAAGCACCGACAGAACATAAACCACATAACTGGGGGAATTACTGCCACATTAAAATGTCCTCTTGGATTTAAGGCACCTTTCACTCTGTCACTGCAATTTACGCTGTGACAAAAGGGGTGGGGACAAAAATTGCACCAGAAGCCCGGGACTGCTATTACAACTGTCATGTGTGGGTGGAACAGTTTATAGCTCCACTGTCTTCGCCTATACAAAAGTCAACCCATATACGGTACCCATCCAAATTTCTCTCCCCCAACCTTGAAATGTTCTTCTTGCTTGCATATTTCACAATAGCCGCATACACACATATTTGCAGGATTGTCTGGCTGTCCTCAGCATTTTGCTGATGCTCACATTAGAAGTCAAACTAGGAGGTTCAGAGGCTTATAAACTCCTGGCATTTACCCATTTAGTATCAGCATAAATACAAGCAATATATGCCTATAGCTGCATACTTACAGGGCTCATCTCTCAATTGGAAACATAGTGAATTTTTCCAGAGTTAATGATGTTACTGTTTTGTGCCAACATAGAATCATAGAGGTGAAAGAGACCACAACTCTATGTTGCTGGGCCAACCCCATTTGGCTATGCAGGAAAACACAATCAAACCACCCTTGAGAGATGGCCATCCAATGTCTGCTTAAAATCCCCCAGAGAAGAAGACTTCACTGGACTTCCAAGCAGCATATTCCACTGTCAAACAGCTTTTATCACCAGAAAGTTTTTCTTAATAAAAACAATCTCTTTCTTGCAATTTGAATCAATTGCTCCATGTCCTAGGACCCTTCTAGACAAGCCCTATATCCCAGGATTTGATCTCAGGTTTTCTGTTTATTCCAGATTATCTGGGAGTGCAGACTCATATAATCCAGTTTAAAGCAGAAAACCTCGAATCAGATCCTGGGATATAAGGTCTGTCTGGAATGGCCCCCAGTTTCCAGAGCAGCAGAAAACAAATTTGCCCCCTCCCCAGTGTGACATTCTTTCACATGGTTAAACACAACTATCATGTCCGTTCTCGGCCTTCTTTTCTCCAACCTAAACATACCTAGCTCCCTAAACCATTCTCCAACCTAAACATACCCAGCTCCCTAAACCGTTCCTCATAGGGCTTGGTTTCTAAAACTTTTGCTTACCCGGGAGTTACCCGGGCCGGGAGTTTAGCACAGTGGTTAAAAGCTGTAGCTGCAAGCTGTAAGATCTGAACTTGCAAGTTCGAATCCCGGGCTGACTTGGGTAAATCAGCTGTAAGCCCTGCCCCAGCTAACCCAAGCTGTCGAAAGCTAGCCGCAAGTAGAAAAGTAGGTACCGCTTAAGCAGGGGAGGTATCTTTAAAAAGGACTTTTTAACTTCAATAAATATAAATATTGAAGAGGAATACTGGAAGAGGATTCGGCTGGCTGGCAGGCTCCTAGTTGGAAAGGAGGAGGGAAATAGCAAGGAGGATGGAACAACAGCGGCCCTTTGTGATGGAATGGAGCAGCAGCACCCAGTGACAAATATAATAACAACAACACCTGGTTAAGCCAAGACGAACAGGCTCAATCCAGAAAGATCCTCCTGTTATATATATATATGTCCGTGTATGTCTAGTATGCCTTGTATGTCATAATCGGCAGGAATTGTCTGCTGTATGTGTCCTGTAATCCGCACTGAGTCCCCTTCGGGGTGAGAAGAGCGGAATATAAATAAAGTGTATTATTATTATTATTATATTACCATTCTCTGACATATTCTAGCTTGTCAGTATCTTTCTTGAATTGTTTCCAACTCATGGTGGTTCTAAGGCCAATCTACCATGAGTTTACTTGGGCTGAGAGACCGTGACTTGCCCAAGGTCACTCAGAGGCGTTCCATGGCCAAACCACGATTTGAACCCTGGTCTCCAGAGTCATAGTCCATCACCGAAACCACTACACCCTGTTGACTGATAATATTACATAAATGAAATAGCTGTACTTCTCCCTGGTTTCAATATCCTCATTCAGCACCTGAAAGTATCTTAATAAATGTTGTGAATTTGTCCTTAATTACTTTTTGCAACAACAAAGGCAGAACAAGTTTACATTGGAACAACAGTAAGGAATAATTTCCTTGTTGCTGTAATGCAACAAAAATAGCTTTCAGAGACTTCTATAGTCAAAGGATGTAGTTTCTCTACTTAAGGGTGTTTGGCACCATAGGTCAAAGTAATATCCCAAGCTCCTTTCTTACCTCCTTTCAGCCAATTTTTTTTAGCCATAGTGTTTCTACATTGACATTCACCACAAACATTATCCATAACACTAAATGCAAGAAAATGATATATAAAAAAAGCAGGGGGCAGGGGGGAGGCAAGACTTCCAATTTTGATACTGCCACAGGATATTGAAACTACAATATATTAACTTACAGTCACTGTTAAAGCATGCCAAGAATTATAATTAAGTCTGATAAGACTGGTCAGTACCTTTGTTATTATGATGATGGCTATATCATAACTACATTATGCTCCAATCTCTTGAGAAACGTTTGAACTGCTCATTTACTTAATTGATAAAGGTTCTCTTCAGTTTGAAATACATGTTGTTCTAACTCTTATTTTATATTAGCTTTAGAGGTCCATTTCAATTTTGTTTTCACAGTTTTGGTGTGAGAACATGTGCTTCTGCCAAAAGAAAAATATTCCAAGTTTGTGGAGATGGAAGACACAAAAGTTTCCCCTGGAATACATTGGAAATTAAATGGCAATTGTCATTATCCTTTTTGCACAATGTAATTTAATCCATTATAAAAACAAAATCTGTTGCTCCTTTCAGAAATTAATACCAGTTTCCACAGTTACCTCACCTTTTATTAGTGATATTAGACTAGACCAAGGGCTCGTGAGTCAGATGTGGCTCTTTTGATGATTGCGTCTGGCTCTGCAGGAAGGCAGAGAGGAACGGAGTTCATATGAGGCTGCTGCGGAGGACCAAAGCAATAAATCGCCGAATGGGGGTTGGAGGAACGCTCTAGGGTAGGCAAGCCATAGCAGTGAAAATTGAATCAATCCTCCAACAAAGAAGCACCCCAAGAAGAACTCTTTCAGATTCCTAGGTCTCTAGCAATCCCTAAGCCAGCCTTTTGCTTCTACCCTCCCTCGAAAAGGCCTGCATGGCGTCCTCAGCCAATGAGGTGTGAGTGGGCATGCCTGTTGCCTTGGCACCCGCACCAATGCTGGTTGTGCTCTCACGGAGCCACGCCAAAGGGCACAGTGCCTTTCCTTCTGTCTCTCTCAGTGCTTTGGGATGTGGAGAGGCCTGTACCATGCTGAGCAGCAGCTCCACCGACAGCACCATGAGGCGGTATACATCCCAGAGAGGGAGCCGGGCCTCCTAAGCCCAGCGCGGCTCCCTTGCCATGCCTCACATGGAGAGGAGGCCCGCGAGCATGTAGGTCCGTCCCCTTTGGCATGCATAAGGGCGGCCCTTCTGTTGAGCTTGGCTTGGGAACTAAACTTTTGGAGTGTCTTTGGCCTTCAGCGCTCCAGGCAGTCTCATGCCGGCAGCTTGACCTTGGAAGCATCTGCGGGCAACGGCGGCTCTTTGGCTTAGAAAAGAAGATGAGCACCAACCCTTAGAGTAGGACGCGACTGGACTTAACATCTGGGGAAAACCTTTACATTTCACCTTTGTCTTTTCTGTCAAATAGTTCTGGGGTCTTTGTGAATTCCACCTTCAATGCAATTGGATGCTGGGATATGTAGTTTGGCTATGTCAGCAGCACGCTTTGGCATAGAAGGCTAAACAACCATGGGAAACTACATGTTTGGGGATTGCTCCAGCATTGGTCTTGGTCTATGGATTCTTTGGTTGGACATACGCACTGTCATTCTGCCGGGGGAATCCTTTTCTCATAGTATGTACGTATATACTCACATTCAGTCTTAAAATATATTTTATATATTATATGGTTCTCACTGAAATAAATTTCCAAATATTTTGCTTTCATAGCTCTCTGAGTCAAAAAGGTTCCTGACCCCTGGACTAGACCATGGGCATAAAAATCTATGTATTTATCTATTGCAATTTTGCAGCTCCTTTCAGAAATTCATAGTTGTTTCCAGAGCTACCTCGCCTGTTGTTAGTGATAATACACTTAAATTATGGGTATTTGTTGTTGTTGTTGGGTTCCCTCAAGTCATCTCCAATTAATGCCGATTTATGATGACCCTAAGACAGCAATGCTACAGTGTTTTTTTGGAAAGATTTCTTAAGAAGAACGGTTTTTGCCGTTCTCTGCAACTGAGAGAATGTGACATGCTCAAGGTTGCCCAGTGGGTTTGCATGATTGAATGGGAATTTGAACCCTGCTCTCCTGGTTACCAGAAATTTTGGAGATTTCATCCCTAGGGTTGTTACAGGTTCAAGTTGACCTGACAGAAAACAACAACAATAACATGAGTAGGAAACAAATAGAAGTTGTTAGACTGCAAGACACTGTATCCCTAGATATGTACCCAATGACAAGAATGCTGAGAGCTACAGTTCTCTCTCATCGGGAAGGGCACACGGTCTTACTCCTGGCATAGATCACGCTTTGACATTCAGTCTGGCTTCGCACTGTCGAATGAATGCAGTTTGGCACCACTTCAACTGCCATGAGTCCACCCTATGGGACCATGGGAGTTGTAGTTTGGTGAGGCACCAGCACTCTTTTACTGAGAAAGTTGAAGATCTTGTAAAACTGCAACATCCACAGCATCATAGTTTACTTCACAGTTAAAGTGACATCATAGTTGAGCCCATCACCAGCGCTCTGTTACGTCGCCACCATCGCATTTCTGCTGCACTATTGCAGCTATTGCTGGAAATGGGATTTTAACTGGGGGTTTTAAATCGGTTTTATTGTGTTTTATGTGTTTTATTTGCTATTTTAATTCTGTAAATTCTGTAAACCGCTCTGGGCTCCAGAGAGAGCGGTATATTAAATTGAACTAATAAATAAATAAATAAATAAATAAATAGTTAAAGTGAAGTCAAACTGCATTCAGGGGGCCGGAGAGATAGCACAGCGGTAACAACAGCTGTGCTGGCAATCTGAAGATCTGAAGATTGCAGGATCGAATCCCGGGCTGAGTTAGATGCCAGCTGTGAGCCCTGTCTACTGTTTACCCAAGCAGTTCAACAGCCCAGCTGTGAATTAACAACAAATTGGGGACCATAAAAGTGGGGAAGGACTTTTGCACAGACTTGTCTGAAATAGGCTGACGGAGAAGGGAGAGGCAGAAGTGGTGGAAACAAGAGGCTCCTGTCATGAGGATGGAACAACAGCACCCCCTTGTGACGTGATGGCGCATTGACGCAGGGACATAACAACAATGGAACATTCACACCCGATGACGCCCACCTGTATGACGCAGCCAGGAAAGAAGAAGTCCTTCTAAAAACTGCACTGTATTTGTCTATGAGTAATTGTATGTCTTTCCGACAGGGACTGTCTATCGTATATGTATTGTAATCCGCACTGAGTCTCCTTCGGGGTGAGAAGAGCGGAATAGAAATAAACAGTATTATTATTATTCCATGTATGAAAAATAACACCCACACCTTAAGCCTATGTAAACCAACTGAAATGCAAAAAATGAATGAATAAAATCATGCTGCATATATGAACATTATAATATATTAACACAACAATCCACATTTGAGAGATCTAGATATACTGTAAGTTCCTCACCAGATGTAAAATTCATTGGGTTTCCACTTACACAATCTCAATCTGGCCTATGTCACAAGGTTGTTGTTATGAAGGAGGAGGATAGCAGAGTCACATAGACTGCCTTGAGCCCATTAGACGAAAGGGTGAATATAAGTGTAACTCATAAACAAAACATTGTTTTGCCTTGTTCCCTCTTGTTTGGGTTTTTGGCCTATGACTCAGTATAAAGGAGTTTAATATCCAAATGAGATCACAGGACAAGAATTCTGGTTGACAAGCTAGGCTGTCCAAGGGGAATAACCTTTTTTGTCAGAAAGATTGAGCAAGATGAGGATGCTGCCTTGGCTGTTTACCTCTTGTCCTTGCCAATGTTTTTTGAGTGTGGTTCTCATCTGGCCCAGGAGATTATCTGTTCCTGAATCAACAGGGTTGCATGACCTGATCTCCAGTCCATGAGAAGGAACGAAATGAAATAGTTGCCAGAAGTAAAGACACAATCTTCCCTGGTTTTAGCAAAGATTTAACACAAATCTCCAGACCAAAGCCGTCATATTACTAAGATTTTATGATACATTTTACAAAATAGCCAACAAATGTTTCTCTAGGCTCGCTCAGAAGAATTATTGGTATAATCAATAATTAAAACTACTCTCTGAAAAGCCCAGATGAAATGAGTCACCGCATACATCTGGTGTACTCGATACATTATTCCTGTTCCAATATGGTTTTTATTTTATCACCACAGATCCAGCATGGTACCAAACACTCGCAGCAAGCCAGAGTGACAGCTCATAGCTGTGCTGCTGGGCAGAATAACGCCTTAATGGCAAAAGCATAAAATTCAGAAAATTGGTTGTAGGAATTAGCTGCCTGAAGAAGTGAATCATATTTGGGTGGCTCAAGCTTTGTGAGAATTATTCCAAGAGATTAATACATACCAATTATAAAAATGGAAGAGAACAACCAAATTAACACTGAGTGCAGATTTAAAAACAGTGAAGCATAGTCCAGTTTGGGGAGAGGCTTCATTTCCTGCCCCCTTCCATGCTATGAAGTTCAATGGGGAATCTTTGCCCAGCTCTGAACACTTAGCCTCATCTACCCTACAGCAGTGTTTTTCAACCTTCTTTTGAGCCGTGGCACACTTTTTTACATTTACAAAATCCTGGGGCACACCACCAACCAAAATGACACTCTAACATAGTAATAAATATAGTTAATATGTTTTTTAATGTATGTATACACTCAGTGTGAAACCTGGGCCTGTTTTGATGGATACAACATATATATGACTTCCTCTCATATACTTATACATGGCTATCATGTCTTCTCTCAACCTTATCTTCTTCAGGCTAAACATGCCCAGCTCTTCAAGCCGCTCCTCATAGAGCTTGTTCTCCAGACCTTTGTGAAATTTCACCCTGAGTGAAATCTGCTTCCAGTTAACTATGGATGTCATGAAGCTGTTATAAACAGTTCCTTGGGGGGGGGGGGAGAGAACTCAAAAAAAAAATTCCAGTAAAATAGTTTTTAAAAAAACCTTTCCAAGCGGAGAGGCTCAATTTGTTTCTTGGAAACCTGTGAATGCTTCAGCCTTCCGATGCTCCCAGGTTTGCTCACTACCCAATTCACCAACTTCCGGCTTTGTTCTCACAAGAAATCCAAGCCAACGCGAAAACGCCGACTCAGTCACTTCCGCCCAGTGCTCTGCTTTTGCGGAGGGAGGAGAGAGGCAGCGAAAGAGGCCACACAGATCTATGAAACGTATCGGGAGGGTGAAGCAGCCCTGAGCGGGAGCTGGAGTCGTGCTGAGTCGAGGCTCCTGAAGGCTTCCTCAAGGCGGGCCTGGCCCTGGAATTCGGCGGAGCCCTTCCTTTGCCTCCGGGAGGATCTTTGGGGAGGGAAATAGGGAGAAAGAGCTGCTAGGAGGGGGAAGACTGCCAATTTCCCACGGCACACCTGATGATCGCTCACGGCACACTAGTGTGCCATGGCATACTGGTTGGGAAACTGGTTTAAAGAAACCAAAAAATGTATGCCATTCTGGGATCATTAGAAAAGAGGGGGGATCTTTGGGGTGTACAGGCATTTTGGAGTAAGTATAACACCTTCAAACCTTGGCCACCAGTTTGGAAGGTTTTCATATTAGAACTTAACAATGGAAATCTCACAGTAGTTTAGAAGTTAGCACTTCTAATGCATTTGCTTCATTGGATTTACTTCATAACCATAGAATCATCAAGTTTATTTATTTTATTTATTAATTATTCGGTCTTATATGCCGCCACTCCTCGAGGGCTCAGAGCGGCTCACAACACAGTAATATAGACAGCATAATAATATAACTATATAATATACTTATATTATCTCTATATATAAAATGAGAGCTGTCATGGTGAATAGCCTATAGACAGCAAAACTGCTGAATCCACAAACACCAAACCAGGCCACAAAAATCCCCACGCAATGAGGTATGTTTACCACCAATCCCCCCCATCAAACAAAAAGGTAAAAAAACACAAAAAAACCCAAGGGGACTACAACACCCAGAATCCCCCGTGGCAAACACAGACGACTCACGCGCGGTGCTCATTACCCCATGCACAAACCCCTTCTCCTTCCTCCACCCTCCACCCCCCCCAGCACGAAGAAAAGAAGGCCTGCCATCTTACCTGTCTCCTGTGGCCAGCACGGGAATGGCTGGCAGTGGCGCTACCTGCTGAAGAGCTAAAAGGAGGAGAGGCCTGCTGTCTTCTGCAAAGCCAGGGCCTCGATTGCTGCCGTGGGCCGGGCTATGGAGGCCTCCGCGGCAGCAATCGAGGCCCCCGCTTTGGCGAAGATGACGGAAGGAATGAAAGAAGGAAGAGGGGGTGGGAAAAGGTAAGAGAGGAGGGAGGGAAATAAGGAAGGAGGAAAGGAAGGGAAGAAAGAAGGAAAGAGACACCCAAGGAAGGAAGAAGAGACAGCAGAAAGGACACAAAAATGAAAGAGGGAAAGAAGGAAGGAGGGCGAACAGACAGGAAGGAAGAAAAGAAGAAAGGAGGGAGGAAAAATGCAAAGGAATGAAAGAAGAAAGGGGGAGAAAGGTAAGAGGAGAGGAGGGAAGGAAGGAAGGAAAGAAAAAGATACCATAGGAAGGAAGAAGAGACTACAAAGCAAAGACTAAGGTAATAAAAGGCTATAAAGGAGGGTGAAGCTGGTGAGGGGAGGAGAAAAATAAAGGAAATAAAGGGAGGAAGGAAACTTAGGGAGGGAAAGAAAGGGAAGGAGGAGTGATAGAGAAAAGGAATGAATAGCGGGAAAGGAGGGAACGAAAAGATGAAAAGAAGGACAGAGAGAAGGAAAGAGCTGAAGGATGAGGGAGACAGGGGGGAGATCAAGAACGAAAGACAAGAAGGGATGTTGTTGTTGATCTTTGCCACAGCAGCGCGTGGCCGGGTACAGCTAGTAGTTATATAAGTTGGAAAGGGCCTCATGGGCCAACTGCTTTACTCAATGCAGGTAGCTCTCAGATCTTTTTTCAAGGTGCCCAGAGCAAGAGAACTCACCATCTCTCTAAAACAGTGATTCCCAACCTGTGGTCCATGGACCATCAGTGGTCCGCAAGAACTAAAATATTGTCCGCAGCCTCACCGTTACTACACCATTAAAACGAGAACGACTGGTCTCGCGAAACCCTCTTATAGTGTCAAGGCTTATTAAATATGGTTTTCTGTGGCTGAACAGATGGTGACTACTGGGTGGTATATGTTCTGTATCAGAATCTAGAGCTGATGTGGTCTGTCCAATACAATTTTCTGAATCAACACCCCAAATAACCAAACCAAATCTAAAGTTCACCAAACACTGATTCTTAACTCTTTTGGTACTAATGCTGGAGAGTGGTCCCTGGTCAAGTGGTTCCTGGTCAAAATGGTCCCTGGCCAAAAAAAAGGTCGAGAACCATTGCTCTAGAAATTAGTTCCATTGAAGAACTGCTCTTACTATCAAGACATTCCTTCTAGTGTTGAATTGAAATCCATTCTTCTTTAACATCAAGCCATTAATTAGACTTAGTTTTTAATCTCTGTGGCAGCAGAAAACAGGCTCCCCCTCTCCATGACAACCCTGGAGGTATTGAAAGAATGTGATCATATCACTCTTTGGTGTTCTCTTTACCAAGCTAAACTTACCCACCTCCTTAAGTTGTTCTTCATACAGTGATACGTTAACTTAAGTGTTTAAGCCATTCTGTGACCAAACTCGTAACTCAAAACACTCTTGTCTCAAAGCAAATTTTCCCATTGAAGTGCTATTAATCCATTCTGGTCACCCAAAACCCCACCACCACCCTAACATTTTTGTTATGTGTTTTTAAATAAGAAAATGTACTTTATCGATAGCAGATAATGTATAAATGAACATTCACATGGAACAATAAAAAAGAAAGATCAACTTTAAAATGGTAGAAGCACAAATCACAAAGTGAAGAGGCAGAAGCATCATTTTCTTCATACTTTACTTATTCCAGCCTTCTTTTTCTTCTCTTGCTATCTCTCTCCCTCTCTCTTCATAAAGCCAAACATACCAGGAATACAAACCACACAAAATCAACTAACCCAAAGTTCCTCAAAGCAGACAAGAGCAAAGCGGACAGCAATCTCCCAAAGCAGACAAGAGAAAGAGGCATGAGGCTGTTCCCTTGAAGCCCTAAAGCCCTGTACTCTCACACTAGTGCTCTCTATCTTGTGCCAGCGCTCCCTCTCACACTAGCTCTTAACTCAAACACTGCTTGTATGTCAAAGCAAAACCCAGACCAAATGATATCTAAGATATCTAACATTCTTAAGTTGAGACATTCTTAAGTAGAGGTTCCACTGTACTTAGTGCTCCTTTCCACTTACCATCCCCACTGCACGTCTGTGAACTCGTTTCAAGTTCTCTACATGTTAGGATTGCACAGAATTGAATGCAGTACTTCAGATGAGGCCTGGTCAGCACAATAATAGTGGGACTATTACTTTTCTCAGCTTGGAAATTCCGCTTCTGTTAATGGAGGTTATAACATTTGTCCCTTTGCTACAGAATCACACTGCCAGCTCATAGTCAATCACACTGCTGGCTCATAGACTTTTGCATTTGTTTCTAAGGAATGCCATTAATTTTTGTCCAATGTTCTAGTTTGTCTAGGTCCTTTTGAATTCCAGTCTTATCCTCCAACATATTACCTACATATACCCCAGTTTTGTGTCACCTGAATACTTGGTAAGTATTCTCTTTGTTCCATCATCTAAAGCAGTGTTTCCCAACCGCTGTGATGTGACACAGTAGTGTGCCATGACGGACCTCCTGCTGTGCCACGAGAAAAGCTCTCTGCCCCCCTTCCTTCCCCCCTCCTGCCGAACTCCTGCTGCTTGGGGGAGGAGGAGGAAGGGATGGGCAGCGGCGAAGAAAAAGAAGGGGCTGGGACGCTGCCTCTTTCGGTTGTTTCCCCAGCCAGCCTCCAATCCGCCATGACTCCCGGCCTGGCTCCGCCCCCTCCCCCCGGCTTCAGCTTTCCCACAGCTACTCCAGCCTTGAGGGGACAGTGCCAAGCCAGCATTGTGCTGGCTCTGCCACCGATGGCTTGGCACTGCCCCCTCAAGGCTGGAGAAGCTGTGGGAGAGCTGAAGCCGGGGGAAGGGGCGCATGACGCAGCCTGTCTCCGCCCCCTCCCCCAGCTTCGGCACTCCCAGCAGATGCTCCCAGCAGGCCACCATCCCCCAGCCATTCTTTACTGTGTTAGAGTGGAATTTTGGTTGGTGGTGTGCCCCCAGATTTTTTTTAATGTTAAAAGTGTGCCGCGGCTCAAAAAAGGTTGGGAAACACTGATCTAAAGCACTAATAAAAATGTCTAAGAGTGCTGGCCCTAGGACAGATCCTTAGTCACTCCACTCAAGACCTCCTTCCAGTTTGAAGCAAAGCCACTGGTGATGACTGTTTGAGCACAGCCTTTCAACCAATTATGGATCCATCTGACAGTTTCCTTTAAAAATCCACATTTAATCTATTTGCTTATCAAAATATTATGGAAAACATTATCAAATGATCTGCCGAAACCCAAATACATGACATCCCCAGCATTCCCATCATCTACGAACACAGTGACTTAATTTAAACAAGTTATAAGATTAGCTTGGCAGGATTTGTTCTCTCGAGAAACCAATGCTGGCTCTGACCGATAGCTACAGTGCCATCCAAATACTTGCAAATTGACTTCTGTATAATATGTTCTATTGTATTTCCTTTTATTTATTTATTTAGGGATTTATTAATTGCCCATCCCAGATGGCTCTGGGCGATTTTTATTTATTTATTTATTTATTTATTATTTCGATGTGTATACCGTCTTTTCCAGTTGGCTCAGGACGGTTTACAGCATATCAAACTACAAATAAAGAGCATAAGAACAATAAAATATAAAACAATTTCCACAATATTCTACCATAACCAAGAGTAGTTAGAGGCTGACTGCCTGCCGGAACAATGCCGTTTTGCAAGCTTTCCGGAAGGCCGGGAGCACGCTGATTGCTCATGCTTCAGGTGGTAGACTATTCCACAACCATGGTGCTGCAACAGAGAAATCTCTCTGTCTAGTTGAAGACAAACGAATGGTTCGCAGAGGCGGAATCTGCAAGAGGTTGAGGTCCTCTGATCGGTGAGATCTCTGGGGAACATATGGGAGTACACCGGCCCCAGACCATGCAAGGCCTTAAAGGTCAAAACCAACACTTTAAAGGTAATCTGGTGCTCGATTGGTAACCAGTGCAGTCATTGCAGGGTTGGAGTGATATGGGCCCTGGCCGGTACTCCAGCCAGGAGGCTCGCTGCTGCGTTCTGCACCAGTTTGAGCTTCCGGATGACCGACAAAGGAAGACCAATGTAAAGGGCATTACAGTAGTCTAGCCTCAAGATGACCATCACCTGGATTACCGTGGCTAGGTCATTTCTGGAGAAATAGGGCGCCAGCCGCCTCGCCTGTCGCAGGTGGAAAAAGGCAGATCTGCTGACGGTGGAGACCTGAGCCTCCATCATCAGCAGCGGGTCCAACTGGACCCCCAGACTCTTTACTAAGGGCGATGGGCGTAGTGCCTCACCGTCCAGAGCAAGCAGCCGGAGCTCACATCCCACCCCACCTGGGTGACCCAGCCAAAGGATCTCCATCTTTGAATGGGTTCACTCTCAAGTAAAAACACACAGCCACATACCTAAAACATCTAAAACATCTAAAAGTATCTAACATCTAAAAACATCTAAAACTATTAGCATCTAAGAACATCTAAAAACAATTAACAGTCTAAAAGTTCTCAGGAAAATGCCCTCTCAAACAGCCACACTTTGCAAGCCATGCGAAAGTCTTTTAGATCACGGGTGGCTCTGATGTAAGGAGGGAGGGTGTTCCAGAGTGATGGGGCGATCATCGAAAAAGCTCTACGCCGGGTTGATGTCAAATGGGTATCCTTAGGGCCTAGGACCTGTAATAGATTCTGATGGTCTGATCGAGGTGATCTCAAGGGTCGACACGGAGAGAGGCGTTCCCATACGTATGCTGGCCCTTGATCATGCAAGGCCTTAAAAGTTAGAACCAGCAACTTGTGAGTAATGCGGAACTTGACCGAAAGCCAGTGCAGTCGGTATAGAACTGGCCCCCGCATTCTGTACTAGTCGACGTCTCCGGGTCACCAACAAGGGAAGACCAACATAAAGGGCATTACAATAGTCAAGTCTTGAGGTTACTGTGGCATGAACCACTGTGGCCAGGTCATCCCCGGACAGGTAGAGCGCCAGCTGCCTAACCTGCTGAAGATGGAAAAAGGCTGGCGGAGATCTGGGCCTCCATTGTCAATGAGTCAAAAATGACACCAAGGCTTTTGACGGTGATAGCTGGAGAGAGAGGTTCACCATCTATGGTGGGCAACTGTACCTCATCTAATCCAGGACGACCCAGCCACAAGACCTCAGTCTTTGCTGGATTCACCCTCAGTCTACTGGAACGCAGCCAACCTGTTACGGTCTCAAGGCAAGATGTGAAGTTATCAGGAACTGAGTCCGGTTGGCCGTCCATCCATAGAAGGAGCTGAGTGTCATCAGTGTACTGATAACACTCCAGCCCATAACTCTGAACTAGCTGAGCTGGCTGGTCTGCGGTTTCATAGATCTTCTTTACCTTTTTTTTTTTGAAGAGAGGAACCATATTAGCTCATCTGTAGTCCTTTGGCACATCACCTGTTATTGAAGATTTCTCAGATATGATGGCAAAAGATTCAGAGAGTACACCAGCAAGTTCCTTTGGTACTTTGGGATGCAATGTGTCTGGCCTCACAGATCTCAACACATTTGTGTTAGATAGGTGATTACTAACTATCTTCCTATCAATCTTGATTTGCAAAAATCCTTTACCAAGGCCTCTGCTGCTGCAAGGAAGCATGATTATTTCGTTTTGGGAGAATGAGGAAGCAAAATATTGAATAGTTTTACCTTTTTACTGTGAGTTATTAAGATTTCATCATCTTTGTTGAAGAGTGGGCCTGGGGAGAAGGGACAGATCAGGCCTGTGTGACTGTCCCTGTAGCATCTCACTACAGAGCCCTAGAGAACTCCAAACCATCGATGACTGTCTTTCCTGACATCAGCAAAGGTCAGGAGCTTTCCAGAGCTTTCTGCTGGCTTCTGTGGCAGTAGGAATGTCAAACCAAATGGGACTAAACCAGATTCGGCCCAACCAGACAATCTGAACTCTACTCCTGCTGTGAGTTGGGAGTAGAGCATCTGAACAGTTGTGTGATATCCAGAGTCAGCTCATTCCATTCCATTTATTATTTGATTAGTTGCCCTCCACCAAAGTGCTCTGGGCGACTTACATATAAAACACAGCAAATATATACAAACAAAAGCAATTAAGGATTAGACTATATAAGCAATTTAACAAATTAAATAATAAAGGATCTAATCTATCAGCTCAAGAGAACTACCCTATGCCCACCGTTCTAATGTTCAAGTTCCAGGTCCTAATATCTTGGCTCTCCCAACCAGTGTTTCCCAACCAGTGTGCCGTGGCACACTAGTGTGCCATGAGCGATCATCAGGTGTGCCGTGGGAAATTGGCACTCCCCCCCCTCCTAGCCGCCCCCTCACAGGTTTCCAAGAAACAAATTGAGCCTCTCCGCTTGGAAATGTTTTTTCTTTTATTATTTTACTGGATTTTTCTAGGTTGCCTCCCCCAAAGGAACTGTTTATAACAGCTTCATGGCATCCATAGTTAACTGGAAGCAAGTTTCACTCAGGGTGAAATTTCACAAGGGTCTGGAGAACAAGCTCTATGAGGAGCGGCTTGAAGAGCTGGGTATGTTTAGCCTGAAGAAGAGAAGGCTGAGAGAAGACATGATAGCCATGTATAAGTATGTGAGAGGAAGTTATATGTATGTTGTGTTCATCGAAACAGGCCCAGGTTTCACACTGAGTGTATAAATACATTTTAAAACATATTAACTATATTTATTACTGTGTTAGAGTGTCATTTTGGTTGGTGGTGTGCCACAGGATTTTGTAAATGTAAAAAATGTGCCACGGCTCAAAAAAGGTTGAAAAACACTGGTTTAAAGTATATAAATCACGCTGCCACAGCTTGTCCCAAATACTGCCACTCCCATCTTTTTAAAAAACTTGGGGAATTAAATTCATTTAAAAACATGATGCCAAATGTCAGCCGCCAGTCTGAATGTTACAGACATTCTCTTTTATTGTTCTAGGTTACTGTGAGCCATCTTGATCCCTATCTCTGGCTTCAAACTAAAAAAAAATCAAATAATTACATGTGTGTGAGTATAACGCTGGCATAAACTTACAGACAGTGGCAGCTAGTGGGTTCCATGTTGGTGAGGTGAATCTAATCCAGAGTTGAATCTGCTCCAGAATTTACGGTGAGCTTCAAAAAAGCTCTCTAACAAAGTGACCTTAACCCTGAAATAGGCTCAGCACCTTGGATAGTTCCTGTGAAACTGCACCTCTTCAGAAACGTGGAAGCCATATACGCCACTGACTGTCCGTAGAATAGAGGCTGATCTTCCTGGTGACAGGTCAGAGCAGAAAATACTAAGGGTAATCTCTACCTGGAAGCAACATGAAAACTCGAGACTAGAGATGCCCTGAAGAGAATGTAGACCACTGGTAATGCCAAATGATAGGTTAAAAAGCTATCCAATAACAAACGATACAAAGCAAGTGGAGAGATATTTTCCTTCCATACATGATCGAACTCTAAGAGCAACTGATGAGGCTGATGGGCTGCAGATTCATGACAGGCAGAATGGAAGTACCTCTCCACATAAGCACAATGTCCATAGGTACTCCTTGCCACTAGATGTGGAGGTGGTTTTGAGAGAAAGGACTGCATACATTCTGTTTAGACGAGTGAAATGACTTGTGAAATGGCCTCAACAGCAAATTGAAATGGCCACAATAGTAAAAGCAAGAAGCAGAACAGTGTGTGGTTGCAAGTTCCCTGCTGCCTTGTGGTAACCTCATGCATTTTATAGGATTTTCTGAGACAAGAAATACTTAAGAGGTGATTTGCCTTTCCTTCCTCTGAAATAGGAAGTACCTGGTAGTGGTCAAACCATGGTTGATACTACTTCCAAGGTCAGATAAAATCTTGGCTTTGCTGGATTAGAAGCAATGATTCTTCCAGATAACAGGGAAAAATAACAATGAGGGGCCATTATCACCTACATAT
This sequence comes from Anolis apletophallus, assembly GCA_030556195.1. Lineage (NCBI taxonomy): Eukaryota > Metazoa > Chordata > Lepidosauria > Squamata > Anolidae > Anolis > Anolis apletophallus. Next base: position 138,479,636 of record JARBWK010000006.1, on the reverse strand, counting down.
GTCATATGTACAAATGTAATGTGTGAGCAGGCCAGAAAGAGAGATCAACCTGAGGTGTTTAAGGCATGCAGCCAGTTTTACATCAAGGTTTGTTGATGGCAGCCCACTGTGAATGTGGATACCAAATCATATGGAAATTATTGAAGCCACAAGGAGTCACTGCACACGTTTCAGTGGGTGAATGGTTCTCCCAAACCTCTGCAGCATTCTGTTGTGGTCATTCTCCTGCAAGACTATATCTCTCTGGCATTACTTTGCAAACGAAGATTCTTAGGAAGGACTCATCCCACAATTTTTAGAAGCACGTTGATGACTAATGTTGGATTTGTCCTTTGAGCCTGTGCAATTGATTTTTCTGGTGGAGCGCAGCGTGCACGGAACTGGCCTCACCCTTTAAACAGGCCCGGATGAGGCCCTTTTGCTGCCCAAGGCCAAAGGGTCTGCCTCTGCCACTCCCCTGGCTCCGCCCCTCCCCGCCCCCGGCCCCGCCCCTCCCCGCCCCCGGCTCCGCCCCTCCTCGCCGGATTGAAGGAAGGAGGGCGGGGCGAGGAGGAGAAAGAGGGCCTTCCCGCCGCGCATCCTGCGTGCCGCCAACTCCTTTTCGGCGGGGCTGGCGCGACGCAAGCGAGGAGGGGCAGCGGTGCGGCTTCTCCCTGCCTGGCAATGCCAAGCCAGGGAGGAGGCAGAGAGGAGTCCCGCCGCCCCTCCTCCCTTGCGTGGCGTGATGACGCAAGGGAAGAGGGGCGGCAGCGCGGCTTCTCTCCGCCTCCTGGCTTGGCGTCGCCAGGCAGGGAGAAGCCGTGCCGCCAGCCCTCCTCACTTGCATCGTCACGCCACGCAAGGGAGGAGGGGTGGTGCCGCAGCTTCTCTCCGCCTCCCTGGCTTGGAGAGAATTCGCGCCGCCGGCCCTCCTCCCTTGCGTCGTCACGCCCATTTCAGGCTGGCTTTAGGAGGGAGGGGAGATCGGCTACGCGCCGGCGAGGAGAGGCGGAGTCAGGGGCGGAGCCGATCCTCCCTCCCTCCTAAAGCAGAGCTGAGGGGAGCAAAGCAAAGGGGGAGGGCGGCTGCGCATGCGCCCTTTTTTTTTCAATTTAAAAAAAATTGGGGGATTTTTTAAAAAAAATTGGGGGGTCCGGATCTGCTGCCCCCCCAAAAGTGCCGCCCGAGGCCATGGCCTAGGGTGGCCTTATGGGTAATCCGGGCCTGCCTTTAAACCAAAGGTTCGTCTGCAGGAGCCTAGCAAGCTTGGACGATGGCAGCGAGGTCTTAAGGTTGTAGGTTTGATTAGAGTTATCTTCTCTTAGATGGTTGACCTTACAGCAGGTGTGCCCACACTTTTTCAGCGTGTGAGCTACTTATAATAAAACCAAGTCAGAAAGATCCACCTCCCGCGCGTGCGCCTCCCGCGCTGCGCACCATCCACGTTTGCTTCTGGACAAGAGAGAAGCAGGTCAAGCAGTGGTGGCATGGGGAGGGGCTGGAGCAGCTTCTGGGGGCTTAGCGGTGCCTGGCTCTGCCCCCTCTGGCTTCAGCTCTGGCAGCAGCTGCTCCAGCCTTGAGGAGGGCAGGGCCAAGCCAGTGATGGCATAGCTAGCAGAAGGCTGGCTTGGCCCTGCCCTCCTCAAGGCTGGAGCAGCTGCTGGGAGTGCCGAAGCTGGGGGAGGGGGCGGGGCTGGTGCGGCCTTGCTCTGCCCCCCCCCTCTGAGAAGCAGCCCATCCAGCTGAGATCGACCTCCTTTGGTCCCGCAATTGACCAGTCGATCGCGATCGACTTCCTGGGCAGCCCTGCCTTACAGGGTTAGATGAGCACCATCTGCCCAGGTTTGAAATGAGTTTTCCTTCTCTTAGGATGGTTGCCAAAAGGCTAGAGAGCCCATCCTGCCCATTGACGCTCTTTGTCAGACCCTTCAGTTGTGACCTGTCTGGCATGGGAGGCCCTAACAGTGGCTATTATGCCACCGCCTGCATAGCTCACAACTTCATTAGGGTACACAAGCCTCTTCCCCACGACAAGGGGGTGCCAATGGAAAGGCAAGACTATATAGTCTGAAATTTACTGACTGTAGCTTTAGGATTGTTATGTTGTTGCTGTAAATTTGTAACTGTTCTGATTCCTCCTTGACAGGCTGGTTTGCTCCTTCTCCTGGCAAAGCTCAGTTGTAGTTTCCCAATTGGAAAGTCCTGCTGGGAGCTCTGGTCCTGACAGGCCGACTCTGGTCCTGACAGCAGCTGCCTTCCTGCAAGAGGTGTGCCAGGCACACCTTTCCTCCCTCCCTTTTTCATGCCCTGAGCCAAATCCTCTCCCCTAAGACATCAGGCATGAATGGAGATTGCAAAAAGGTCACCGCGTCCTCCTTCAGCCCCACTGATCACGCTTCTGCTTCTCCCTGCTTAAACCCTAGAGGGGCTGAATGCTACAACAGATATGAGCCCACCTTTTCCTGCTTTCCTTCCCTATATACTGAGGAAAAGAATCACTCATTATTACGTTGCAAGCCTTGGTCTATTTACCAGGAGGCAGTAAGTTCTTGATAAAGTTCTTAATTAACACACTTAGGGCAGTGCTATTAGCTAACCAAGTATTTCGCTCTGCCCGATACCAACACTTCCCTTCCTCTTTGTTCCCATCTCAAAAGAAACCAAGGGGATTCTTTAAGTGGCTGAATAGAAGCACCAAGAAGAGGCGTTCAGGTGCCAAAGGGAGTTTGAGAATCTGGCCAAAACCAAAACCGAACACACTTTCTGTGTGGATAAGAAAAGGAAATCTGACCAAGATCTAGGCTTTTCCATTTTCAGACAGAGCTTTGGCTGTACTCGAGAAATCCAGATAAATGCTGAAACCACTTTGCCATTGTGCAAATGATGTGAAGCTGTGCTACTTTGGTTTGATGCTTTATTTTGAATAAAGCATATAATGTGGATCCAGAAACCTTCACTGAAGCCCAGTCAACGTGAACGTTTCATGCAATTTCAAAGGCAGGAGGCATTTCACTCCTGAGAGAATGAACTGATTCTTTGAAGCTGTTGAAGAAAACTGCTGAGTATTGTTGCTTGACTGTGAATGGCTTTTGAGTTTTTAAAATGAGATTTTATTTTTAAAAATTAAATCATGCCGGGGAGAGGCTAACTATTCTCACTATGTCTGTTTCAAGTGCAAATTGCTGTTCCAAGCAGCCTCCAGGAGAGGCATCTCAACCTCTTTCAAAGAAGAGCAAGAAAATGGCAGGAAATGGGGATCCGGAAGGGTCAAAGGAAGCTTTAGGGGTGCATGTCTGTCTCTAAGGCAGTGTTTTTCAACCTTCTTTGAGCTGCGGCACATTTTTTACACTTACAAAATCCTGGGGCACACCACCAACCAAAATGACACAAAATGACACTCTAACACAGTAATACATATAGTTAATATGTTTTTAAATGTATTTATACACTCAGTGTGAAACCTGGTCCTGTTTCGATGAACACAACATAGATATCCTGTCAGGAATGGCATAAAAGACACACACGAAGATCTTGCTCAACAGCTAGGAGTTATAGTTCATCCGCAATCAAAGAGCATTCTGAACTCCACCAATAATGGAATGGCATCAAAATTCCCACACAGAACTACCATAACCAAGAGAAAATACTATAAGAGTTTGGTGGGCATTGACCTTGAGTTTTGGAGTTGTAGTTCACCTATATCCAGAGAGCACTGTGGAGGGGAGGTAGGAAGACGTGGGGTCACGTCTTCCCCCCTCCCCCCTCCTGCAGAAGCGGCAGCGTGAGCAAGGCGAGGCAAAGCAAGCAGAGCGAGGCTGGGAAGAAGGGAGCCCGAGTGGAGAAGAAAAAGTGTTTGGCAGGAGGAGGAAGAAAGAGTATTGGAGGTTCCAATTTCCCACGGGACACCTGATGATCGCTCACGGCGCACTGGTTGGGAAACACTGCTCTAAGGACACATTTGGACCCATACTCAGTGAAGACTCTATCTTGTTTTCAAATTTTTGGCAAGCTATGTTTAAAAAAAGGTGTATTGTTGCCAATCAGAGTATTGAAGTTGATCCAGCAACAGGTCTTTGGGATCTAATGCATGTATCCTACATAATGGGCTAACGATGATAGGATTCTTTTCCATCCCTGGTGGCACAATTAGAAATTGGAAATGTTATTGGAAAGATGCAAGGAATGTATCTCTTTCTATCTGGAAAAGAGACTGTGATATCCTGTCCTCATGTAAAAGCTGACCATAAACATGAGAGAGAGAAAATAATCCACACCATTTATTCTAAGCACTATATGTCATTTGATCCAAATATAATAGCAGGCAATATTTTTCACCTGCTTCACACAGAAATGATGGAAAGATCTACTTACAAATTGTTAAATATTGTAATTAATCTGGATGATTCGGGAGAAAGATGTACCACATAGGCTCAAGTTTCCACACTCTTGGCTTAGACTCTAATGAGGCTTGTAGAATTAATGCAGTTTGACACTACTTTAGTTGCCATGGCTCTGTGCTATGGAATGGTGTGAGTTGTAGTTTTACAGGGCCTTTAGCTTTCTTTGCCAAAGAGTGCTGTTTCCTCATCAAATCACAACTCCCATGATTTCATAGCAATGAGCCATGGCTATTAAAGTGGTGTCAAACCAGGCCCGGATTACCCATAGCAGTCTTTCTCAACCAGTGTGCCATGGCACACTAGTGTGCCGTGACGGACCTCCTGCTGTGCCGTGAGAAAAGCTCTCTGCCCCCCTTCCTCCCCCCCCTCCTGTTGAACTCCTGCTGCTTGGGGGAGGAGGAAGGGCTGGGCAGTGCCGAAGAAAAAGAAGGGACCGGGGCGCCGCCTCCTTCAGCCGTTTCCCCAGCCAGGCTCCAATCCGCCATGACTCCCGCCATGACCCTCGCTCGCTGAAGCCGCGTGGAGGAGGCGCTCTGCCCACTGAAGCCCGTCCACCGCTCATGCTCCTCCTCTGTAGGAGAGCTGAAGCTGGGGGGCGGGGGCGGGCATGGAACGGCCTATAGGAGAGCTGAAGCTGGGGGAGGGGCGGGGCATGGTGCGGGCCTGGCTCTGCCCCCTCCTCCGGCTTCGGCACTCCCAGCAGCTGCTCCAGCCTTGAGGGGACAGTGCCAAGCCAGCATTGTGCTGGCTCTGGCACCGCTGGCTTGGCACTGCCCCCTCAAGGCTGGAGCAGCTGCTGGAAGAGGTGAAGCCGGGGGTTGGGGCGGGGCATGGTGCAGCCTGGCTCCGCCCCCTCTCCGGCTTCGGCACTCCCAGCAGCTGCTCCCAGCAGGCCACCAACCCCCAGCCGTTCTTTACTGTGTTAGAGTGTCATTTTGGTTGGTGGTGTGCCTTCGGATTTTTTTAATGTTAAAAGTGTGCCGCGGCTCAAAAAAGGTTGGGAAACACTGACCCATAGGGCCAACAAGTCCATGGCCTAGGGGCATGAGCCAAGGGGGGGGGACAGATCACGCCCCTCTCCACCCGAAAATTTAAAAAAGTAAAAATGTTATAAAATAATTTTAAAAATCATTCCATGATTGGCTCCTGCCACCTGGTACTCAAATGGAAGCATGGCAGGAGGGAGGAAGGAAGGGGGGGCTCCCTCCTCAGTGCCCTGCAGACAATACAGCCAGGAGCCACCGCATCCCGGCAGCCCCCGCAGCCTTGAAGCTGCGGCCTCGTGCTGGGTGCGCGGAGGGCAGCGGCTGCAGAGAGTCGGGGCCTTCCTCCGCCTCAGGAGCCAATCGCAACCAGCATGGGCTGAAGGAAGAGGCCTCCTTGGAGTCTTTTCCTCGGAGGAGGCCTCTTCCTTCAGCCCATGCTGGTCACGATGCTCCTCCTCTTCCTTCTCATGTTGCTGCTGCTGCTGCCTCATGAGGAGGAAGAGGAGGAGCATCACGCATTTCAGCATGGGCTGAAGGAAGAGGCCTCTTCCGAGGAAAAGACTCTAAGGAGGCCTCTTCCTTCAGCCCATGCTGGTTGCGATTGGCTCCTGAGGTGGAGGAAGGCCCCGACTCTCTGCAGCCGCTGCCCTCCGCACACCCAGCTTGAGGCCGCAGAGCCGCCTTCGAGGCCGCAGGGGCTGCCGGGATGCGGCGGTGGCACCAGTCTCAGCCGCGGGGCATGCTGGGACCCATAGTTCTTTGGGATAGCCGGACACGCGTTCCCGGCGCAGGGAGGAGCCTCAGCGGTGAGTGGATGGAGGTCGTGGGAGAAGAGGAGGAAGGGCTGAGGGGGAACGGGGGGAAATGGGGATAGGCCTCTCTAATCCGGCGGCGTGAGGCGGGGGGGGGGGGTAATTCCAAACTGTGGCCTAGGGCGCCAAAAGGTGTTTATCCGGGCCTGTGTCAAACCATTAATTTTACACAGTAGATCTACCCAAAGGAGTTCAGATTCCATTCTACCACACAGATGTTTCAGAGCACAGAACTTTTGGCAAGGTATCCACAGTGTATGTGTTGGGACCTCCAGCTACCCAGTTATTTATGATAACTCACTCACTCATCTTGCACTAAGGATCAATCAGAAATATAATATTATTTGTGCATAATTATTGTACTGATATTTATTATAACTAATCTGGATATTTATATAATTATCATCTATTGTCATTTTGGAAAAAATACAATACAATTCCTAAGGGGCTGATATCTTGAGATTCAGCAAAAACCAAAAAAAAACACACCATTTGTCATGTTCAAGGAGTCTTGTCACATTTATGCAAGAAGGTCAAGAAGTAAAGAGCTCCTTATCAGGGCTTGCTGGAGGATATCTATTAATCACTGTTCTCTAGACCAGCCTCTGAGGAAAACAACACATGGCTTGCCCTGGTTTCTTGTTCTGCACTCATAACCCCAATTTCAAGGGGGAAGCAGGCATCAGCTTGGCCAAGTGTTCACACACTTTCTGAATCTGAAGTGGGCATCTAATTACATCAGGCCCAGATCGAAATAACAGCTAAAACGTGATCCTTGCCCTTCCAAAAAGTGACTTAGCTTACCATGCTTTAAGCATTTTGTGCTGAACCGTTATGTCCTGCCTGCCAAGCACACCCAACGTGCAGACACTTTGGCTGAGTTTACTTCCAAACCTAATTAGGGGCTAGCTAATCCCAATTTTAATCAGCCTCTGGCAGAACAATCACAGCGAGTTCATATTCTTGCCCTCTTATCATGGCCCATACAACTAATTTACACTCTTCTTTTCAGAGCCCAATCTTTGTTGAACTGGCCAGTAGGAAAGACTGACACTGCTGCTATTCATGCTCTTGTCTGTTTGTGTGTCTCTTGTTTGCTTGTCTTGTACCACCTTATGGCAACTCCACACATTTCATAGGGTTTTCATAGGCAAGGAATGCTCACAGAAAGTTTTGCCGGTTCCTTCCTCTGAAATATAGCCTATAGCACCTGGGATTTGGTTAGAGTCCCCTATCCAGAAACTAACCAAGGTTGACCCTGTTAAGTTTTAAGATCAGCTAGGATCTGGGGCCTATTTAGGGAATCTTGTTCAGTATTCTCCATATTTATTAGGAAAGGGCAGATGGAGAGGGAGCAACAGCCAGAAGTATTATTTATTTATTTACCCTATTTATGCCGCGCCTTTCTCTACCCCAAGGGGGACTCAAGACACCTTACATATACATTCAATGCCTTAAACATATATAACATTAAGCTTAAAATCCATTGAATTAAAATTAATACATATTAAAAATATAAACATTACATTCAATATTAAAAGCATGCCATCAAAAAATCGTAGTCTGAGGCCTTCCATAGTCATTGCATATATTCCAACTATATTATTTCACTGCTTCCCTGAAGGCCTGATCCCAGAGTCGGGTTTTACTCTCCTTCTGAAGGCTAGGAGGGAGCTAATCTAATGTCGCTACGGAGAGAGTTCCACAGCCAAGAGGCCACCACTAAGAAGCCCTGTCTCTCGTCCCCACCAGTCACGCTTGTGAAGAAGCTGAGATCAAGAGCAGGGCCTCTCCAGAAGAACTTCATCTCCGAGGTGGTTCATAAGGGGAGATATGTTCAGACTGGGCCAGAACCATTTAGGAATATATAGGCTAAAGCCAGCACTTGATGCAAGATCTTCCAAGATCAGGCCAGCACTCTTGCCATTGTTAGTACACTGGAGGCCAAAATGCTCATCTTGATTTAAAACAGCAATGGTGTATGCACAGTGGTTGTGGTAGTAATGTCCTACTGTCTACTTGCTCTCTCACACACCTAATAAATTTGACAGGTATGTGTATACATGTCTGCCAACTGAGGCAGCATTCTATGAATTTGATGAATTGAGTCACGTCTATGAAAGCTTATGCCAAATAAAAGTTGATTAAGCCGGTGCTCTGTTTTGTTATTCACACTTACGATCCTGACAACTACAAATGCATGGTAAAACCTACCATAAAAGCTCAGTAGAGCAACCATTTGAAGGAGTACTGCTACTCTGGTGAGTGGGCTGCTGAAAGATGAAGCATCCTGCTCCCTCTCAATACTGAACTTCAGTGCAACAGGCAGCAGCATGGCTTTTAAGGCGGGTTTTAGGAGGTTGGATGGGAAGTGCATGGCAGGGAATTGGCCTGGATGGCCCTTGTGGTCTCTTATTTATTTATTATTTATGTACTTCATTTTTATACCGCTATTCTCAGCCCAAGGGCGACTCATGGCAGTTTACAAGCGGCACAATTCAGTGCTCATAATAATATAAAAACAGATTAAAATCACATAGCTAAAATCACATACATTATTAGCATCAATAAAACATAATGAAACCATAACTCCTCTGCATTTCATTACCAATTCATTGTCCAGTCGCATTGTCCAGCCATTCCAAGATCAGAGGTCATAGCTACGCTGTATTAATTCTACACTGTATCTGGGCTCATAATGTTTGGAAACACCTGCTCAAATAACCAAGTTCTTACAAAATGTTAAGAGGGTGGGGGCCAATCTAATGTCCATGGGGAGGGCATTCCATAGCCGAGGGGCCACCGCTGAGAAGGCCCTGTCTCGTGTCCCCCCAGCCGCACCTGTGAGGATGGCAGGACCTCCCCAGAAGATCTTAAGTTTCTAGATAGTTCGTAAGGAGAGATACGTTCAGAGAGATAGGTAGGGCCAGAACCATTTAGGGCTTTATAGGCCAAGGCCAGCACTTTGAATTGTGCTTGGTAGCAGACTGGCAGCCAGTGGAGGTGTCATAACAGAGGGTTTGTATGCTCTCTGGTCGCCGCTCAAGTGAGCAACCTGGCTGCCACCTATTGGAATTCAGCAACATATTGCCGGGGGGGGGGTAGATTTGCTTGATTCCCACCCATCACTAAGGCATTGCAGTCCCATAAAGGTCACAATTATGTTATGATAGCGTTTTTTAATCCGTATTTCGAAAAACAAATTCAGTGCCCACTATGTAGTAGAGGCACAGAGAGAAGAACGAAGGGATGATAGAACCATAGAGTTGGAGGAGACCACAAGGTCCTTCCAACCCAACCCCAATCAGCCATGCAGGATCACACACTCAAAGCACTTCTGACAGGTGGTTATCCAATCTGTTTAAAAACCTCCAGTGAAAGAGACTTCACCATACTCCTAGGCAGCATATTTCATTGTCAAACAGGTCTGCCTATCAGGAGGTTTTCCTAACGGAAAGAAGGACTATTTCCAGCTTGTAGATTTGTTCTTCCATGCATTGGTCCCCAATGTGATTCCACTTCCGAAATTCTGTCCCACACCCTCCTACAGGATCTGCTAATGTAATCAAAAAGTATACCTATTGACATAGGAAGAGAGGGAACTGGGGTTAATTAACAGTACATATTAATTAACAGCCATTAACAGCCCACTACCTTTAATGAGCCCGTTTTGCATAAATATTCCTACTGTTTCTTCATTTGTCTACCAGAAGGCAGAGACCCAGCTCGCAGTGTGATTCAGTCCTTCATGCAAAACTGTAGATAAATGATTTTGGGGGCTGCCTGAAATACATAATGTCCCCAAGATGTTGAAGTTAATATTAGAAGAGCTGGCATGCACTAGTGACTAGGTACAGGGAGACGTTAACAGAAAGCATCCGCTGTGTCCTTCAACAATGTCAACAATCTGTCGCTCAGAACAAGTGCTGACAAGATGTAACTTGGATGTGTCTTATCAGCATGACATTTTCATTGTCTGCATCTATTCTTTGAGCGGCACCTTGGGCCTCATTACCACAATTGCACTTAGCATAATGTTAATGTTGATTAATGAGCCTGAGGCTTAAGTATAGACGTGAATAGAGTTCGGCTGAGGAACTAGCATTGCACCAGTAAGAAAATGATGGCTTTGGACATATGTTTTCTCAACGTAAGGCATGGAAAGAAGCAGGAAAAGTGGGTAGCTGTGTGGTACACACCATTTAAAATTTTCCTGGAGCAGCACATAAGGCACTTACTCACTGAACAATTATTACAACACTATGATTCCATGTAAATGCCACAGCAGCATCTTATGAAATTTTTGGACATGGGGCTTGTCTACAAGACCAAAATAATTCAACTGCAATTCAAATCAATCAACTCCGGAACTGTTTCAATTCACCCCATTCATGCCACACCTACCTGTGATACTTCACACTGAATTCATACTGCTTTCCACAACCCTAGTGCAGGTCTGCACCACTTTGTTGTGTCTTATTCCAATACAGAAAGAGTATGGTGGGAAGCTTGGAAATGTGGCTATATAAAGGTGGAATGGGAGTTAATGTTTGCTAGTGCTGGCAGAGAGGAAAGCATTGGGGTAGGAAGCTGGATTATGGTTTGAAATGCACCCGTACAAGGTGGGAACGAGAGTTAGGAGGATCACAGGAACAGAACCCTTAGGTGCTGAGCCGATTATGGTTCACCCAAAGAGACTTATGGAACCCACCAGGTTCCTGAATGCTCTAGGGGATTTGGGAGCTGCCAGCGACTTTCCAAGGGCAGGTTGACAACTGGAACACTAGTTTGTCTACAGCCTTAGAGAAGATCCCCCCCAGGCGCCCTCTCCATCCCCGCCGAAATCACTCCTCTTGGTTTACTGAGGAGTTGTGGTTGATGAAACGAGAACGGAAATGGTTAGAGAGCGCGTGGCATCTCACCCGTGACGAAGTAACGAAATCTGTTTATAAGGCATTTAGGAAGGCCTATGAGTCAGTTATTAAAGAGGCAAAAAAAGTATATAACACCTCTTTAATAGCTTCTACTAGAGCCCACCCAGCGCAAATTTTTAAAATAGTTCAGTCGATGACCAATCCGGCCCTCTTGGTCCAAAATTCGGTTGATTCAGCTATCACAGCTGAGGCACTTCAAAAATTCTTTGCGGATAAGATTGCTTTACTCCGTCAAGAGTTGCCCCTCACGATTGATTCGGTAAGTGAGCTTGGAGCACTGTGACTGGCTGCCTGCCGGGCCTGCCCTCAGCTGGTTCGTCCCGCTGGATGCAGAAGCTGTCAACAAGATCCTTGCCACTGCTAAACCGATCCTTGCCGTTGCTAAATTTGAACAGTCCCTACCTAAACTACCAACCTAGGGTTTCACAGGCAAATTGAATCATAGTGCTGTAATTCAGTAGTGTTTCTGCTAACACAATAGCAGCAGTCCACAGCCAGTCAGATGTGGAACACAAATCATGGTGCACCTGCTCACCACGGTCAGTAAATCTTTGGAAACTGCCAACCCTCAAATGGTATCAAAGGAAGATACTGATATTAGGGAGGGGCTATCAGCGCTTTCCTAACAATGAGAGGAAGCAACTATGGGTGTTTCTACACTACAGAAGTGATGCATTTTGATACCACCTTAACTGCTGTGACGGTGCAGCAAGTGCCACTTGAATGTAAAACTTTAAGTTGCAAAGGTTTGTACTGTTGTATTGTGTTTCTGCAAACCTGTTTAGTTTTGCAAATGTTTGGTTGCATTGATTGGTTCTTTATACCTGTCAATCATTGTTAACAGAGTCCAATTAAGTTTGTTCTGTCCCGTTTCCAGGGACTTGGAAATCTAGCCATTTCTTTACAGAGTTTTCCTGGACATATCTGAAGGTTTAGAAAATAAACAGGGGGCAACACCGTAGTGTACAAGCTCAAAAGCTATTCAGGTATGCAAATAAGCACAGTAAACTGATTATCATAAAATCAATTAATGAAGTTGCAAAACATACAGTTGCAAAACATACATGTGTCAAATGCCACAATGGGGTACATATATAGATACAAGTGGATAAACCACTGTTGCAAATAAGCTATACAGCAAAGTAAATAACTTTCATAAATTCAATAGCATAATAGCATTGTTAACATAAACAGTAAAGAAGTCATATGCATAGGAAGGAAAAATACTGTCCCTCTATTGTTGGAAACAGTTCAATGTTAGTATTGCCACAATGGGGATAAATGAACCGTTGGTTTGGGAGGATTCCCTAAAAGCCAAGCGGGGAGAAGGCAGGAGACGGGCCGAGTCGCTGTACTATAGCGCATGCGCGCACTTGCGTCACAGCTACAGCGACTCGGCCCGCGTCTCCTGCCTTCTCCCGCTTGGCTTTTAGGGAATCCTCCCAAACCAACGGTTCATTTATCCCCATTGTGGCAATACTAACATTGAACTGTTTCCCAACAATAGGAGGGACAGTATTTTTTTCCTTCCTATGCATATGACTTCTTTTACTGTTTATGTTAACAATGCTATTATGCTATTGAATTTATGAAAGTTATTTACTTTGCTGTATATAGCGACATTGCAACAGTGGTTTATCCACTTGTATCTATATATGTACCCCATTGTGGCATTTGACACATGTATGTTTTGCAACTGTATGTTTTGCAACTTCATTAATTGATTTTATGATAATCAGTTTACTGTGCTTATTTGCATACCTGAATAGCTTTTGAGCTTATATCTGAAGGTTTGCCAGGGCCAGCCTTGGTCAAGCCATCTCTCAACACAAGACAAAGCCTTTCTCTGGGTCTCATACAGAAAGCCCAACATACCGGATGGTTGGGTAGCTCTGAGGAGACCCAGGCGCCTTCAAATTAGTCGGCTGGCATTGAGAGGAAGGTCCCATACTTTCAGTATAGGCCAGCTGGCTGGGGTCTCGCGTGTCCTTACCTCGAGACCATAAAGACAGAGAGGACTTGGAGGGCCATCCGGCTGAATCTTCCAGGACCCAAGCAACTAAGAGACTGTAAAATATTTTTCTTTATCCTTTTGGGAAACAAAGTAAAGTGCCTGAGTCAGATAGCTTATATTTTAAGCAATAAAGCCTGTTTTGAGTTATCTATAGTGTCCAGCTTCATCCTTGGGAGCCCCAAGCCTCTAAAGGAAGGCAAGAAGCGATCCCCCGGTAGAGAGAGTCTATGTCTTCGCCCTTCCTGAATATATAGACCGGTTGCAATGGCACAACTGCCATATTTATTTATTTATTTATTTATTTATTCGATTTAGTAGTCCGCTCTCTCTGGAGCCCAGAGCGGTTTACAGCATAAAAACTGGTAAAAACACCAATAAACAATTAAAACAACATATACCCAATTAACCCCACTCCCAACAATAAAACCCCGGCAGCGACAATATGCAGGTGGCAAGACATGATGGCAAGACATAGCGGATGGCATGTTGGCAAGCTATAGGAGGCATCAGTCAGAACCGAATGCCAACCTAAACAACCAAGTCTTTACAGACTTGCGGAATGCCATCAAGCCCCGTAGTGCTCGTGTCTCCTCTGGCAGAGAGTTCCAGAGGCTCGGAGCGGCCACTGTGAATGCCCTCTGCCGCGTGCTCGACATAGTTCAATGCTATAAAATCCTGGGAATTGTAATTAGGTGAGGCACTAGCACTCTTTGGCAGAGAAAGCGAAAGGTCTTCTTAAATGGCAACTACCATGATTCCACAGCATTGACCCATGGCAGCCAAAGTGGCATCAAACCTTATTAACTTTATAATGTAGATGCACTCTATATCAGGTGGCAGATGACATCCTCAAGCCATTCCTCTGGAGTCCTGTGCCATTTCTTTATGTGGGCAGACACAAATCCTGTTCTGCACTCTTGAACTAGCCTGTTATCTTCAAGGGTGATGTAAGAGGCCACCCCATGGGCACCCCAGATCAAAGGCCAGCCCAATCACTTTCTGTATATGGAAGCTGTGTGCTATCCTATGCTTTGCCTCAAGAAGCAAAATGTTGTGAGATGACCCCAGGGCCCACTTAACAGTGATGGAAAACAAATCTGAAATCACTCCTGCCTTTGAGTCTCTTTGTGTCAGATAATTGTGAAGAAGACTCAAGACTCCTCAGTTTAGATACGTCACACTCAGTTGTAAAAGTCTCTCACTTTACATTGTACCAGTGAAATCTGTATAGATTCCCCAGCAACAGGTGATGTGAACATTTGTAGCTCCTGTATGAATCCTGTTCAGCTTCAGGCTCAGCAATGTTTCATAGCAGAAAATGAAATGCTGGGACAAAACCATGTTTGTGTTCAGTTACGAGCAACAAATGGAAAGGGAGAGATGTTTCCATTGGAGCCACATGATTAAACAATCTCTCTCTCTCTCTCTCTCTCTCTCTCTCTCTCTCTCTGTGTGTGTATATATATATATATATATCAATATGATCCTCTATGTATATGTATATATATATCTTCTCAACTGATCCTCTTGATCATACATAACCCCCCCCCCCCCCCACACACACACACACACACAGTTTTATAAAGGTATCCAGAGGGGGAGCCAAGATGATGCTGATGTGATAAAATGTGTTTAACCGAGCTCCAGTATCTTTGCTGCTTTTTGTTTTTGCTCCATCCTGGCTGAGTTTTTTAAGCTGATCATTTTCCCTCAGTGCTGTGCAGCATTATTCCCTTCTTCTTTTCTTTTTCACTGTTTTGAAACCTTTTGTTATCTGTCTACACTACTTTTTAAGAGTTATCACCAGTTACATCCATTTAATCCACCATCACAACAATCACATCACTGCTTCACAGTCTGAAACAGTTACAGTTGGCCCTCCATATTCACAGATTCTGTACCCACGGATTCAACCACCCATGATTTGGAAATATATTTGCTTTAAATTCTAAAAAACAAACTTTCATTTTCCATTTTATATGAGATACTGTTTTACCTTTAACCTACAAAGCCCTATACGGTTCCGCCCCAGTTTACTTGTCCGAATGAATTCTCCCCTATGAACCATCAAGGACATTAAGATCCTCCGAGGAGGCCCTACTCTCAATCCTGTAAAAAACAAGACGGGGTGGTTGCAAAGCAATGTGTATCAAGAAGGATACAAACAAATAGTCAATGAGTAATAATAAAGTTTATATAAGAGGCAACGTAAACGTGGAGAGACCCGCAGGCTGCAAATAGCAAATAGCAACAAAAAGCGCCAAGGCGCTGTAAATATTGGAGGCCCCACGAGCTGTAAATAGCAAGCAGAAATAGGAGTTATGTGCCAAAGTACTAATAATAGTGTCCAACTTATAGGTGGGTGAAATACCCAAGGTTAGTCCATGATCCAAATAAAGCAATCCAAATGGAGACCACGGATGGAGTAGCCAAATCGGTGGAGAATTTCGCCTGATTTACCATATTGCTGTTGTTAATATCGTACTCTTATGATTTAGCATTATCGCTCTATGATTCTATGTATTATATACTTATCCCAATATGTTCGGTTACTTACTTATCTTGGATAATTACTGGTTGCATTGGATACCTAGTGTCCTCTCTTCTGTATGTTATGTTTATTACTATTATTGTATTACTGAACGGAACTGTGTATTTTACTTTAGGCATGTCCAGCCATGACCTTCACCACTATTTGATGGGATTATTCTGGCCTTGACAAAGACCCGTACTGGGTCGAAACGAGCTTTGGATCCTATACTTCTACTCGTCGGCCTGACTATACAGCCAGTGGATTATAAATACACCCGTTTGGGGTGTCGGACTCCAATTCTCCGGCTTGTCTATACAGCCAGTGGATTATAAATACACCCGACTGGGGTGTTGGATTACAATTCTCCACCGCTTTGGCTACTCTCCATCCGTGGTCTCCATTTGGATTGCTTTATTTGGATCATGGACTAACCTTGGGTATTTCACCCACCTATAAGTTGGACACTATTATTAGTACTTTGGCACATAACTCCTATTTCTGCTTGCTATTTACAGCCCGTGGGGCCTCCAATATTTACAGCGCCTTGGCGCTTTTTGTTGCTATTTGCTATTTGCAGCCTGCGGGTCTCTCCACGTTTACGTTGCCTCTTATATAAACTTTATTATTACTCATTGACTATTTGTTTGTATCCTTCTTGATACACACCTACTCTCAATCCTGCCAGCTTCGCAAGCGCATCTGATGGAGACAAGAGACAGGGCCTTCTCTGTTGTGGCCCCTCAGCTGTGGAACTCCCTTCCAAGCTATGTTAGATCTGCCCCCTCCCTGTTGTCCTTCAGGAGGTGGGTGAAGACCTGGATGTGGAACGAGGCTTTCCCAGAATAAACTGAGATTGATTTTAATCTGAAATGAGTGACCACTTTTATAGACCGAGTTGAATGTGGTTTTAATGGCAATGTGATTTTTATGTATTTCTGTTTTTATGTATTTTAATATGCTGTTTTAAGATGTTTTAAACTGTATAGCATTGAATTTTTCTGTAAGCTGGTCTGAGTCCCTCCATGGATGTGAGAAGGTCAGGGTACAAAAATTTTAAATAAATAATAAATAAAAATGTTTTCCCCATCCTCAAAACTGAAATGGAGTGATAGCTAATCTTACTTCAACATTGGCAAGAAGACAACATCCTCCATCATACCTGAAGGGAGCAGTCTAGATCAGTAGTTGCAGGAAAGACAACATACCAATCACATATCAATTCTGTCCTTTCACAGAGCAAAATGGATGGGTCACCTCATTCGATATAATCATAGCACCCATGCTGTGGCAAGTCCCTACAGTATGCCAGACATCAAAGTGTTACATTATGGCTGAGAATTGTGTAAAAATGTCGTTCTCTGATCAAGGGTGGGAAGTATGCAGCCTTCCAAGTGTTCTTGAACTACAGCTCTCAGCATTTCTCATCAATGTGGCTACCAAGTAATTTTCAGAAATGGCAGGTAGATCTTTTTAAATTTATTTTCCAAACCCCCAGTGTGCAAGAAATGTGTATAGTTGGATAGTGTATAAAATAGGGAAGTAACCTTGGTGGATTTAATTGTCTCAGCTGTCACTGAGTTTATAAAGGCAATACTGATGCCACACAAAAGGAAATGGCAGTTTTACCTTAGGTACAGTTAAGGCAGTGATTTTCAACCTTTTTTGAGCTGTGGCACATTTTTTACATTTACAAAATCCTGGAGCACACCACCAACCAAAATGACACTCTGTCATTTTACTAACTGTCACCCTCCCCCCTTGTGAAGCCGCCGCTTCTGCCAAACCCCCCTCCCCTGGGAGGCCCACACACAGGGGGCCCATCACCATCCTGCAGGGGAGGGCTGCGCTGAGTGGCCGAAGCGCGCGCAGGCTCAGCTGAGCAGGACGAATAGGAATTGAGCACACGGGGTGGCTCCGAGCCTCAGAACAAACTGCGGTGGAGGCTCGCAGCCGTCGCCAAACCTCAGCTCTCCTTCCTGATGGTGTTAAACCCCCCAGGAGTGCCCCCGCGTCCCTTTGGCTTCCCTGCTTCGCCTCGGGCCTCCGGGTGCGGGGTCAGACGGGGGCAGCTTCCGCGGACTCCTCCTCCCTCTCCTCCTTGGTGCCAGAGGGGAGGGAAGAGCGCCCAGGAGCCAGGAAGCAGGAGGAGCCGCAGCCCGGCCAGGTATCCCTTGGCGCGCAGAGGGAGGGAAGGAAAGAAGGGAAGGGGGGAGAGGGGAGGGAGGGAGGAAAGTTCTGTACGCCGAGGGCTCTCCCTGACTGCAGCCAGGCTGGCTGGCATTGCTGCTTCGGCCAGGAAAGCCCCGTTTCCGCTGCCTGAAGTTTCCTGCTAGGCAATCTCTCTCTCTCTCTCTCCACTGTAATTTCCCACGGCACACCTGATGATCTCTCACGGCACACTAGTGTTAAGGTGTGCTGGACTACAACTTCCAGAATGCCTCAACCATCAAAGGATTCAAACATTTTTCAAAGTTCCAGATAAAGTTTTGGTAGAGCCTATAGAACAGAACAGATTTTAAAAGAGGCTATGTTATAAACACACCGCTGAAAGGAAATAGGCTCTTGATGTTGGGGGAACGGCATAAAGCCCTGTTGCTGCTAAAAATACTCCCCAGCGGCTTGTAAAACAGGTTCTTTCCTCCATTGCTAAGTGGGCCATTTTGGTTTTTAGAGAGATGGAACAAAGGCCTTCCTTTTTCTTCCTCTTTGGTAATGGCGTGTTTCAGCGCTATGGCACTAAGGAGATCACGGAAGTTGTTTGAGCTTGTGACAAAATATCCAGAACAAAGGATTCTGACACTTGAATAGCAAACTCTGAAAAAGGCTGGTTATCCAAGGTCACTTCTTTGTTGGAGGGAGGAGGAGTTAACATTTAGAATATTACCTACAGTTAGTCATCCCATCTCTAAATTTGATATAATAAAGGCAGGAAAGACACTAAAGGGGGTGGTGGAAATAACCAAGGAGTTAGGAAAATCTTCTCCATTAGAAAAGGGAAAAAATGTACAGCTATTTAGTTCTGGAGAAAGATAGCAAAAACAGGAATGGATCATACCGTTGCAAACATTATGGGCTGGATCTATACTGCTCATATGTTCCAAGATCCGATCCCAGATTATCTGGCAGGATAGACTCAGGCCACGTCTACACTGCCATATAATCTACTTCAAAGCAAATAATCTGGGATCAGATCCTGGGACATAGGGCAGTGTAGATCCAACCGCAGAGAGACCATGGCTAGTGGCCTGGCAAAACCCCAGTGTTGCATGTAGAGAATTGCAGGATTCATTTCTAGCATCTCAAGGTAAAATTAGAGAACAATCATGCCTGAGAGCCACTGTTGATCATTGGATGAGAATAATCAATCATTTGATTTAATTTGGCAACTCTCTGTGTCCTTCTGCCTCTGGGAGAGAGTGGAACAATGTCCTGCCCTTTTAAAAACAGAGTGGGCCCTTGGTGTTCATGGGTCCTAGTGGCATAGGACCCTCACAAATGTGGAAGAAAAGCAAATGCCAGTATGGCTTAAAAAAACTCAATAAAGCATTTGTCTAGGCCAGGGGTGGGCAACCTACGGCCCGCGGGCCGGATGCGGCCTAGCAGCTGATTCTGTCCGGCCCGGGGAGAAGGGCATCAGGGGCGGGGCCAAGAGGAAGGGGTACTGCTGCCGCCATCCCATTGCGGGTCTGTGGGGCCTGTGTCGGCAGACAGGCTGGAGGAGCGGCGGCTTTGAAGTGCCTGTCATCCCTGAAGGCGATCCAGGCCTGCAGCGGGAGCACTCGGCCACCTGTGGGGGCTGATCTCCCTGGCGACCCGGAAGATTTGATCGTCTTCCGGGTCGCCAGGGCGATCAGCCGCCTCAAATCACCAACTGCTCCCGGTGCAGGCCCGGATCACCTCCAGGGATGGCAGGTGCTCCATAGCAGGACAATCAGCTGGGGAATGGCTGGGGGCGAGAACAGGCGGAAGCCTGCAGCCTCCGATCGCCTGCTGCTCTGCTCTCCTCTGCTGCTGCGGCGACTGGGTCTGCTTTGCCATCCTATGGGCTGGGTCCATTGGGCCATTCCATCTTGGTTCGCACTTTGTCTTCTTGAATTTAATTTAATTTAATTTTAGTGGGTTTTGTAATTATTGTATAATAATTTTATAATAAATAATATGTTATATTATATTATAATTTCAATATATTATAATGTCTATATATATATACTATAATATAATAATTATGATATTAATAATAATATATGAATATTTCTTGATATATTAATATGTTAGTATTAATGATGTGTAATATATAGTAAATATAGTAAATAAATAAATAAATAAATAATGTAGATTCGAATGTAGTTCCGCCTTTAGGTGTGGCCCTCCAATATATTTTTTGGCTCCCGTGTGGCCCCTTAGAAAAAATAATTGCCCACCCCTGGTCTAGGTCCTCCAGCTCAACTAGCTGAAGTTGACCACTGAATCATGCTTCAGGGCCTAGAAATTTCAAGAGAGAATATACTGATCAAATGTGTCAATAATCAAAGCTGTGAAAATTAAACTTGTATGGAGGATCGACTATACTTTTACTTTGCATTGCTTCAGGACATACAAAGATGGGCAGCTTCCATCCCAGCCTAAAAGCCCCCTGCAAGCAATCAGTTCAGACCTCTTATAAGAGTGATAGGCTCTGTTTCCATTTTTTGAGAACTGCAAGCATCACAATGTCCTTTGATACAGGGTGATAAGAATGGGTCTTTTTTCTATGATGCTCTTGGCAGATGCCAAGCAGTAACTTATTGCGATGATCACCATGTCCATCCCTGCCTCAGTAACCTTCAGACTTGACAACAATACAGTCCTCACTGTAGGGCGTCCCTCAAAAACAGCTAGAATACCTTGGGACCAGACCGCTTGAAATAAAATCTAAAAGCCAGAGCCTAACCTCCCTGCTCTCATGTATGTTCTGCTCCACTGAGTCCTGCTCTGTGTATTTCCATCAAATGGTCCAGGGTGGCCGTCTCTTGGGAACAGAGTCTTCTCAGTGGTGACACCAACTTTATGAAATATACTCCCTAGCGAGGTTTGCCAAGTCCTAGTATCATTTGCCTTCAAATCACAAGCTAATGTTTACTGATATAAAATGGCTTATTCGCTGCTTTCAGTTTTTGTGCATTTTGCTTCATATTTAATTTTGCTGGGTTTTAAAGTGCACTAATATTGTATTAACTGCATAATTGATCCATTTTGTGTCAAGAGGATCACAAGAGTATATACTAAACAAACATTTAACAGGCATACAGAGAAAGAGCCCGAATGCCAAACTGACCTTGAAGACAGGAAAGGTTTCTGCTGAGTAAAACCTAAAAGCTACTTATCATAATTTTCTTTCATTTTTTTTTTAGTCTTGGCTTCTCTTTGGTGAAAACTACAGTATATCCTTTTGCACTGGTCGGAAATGATGGGAAAGGAGTTCATTTTTAGGTTAAAAATCTCAACAGATGATTTTGGGAAGATTTGGGGGAAATTGATAGATCTATCTATCTATCTATCTATAATCCTTCATGTGGTGGTTCCAGTCTTATAGACAAAGAAACCACACAAGGCAGACACACAAAACAGCCCACATACCCAGAAAACCCTACGAGGTATGTTTACCAAAACACCCACACACACCCCGCCCAAAAAAGAGCCAACGGCCACAAATCCAAAAAAACCATTATGGACTACAACTCCCATGATCCCCCACACCACCTCCCTCTGGCAGTTTACAGCGTTGGAATGTTAGTGGAGCTGACCAATTAGAGGCATTATGCAAATACTCCCTCAGTTAGACTGTAGGCTGGGCCCCACCCCCACCCCCCTGGCAGTTTAGAGAGCCGGAATGTTGGTGGCGGTAGGGAAAGGTAGGGAAAGGAATGAAGGGACTGAGACAAGGGGAGCAAGGACTGATACAGAAAGGGGAGGAATGGCAGGAAGTAGGGAAAGGAAAGAAGGAAGGGAGGGAAGGAAGGAAGGAAGGAAGGAGGGGAGAAGAAAGGAAAGGAAGGATAGAAGGAATAAAAAATTGCCTCCGTTTTCACACAGGAGGACAGACAACATATGCCTGCAGCTGAGTCAGTTTTTTCAGGGAGAGAATTAAATGAATTAAACCAGATAGAGATATGCTTGGCATGATCAGAAAGGGAATCGAAAATAGGTCGGCAAATGTTGTATTGCCTCTCTACAAATCTATGGTGAGGCCACATCTGGAGTACTGTGTACAATTCTGGTCACCACACCTCAAGAAGGATATAACGGAACTGGAAAAGGTACAAAGAAGGGCAACAAAAATGATCCAAGGGATGGAGCAGCTCCCTTATGAAATCAGGTTGCAACGCCTTGGTCTTTTCAGCCTTGAAAGACGGCGTTTAAGAGGTGACTTGATCGAAGTGTATAAAATCATGCATGGGATAGAAAAGGTGAATAAAGAAAAAAATATTTTCTCTGTCACACAACACTAGGACTAGGGGGCACTCCCTAAAGCTCCAAGGTAGGAAAGTTAGGACAAACAAAGGGAAATATTTCTTCACCCAGAGGGTCAGTGGGTTATGGAACTCACTTCCAGAGGAGGTTGTGACAGCTGTCAGCCTGGACAGCTTCAAGGCAGGATTAGACAGATTCATGGATACCAAGGGAATCAGTAGTTACTGAAATGGACATCCAAGTGCCACCTCTGTGTTGATGGAGGCAGGCAGGATTTTTCCCGGGTACTGGTTGTGGGGGTCGGGAGCAGGTGAGGGTTTTGCCCTCCTTTCTGCTAGAGATCCCTGTGTACAACTAGTGGGCCACTGTGTGACACAGAATGCTGGACTAGATGGGCTGAGGCCCGATTCAGCATGGCTCTTCTTATGTTCTTATGTTCTAAGGAAGAATGGATGGAAGGAAGGAGGGGAGAAGAAAGGAAGGAAAAAGGAAGGATAGCAGGAAGGAGGGGAGGAGAAAGGAAGGAAAGGATAGAAGGATGGAGAGAAGAAAGGAAGGAAAAAGGGGAGAAGAAAGGAAGGAAAAAAGGAAGGATAGCAGGAAGGAGGGGAGGGAAAAGGAAGGAAAGGATAGAAGGATGGAGTGAAGGAAGGAAGGCAAGAGGGGAGAAGAAAGGAACACAGAAACACATACACACACACACATATATATACATGCACAGAAATATACAAATACACACATACACACATAAACACACCTGTACTTACACACATCAACACATATATACGCACATACATATACAAACACACATATACATAAGTACACACATATACACGCATACACATATACACATATACATAACTACACACAGTCCCCAAATTAAAAAAATCCCACAGCAATGGTGGCCGGGTCAGCTAGTATGTATATATAGAAGGTAAAGGGACCAAACCTGTAATAGTAACAACTGATTTTTGGAAATAAGTATTCTAATTGGCCGGTCTGAGGTGAAGGGTCAGCACTGGGTGATTGGACAATATGTAATGAAGCCGAAGGATGAAATACTATAGGCATTAAGACATACATGTTCTGTACAAGTTGTTAAGGGAAAGTGTTAAATAAATACTGAATATGTTAAAATTACAATAAAATAAATAAAAGCTTCAAAAAAATAATAAAGTAAAAAAAAATCTCAACAGATAATGGGGTTTGATCCTAAATCTAGTTCCACAGATTGGTCCTCTACCTAAGATTGGTGTTCTGGTGTTCATTTGGGTGCTTATTTGTATGAGTGAAATTCATACGGTTCGATGGTTCCTCCCCCACTAAGTTATTTAAGCCAGTCATACCTTGATGGAAAGTGCATCACAAGGGGAAAAGCAATTTAGATTTAATTTAATGTGCTTCAAATTTAAGACCGGAAGATTACAGGGTTTCTGGAAGAGTTGGCTGCTCACACATAGTTCCTGCAGAGTTTGTCTGCAATGATTCCCTTTGAATAGGCACCTTGATTACAAAGCTATCAATGTGATGGCACTTAATGTGCCTGAAAGATGGGTTAGCTGATAACACAGCTTTTCTTGCCTAGAACAGTCTACCACCACCTCATACATGTTCCCTGAGAATTGACTTACTTCTAAAAGATGCACAGCACTAAATGACTGCAGTCTAGCTTCAAAGAGCCTATTACCGAACAAAAATCTATCCAGCAACACATGCGTGGGCAGACTTTAGGTGTGCATGGATCAATGTTGCCTACAATTCTGCAGCCTGCCTAATGGAGCCAGATGCAAAATAGTGGTACAATCGTGCTGCGAGGCAAAGGAAGGTATCCAACTTGGTGTGACTTGAAAACACAACAAACTGTTATTTAGTCATTGATTTTGTTGTTGTTGTGTTTCTATTGGTATACCAAACATGAGCAGGGGAGTATTCATATGGTGTTTGCAGCTTCTTGTGTACCATAATTACACATAATAGTATTCATCTTCATTTGACTGAGGTGAAGGGATGACGTTTACTGCTCTACAAGAAAGAGGAAAGTCTCCTGGTCCAGTTCCGAGGAAGGATATTTTATACCGCTCTTGGTTTTCTTGTTTTAAACATAATGAATTACCCATTTTCACTTGTTAAAATCTCCTTGTGAATGTTCTTGCTGGGAAAGAGGATAGAAATGCAATAATCAGACAGAGAAACAAATGCAGATATGTTTTACAATATATACACTTTCAAGCTGTATCTTTGGGCACACATATGAAAAGGATTTAAAACTGTATAATGGGCAAAGAAGCCCTAGCCTGATAACCTGTTGCACCTCAGAACTCAGACAGCCCCCCTAGATCACACACACACAGGCAGATGCAATAACTGTAATTTTATTTAGAATAAAATATAGAATAGTCCAGAGAGTAGTATAGCAATCCAAAAATAGTCCAATAAAGTAGAATAGCAATCCAAAGATAGTCCAATAAAGTTCTGTAGCTGCAAGCCCAAATGGCTTAAGTCCCAAGGAAAGCAAAGTTCCAAAACAAGGCAGACTGCTCCAGCAGTCAAACGTGGTACTCGAAACAAACTACAACGGCGGCCAACATGAGCTGGAATCCGTACCGCTCCAATGGTCCGCTTGAACTTGGAGACTTGACTGTGAGATGTGATCAAGCTGAACGTGGCTTCAGGTCTGACTAAAAGTCTAGGAGCAAGGACTAATAAGGAAGCTAGTCCTGAGGTACACATCTCACCCCCTTCCTTAGATTCCACGATTTCCTAGAATCTCTGATGCTTCCCCTTCTATCAAACACCGGCTCGTTAGCCAGCCCAGCTGCCTCACTATCAGAGTGAGAAGCAGGCAACTCCCTTTCTCCGGAATGCTGATCTGGGAAGGGAGTGGAAACTCTCTCTTGGGAACCAAGGCCGCCTGGTCTCTCACAATCTGATTCAGAATCATCTTCCATGGAATCCTCATTGAACTCATCTGCGGTCCTATATCCCTCCAACCATTCATCATCCCATTGATTGCAAACTCTCGTTTGGGGACCCATACCCATCTGGCCATTCGTCATCTTCAAACTGCCCCTGATCAGCTGGGACCCCTGATGCCTGACTCTGACCACTGGGCTGACCAGGCTGGAACACCGCATAACCTGTGGTCATAAAGTGGCATGCAGATTGAGCAACACACATGTTTTTCTTGTTGTATGCCTTCAAGTCATTGCCAACTTATGGAAACACTAAGGTTTTCTTTGCAAGTTTGTTCAGAAGAGGTCTGCCCTTGCTTTCCTCTGAAGCTGAGAGAATGTGGCTTATCCAAGTTCGTCCAGTGCATTTTTGAATTCTGATCTGAGTTGAAGTACAACACTCAAACCACTAGAGCAGTGTTGTTCAACCTTTTTTGAGCCGCAGCACATTTTTTACATTTACAAAATCCTGGGGCACACCACCAACCAAAATGACACAAAATGATACTCTAACACAGTAATACATATAGTTAATATGTTTTTAAATGTATTTATACACTCAGTGTGAAACCTGGGCCTGTTTCAATGAACACAACATAGATATCCTGACAGGAATGGCAGAAAGACACACATGAAGGTCTTGCTCAACAGCTGTCAGTCTCTCTCTGTGTTTAGTTTTTATCGCAGTCAAGCTAGAGAAGTTCATCTCACACAGATATGTGGTTGAAAACGGGAGCAATGTCAAAATAGACCAACAGAAAATACTGGAAGGGTTTGGTGGGCATTAACCTTGAGTTTTGGAGTTCACCGACATCCAGAGAGCACTGTGGACTCAAACAATGTTGGGGCAAGACCAAGCTTGGCATGAATACTCAATATGCCCAAATGTGAACACAGATGGAGTTTGGGAAAAATAGACCTTGACATTTGGGACTTACAGTTTCTGGGATTTATAGTTAACACACAATCAAAGAACATCCTGAACTCTTGCAACAATGCAATTGAACCAAACGTGGCATATTGAACTCTCATTACCAACAGAAAGTACTGAAAGGGTTTGCTTGAGAATTGACCTTGAGTTTGGAAATTGTAGTTCACCTACAGCCAGAGAGCACTGTGGACTCAAACAATGTTATGTTGTTGTTTGTTTTCTATCCAGAATCACAATGTTGGAAGGAGGCTCACCACTTTAAGGTCCCTAAAACAGGCATGGGAAAACTTTGGCCCTCTGGGTGCTTTGGACTTCAACTCCCACCATTCCTAACAGCCTGAGGCCCTTTCCTGCTTAAGTGGCTGGGGGGGGGAAAGGAAAAGGGCCTGAGGCTGCTATGAATGGTGGGAGATGGAGTCCAACACACCTGGAAGATCCAAGTTTGCCCATGCCAGCTTTCAACAGAGACCTCTTCCTCCCCCTTCCCTTTTGCGACCTTTCTTCCCCCTCCTGCCGAACACTTACTTTGCTTCTCCACTCAGGCTCCCTTCTTCAGGAGTGGAGGGGGGAGGGAAGAAGGCATGACCCGTGCGGGCGCTACTGCGCAGACTCGCCCCACGTCTTCCTCCCTCCTCCTGCCCCTCCTGAACACGCTCACGCTGCCCCCTTGGATCAAAATCGCGGCAGAAGTGGCAGTGTGAGCAAAGCAAGGCAAAGCGAGCAGAGCGAGGCTGGGAAGAAGGGAGCCCGAGTGGAGAAGAAAAAGTGTTCGGCAGGAGGGGGAAGAAACGGTATTGGAGGTTCCAATTTCCCACGGCACACCTGATGATCGCTCACGACACACTAGTGTGCCGCGGCACACCGGTTGGAAAACACTGCACTAGAGCACACTGGCTCCCTATTCAGAAGAAATCTTACAGTTTTCAGTTACATTTATGTACAAGGAAGTGTGCACAGGCTTAGAGAGCTAGGCTACATTCAGTATTCTGAAAGTAAGGCTCACTGCTTTCATGGAGATGTTCTTTTGAGCAGACATGTACAGGACTGCACTGTTAGAGAAGATCATGCTCAGAATATATTCCACTGGTGTCAGAAAGATTCCCCTCCCCCTCCAGATAAGTCTTTAAAAAGGGTCGATGATTAATACTAATCTCCTTAGGGCACATCATGCTGCTTCAACTAATAGGGCTCCTGGGGACTAAAGAACTATTTATGCACAGGGGGCAGTTATAAAAAAAATTGAGGGTCTGCTAAAAATAAGCATGCTTTTAGCTAATACCCCTTCTTCAGCTCACCGGGGAGTGCTAATGATGGCATGTGTTACAAGCCTTAATTGCATAGAATTAAGATACAAGGTCTGTTGCATTGCAGCTGGATGGCATCCAAATGCACCCCCCAACTCACAACGACCCTCTTATCTGCAAAGTCTTTATGCCTCCTGGCAATCTAAGAATAACAAATGATCCAATGGACCTTCATCCTGCTGAGAGTTGGCTCAACCAGAAGCTTATCCTCTTGACGAGTTGACAGCACCGGAGGAGGCAAAGCCGGAAACAATTCTAGCTGAATCGTTTTTGATGTAAATGGTGCATCTGTAAATAAAGGTATCTGAAGGAAAGCATGATGCTACCAACCATTTCCAATGCACCTGTGCACAGGGCTATGTTGAGAGTGCTGTTCTGTGTTTAGACCGTCATGGTCTGGGCAGCTCTGGCCCTTAATAAGGGGATGATGGAAACATATAGCACCGTGTTGCCTTCATTGCACCATCAAGTGACTGCAACCAGTCAGTGTGGTGTGGTGTGATCGTTTTGCTAATGAACTCGAACTTGCAAGATTCAGCTACTAGTTCCCACAGAGCCATGACACTCATTGGCTGAGCTTAGCCCGGTCAGTCTCTCACAAGGTTGTTGTAAGGAAGAAGTGGGATGGAACAAGATGCTAACTTGCATTCATTGGCATAAATGTGATAAATGCCACAAATGCACATGCAGATTCATCCAAAGTTACCTCCCAAGTAGCAAATGATACATAGGTCCACCGCAACCTCAAGCAGATTTGTTGACAAGTCAGTCCAAGAATGTAGCCAAGAAGCTGAGAGAACAGCTAGAAAAATACACTTTGCAGATGCACAGGGATCTATGGGTTAGAGACCTTCTAGGCACCAGAACTTATGTAAAAAAGAATATCAATCACTGAAAGAGTCTATAATTTAGAAACAAAGCAAGTGCTGTGTATAGCAGGGGTGCTCATTAGGTAGATCGTGATCTACTGGTAGGTCACGTAGGGCGCCCTGGTAGATCGCAGGCAGGGTGGGAGGAAGACTCAGTCCCGCCCCGCAGGCTCCCGATGCCGCCCAGGTGCAGAAGGAGGTTGTACTGGATGGCCCTTGGAGGTCTCCTCTTATTCTAGGAACCCATTGTTATTATTATTATTATCAGAGGCTGAATGGCCATCTGTGAGGAATGCTTTGATTGTGTTTTTCCCTTATGGCAGAAGGAGGTTGGACTGGATAGCCCTTGGAGGTCTCCTTCTACTCTAGGAACCTATTGTTGTTGTTACTACTACTACTAGTAGTAGTAGTAGTAGTAGTAGCAGAGGCTGAATTAATATTATCATTATTATTATGATGATGAATAAATTCAGGGGCTTATTATACTCACATTTAGTTGAATTCAGTCTTAAAATATATTATATGGCTCTCACTGAAATAAATTTCCAAATATTTTGCTTTTATGGCTCTCTGAGTAGTGGGTAGGTAGATCATTTTGACTTGGTTGTTTTATAAGTAGCTCACAAGCTGAAGAAGTGTGAGCACCCCTGGTGTATAGAGATGCTTCCCAAATCAGTTGGCGGCTGAGTGCTCCAGAAAAAGAAGAAAAAAGAAAGACACCTCCAGTAACAAGACTGTACTAGGACAGGCCTCAAGCTTAGTGCCTGATACTCTTTTAGATGAACCACTAATCTGTTTAATTCATGCTCCATTTTTATATCAGCATACCACATTTAAAGAGGAATGGGTACAAACTCCAACTACCATCTCAGTCAGTTGACAAGCTACCTCGGAGATAATGAAAACACAAAGGTTAGATTATAACATTTTGGAATACATTTCCCAGAATCCCACAGCCCACATGGAAACAGGACTTGATGATGTATCTTCAGGGCAAAGCTTTGGAAAGTTAATTTTCAGAGTACAGTATTCTACAGACTCTGGCCATCGATCTATAAAAAATAACTTTCCCAAGATCTGATTCAGGATCACTGTGTTACAGATTACATTTGCATTAGATCTCTTCTTACAATGTGCAGGTGGATCCCAGATGACAAATAATGTTGAATAATGGCCACAGAAGCATTCCTTCACATGTTCAGGACAGGGAAGTATGAAGCATTGGCTCAAGCTCCCTCATCCTCTAGTTCTCCTTTCCAACTGCTAGACAAAGTCACATATTTTTCAATTACAGGAGAAGGATTGCTTTTCAGCAAAATAACACCAAATCCAAGGCATACCCGGAGGCAATGATGTGGGAGGTGTAAACTAATAACAGCATACTTTTGGTAGCAGGCCAGCTTTTAAGTCACTTTTGTTCCTGTAACAGAAAGAAATACCATATGGTTTCCTTCCTCCTCAGTAAGAAGCATAGCACTTACAAGTTACCCAACCTTTCTCCTGCACAAGTCTTCTGCGGGAGCACTCTTGCCTTTCCGTTGCCTTCTGTCACCACAACCACTGTTTCCTTACTTTGTCCTCATATGCCTGTTGTCCTTTATTTTAAGATTTGCTTGGAATACCTGTGGCTTAAAAACCTTAAAGGCCCCAGATCATATCTGATCTTGAAGGCTAAGCATCATAAAGCCTGATTAATACTTGGATGGAAGACCACCAATGAAGACCAATAACTGTGGGCTGTATTTCAGACCGGGGAACTAGCAAAACTACCTTTGAATAAACCTTACCTAAGAAAAACCTATAAGGATGGACTTACTGTTGTGATTGAGCCTCCAGCTGCTACTGATAGTAGTGATTCAGAATACTCTGATGCCTCAGCATCTGGGGAGAGTATAGAACTGGGTGGGGCTGTTTGTAACAGGAGTACTGGTGTTTGCAGAAAGAGGCTTACTCATGAGTCAAGTGAGTCAAGTGAAGAGGATCACTTGCAACTCAAGAGTCAAGCAAATAATTACAGCACCTACAGACTCTGAGAAATTTGAGGGATTCTCTGGGAATGATGGGAGTCAGAGTACAGAGGATATTTCTACTGAAATGGATTGGACTCAAGTAAGAGAAATTCAGAGGGCTTGTGAGGAGCCCACAAGTTCAGACACTTATTAGGATTCACTGATGATCAGGATTGGCCCTCAGAGCCCCCAGACAATGGGGGGGGGGATGTTCTAAGTCAGGGTTGTCCAACTGGCAGCCCTGGGGCCGTATACGGCCCCCAGCCCCTTCCCTCCGGCCCCCTAAGCTTTTTAATAAAAAATAAAAATTGGGAAAATAAATAAATAAATAAAATACCTACTTCTGGGTTCGGAGCAAGTATCGTGAGAATACGCAATCCACACGGGATTTCGCTGTCAACGCGAGATCACGCCAGCGTTGACAGCGAAACCCGTGTGGATTGCGATTCTCGCGATACTCTTCGGCTACTCTACTACTGGATCGCTGAGGCCCGCAGACGCGATTAGGACCTTCTTCGACTCAGTCGGTCGTCGCCCTCTCGTCGTCCGCGTACTCCCGGACCCGGCGCGCTCGGAAAAGGTAGGCCGAAGCAGGGGGGCCTCAGGGGGCGCCTCATTCTTCCCCATCTCCCCTCATGTATTAAATATAAAATTAAATATATTTAAAGATGAAATAAGGGGAGATGGGATACATTAAAATAAGGGGAGAGGGGAGGATGGAATTAAATATATATAATATTAAATTAAAATAATTTAATATCTTATCCCTGCATTTTATCTCAGTAAAAGATTATATTTGACTGTACGGATGCCCCTTTTGAATGCCCACCTTGCATTTTATCTCAGTAAAAGATTATATTTGACTGTATGCATGCAGGGGGGGGGTGGGGCGGGGTGGGCGGGGGTGGGGGGGAGCTGAGCTGAGGGAGAGGGCGGAGCCAGGGGTGGGGAGGGGCCGGGGCCGGGGGCAGACCCTATGGCCCCCCAGGTCATCAGTGACCGGAATTCAGGCCCCTGGGCCGGTAGAAGTTGGACAGCCCTGTTCTAAGTCTTAACCACAGGTGGAAATCTTGGAGGGACAGTCAAAGGGCAGCAGCTGCTAGGAGAGTAACACCTACATAAGAAGAGCCATGCTGAATCGGGCCTCAGCCCATCTAGTCCAGCATTCTGTGTCACACAGTGGCCCACTAGTTGTACACAGGGATCTCTAGCAGAAAGGAGGGCAAAACCCTGAGGATGATGATAGGGCGTCGACCTCATCAAGTGGATCTGACTTGTAGTGAGCTTAAAAGGTGGGCATTTTGGGACTAACCTCTGTGGCTAGCAAGGAGTTGCCTTTGGATCCTAGGACTCTTGCATCTTGTATCCTGTCATCTTGCATCTTGAAGCCTTGTTTCCAGACTGATTCTGCTGCTTCCTGTGGTGGGGTTTGAACTCTACTGGATTGCTCCCCAGTTGGACTGTGGGTTGTGTCTTCGCTTCTACGTCTATCTCCTCTCCTTGGCCTGGCTCCTGGATTACGTCTCTCCTACGCCCCTTTGGATACCTTCTTGGACAACTCTTTGATGACGTCAGTACTGATGACCTTGGATTGATTCTGATGACATCTTCTCTGCTGCCCTCAGCATGCCTTTCTCTGTTTTGCTTTGAAGAGTTTTGGCGTTTTGAATGCAGGCTTTTTCTCCCGGTTTGTTTTCATGCTGGTTAAGACTTCCTTTTGTTAGCGTTTTCACTGACCATTAAGTGCTTTTGTTTTGCAAATACATACTGTATCTCCAGAGACTTTGTGAATATTAAAGCAAAGTATTTACACTTCAATTGGGTTTGGCTCTCTGAACTGGCGTCTGCTGCGACACTTACACTGTAGAGTTCACACACTTTAACTGTCATACTTACTGCTATGGAATCCTAGGAGCTATAGTTTAATAAAGCACCAGCACTATGGCAGAGAAGGTTTGCAGAACTACAGCATTGAGCAGTTAAAGTAGTGTAGATGCAATGTAGACGCACTCTAAGATTCACGGGGCTGCCATAAGTTTATAGGCAACTTGAAGAGGAAGGCTTCGGGTTTCTGAGACCTATTTAGGTTCAGGGTTTGTTAGGGTTTTTCCCCACCAGAGCCTAAAGATCCATCATCTTCAATCTTTTCGATGGAAATGAATTTACAAATTTTAAGCTCAAGGAATCTGCTTTCAATGGGCAAGGATTTTTTTTCATACAAACTTTCACGCCTGATAATCACAAGCTTTCTTTTTAATGTCAGCAAAGTAATTTAGGGGAAAAGGGAATTATTTTGCTGCTGCTGTTGTCAAATAACAGAATGCCAAGAATAATAGAACCGTAGAGATAAAATACAGATTCAAGAATCTTTGCTAGTTTACTGGGAATCCACCAAAAGTGTGATAAAAGATTCAGTTTTACTGTTGGTCCCATGTTCTTAATTGAAGTATTTAGCTTTTGCTGAGGTACTTCTACAGTAAGAGTACCATGAGACGTACAAATGCTCCAAAGTGTTCACAACCTAATGGTCACATCTAGATTAACATCCTAACAATGGTCCACTTTCCTCAGTCGTTCTATATTTCTTGTTATTTACAGTAGAGCTGAAGCCAGAGGGGGGCGGAGCCAGGCCCCGCCAAGCCCCGCCCCCTCCCCGCTGGCTTTGGAGCTCCCAGCAGCTTCTCCAGGCTTGAGGAGGGCAATGCCAAGCCAGTGGTGGCATAGCTAGCACAAGGCTGGCTTGGCACTGCCATCCTCAAGCCTGGAGAAGCTACTGGTAGAGCTGAAGCCAGAGGGTGCGGAGCCAGGTCACACCAAGCCCCGCCCCCTCCCCATTGGCTTTGGAGCTCCCAGCAGCTTCTCCAGGCTTGAGGATGGCAATGCCAAGCCAGTGGTGGCATAGCTAGCACAAGGCTGGCTTGGCACTGCCATCCTCAAGCCTGGAGAAGCTGCTGGGAGTGCCGAAGCCAGAGGGGGGCGGAGCCAGGTCACACCAAGCCCCGCCCCCTCCCCACTGGCTTTGGAGCTCCCAGCAGCTTCTCCAGGCTTGAGGAGGGCAATGCCAAGCTAGTGGTGGCATAGCTAGCACAAGGCTGGCTTGGCACTGCCATCCTCAAGCCTGGAGAAGCTGCTGGGAGTGCCAAAGCCAGAGGGGGGCGGAGCCAGGTCACACCAAGCCCCACCCCCTCCCCGCTGGCTTTGGAACTCCCAGCAGCTTATCCAGCTTTAAGGATGGCAGTGCCAAGCCAGTGGTTTCTTTATTTCCATGGGCACCATGCAAAACTCCTAGAATTCTCTCCCCAAAACAACTTTTGCAAATGCTGGTCAAAAAGTTCACTACAGTCACATTAATTTCTCATAATAACAAGAGGAAAAAAGAACAATGCCATTTTAATCCTTACGTCTTACTTCAAAAATGTTTTTGCATTAAATGGCACCGTTCTTTAAAAGTCCACAGACACAAGCAAGCCTCGAAGGTGCACAGACAAGGGAAGACTCACTCACTCTGCTGCATACCAAACACTCTTCGAAAGAAGCGTGACTCATGGAAGTCAACCCTCTCTGTGAAAACTTTACAAAACCCCAAATCCTAACATGTGAATCATAATGTCAAGATAACATTAGATGTCATTTGAGCTGATCACCATCTTCTGGTTGCATTTCTAAAATAAAAAAAAATTATTTTTGCCTCTCCCGGAAGGGTTGGCAAACCAGTGGAGATTATCAACTAGATCATCACTCAGGATTATGCTGGCCCTCTGGCACAGGGGCTTGAGAGGGAAGGAGGTTAAGGAGATGAAGGAGGTTTTAAAGGGAGTTTCTGCCACAAGGAAATGTATATATCTCTGATCTGAATAAGCCACTTAACACAGATGGTGTATGCTTGGGAAGTTCAGAGCTCAATTTAATCACAAATCCCTCTGGATTAACCATAATAGTCTGGAGTGTGCAGTAATATAAACAAAGGCAAAGGGAGAGGAGAGAAATATTTTTTACAATCATGATCCCGGGAATAAAATCATAGACATGGAAGAAATCACTAGGGCCATCCAAGTCCAACCCCATTCTTCCATCAGAGAATACACAACCAAAACATTCCTGATTGACGGGCAACTTCAGCATTATATGGTCAGTGTAGACCAGTGGTTCCCAAACTTTTTTGGCCTACCACCCCCTTTTCAGAAAAAAATTTACTCACCGGCCCCCTAGAAATGATTTAAAATTTTTTTAAATAGCAATTAAACAAAGATATATATGTATTAATGTTTCTACCTTTTTTGTAAAATTAAATGTTTTAATGTGTTTTAATTTGAATTTAAATTGCATGTTGTTTTTATGGCATTGAAAAAAGACAATGGAGAAGCGAGGCCCACCTTGAAAAGCGTCTCCCGCTCGCCCCGCCCCAGACCCAGCAAGGCACGCTTCCGAGGACGTCCCCATTGGAAGAGGCAATACACAGGACTGCGCCATGGGCGGCATGGGATCGCACGCTTGCGACTGTGTCCCTGCGAGTTGGAATCCCTGGGCAGGCGTAGCCATGGAAACTGCAGCACGCGTCTCCTTCCTCTCATCAACCCCGCCCATGGTGCAGTCCTGTGTATCACCTCTTTCTTCCAACGGGGACGTCCTTGCAAGCGCGCAACCCTGCAAGTGGCAAGCAAGCCTGGCTCATGCCACCACCCCCTTACAGGGGTTCAGCGCCTCCCAAATTCTCCTGAGCCTCCCAGCGCCCCCTTGGATTGCCCCACCGCCCACCAGGGGGCGGTACCAACCACTTTGGGAACCCATGGTGTAGATCAGGGGTGCTCACACTTTTTCAGCATGCGAGCTACTTGTAAAGCAACCAAGTCCAAAAGATCTACCTGCCCCGCCGCCATGCGTTGCCGCGCGCTCCCACCGCGGCGTGTGCCCCTGCTGCTGTTTTCCGCCCGCGCAGCACTTTTGCTGCCTGCGGGGCATTGCAGGAAGGAGAAAGCACAAGGCAGGGCATCCAGAGGGAGCACTCCGCCCTGCCTGTCTCGCTGGCAATGGAGGCTGCACAGCTGCTTCTGGATGAGAGAGAGGCAGGGCGCTCCCTCCAGAGGTCCCGCCTCATGCTTCCTTCTTCCTGAAATGCCCCACAGGCGAAAGAAGCACCATGAGAGCGGAAGCCAGCAGCAGGAGCGTGCGTGCGCGCAGGGTGTGCCCGCGCATGGCAGGAGCACCCCATCTGGCTGGTGAGGCCCAAAGATCACCTCGAAGAGGGCTGAAGATCTACTAGTAGCTCCCGAGCTACCTAATGAGCACCCCTGGTGTAGATCATATAATGCAGTCTAATTGATCATATACATATACCTAAGGGATCGTCTACTCCCATATGTTCCCCAGAGATCTCTTCGATCTGAGGATCTAAATCTCCTGCAGATTCCCTCTCTGAGAACCATTCACTTATCGTCAACTAGGCAGAGAGCTTTCTCTGTAGCAGCACCATGCCTGTGGAACAATCTACCGCCTGAAGTTCGAGCAGTGAGTGAGCTACCGGCTTTCCGGAAAGCTTGCAAAACGGCATTATTCCGACAGGCATTTAGCCTCTGAACACTCTTGGCTATAGCAGAATACTGTTGAAGTAGTTTTATACTGCATTGTTTTATGTATCTATGTTCTATCTCGTTTTTGTTTTTCTGATATAGTTCGAAAAGCTGTAACCCGTCCTGAGCCAACTAAAAAGGACGGTATACAAATCGAAATAATAAATAATAAATATACACTGCCCATATAAAACAATTTGAAACTACATTACATGGTGATGTAGATAGGGACTTGAAAGCATACACACACACACACACACACACACACAAAATTCTATGGAAAAAGCTAGGTACAAACTCTTGAATTCCAGGCATTAAAATGTTAAAAACTAAATAAATACATAGGATATTTGAAAAGAAAATTGTAAACTGGTCTTCACACAAAACATCCATCCAAACAATAATACAAAACCATATACAGTCAGCCCTTCATCTTCATGTATTTTACATCCACAGATTCAACAACCCATGACTTGAAAATACCCTCCCTCCCTAAAAATAAAAAAAAAGAACTTTAATGTTGTCATTTTATCTAAGGAACACCATTTTGCTATGCCATTGTATGTAACGGGGTTTGAGTACCCTTTGGGGGCAAGGGGCAGGATCATGTAATATTTTATTTTAGAAAAATGAATCAAATGTTAAGACAAAAGTCTGCCAAATTTTCTGACCCAAAACCATTTCTAAAAACCATATAAGAGGACAACTTTTATGCAAGTTTATTATGTAAGGTAGCAGATCACTGTAATTCCTGGTCCTGGTTTCCTTTACTCATCTTATTTGATGGAAATGTCTGCTTGACACAATGGAGAACTAGTGGAGACATCTACCATTTTTGGCACCTTCCTCTTGACACATTGAAGGTTTTTTAAAAATGTGTTTCCAGAACATGGTCTAACGCAGGGGTGGGCAGGCTGGATGCGACCCGGCAGCTGATTCTGTCTGGCCCAGGAAGAAAGGCGTCAGGAGCAGGGCCAAGAGGAACGGGTGCCGCTGCCGCCATCCCATCGCGGGCTCTGTGGGGCCTGTGTCGGCAGACAGGCCGGAGGAGCGGCGGCTTTGGAGTGCCTGCCATCCCTGGAGCAGGAGCATTCGGCCACCTACAGCGGCTGATCGCCCTGGCGACCCGGAAGAATTGATCGTTTTCCGAGTCGCCAGGGAGATCAGCCACCTCAGATCGTCGACTGCTCCCCCTGCAGGCCCGGATCACCTCCAGGGATGGCAGGCACTCCATAGCAGGGCGATCAGCTGGGGAACGGCTGGGGGCGAGAGTGGGCGGAGGCCTGCAGCCTCTGATCGCCTGCTACTCTGCTCTCCTCTGCTGCGGCGGCGGCTGGGTCCACTTTGCCATCCTCTGGGCTGGGTCCATTGGGCCATTCCATCTTGGTTCGCACCTAGTCTTCTTGAATTTCATTTTATTAGTGGTTTTTATTATTATTTTATAATAATTTTATAATAATAATATAATAAATAATATAATGTTATATTATATTATAACTTCAATATATCATAATGTCTATATATATATACTATAATATAATAATTATGATATTAATACTAATAATATATGAATATTTCTTGATATATTAATATGTTAATATTAATGGTGTGCAATATATAGTAAATATAGAAAATAAATAAATTATGTAGATTAGAATGTAGTTTAGCCTGTAGGTGCGGCCCTCCATAATATTTTTTGGCTCTCATGCGGCCCCTTGGAAAAAATAATTGCCCACCCTTGGTCTAACCTCAGCAGCAGGAGTATCATCACTACTTCTTATCTGGATGCTACGCTTCTGTTTCAAGTATTTCTAGTCTTTCCTTGATACGTTCTACCAACAAAGAGAAATAATAATTTTATATAACAAATCAGAGAGAGGTTAATTGCAGCAAAAAAGCTTTGGAGCACCTTCAAGACAACACAGCTTTATTGGAGCGAAACCTTTGTACAATTAAACTTAATCAGACAGTGGTGCTGTCACCAGGTAATCAGATATAGAGATAATGGACCTGTTTTTATCATTCATCTCTATAATAGGAAAACAATTTGATATTGCTGGATTCCATCGAGCATAGACAGAATAGCAAACAGTGAGGGATGATGGGAGTTGCAGTCTAACAACATCTGGAGGACTATGTATTTTCCAGCTCTTCGTTGTTTCCAGGTTTGCCCAAGTGGTGTGCATTTGTATATGTGTCAGAAAGAGAGGGAGAGAGATAAATACAATAGGTGATTGTATGTAAATATACACCATTTATTAATCATAGCTTGCTTTTAATGAGATCAACACTCTCAGCTTTCCCATAACATGCTGCAAGTGCGCAGATTACAGAACAGGAGTCTTCCACTTGACTCATGTGGATTTGCTATCACAATCTCTTCGTGTACTGAACTGAAGTAGGAAGTGTTGCAATTTTCAAAAGGCTGCAAGCCCACATAGCCTGGTGAGAAACCAACACTTTCCCTTCGAGCATCTAGCAGACAATGTAACAGCTTTCAACCTCTACGTTTTGAGGTTGGGGAAAGCTGTACTAAAACAGCTTCCTTCTTTCCACCCACCCCTTATTTTTATGCCCCTTTATGAAGACTTCTGGAGAACTCCAAAGCTTGCACATTTCAGCAGCATTTTCTGGGATCATAATAAAAGTGCTCCCTGTATTTTACTCAGGTGGTAGTGTTGTGAACTGATATGGTAATGTTGATTTTTATAGCAGTGGTTCTCAAAACTGCCTCCTTGAGGACCACCTTTCACCTCACCTCCTCCTCTATGTTCTCAGTGGACCAACCTTCAGTATGGCAACCTGAGAACTAAGAATATGGACGTGAAAGCACCAACGAAAAACAAAGATACAGACAACACTACCAGATGTCACAGATCTTTGGGGAAATTGTGGCTTCAGTGAGCTGGTCGGAATAGGATATTGACATGGCAACTGAGGATATAGCTTGTTTATCACAACAGGGAGGATTTCTCCTGCTGTTTTGGCAGACCTCTGAGGTCCTGTGAAACATTGTAGGGAATACAGTTGGTCCAGATAGTGTTCTCTGCTACAGAATTGGCTTCCGATACACTATCCAACACACATTTTGGTGCCTTAAAGGTTAGACCAGTTTCTGGGTATATCTGACATGCTGATTCCAAAAACGGTACCCGTTTTCCTCTATTTTTATTTATTGATTTATTTATTGTTTCAATTAATATACCACCCTTTCCAAACTGGCTCAGGGTGGTTTACAAAATGCACAAGGTAACATAGCACTAAAACGATAAGAACATTAAAAACTGTAAAAACAATGTTTCTGTCAGCATACAGATTGACATGGCTTAAAGATTAAATGCCTGCCAGAAGAGAGCTGTCTTATACGCCTTCCGGAAGGCTGGTAGCTCGTTTATCGCCCGAACTTCCGCCGTCAAGGCATTCCACAGGCTTGATGCGACGATGGAAAAAGCTCTCTGACTGGTTGATGACAAGTGAAAGGACCTAATGGAAGGGACGTGTAACAGGTTTTGGTCCTCTGACCGAAGGGATCTCTGGGGAGCATATGGGAGTAGACGGTCCCTCAAGTGCACCGGCCCCAGACCATATAGGGCCTTAAAGGTCAAGACCAACAATTTGAAGGTGATCCGGTACTCGATTGACTACCAGTGCAGTTGCTGCAGAGTTGGAATGATATGGCTCCAGGCCGGTACTCCCGCCAGGGGTCTAGCTGCTGCATTCTGCACCAGTTTGAGTTTCCGGATAACTGCCAAAGGTAGGCCCATGTAGAGGGCGTTACAGTAGTCTAGCCTCGAGATGACCGTCGCCTGGATCACCGTAGCTAGATCACTCCCGGTAAGGTATGGCGCCAGCCACCTAGCCTGTCGCAGGTGGAAAAAGGCGGATCTGCTGACAGTGGAGACCTGGGCCTCCATCATCAGCAGTGGGTCCAATTGAACCCCCAGACTCTTTACTAAGGGTGACAGGCGTAATGCCTCGCCGTCCAGAGTAGGCAGCCGGAGCTCACCCCCAGGCGACCCAGCCATAGGATCTCTGTTTTCGATGGGTTCACTCTCAACCGGCTGGCACATAGCCAACCAGTCACGGCTTCAAGGCACAGCTGGAAATTATCAGGTACCAAGTCCGGCCAGCCATCCATCCTCAGCACCAGCTGGGTGTCATCAGCATACAGATGACACTCCAGACCAAAACTCCGCACCAGTTTGGCAAGTGGTCGCATATAGATGTTAAATAATAAAGTGGAGAGAATAGCTCCCACAGGGACCCCACAGTTTAGTGGGAGCCTCTCGGAAACCATACCTCCCCTCTCTACTCGCTGTCCCCGCTATCAGCTCTAGTCTTTGAGATCTGGAACATATCCCAGTCTCCATCTGTTCGCCCATCAAACCTCATGATAACCATATCTAAGAAACTAGAGCTGATATGCAATTTTCTGAAGCAGTGCTCCATATAACCCCAGGAACAAACCTAAAAACTAGGACACCAAGAATGTTGGGGGGTTGGAGGGGGGAGGGCTGTGACTGTCCAAAGGAAAGATTAAAAGAGAACTTGGCTATTCTGACCTCTCAGCCCAAAGCTACTACTAGTCAGTCCATAGTGTCAGGGCTTAATGCCAAATCTCAGGGCAGGGACCCCTCTTCCTATTCTCAAAGCAGGAGAGAGGAATCTCAGGATGAGAGCATTGCCTTGAACACAGTGTATATACGCATTTTTCTGGTATAGTAGATTTGATGTGTGTTTTTCTGAATGGCAAAATCATTGCAATTCAGATTGATGCTTACTAAGACACCAGGGGCTGCCCCTTGTTGCCGCACTTTTGTAACATCACCAGGATCTACTTCTTGTGACATCACAAGGGATCATTCCTAGGACTCCGGTTCTGGTTTTGAAGCATTAGGGTTCGGAACAGGCCTAATTGGGCAACCCTACTTCAGTCTCACTCTGGCTCACAATTCCAGAACCTTCATCGCATTTCATGATAGTGCACTGAAGAGAGAAGGCAGAAGTCAAGCTGTGTTTCAAATCAGCTTGCCTTCAAGAACCAGGGCTGGGTCAACTCTACTGTTAGACAGAATGATTTAGTTACCAAAGGTTGCAATTTGGCAGTGGAGGAACAGCTACAGAAGGAAATTATTGTTACTCAATCTGTCCTTATTTTATTTGTACAGTAGAATCTCCATACAGGAGTTAAAGGTGCAAGATCCTGTGAAATTTGAAAAACTACAAATACAAACATTCAATTTTTTTAACCTGAGGGAACACCTATCTAGGAATCTCTATGTCTGACAGCAGTTGGACCTAGAACTGCATTAAAGGACCTAGAGATTCCTAGAGAAGTGTACTTTCTAGGAATATCTAGATCCTTCAGTGTAACTCTTTAGTCCAGTGTTTCCCAACCTTTTTTGAGCCGCGGCACATTTTTTACATTTACAAAATCCTGGGGCACACCACCAACCAAAATGACACAAAATGACTAACACAAGTAATACATATAGTTAATATGTTTTTAAGTGTATTTATACACTCAGTGTGAAACCTGGACCTGAACAGGAGAGTTGATACACAGTCACTAGAAAGGCTATCATGTCCAGCCAATGCCAAATGTAGTAATAGTTGGTAAACATAAACACGGAAATGCTGGGGAATGGCTGGAGGCGGCGCTGGCTGCTGAAGACCTAAAAGGAGAAGAGAGGCCCGTCGTCCTCACCAGAGCTGGGGCCTCGATTGCTGCCGCGGAGGCTTCCGGAGGCTGGGCAACAACACCAATCAAGGCCCCATCTTCGGCAAAGACAGTGGGCTTCCCTCCTCCTTTTAGGTCTTGACGATGCCGTGCTGGAGAGTCACCCTTCCCTCCTCCCTTGAGCGCGCAGGGCGGGAGGAAAAAGCTGAAGGAGGCAGTGCCCTGGCCCCTTCTTCTTCACCACCGCCCAGCCCTTCCTCCTCCTCCCCCTGCAAGCAGCAGCAGGAGGAGTTCGGTAGGAGGGGGAAGAGAGGGGGGAAGAGAGGTTTTTCTGAGACACACCAGGTGATCGCTCACGTCACACTACTGTGCCGCGGAACAGTGGTTGGTTAGTCAACTTCTGGCATAGATTCCTA
The DNA here is from genome assembly GCA_030556195.1 of Anolis apletophallus. Lineage (NCBI taxonomy): Eukaryota > Metazoa > Chordata > Lepidosauria > Squamata > Anolidae > Anolis > Anolis apletophallus. The sequence goes on along the minus strand of JARBWK010000006.1, from coordinate 138,437,801 downwards.
GAGATGCTTAAATAAAACACATTAATCAAATCTGTGAATAATTAAATCTTCAAAAGTTAATCCCAGATATATGGAGGGCTGAATGTATTGCGAAGGTGGTGAGGGGCACAATGCCCCCTATGTCAAAATATGTTGGCTGGCTTTGTGTACTTGTACCTTGACTGGTGAGCATATTTAGAGTGAGTCATTAACTGCTCTGCCTCAGGCTGCAAAATGTCTTGGGGCTGGCCCTGATTACTGCTTCTGTCACATGATGTGGACTTGCAAGAAGGTCAAAAGTTACTGCTCTAAGATTGACATGTTAATTCTAAAATATTTTAATGTATATTTTGTAATATTATCAGAAGTGTTTCTGTTTAGCATTATGGATGAGGAACTGGAGAATTAATATGGATTACTTCTCCAATGTATAACAAAAGAATACTCTTTGCTCAAACCTGGAAACAGACTTAAGTACCAATGGAGGAAGAATGAACACCACTGAGCTCATTCAAATGACCCAACTTAAATGGGTTCCAAGTCAACTGAAAGTCTGGAAACTGTTTATGGACTTTTTAAACAACAAGAAGGCTAGCTAAGCAATAATGTGTGGTTATGGTTATTAGTAATTTTAGCAGAAGTGTATAGTTAGGCAAAGATCAAAAACTAGTTGGTAAAATATACAAGCTACTATTAAGATGGGAAAATGAAAAAGACCAATATAAGGATCATTTGAGAAAATGGTCCAGGAATATTGGCTACAAAATAAATCCTGAGACATGGAACTCAATTTGGAAAAATAACATAAATATATCATACTGTCAGCAATATAAAGAAAACTGGATAAAACTAATTTATAGGTGGTATCTGGCCCCGGAAAGACTAGCAAAAATGTATAGAAATACAAGACCCACTTGTTGGAATTGTAATAGAAAAAATGGAACCTTTTTCCATCTATGGTGGCTGTGCCCAAAAGCAATGAAATTTTGGAAGATGATCCAGAAAGAAATTGAGAAAATTATCAATAAAGAATTGGTGGGGAGGCCAGAAGCATTTCTATTGGGGATTGTAGAACCCGTCTTGGACAAAATTGAAATATATATATTTTTAATAACTACAACAGCAGCAAAAATGTTATATGTGAAATACTGGAAGTCAAAAAAATAACCCAACAAAAGAGGAATGGATACTAAAAGTGATTAAAACAATACAAATGGAAGAACTTACAGAAAGATTAAGAGATAAAGAAAGAAAAGATACTAAAGATATGAATAGATGGAATTCAATTAAATTATACTGTAAAATAGAATATAATATAGATTTAAAATTTAAAGAGCAATAAAGATAGAAATGATGACAAATAAGTGTGTGTGTGTGTGTGTGTGTGTATATATATATATATATATATATATATATATGGTTAGATAGACTTATTAACCCTTTTCCCTTATGTTATAGGAGTCAAGAAGATCATCCACAAGAAGAAAACAGAAAGAAATGTAAAATGATTTTATTCTTGACAAGTAAGCTTTGATGTTGTTTGTTTTCTTTTTTTCTTTTATGTTTGTGTAATGTTTAATTGAAACCTAATAAAGAGTATTTTAAAAAATTTAAAATTAAGAAGTGTTTCTGTTTAGCATTATGGATGAGGAACTGGAGAATTAATATGGATTACTTCTCCAATGTATAACAACAATAATAAGAATACTCTTTGCTCAAACCTGGAAACAGACTTAAGTACCAATGGAGGAAGAATGAACACCACTGAGCTCATTCAAATGACCCAACTTAAATGGGTTCCAAGCCAACTGAAAGTCTGGAAACTGTTAATGGACGTTTTAAGCAACAAGAAAGCTAGCTATGCAATAATGTGTGGTTATGGTTATTAGTAATTTTAGTAGAAGTGTATAGTTGTTACTGCAACCATATAATAATATTTTTCCTCCTTTTTAAACTTTTCTTTTCATTACAGTCAAGGTTGAGGAAGGCTCTGAATCTTAATGTGAGTATACTGTATGCCTTTTCTTTCTCTTTCTTCTCTTCCCCCGTTCCTTCTTTCTTGTTCTTTATTGTTTGAGTGCATACTACTCTGCTTGTAAATTAGATTGTTCATGTCATTTAAAAAATAGTAGTTAGCATGCAGCATTTTCTTGTTAGTTTTATGGCTCATTACATTTTTGACTGAACGCACCTAAAAGCTTTAGGGTGATGACATATACTGCTAGCAAAAGGAACAAAAGAAGGGAACTGAAAGACATTTTACCCAACTCTCAAGTGAATTCCTTCCCAGACTATGAATACAGGGAACCAACATATGCTTAGGAATTAAAGCTTGGCATGGAGGTGGGAGGCAATAATTGAAATGTGTGGTTAAAAAAGCATGATTAAATGTAATTTAGATTTTATAGTAATGGCCGTGGATGCCAAGGATGGAGAAATATAAGATCCGTACAATGAGCCTGTTATGCGTTACCTCTCTTCCCAGTTTACGCTAGACTGTTGGTGACAGGCAGATCAAAACCATCTAAAATGGGTACTGAATAATAACCAGGGGGATGAGGGAACAATAAGAATAAAATGCAATGATTTCTCCAGACAGAAAACTACTACGTGCTACAGAAATCTGGAAGTACCCCTTGAGTACATGGGAGATGGATGACTCTCAGCATCTGCAAATGACCTTGGAACTGACCAAACAGCATCGTGAGCAAACAAGAAAACAGCTTTAGTATGATTATGACTCACATTCTAGCAGGGGCCTCCCAAGGACCAGCTGAATGGGCAAAGAGTTCATTGTCTCATAATAAATCAAACAAATGCATTTAGATGATGTATTGCAATTATTCTTTCTCTACCATTTCCCGCAGTGCTAGCGTCCCAATTTAGAGGAAAAGGAGAAGGGGGAGGGCAAGGAAACACAGCAGCAATGTTCCCATTCCCTCTCCTCCCACCTCTTGTGTCCAGGATTGTGTCCAACTCAGGCTCATGAAGAGGCCAAAACAAGAGGAGGCAACCCTTCCCCATTCTCAGAAACATCCTTAGAGAATCCCCCTTTGATCAACATGGGCAGTCTGCCTGAAAAAGAGAAACCAAGTCACGGGATTTCTCTTGTCCTTTCCAAGCAGGAGAGGCAACTGATATTGAAAGTCAAGAAAATCTGAATCTCAGTATTTTTCTGCTCTTGCAAAGACAGATTCCATTTATTGACCTCCAGGGGTCCATTTGCAAAGATAATTGTATTTATCTTAATTGACTATTAACGCCATCAGCTTGTCAAGCAGTCTTATTCACTGCCATTTCTTTGATGATGGGTGATTTCATTTTCATAAACATCTCTTCCAGCCATTTCTCATAAATTATTGTTCAGCAATTGAACACTGAATATATGTAAACAAAGGTATCATATACGCAGGTGGTATATTTCCACAAGTTTTTCTCCATCTGCCTACAAATACAGTACAAGACTACAAGGAACCAGCCTGATATTCTCTCACTTCCACCACTATTGTTTGCTTGGATGCACACATCTGAATTCTCATTACAACCTGGTGCTGCTTTGCTTGTTCTCAGACTAACTTGTAACATTCTTTTGCCTTACCTGTCTGGGTCAGCATGGGTGATGGAAATTCGGGGAGGGATTCGTAATGGTAAAGTGGTCGGTCTCTGGACATTGTCTGGCTCTGGCGAGCGGGCTCTGTCTACGGATTTCCATGGTGGGACCTGTAGGCTGGAGGAGAGACGTCGACGTCCCCGCCGCAGATCAGCACCCAACATATTGGGGGACGTACAAGAGCGGCTGCACCAGTTGGGGTCCAAAGTATCTTTGGGTTTCTGCAAGTAAAAAGATGGAAAGAGGGTGGGTAGATGAGTAAAAATCAGGATATTCCAGTGTTTCCCAACCTTTTTTGAGCCACGGCACACTTTTTACATTTGTAAAATCCTGGGGCACACCACCAACCAAAATGACACAAAATGACACTCTAACTCAGTAATACATATAATTAATATGTTTTAAAGATGTATTTATACACTCAGTGTGAAAATTGGGCCTGTTTCGATGAACTCAACATAGATATCCTGGCAGAAATGGCAGAAAGACTTCCCACACAGAACTCCCATAACCAAGAAAAAATGCTATAAGAGTTTGGTGGGCATTGACCTTGAGGTTTGGAGTTGTAGTTCACCTATATCCAGAGAGCACTGTGGACACAAACAATGTTGGATCAGGACCAAACTTGGCATGAATACTCAATATGCCCAAATATGAACGCAGATGGAGTTCAGGGGAAATAGACCTTGACATTTGGGAGTTGTAGTTGCTGGGATTTATAGCTCCCCTACAATCAAAGAGCATTCTGAACCCCACCAATGATAGAACTGGGCCAAACTTCCCACACAGAACCCCCAGGAGGCAAGAGGAGGTCTCTACTTGGGGAAAGGGAGGCGGGCCTTCCCAATGCATGGAGAGGGAGAGACCAAGTAGACAACGGGTGGGGAGGGGGGGTGTTTGTAATTTTGTGCCTTTATCAAGGTAGGTTTCTTAGGGTTTTTATATTTCAACACACTAGACTCTCCCCTCCCTGGAGATTCCAATTTCCCACGGCACACCTGATGATCACTCACGGCACACTAGTTGGGAAACACTGGGATTTTTTGCTCCATAGAAATGCTCGACTCCCCAAATCCTTTGGCTCAGCATTGCCACAAGCCATTTTGGCTGATTATTAAACCTACAGTACAAAAAAAGGAACTTTCTGGAGGTCTGGTTTAGATATAGCTCAGAACCAACCATATATCTGTCCAAAATTAACATTACCAGCAGCTGAGGGGAAGCTGAGATCTGATCCTGTTTGGAAATTTGATCTCTGAATCTAATTCTGTTCATTTTCAATTACCAAAAAAGCAAAATGGCTTTGCCATGAAACAGCGGAATTTGAATACCATCAAAGCAAGATGCCACTGAGGGTATATTAATATATTCTTGTTCCTTTGTTTCATTTTCACCCATTTCTGCTGGAAATGAAGCTTTATAATCAATAACAACAGACTTCTATATTCTGAAATGCTAAGTCCTTAATGGGCTCCACAAAGGCAGTTCTGTTTATCTGTTGAAGCAAGACAATTAAGAGGTCCTGTGGTATTTTATAATCTAGCAAATGTATTATGGCATAAATTTTCATGTAGTAGAGTCTGCTTATTCAGATGCATGAAGTCCTCCGTTGGCACACAGACAGAAAGAGAAGAAAAACACACTGTGACTTCTAAGAAAGATATAACAACACAGAGCTCAGATATGGCAATGAGAACGTCAGGACATAACATGTAATTAAAACTCAAATATATGAAAAATAAGGAGCAGCCATTCCAAAAGCACTGCATTTTAACAAAGGACTTGTATCATTCAACCTTTGGTATACAGTGGGATTTTGGTATATATTGGAATTTGTTTCCATGACCTGAGTGGGTACCAAAATCCATGGATTCTTGAGTCCCAACTGCCAAGTTTATCCTTTAGATCAGTCATTTTCAACCAGTGTGCCGCGGAACACTAGTGTGCCGTGAGAGATCATCAGGTGTGCCGTGGGAAATTATTTTCGAACTTCATTCATATATAAACTATAAAGGGCATCTGTGCCTTTAAGAAATGGAACCATAGCACTCTCACATCACCTAAGAAGTGACGTGAGAGTGCTATGGTCGCGCCAACTTGGATTCTCTCAGACGCGGCTAAGTAAACAAAGTTAGAGTTAGTGCTGCAGCTGCACGTCAAGTGACAGTGGCAATTTGGGATCACAGCCCCAGGTTTCACACTGAGTGTATAAATACATTTAAAAACATATTAACTATATGTATTATTGTGTTAGAGTGTCATTTTGGTTGGTGGTGTGCCCCAGGATTTTGTAAATGTAAAAAAATGTGCCGCGGCGCAAAAAAGGTTGAAAATCACTGCTTTAGATTTTCTTTTTAAAAAATGTTTTCAAGCCATGGATCTCTAGATGTGGGAAGGCAATGATGCAAATGTTAGTTCAAGTGAACTGTTTTGAGATCTGCTCAGACCCTACCTGATTTTTGTTCTATTGGGTTATGAAACATAACACATAACTTTTGTGCTTCTGGAAAGCTCTTAATTCAGGGCTGTGGTTCTCAACCTGTGGGTCCCCAGATGTTTTGGTCTACAATTCTCAGAAATCCCAGCCAGTTTACCAGCTGTTAGGATTTCTGGGAGTTGAAGGCCAAAACATCTGGCGAGAACCACTGGTTGAGAACCACTGGTTTACAAGCTCAGCTTGAAACTGGGCACTGAATCTTTGAAGACAACTAAAAACAATCTGAATATTTTGGAATAACTAGCATTGGATCCCAACAACTATAGCAAGTTTCATTTTGGAATTTTTAATTTTTAAACTTGAAATTGAGTCTTATCACTTAGATCAGTGTTTTTCAACCTTTTTTACATTTACAAAATTCTTGGGCACACCACCAAGCAAAATGACACAAAATGACACTCTAACACAGTAATACATATAATTAGTATGTTTTTAAATGTATTTATACACGACATGTGAAACCTGGGCCTGTTTCGATGAACACAACATAGATATCCTGGAAGGAATGGCAGAATGACACACACGAAGGTCTTGCTCAACAGCTGGGAGTTATAGTTCACCCGAAATCAAAGAGCATTCTGAACTCCACCAATGATGGAATGGAATCAAACTTCCCATACAGAACTACCATAACCAAGAAAAAATACTATAAGAGTTTGGTGGGCATTGACCTTGAGTTTTGGAGATGTAGTTCAACTATATCCAGAGAGCACTGTGGAGGGGAAGGAGGAAGACGTGGGGCGAGTCTGCGCAACAGCGCCCGCACAGGTCACGTCTTCCTCCCTCCCCCCTCCCACAGAAGCGGCAGCATGAGCAAAGCGAGGCAAAGCTAACAGAGCGAGGCTGGGAAGAAGGGAGCCCGAGTGGGGAAGAAAAAGTATTCGGCAGGAGGGGGAAGAAAAGCTATTGGAAGTTCCAATTTCCCACGGCACACCTGATGATCGCTCACGGCACACTAGTGTGCCATGGCACACTGGTTGGGAAACACTGACTTAGATGATGATGATAATGATGATGATAAATTTTGATCCATTTGTTACAATTTTTTGGACACATTTTGAAGCATTTGTACAATTTTATTTTCCTTCCATCAGTCCCCATTTTTCCTATGATTTCCATTCTAAAAGTCAAATTCATAGGTCTATGCTTTAAGAAAAAGTGCTGAGGGTGGATGGTGAGGTTGGCTTATCTGCTTTTTTCCCTTAAGAACATAAGAACATAAGAACATAAGAAGAGCCATGCTGAATCGGGCCTCAGCCCATCTAGTCCAGCATTCTGTGTCACACAGTGGCCCACTAGTTGTACACGGGGATCTCTAGCAGAAAGGAGGGCAAAACCCTCACCTGCTCCCGACCCCCCACAACCAGTACCCGGGGAAAATCCTGCCTGCCTCCATCAACACAGAGGTGGCACTTGGATGTCCATTTCAGTAGCTACTGATTCCCTTGGTCTCCATGAATCTGTCTAATCCTGCCTTGAAGCTGTCCAGGCTGACAGCTGTCACAACCTCCTCTGGAAGTGAGTTCCATAACCCAATGACCCTCTGGGTGAAGAAATATTTCCCTTTATTAGTCCTAACTTTCCTACCTTGGAGCTTTAGGGAGTGCCCCCTAGTCCTAGTGTTGTGTGACAGAGAAAATATTTTTTCTTTGTTCACCTTTTCTATCCCATGCATGATTTTATACACTTCGATCAAGTCACCTCTTAAACGCCGTCTTTCAAGGCTGAAAAGACCAAGGCGTTGCAACCTGATTTCATAAGGGAGCTGCTCCATCCCTTGGATCATATTTGTTGCCCTTCTTTGTACCTTTTCCAGTTCCGTTATATCCTTTTTGAGGTGCGGTGACCAGAATTGTACACAGTACTCAGATGTGGCCTCACCATAGATTTGTAGAGAGGCAATACAACATTTGCCGACCTATTTTCGATTCCCTTCCTGATCATGCCAAGCATAGAATTTGCTTTTTCACTGCTGCAGCGCACTGGGTTGACATCTTCATTGAGCTGTCCACCAAAACCCCAAGATCCCTTTCCTGGTTTGTCTCAGAAAGCTTTGATCCCATCAGTTGATAAGTGTATTTGGGGTTCTTTGCCCCGATGTGCATGACTTTACACTTGTTTAGGTTAAAATGCATTTGCCACTTTGTTGCCCATTCACTCAATTTCGAGAGATCTTTCTGGAGCTCTTTACAGTCAGTTTCATTTTAACTACCCTGAACAGTTTAGTGTCATCTGCAAACTTTGCTACCTCACAATTTACGTCTACATCCAGATCGTTTATGAATAAATTAAAAAGTAACGGTCCTAAAACTGAACCTTGGGGTACGCCACTTCTCACCTCTTTCCACCCAGAGAAGTGTCCATTTATTACCACCCTTTGTTTCCTACAGTTTAGCCAGGTTCCAATCCAGGACAAGACCTGTCCCCTGATTCCATGGCTAAAGAGCTTATTTAGGAGCCTTTGGTGAGGGACTTTGTCAAAAGCCTTTTGAAAGTCAAGGTAAACAATATCGACTGGGTCCCCTTTATCTATGTGTTTATTTACCCTCAAAGAATTCTATCAAGTTAGTAAGACATGATTTGCCTTTGCAGAAACCATGTTGATTTTCCTTCAGCAATGCCTGTTCTTCTATGTGCTTAGTAATTTTTTCTTTAATAATGGTTTCCATCACTTTGCCTGGAACTGAGGTTAGACTAACTGGCCTATAATTTCCTGGATCACCCCTGGATCCTTTCTTGAAGATCGGAGTTACATTTGCCTCCCTCCAGTCCTCGGGTACAGTGCCTGATCTTAGAGAAAGGTTATATATTTTGGCTAGAATTTCAGCAATTTCACACTTGAGTTCCTTAAGAACTCTGGGGTGGATGCCATCTGGCCCTGGTGATTTGTTGACATTTAGTTTAGTAAGGCATTGTTTTGTTGCTCAGTCATTCTTAATTAAGGATTCTGGAGGCAGCTGCTACTTACCTTGCCTGTAGTAGGCAGGCACACATTGGCTAGTGGGAGTTTGCAAGAGCAGAATCCCATTCTTTCCCAGCTTTAACTTTATTGTATTATTTGATGTGGACTCACTGATACAACCTAACAGTAAAAGCCTATCCTTTTCCAGTCCTCCTCCTCCATCAATCCGATGCCAACATTGTTTAAAAATATATTCCGCTAGACTGTGGAAAAGCAGGAAACATGGGGATGGGAAAGCTTTAAAAGTCTTTGCCAAAAGTAGCTCCTTTGTTAGAGACTTTATGAAATGAGGCATGCTTATAATTATGAAAGAATGAAATAACTAATTCTGAAAGAGTGAAAAGATGAATTGCAGTACTTAGAGCAAAACAATAGCATGGTGTGAAACATTACAAATGCCAATTGTCTGGTCTGCGGATTTTAGAAAACCAGAAGATACCACCTTGAATAATCCTTAAAAGAAAAGAAACATTTGAGTGGGGTAGGTGAAAAGTTATGTTTGTTCCAGCTCAACAACTGGAAATATCTAGCATGTTTGAGCAAACATGATTTGTATGCCCTCTAGATTCTATCAATCCTTTTTTTTTTCAAAGACGGAACTGCCTGAGGGATTGTCTATACTCAAAACAAAGAGAGGCACCTTTCCATAAGGCAAGGTACATATCAGGCCCATTAATGGTTTGTGGTGCCCTAGGCCACACTCTTTTCAGCCCCCGGGGCGGGGAGCTGGGGTGGGGGCCTCTTGCGGGGGTGGAGCCGGCAAGGAGAAGGAGCCGGGGAAGTCCTGCCCTAGGGCGACTGACGTGGCTTCCCTGCCGCCTCCTCGCCACAACCAGGCGAGCTTGCCACATCAGTCGCCCTAGGGGCGGCGGGGCCTCCCCGGCTCCTCTCCTCACACGGCGGGCGCCACTCCTTCCTTCACTGAAGGGAGGAGGGGGCAGAGCCGGCGCGAGGGAGAAGGAGCCGGCCCTGCCTGTCTAGGGCATCTGATGTGCCTTCCAGCGCCGCCTGAACGAGCAGAGGGCGCCCCTCCTCCCTTCACTGAAGGAAGGAGCGGCCCCACTTCTTCGTGAGCAAGGAGGCGGTGGGGAAGCCACATCAGACGCCCTCAGGGGTGGCAGAACTTCTCCTCGCAGGGTTCTCAGTGCACAGGCGCAGAAGCAAGCCCCAGTTTGGACTAAAATTTTATTATTATTATTTCAATTTTGGGGGGTCTGGATCTGCTGCCCCCCCCCCAAAGCTGCCGCCCTAGGCCATGGCCTAGGGTGGTCTTATGGGTAATCCGGGCCTGTACATATCCTCCAAAGGTACCTCTTTCACTACCTGAACTTTCTGAATAGATAAAGGGCTCTTTTCCTCACTACCTCTATACAGGAGGCTAAGAAGCATATTGAAATTGCATAGAGGCAGCAAGCAAATGAGCACTTTGCCCACCCAGAAAATGCAGGTGGGGATTTCCAGAGCAGGAGGTAGGGATGTCACCCCTAGTTCGCATTAGAATTGAGAATTGAGAAGAGAAACCATCCTGGTTTACAAAAGCAGTCAAAACTTAAACAACGAATAGGTCCTACAACAAGATCTTGATGCCTGTTGAACTTCTAAGTTAGGTCTACTTTCTTACTGTATTAGCCTCACAGAACAAAAGACAATGTTAAAAGTCTCATACTTTATTTCACTTTTTGGCAGGGCTGTGTTCACTTCAGTGGAGCTTCCAGTAACCAGAGCAGGGCTGCCCAGGAAGTCGATCGCGATTGACCAGTCAATCCCGGGACCAAAGGAGGTCGATCCCAGGATGGGGTGCTTCTCAGAGGGGGCGGAGCCAGGCCACGCCAAGCCCCCCCCCCTCCCCCGGCTTCAGCACTCCCAGCAGCTTCTCCAGGCTTGAGGATGGCAGTGCCAAGCCAGTGGTGGCATAGCTAGCACAAGGCTGGCTTGGCATTGCCATCCTCAAGTCTAGAGAAGCTGCTGGGAGCTCCAAAGCCAGAGGGAGGGGAGGGCTTGGTGTGACCTCCGCCCCCTCTGGCTTCCGCTCTACCAGCAGCTTCTCCAGGCTTGAGGGTGGCAATGCCAAGCCAGTGGTGGCATAGCTAGCACAAGGCTGGCTTGGCACTGCCATCCTCAAGCCTGGAGAAGCTGCTGGTAGAGCGAAAGCCAGAGGGGGGCAGAGCCAGGCCACGACAAGCCCCTCCTCTCTCCAGCCTTGAGGAGGTAGGTAGATTTTTCTGACTTGGTTTTATTATAAGTAGCTTGCGTGCTGAAAAAGTGTGGGCACGCCTGATCCAGAGGAACATCCACTGGGCTGCTATCAAGACTATTACTTTGTACTCACTTCTAAAAAAAAACAACATTCTTATCATCCTGGAGTAATGAAGAAGGATCCATCTATTTTGTTGTTTCTAAGAAAACCTAACACAATGGGAGCTCTAAGAGACAGCATAATGTAACTGGAGTGGTGTCCTATGACTCTGGAGACTAGGGTTTGAATATCCACTTGGCCATAAAACCCCATTAGGTGATCCCCAGTCAAGTCATATTTCATTCCATAATCGTCACACTTTCCCCACTGTTTTTGAACGGGGGGATGCAACAATTGCAAGATGGAAAACCCCTTTTTTGTTCCGACACAGTATTTTTTAATAAAATGATGGTGAAAACAACTTGAGAACACCCCTCCCATCCTCCACCTTCTCATTCACTCACTCACCCATCATCATCATCATCATCACTTTATTATTTGTTAATCGCCCTCCATCCAGGATGCTCTGGGCGATTTACATAAGAACAGAAAATAGGATAAACATTAAACTACAAATATTAAAATCAGATTACAAATCAAACGCTCTAGTAAAAAAGCCAAGTCTTCAGTGCTTGGGCAAAAGGTTGTAAGTCGCACATGGCTCTCAAATAGGGAGGCAATGAATTCCACAGAGTAGGGGCAGAGATAGAAAAGGCCCTACGCCTCGTGCTTTCGAGACGCACTTCTCTGGGACCCGGTATATGGAGTAGATTACGTTGAGAGGGCCGTAGCGACAGAGGGGCAAGGCGGTTTCTAAGTATATCAGTCCCTGACCATACAAAGCTGTGAAGGTCAGGACCATCATCTTATACAAAACCCAGTATTCAGTTGGGAGCCAATGCAAATGTTCCAAAGTTGGTATTATATGGCATTTTATGGGCGTTTTTGTAAGTAACCTGGCCGCTGCATTCTGAACAATACGAATCCTGCGGGTCGCTGAAATAGGAAGGCCCATGTACAGTGTATTACAATAGTCCAGTCTAGATGTGACCGTAGCATGGATGATTGTAGCCAAGGCCTCTCCTGAAAGGTAAGGTGCCAACTGGGTTTTGCTGGGTTTTAATGTATTTTAACATGTTGTAGTTGTTTTTAATCTGTATAGCATTGAATTTTTGCTGTTATGCCAGTCTCTCGATAGAGGTGAGAAGGCCAGGGTACAAAAGTTTTAAATAAATAAATAAATAAAAAACTGTTTCATCTGGCAGAGATGAAAAAAGGCCTGTTTGCTGACAGCGGCGACCTGAGCCTCCATTGTCAGCAGTGGATCTAAAACCACACCCAGGCTCTTGACAGTGGTAGATAGAGATAGGGGTGCACCATCAAAAGTGGGCAAAGGGTGCATCACTCCAGCCAGGTGGCCAGGCCACAAGGTCTTAGTCTTCGCCAGATTCACCTCGAGTCTACTAACACACAACCAATTTGACACCGCCTCAAGACATTAGATGAAGTTGTCCGGTACTGAAGTTGCTCCTGGCTCCTAACGTAGAAGGAGCTGGGTGTCATCAGCATACTGGTAGCACTCCAGACCGAAACTCCGTACCAGACTGGCAAATGGTTGGAAATAGATGTTAAAAAGAAGAGGAGAGAGAATTGCACCATGGGGTACTCATGCACTCTCTCACTCGATGGCCCATCCATTCGCCAACCACTCTCTTCAAAGAACACCGCAGTATTCTCAGCCCCTGAAAATGCTAAGGTAGGTTCACCTTAGGATCACTAGAACTTGGAAACTACTTGAAGGCACATAACAACAAGAAAGGCCACGTAAGACCCTTTGATGGTTTCATGGATACCCCAGAGTGGGCCAGGCCAAAGCTTGCAAACTGGATACCCCAGAATGCTCCAGGCCAAAGCATGCCAAGACTTTCAAAGTTACTTATCAAAAGGAATGTGTTCCTGTGATTCATTAACAGAATGCCAACTATTCAAATTTAGAAAGGAATGTACAGGTTCCACTACTCTCTTTATCTTCAGCTTACTTCAGCCCCTGCAAACTGAGTCCACAGTAGTTTGAGCTCAAGAAGGGGAGAGAATGGAGCAGAACCATGTTTTTCCCTTGAAGTCTTGGGCTGCAGACTCACCTAGTTTCTGTGTTTTCCCTCAATAATAACTTTTCCCACCTTGACCACAGTATTGATATTGCTCGGCTACATGTGTCCTGGTGAAATATTCTCTGGCATTACATTGTGAATGAAGATTCTTAGGAAGGACTCATCCCACACTCTCTACAAGCACGTTGATGACCAAGGAGGTTGGATGTGCCTTTAGAGTCTGCGCAATGGATTTTTCTGGTGGAGCACAGCATGCACAGAACTGGCCTCACCCTTTAAACCAAAGATTCGTCTGCTGGGGCCTAGCAAGCTTAGGACGGTGGCAGCGAGATCCTCAGGTCATAGGTTTGATTTGAGTTACCTTCTCTAGATCAGGGCTGCCCAGGAAGTCGATCGCGATCGACCAGTCAATCCCGGGACCGAAGGAGGTCGATCCCAGCCAGATGGGGCGCTTCTCAGAGGGGGCGGAGCCAGGCCGTGCCAAGCCCCGCCCCCAGCTTTGGCACTCCCAGCAGCTGCTCCAGGATTGAGGAGGGCAGAGCCAAGCCAGCCTTGTGCTAGCTATGCCACCACTGGCTTGGCATTGCCATCCTCGAACCTGAAGAAGCTGCTGGGAGCTCCAAAGCCAGAGGGGGAGGGGGCGGGGCTTGGTGCTGCCTGGCTCCGCCCCCTGTGGCTTCCGCTACCAGCAGCTTCTCCAGGCTTGAGGATGGCAGTGCCAAGCCAACCTTGTGCTAGCTATGTCACCACTGGCTTGGCATTGCCATCCTCAAACCTGAAGAAGCTGCTGGGAGCTCCAAAGTCAGAGGGAAGGGGGCGGGGCTTGGCACGGGCTGGTTCCACCCCCTCTGGCCAAGCCCCGCCCCCTCCCCTCTCCAGCCTTGAGGAGGTAGGTAGATCTTTCTGACTTGGTTTTAATATAAGTAGCTCGCATGCTGAAAAAGTGTGGTCACCCCTGCTCTAGATGGTTGATCTTACAGGGTAAGACAAGCACCATCTGCCCTGGTTTGAAATTACAGTTTTCCTTCTCTTAGGATGATTGCCAAAAGGTTAGAGAGCCCATCCTGCCCGTTGACACTCTTTGTCAAACCCTTTGGTTGTGACCTGTCTGGCATGGGAGGCCCTTCCAGTGGCTATTTTGCCACCGCCAGCATAGCTCACAACTTAATTAAGGTACGCAAACCTCTCCCCCGCAACAAGGGGCCACCAATGGAGAGGTGAAATATTAGAGGGTATGTTAATTACATTTTTAATCAGCATACTTTTAAAAGAATAAAAAGGATTGGTGATTTCAGAGTCAAGCATCATCAAACCGCACAATCTGCTTGTAGAACAATGAGGGAGAGAAGATACACCTCCAACTTCAGACAAAAGATTCCAGAAAGTCTCCTTTCTTTTGTGTACACAAAAAGACTTGCCAGCTTGAAATGGGTGTGCTGTGTGTACTGTTTGAAAAAGGCACTTCCAGCCAAGGCTAACAGCTGTGTGCAATGCAAGGTGCCATTTTGGAGTGGTCTGCCTCCCACCCTGTCGTTCTCCGGAGCTTGAAAATTGTCTCTTTTTTTATGACTGAGAAGTGCCTGAGGAGCTGGGTCTTCCCCAGCTGAGACATGTGGTCCCGAATATGATTTCCAAACAATAAAGAGTAAAGTGAAAGCCTTAACTTCATTAAGCATCCCCAATACTGTTCTATTTCAATGGGCCAATTAAAAACAATCAATGAACTACAGCTAATCCACTGTAAACGCTTCATGTAATTGGCAGACATGCTGCTCTGGATCTTGGCCCAGTTCCTAATGGAACAGGCAAACAATTGCAGAATGATTTTTTGCTCCAAGATTGAAATTATTTTTAATAAAAAATACTATTCTGTTTCATTTGTCTTTAACGGGTATGCTGGGACCAATAAATTGGCCATCATGCCTTGTGAGTCATATCATCACCATTATGCTTAAATGATATATTTTGGGGAAGAAAAATAAAAATGGAGCAGTTTAAGAAAGAAAAGGAGAAAAAAACAGAGCAATAGGACACCATAAAAAGTTAACAGTAGGACCTCTCCTGACTCCTCAGGCAGGTACTGTGCCTGGGAAAGTGGGGAAATAGTCTTGGGACTATTACTAACAATGATCCTTTGAGGTAAAATGGTATTGTTCTTTTTTACAAACTGGAAATCTGGGATCGCAGAGTTTTCTTAAACACGGCAACTATCTCTGTGAAGGCAGGTGGGTTGTGTTTACAGGGCGCTACTATGCCCTCTAAACCAGTGTTTCCCAACCTCTTTTGAGCCGCGGCACACTTTTTACATGTGCAAAATCCTGGGGCACACCACCAACCAAAATGACACAAAATGACACTCTAACACAGTAATAAATATAGTTAATATGTTTTAAAATGTATTTATACACTCAGTGTGAAACCTGGTCCTGTTTCAATGAACTCAACATAGATATCCTGGCAGGAAAGGCAGAAAGACACAAACTTCACACACAGAACTCCCATAACCAAGAGAAAATGCTATAAGAGTTTGGTGGGCATTGACCTTGAGTTTTGGAGTTGTAGTTCACCTATATCCAGAGAGCACTGTGGACTCAAACAATGTTGGTTCAGGACCAAACTTGGCATGAATACTCAATATGCCCAAATATCAACGCAGATGGAGTTCAGGGGAAATAGACCTTGACATTTGGGAGTTGTAGTTTCTGGGATTTATAGTTCCCCTACAATCAAAGAGCATTCCGAACCCCACCAATGATAGAACTGGGCCAAACTTCCCACACAGAACCCCCAGGAGGCAAGAGGAGGTCTCTACTTGGGGAAAGGGAGGCGGGCCTTCCCAATGCATGGAGAGGGAGAGACCAAGTAGACAATGGGTGGGGAGGGGGTGTTTGTAATTTTGTGCCTTTATCGAGGTAGGTATACTATCTTAGGGTTTTTATACTTCAACACAATAGACTCTCCCCCCCCCCCCTCCTGAAGGTTCCAATTTCCCACGGCACACCTGATGATCGCTCACGGCACACTAGTGTGCCCCGGCACACTGGTTGGGAAACACTGCTCTAAACACTGGAAGATTGAAAGCTGACATTATCAAGTCCTGGATGGGTAGAGTTCATGATAAACTAAGCATCACTGCAGTCTATAGAAAGAATATCAAGTGACTAGCATATATACTTGGGATTGCCCAGGTACCCATTTTGTTTGTGTCTCTTTCTTTCCTTCCTCTTTCTCCCTCTCTCTTCTTTCTTTGTTTCTTTCCTTCTTCCTTTGTTTTCCCTCATACACCTTCAACCACTGGTTTATTTCTTTCTTCCTCTTCCCTTCTTTTTCTTTCTTCTCTCCCTTTCTTAACCCCCTTCTTCCTTTTTCTTCCTTCCTTCCTTTCTTTCCCTTTTCTCTTTTTTCTTTCTTTTCTTCCTTCCTTCCCTGTTTCCCTTCATACACATGTAATCTAGCAGCAGCTAACCCACTTCACTCCTTTTCTTTCCCAGTGACATCAAAGAGAGACACTTCACCTAGCGATAGGCAATCTTTTTTTCCTTTTCCTTCAGTTCTGCTCCAAAAGGGGTAGGTTTTGTTAATTCAAAGCCATTGATTATTTTAAGTTGGATGATGAAAAACATGTTTGCCAAGTTTGGTCCAGATCCACCAAGCAAAGTTTGTTGGTTTGTTTATGGTACCAACGAATGAACATAGATACATACATACAAAAATTTGAACATCAACAGTTTAAGATATACAGATGACACCATACTACCATACTACTAGCAGAAAAATAGCAAAGATTTGAAATGTTTCCTAAAGAAAGTATATAGGCAGGTTTACAACAAGACATTAAGAAAAGAAAAAGAATGACCACATATTATTCATATAACTTTATGAAGACATTGAAATAGTTTAAGATTTTCCCTATATTGTCTCAAACATTAATCAGGATGGAGACTGCAGTCAAGAAGTCAGAAGAAGACTTCTAACTAAACAAGATCCTGAAGTATAAAGATAATAAAATTAATTTGAAATGGGGTTTCGGAAGGAGAGTTCTGTGGATACTTGGGATTGCTAAAAAGACACATAAACAGGTCCTAGAACACATCAAGCTTGAACTCTTCCTAGAAGCCAAGATGACTAAACTGAGGCTGTCATACTGCAGGTATGATGTGATTACACCAAAATACAACAATGCTTTGTAAAGTAGAAAGCAATAGAAGAAGAGGAAGATTGCATTACAGGTGAACAGATTCAATCAGAGAGCCACAGCTGCCCCATACATGCACAGCCTGTGCAGGAAGATTACGGACAGGGTGACTTGAAGGTCTTTCATTCCTAAGATCTCCATAAGTCAATGCCGACTTGATAGCAATTAGCAACATTTATATAAATCCACTATATGGAACATGAATGCACATATCTATATATATATATAAAATCCTTCATGTAGTCCTGACAGGCTTATAGACAAAGAAACCATACAAGGCAGACACACAAAAACAGCCCACATACCCAGAAAACCCTACAAGGTATGTTTTCCAAAACCCCCCCCCCCCCAAAAGAGCCAATGGCCACAAATCCAAAAAAAACATTATGGACTACAACTCCCATGATCCCCCACGCCACCTCCCTCTGGCAGTTTAGAGTGTCGGAATGTTAGTGGAGCTGACCAATTAGAGGCATTATGCAAATACTCCCTCAGTTAGAATGTAGAGGCTGGGAGCCCCCCCCCCCCCGGCAGTTTAGAGTGTCGGAATGTTGGTGGTGCTGGCCACTCATAGGCGTTATGCAAAACAGACAGATAATAAAAGGCAATCCAAGAGATAGAAGCTGGTGAAGGGACTAGCAAAAGGAAGGAAAAAAGGGAGGGAGGGAATGGATGGATGGAGGGAGGGAGACAAGGGGAGCAAGAACTGAAACAGAAAGGGGAGGAATGGCAGGAAGGAGGGAAAGGAAAGAAGGGAGGGAGAAGAGGCAGGAGGACAGAGAGAAGAGAAAAGATGAGGGATGAGGGGGAGAGGGAAGAAAGAAAGTATAAAAGGCAGGAAGCGATGTTGCTGTTGGTCTTCGCTACATGCACACACGTATGTACAAATAGACAAGCACACATACACACATATATACATGCACTGAAATATACACATGCACACATACATACACACATCTGTACTTACACACATCTACACATATACACGCATATACATACACAAAAACACACATATACATAAGTACACACATATACACGCATATACATATACACATATACATAAGTACACACACACATATACACACACTCACATATGTACACATAGACACAAAACCATATATATACATACATACACACACAAAACACATACTTATAGACTGGGACACAGGAAAGAGAAAAAGCCACAGCAGCGCGTGGCCGGGTTCAGCTAGTGTTTTATAATGTTAGACGTGACTACATAATTTGAAACTAGGTTCAAATCTTTCCTTAGCCATAAAGCTGACCAAAAAAATTGACTGAGTCATCATCCCTCAATTTAACCTTCCTCATCAAGTTGCTATGACTATAAAAAGGGTGGAAGGAGACGTTGCCCTGAGCTCCTTGGAGAAAGAAAGGATAAAATACAGATAAATAAAATTTGAGGATTTACCTTCTTGTCGATGTACATCTGTCCACCACAAGCTTTGCAAAGATTAAAAGTTGTAGCATAAAGATTATACAGTATATAAACTTGCGTTGAAGGCAATGAACCACCAAGTAAGATACTCTGAACTATGCAATATTACTTTCTGTATGTTCTTTAATGAAGGTTTTGCTTTTTAAAACTAACTTGTGAGAACTGCTCCTTGGATCCTCAGCCCCTGGCACAGTACCCTTATTTAGGGACAGAGACAGCAAGGCATTATATGACTAATCAGTAATCTTGGAAGATGACATGACAACACCTGTCACTGCTTCCTGCTGAAGGTGGGATGGCTCAGCGGGTTGTTATGGGCAACTTCCAGAGAGAACTACTGGGTTTCTTTCACTTCAAGGTACCATAACTCCAGCTGCCTGGAAGTGAAATTTCTCTCTTTCTTTCTCCTGACTTTATTAAACCATTGGTTTGGGATTTGCAGTATGGAGCTCAACAACACAACTCAGATTTGCATCTCAGGCCCCTTCTACGCTACCATATAAAATCCAGATTATCTGCTTTGAACTGGATTGCTCTGCAGTGTAGACTCACATAATCCAGTTCAAGCAGATAATGTGTATTATCTGCTTTGATAACCTGGATTATATAGCTGTGTAAAAGAGGCCTCAGGTAACTGTAGGTAGGGATTGGTAAATGCTGAATAAATGGCCTGGCCGGGGGGAGGGGGGTGGATGGACGGTGGACAGGCGAAGATGGCGGATGGCCTTGAAGACGCCGAGGCCGGCCGGACGTCGTCTCCCCTTGAAGACCGGAAGCCTGGGAGGAGCCCACAGCGGAAAGTGTTGAGTCACCCCAGGAAGCGGAGACGTCGTCGGAGACAACGTCAGAGCAAGAGCGATTGCCAAGAGCGGACTTCCGGCCTCTCTGGGGAGCACAGGAAGCCCTTCCAGCCTGGCCAGTCTAGGAGCAGGCTGACGATCCATGGAGTGCCCTGCAGGACTCATGGAGTCCGAAAGACCACTGGATCTCCAACTAGACCCCCTGAATGGGTGAACACCAGGACCCTCATGCCCAGGCCACCTAGGAGGTTCCCTACCAGGACCTTTTGGAGCTCCATCTACAGGCGCCGGGAACAGTCCTCAATGAGCTTCCAGCCCCGGAAGGACATCCTGGCGACCAAGAGACCTGTGCCAGAATCTATGGACCCAGCGGCCAAAGTTGACCATCTCCTCTCTGAGTTAAGGACTCTTTCTGACTTGCTGGACCCCCAAAACTCCCTCCTTTTGACGGTTGAGTTAAGGTGGCATTAATTGACAACCTGCTTACAATGGACATAGCCATTGCTCTCTCTCCCTCCCTCCGTCTTTCTGTAGATCTCCCCACTTTCCCCTTATTGTATTGTTCTGTTCTGTGTTTTATTATTCACCAAACTTTGTAAACCGCTCCGAGCCTTCGGGGAGTGACGGTATAGAAGTTTGAAATAATAAATAAATAAATAAATATAGTTTTGGGTTGCTTGAGGGTTATTTTTAAAATAGACTTAACTAATACTATGACCATGCCCTACCATACTATAAACTCTGCATTGACTTTGTTGTGGTTGCACCTGAATGCGAGGCTGAGGGAGTGGAGTCTGGAGCCAGGAGTGGGAAACAGGTTACTCGAGAGCAGGAGTCTGACGGGGAGCTTGAGAGGAAGAGGATTAGGCAAATACTTAATGAATCCTCTGATGAAGATACTTTTACGGGATTTGCTGGGGATGATGGGTCTGGTGATGAGGAGCAGTCCATGGGTAGTGGGAATGGTGATTCACTAAGTTCAGATGACATGGATTGGACTAAAGTACAGCAATGTGTGTCAAGAGCCAACTAGTAGTGACTCGTTTGTGGGATTTACCAGGGATGGGAATTGGAGTGAAGATGGTCTATACGCATGTTGGGATGTTGTAAGTCATGACAGGAGAAGAAGGGATTGGCATGCAAGACAAAGGGCTGCATGTGAAGCTCCTGTGGCAGCTGAAAGGATTAATGACGGGATGTCGGCTCAATCGAGCTCTGAGGAAGATTTGTGTATAAGAGGGACTGGAAAATAACCATTCCCTTGCAGCTGGCAAAGTGTTGCTTTGTTGTCTGTATCCTGTCTTGCCTTGCTGTCTTCCTGTGGACTCATTCTTGGACGTGAGTTTGGACCTTGGACTTCTTCACTGACTTGGGTATTGTATCTACTGGGGCTCCGCATCTTGTTTCCTTTGTATTGCTACACCACGTTTACTTCCTGTGTGCTAGTTGCTGCTGCCGTTGTTCCTGTTCTTCTGTTATGAGTTTGGACCGGTTTAAACTACTCCGCTTTGCTGCCTTCTCTCCTGGATTGCTGCCTGTCTCCTCCCTTTGGATGAAGACATCGGCTTTCAACGACGCTTGCTTTTCCCTTTTGTGTTTTTCCCATATCGCACATTTTGTGGAGATTTAATCAGGGTTTTCTGTTTTGAACTCTTTTTTGCTCAGTAGCTTTGCATTTTGTGTTATTGTTGTACTCGCACTGAAGTTTTCTTTAATCAACATTCGCATATATCTTTGTCTTTTCTTTATTTAGGAATTCCCTGAGCATTCCCCAGTCAGTTCTTTGTAATTGTGTGTTCCTGTCGCACACCAGCTGAAAACTAGGGCCCTTTCCAACTACGGCTGGAAATAACAGTATATTTCAATAAAGTAAGCCAGGGCTGTCCAATTTCTACCGGCCCAGGGGCCTGAATTCCAGTCACTGATGACCTGGTGGGCCGTAGAGTCTGCCCCCGCCCCGGCTCCGCCCCCGCCTCTGCCCTCTCCCCGGCGCCCTCTCCCTTTATTTTAATTTAATATTAAATATATTTAATTCCATCCTCCCATCTCCCCTTATTTTTATTTAATATTAAATATATTTAATTCCATCCTCCCCCTTATTTTAATATATCCCATCTCCCCTTATTTCATCTTTAAATATATTTAATTTTATATTTAATACATGAGGGGAGATGGGGGAGGGAATGAGGAGCCCCTGAGGAGCCTGCTTCGGCCTACCTTTTCCAAACGCGCAGGATCCATGAGTACCCGGACGACGAGAGAGGCGATGACCGACTGAGTCGAAGAAGGTCCTAATCGCGTCTGTGGGCCTCAGCGATCCAGTAGTAGAGTAGCCAAGAGTATCGCGAGAATACGCAATCCACACGGGATTTCGCTGTCAACGCCCGGCGTGATCTTGCGTGAGACAGCAAAATCCCGTGTGGATTGCGTATTCTCGCGCTCGAACCCGGAGTAGGTTCTGAACCCAAAAGTAGTTTTTTTAAAAAAAATGATTTATTTTATTTTTCAATTTTTATTTTTTATTATAAAGCTTAGGGGGCCGTAGGGAAGGGGCTGGGGAGGCGTATACGGCCCCCGGGCCGCCAGTTGGACAGCCCTGAAGTAAGCAATGCCCCCAAAAATAACAGTAAACATGAAATTAGCCAAGGCAAACAGCATTCGAGAAAATTCCAGGAAATGTTCCCAAAGCCTCAGGCTAATTAAGTTGTAAGGTCTCTGAATATAAATCCACTAAGAAGCAACAGAACTTAAAACTGGGATAGTCTCAAAAAAGGCAAGCTCAAAGTTCTGTCATGAATGACCAAAAAATCATGAAATCAGGAGTTCATGGAACTGCTTGCATTAGAATTGAAAGTTGACTGAATGTCAACCTTTCCAGGGCTAATAACAAGATCTCAACATTCTCACATTTCCCTCCCGTTTCCCTGGGAAAGCAACAGCTGCGGCTAGAATCAGCAAGCCAGGTGTCTCAATTCCCGCCCACTGGACTCTCAGAAAAACTAAATTCCCTGAACTGCTTTTCCAGGGTTTCATCACCTTGGCCTTGCACTGAAAATCACACAGATCCCTGCACACCACCACAACCCACAACCCCTGAAGCCACAGGCCCAACACTTCCTCTATGTTAGTCTCTGTGTTAGCAAATCCATATTCATAAGTTCCATTATTTTTAGGATCCATTTTTCTGTGGTGTGTATTTCTTGTGTTTCCTTGGTTGGGCCAGGTTAATCCTTGCTGCTGTTAACAAGATAAATAACTATCTTAATTATGTTTTTCTCCATCTCGAAGTCTGTCATACCTAGGAGGAAGTATTCGGGCTTGAATTCTAGTTTCAGCTGAAGGATTTATTCTTTTTTTTTTTTTTGGAGATTTGATGTCAATATCTTTTAATTGATGCCAATCTTGAAAACTTGGGGAATGATAGCTGTAGTCCTATGCAAACTTACTTGGGAGGAAGCTAGGTTGATTTCAGTGGTAGTTAGGCATACCTCTGAGAAAACAAGCAGTTATTTGAGCTATACAGCTGCACTTGAATTCAATAGGATGCACATCATATCTAAGATAATACTTTCTGTCAGATTAATTTCATTCAGTCTGGGATATCTCCCCCCCGCTGTCCTGCAATTATGCAGGGCTCAATTGAGGAAAATGCAGCAACAAGAAAATATATGATCAGTAGAAATCACATACACAGTCCAAAGTCATTGGTAAACACAATACATACACTGTATGCCTGCCGTCAATATTCCCATTTCATACCTGGAAGAATAAGTGCCTATAAAGGCATAATTTTTTTAAAAAAAGAATTCAGATAATTACACTTCACAAAACACCCCCGCTATAAAATATTTTGCTTGTTGTGTCATCAATTCAAATTGATCCTCCCTTGGAATTGTTGGGGAAAGTGCTCAAGACTGCCTTGAGACAGTGCATTGTTGTGGTTGGATGATACAGGAATAAGTTAAATGTGCAAACAATTCATGGTTGGAGGGAAGAGCAGGGACACAGAACTTGCTCAAACTTCCTGATAAACCTAGTTTAACTATAGGCCCTTACACACACACACACACACACACACACACACACACACACACACCATTGCACCCGGGCTATCAATGCCTTGTGAAAGGGCAAGGACGTGGTCTATCTGTCCCGGGGGATTGCTTTTTTGCCTCCCTTTAAAGGCTCAGGACTCCAAGAACACTTTAGTTAACTCAAAATGCTTTATTGTCCATTACATGAGTTAATTTCACTCAGGCACGTTGCTTAATTTCCCCAAAATAACTGGTGACGTAGTCTCCAAAATAAGGTATAAAAGTTCTTACTTTAAAGTTCCTGTACTATTTTTGGTCCTCAAAGCTGTAGCGGAAAAGCCCTCTGAGTCTTTCTCTTCCAATGGCTTTGAGGTAGGGACACTCGCCACCCCAGACAGATGGTCAAACTTGAAGTCACAAAGTCTTCCTCTTGAGGCCAGAAGACAGGTTTGGAGGCTCTTGGAACTCCCCAGAGTTACTCAGCCTTCCCATATACTCAGCCTTCTGCTTGAATTCTAAGGAAATTCAGACTTGTATTAAAGGATGGCCTGACCAAGGGCCTGGTCTGGCGAACCTTTGGACACGTCCTTACAGGAGAGATCCTGGTAGACTACTGAGTGCAAAAGTAGCATGTTCCCAGATCCCTGGAAAAGGGGGCGGAATAAACTCAACTGGGCTCTGCTAAAGATGATTGGCAGGTGCTAAGGACCAATCAATGCAACTGAATCTCTTGCAAACAGTGCAGGCTGTAAAAAGGCACTTTAACAATGCAAACCTTTAAGAACTCAAGATTTTCCATGCAGTTGGCGCTCGCCGCGCCGTCACAATTAGATCCTTGACTGATTATCTTCTTATCCCAGATTATCTGACAGTTGAGACTCACACAATCCAGTTCAAAACTGATAATCTGGGATCAGATCCTGGGATATAGCGCTGTGTAGTAGGGGGTCTACCTGGCTCCTGCCTTACTGTGGACCCACACTTTTTTGTTCCCTCAGGTTCCCCCCCCCCCCCAGAATAATATTGTTTCAAACCTCCTCTTATAGGTAATGACTGAATTATGAGGCCATTAAAGAACTCCAGGAACTCTGAAGGAATGCGGAAGAACAACAAAGGACGCTGGAAACGCTGAGAGATGAGGAGTGCGTCAGCTCCCCCTGGTGGCCAGAGTTTGCCTCTGTTCATTTATATGTGTGTTTGTGAAACAGCAGGGATTGTCTCTGTATCTGTAATCCGCTCCGAGTCCCCTTCGGGGTGAGAAGAGCGGAATATAAATAGAGTAAATAAATAAAATAATGTTGAGTTTTCTAATGCACTGAGCAGTCTCTATATTATAAGGTGGCAGCCATAACTAGGTCATATTTCCCTTTCCATCCCAGGCCTCCAGAGATTTAACTTCTCACATCAATAACAGAATTCAAAATCATTGCCATGTTAGTCTGGTATATCACAGAACCATAGAATCATAGAGTTGGAAGAGACCTCGTGGGCCATCCAGTCCAATCCCCTTCCAAGGAGGACAATTGCATTCAAAGCACCCCCAACAGATGGCCATCCAGCCTCTGTTTAAAAGCCTCCATAGAAGGAGCCTCCACCACACTTCGGGGCAGAGAGTTCCACTGCTGAACAGCTCTCACAGTCTGAGTCCTTCTATGGAGGCTTTTAAACAAAGTTCTTCCTAATGTTTAGTTGGAATCTTCTTTCCTGTAGTTTGAAGCCTTTGCTCCGCATCCTAGTCTCCAGGGCAGCAGAACGCAAGCTTGCTCCCTCCTCCCTATGACTTCTCCTCACATATTTATACATGGCTCTCATGTCTCCTCTCAGCCTTCTCTTCTGCAGGCTAAACATGCCCAGCTCTTTAAGCCGCTCCTCATAGGACTTGTTCTCCAGACCCTTGATCATTTCAATTGCCCTCCTCTGGACACATTCCAGCTTGTCAATATCTTTCTTCAATTGCAGTGCCCAGAACTGGACACAGTATTCCAGGTGTGGTCTAACCAAAGCAGACTAGAGGGGTAGCATGACTTCCCTGGATAAATAGGAGTATAGCGCCTCAGAGACACCTACCATTTAAGACAACTTGAAAACAGCTTGTGTGTTACTACAACTTTCATTAAACACTTACAAACTCATAAACAGGAGATATGAATATCCAAGTTTATGTGGAGATGCATGAATATCCTTTTCTAGAGTATATCTTTTAAATCCCTTTAAAACCATGTCTCTATGTTTCTAAAGCAGTTCAGCATCTGAGTACGGACAGCCTTCCAGATCAGGCAAGGAAAGAAAATGAGCTCATTTCAATTGAGTACATTTATTCCAGAACAAAACAGAGAGAAGTTGCTGGGGTTTGTGATTTAAGCATTAGTTTGCATGCACTAATTCAAAGCTTAATGTTTGGCATCCTCCAAGCTAAATAAGTTAACCTGAACAAGTGGGAACCACAAGTCAGCAAGATGTAGTGGTTTCAGTGTTGGAACTTGACTCTAGAGAACAAGGTTCAGTTTTCTCCAGGTGACTTTGGATGAGTCACACACTCAGAAATCCTGAAATAGGTCTGCCTAAGGGTTGCTATAGTTTGGGAATGGCTTGAAGGTGCACAGCCTGAAGCCTGAAGAAATCTGGTCATCCGCACACTGAAACTCTTACTCTCTGTCTGTATGCAGAGATGGCAGAGCATCTATACCTTCCCTTTTCAATCTTAAGCTACCTAAATCTGTTGGACTACTGCTCCCATCATCACAATATGTGCTGGTTGCAGCAAATGGGAGCTGTAGACCAGAATATCTAAAGGGTGTCCGATTGGGGTATGCGGGTCCATTCCTTTTGAGAAAGATTCCAGACAGGCAATAATGTTCTAAATGGGGTGTGAAAGTTCTACATGAAGCACACTCCCAACGATGCAATATTCCTGTACTGGCACCCTTTGCACACTCTGAATACTTAAAACACACCGGGAATGTGGAGCAGCTGGCTGGGAGTCAGCTGCATAAGATCTCTACTTACCAGAAGGTCATGAGTTCGAGGCCTGCCCAGGTCGGGGTGAGCTCTCGACCAATTGTGTAGCTTGTTGTTGACCTTTGCAACCTGAAAAATAGTTGCATCTGTCACGTAAGAAATTTAGGTACCACTTTGTGGGGAGGCTAATTTAACTGATTTATGAGGCCATATAATCACCAGGAAGTACACAGAAAAAGGGTGAGGGAATGCCACAGCTCCTCCTGGTGGCCATAAACTGGAATATTGAATTGCCTCTGTGTCTATCTGTATATGTTGTATGTCTATGGCAGTGTATCCCAACCTGTTTTGAGCCGCGGCACATTTTTAACATTAAAAAAATCCGGGGGCACACCACCAACCAAAATGACACATAATGACACTATAACACAGTAAAGAACGGCTGGGGATGGTGGCCTGCTGGGAGCAGCTGCTGGGAGTGCTGAAGCTGGAGAGGGGGGGAGGAGCCAGGCCATGCCCCGCCCCCTCCAACGGCTTCAGCTCTCCCACAGCTTTGCCAGCCTTGAGGGACAGTGCCAAGCCAGCGGTTGCAGAGCCAGCACAATGCTGGCTTGGCACTGCCCCCACAAGGCTGGAGACGCTGTGGTAGAGCTGAAACCGGGGGAGGGGGGAGCCTCCCTCTCCCCCCGGCTCAGCTCTCCCACAGCTTCTCTAGCCTTGAGGGGGCAGTGCCAAGCCAGCGGTTGCAGAGCCAGCGCAATGCTGGCTTGGCACTGTCCTCAAGGCTGAGAAGCTGTGGGAGAGCTGAAGCTGGGGGAGGGGCGGAGCCAGGCCGCGCCATGCCCTGCCCCCCAGCTTCAGCTCTCCCACAGCTTCTCCAGCCTTGAGGGGGCAATGCGAGCGAGGGGTGAGAGTCATGGCCCCCATCCCCGCTCTCCGCCATGACTCCCGACCCTCACTCACTGAAGCCGCGTGGAGGAGGAGCATGAGCGGTAGATGGGCTTCAGTGGGCGGGGCTCCTCCTCCACGCGGCTTCAGGGAGTCATGACGGATTGGAGGCTGGCTGGGGAAACGGCCAAAGGAGGCGGTGCCCCGGCCCCTTCTTTTTCTTCACCGCCGCCCGGCCCTTCCTCCTCCTCCCCCAAGCAGCAGGAGTTCGGCATGAGGAGGGGGGAAGGAAGGGGGGCAGAGAGCTTTGGGAAACACTGGTCTATGGCATTGAATGTTTGCCTGTATGTGTGCATTGTGATCCGCCCTGAGTCCCCTGTGGGGTGAGAAGGGTGGAATATAAATTATGTAAATAAATAAATAAACAAACAAACAAACCTGCTTGGGAGTACAAATATTTTACAGTGCTTGCAAAGTTGACATGAGGTTTGAGATAGGAGAGTAATATGTAGGAATTTGTCTGCTAGCCAGCCACACTCAGAGGAAATGTGATCCAGTGAAAATAACTTTTGTGGCTTTCCTTGCATTTCACAGCAATGAAATTTCCTGATTTTCCTCCACACTAGTTCAGAATTGTTCTGATTTTTCTAACCCTCCCTGCACTCCTAATATCTTTGACTAGAAACAAAGAAAAAGAGCGACCGATTAGGCAACTTTGTGGTAAAAGGCATTTAAGAATGCAATTTTGGAGAAGGCTCCAACAAGACTCAATCTTTCCTTAATTGGATTCGATCTCACTACTCAAAATTAAGCCCCTTGCCTTTAAACCTCGCACCAACCCTTCATCCTTGGCCTTTGCTCCTTCCTCCAGAGAATGTCAAATGAAACAAACAAGAACTGGGCGACAATGAGCCCGACAAACAAGGCAGTGATTCAAACCCATCGCTTGTTGCTCCCTGCAGAGCGAATGCTCTTTCTTCTTCCTTGCATGACATCCTCATGTTTTTAAATGAGAGGAATCAGATTCAGACAGGCAGCTCCACATCTGCTATGATTTTGGCCAAATCCTCTTGTCTCGGATTCTGGCAACAGACCTGTCACAAAATCACCTTTTCCCCCACTTAGAATCCCTGATGTTTTAAATGCCTCTGCTGACAGACTGTCACTTTCTCTTACAGCAGATGCGCATCAAAAGGAGACTGTCAACAGAGATTTCTCTTCTTAGTGACAGCAACCCCAGAAGCCTTGGACAAAAGACCTCAATCAGACCAGCACGAGTCAACACCAAAATGGGTCCAGCATGGAATTTGCCAATAAGGGATGCTTATCTTGCTCAACACTGGAAAATCAATACACAATACACAAGGAAAATCAATGAGCAATAGACCCATTACTATCTTAATCTCCCCATTGCTGTCTTGTCTGTTGTCTGTTGTGTCTTTTTCGCTAATGCAAGCACCATGGAGCTAACACAGGAAGCAAAGTGTTATGTCAGTTCTTCAAAGGAACCTACGTAAAGCCAGAGCCAGGGGAAATTCCTCTTTTGGACGACAGCGCCGTCAATTCGCCCAGCAGGTATTGTGGTAAATTGATGTGTTATACTTCTGCCCCATTTCTCCTCCAATGATCACAGGAGGCACACGTTGCTTCATTCCTTCTCCCCACTTTGGATACGAGGGTTGTACTGTGTATGGTCTGGATATCACATAATAATCCTGAGAGCAGGAGGGGGCAAGAGAGGGGCCTAAGATCACCCAGTGAAATTCATGTCTTGATGCAAGATCTTCCAAGATCAGGCCAACACTCTTGCCACTGTTAGTACCAGGCCCGGATTAACACCTTTTTGCGCCCTAGGCCATACTTTGGAATTACACCCCCTTTAAACCAACCTCTACCCCAGACATACACACACACACACACCACTCAGACCCACACTTGGCTGGCTTTTGCCATGGTGCCTCCGGAGCAGAAGAGAAAGGCGAGTAGGCACCATCCTGCCACCTCCAAAGTCCCCATTCCCATCGGCTGGAAAGCTCCGCTGTGCTCCAAATGTCTCGGGAGGCTTGGGGAGAGCGCAGCGTGTGCAAACTTGCTCCAAAGGCACGGACGAGAGAGAGAGAGAGCACGAGAGAGTGCGAGAGAGAGAGGTCCGCTTGGTGTGCGCTCCCGCAGAGCGAGGGAGGATTCAGGTTGGGGTTTGTGCGGCTTTTGTTCGGCTGCTCCCAAAGGCAGGAGAGCTAGACCCTGACCTTGATCCTTCCCTCCCTCCCTCCCGCGGCTCCCTTTGGCCAAGCAGGCTGCCCCGGTTTGGTCCGAGAACGCAGGAGCGAGCCTGGGTTGGTGGGGTCTTGTGCTGGGCACCTGGGAGAGGTCCACCCAAGCAACGCCCTTTCTCTCCCCTCTTCCTACCTCCCTCTCTTCCTTCTTTACTTTCTTTCCTCCTAGTTGCTTCCTACTCCTTCTCCCTTCCCTCCCTCCCACCGCCCTCTCCCAGACTCTGCCGCTCAGCTCTGGCTGCAGGAATTTATAGTCTGCCGCCGGAGGAGCCGGGCGAGTCGCCATGGAGACAGCTTCCCTGGGAGCCAGGAGGTCAGGCCAGCCAGAGACCAGCGGACAAATCAATGGATCAATGCGAGGGCCCTGCAGCAGCCCAGAGAGCGAGAGACTTTGCCGGGAGAAGGAGTGAGGAGGGGCATGAGAAAGGGGGAAAGAGGAATGCGGACCAGTTTATTTTAATTTTTTTGGTCCATGATCTGCGCCCCTCCTCGGCATGCGCCCCTAGGCCATGGCCTATGTTGGCCTTATGGGTAATCCGGCCATGGTTAGTACAATGGAGGCCAAAATGCTCATCTTGATTTAAAACAGCAATGGTGGTTGTGGTAGTGATGTCCTACTGTCTACTCGCTCTCTCACACGCCTAATAAATTTGACAAGTATGTGTATACATGTCTGCCAACTGAGGCAGCATTCTATGAATTTGATGAATTGAGTCACGTCTATGAAAGCTTATGCCAAATAAATACTGATTAAGCCGGTGCTCTGTTTTGTTATTCACACTTACGATCCTGACAACTACAAATGCATGATAAAACCTACCATAAAAGCTCAGTAGAGCGACCATTTGAAGGAGTGCTGCTACTCTGGTGAGTGGGCTGCTGAAAGATGAAGCACCCTGCTCCCTCTCAATACTGAACTGCAGTGCAACAAGCAGCATGCTGCATGGCTTTTAAGGCAGGTTTTAGGGGGGTTGGGTGGGAAGTGCATGGCAGGGGATTGGCCTGGATGGCCCTTGTGGTCTCTTATTCATTTTTATTTATTTACTTCTTTTTATAATTAATCATGAACTCCTCCACTACCCAGTTCAATCTCCGTCTCCACATGGATACATGAAAGAACAGATAACAACAATATTGCATTAAGGAACTTCCTGCCCAAGAATGCCATAAAGGGCATTTTCTAGGCCAGGGTTGCTCATTAGGTAGATCACGATCTACAGTAGATCGCGTAGGGCATCTTGGTACAAGCGGCACTATTCAGTGCTCATAATAATATAAAAAACAGATTAAAATCACATAGCTAAAATCACATTAGCATCAATAAAACATAATAAAACCATAACTCCTCCGCATTTCATTACCAATTCATTGTCCAGTCACATTGTCCAGCCATTCCAAGATCAGAGGTCATAGCTACACTGTATTAATTCTACACTGTATCTGGGCTCATAATGTTTGGAAACGCCTGCTCAAATAACCAAGTTTTTACAAAATGTTAAGAGGGTGGGGGCCAATCTAATGTCCCTGGGGAGGGCATTCCATAGCCGAGGGGCCACCGCTGAGAAGGCCCTGTCTCTCGTCCCCGCCAGCCACACCTGTGAGGATGGCAGGACCGAGAGCAGGGCCTCCCCAGAAGATCTTAAGTTTCTAGATAGTTCGTAAGGAGAGATACGTTCAGACAGATAGGTAGGGCCAGAACCGTTTAGGGCTTTATAGGCCAAGGCCAGCACTTTGAATTGTGCTTGGTAGCAGACTGGCAGCCAGTGGAGGTGACATAACAGAGGGTTTGTATGCTCCCTGGTCACCGCTCAGGTGAGCAACCTGACTGCCGCCCATTGGAATACAGCAACATATTGCCGGGGGGGGGGGGGGGTGCTTGATTCCCACCCATCACTAAGGCATTGCAGTCCCATAAATATGTACCCTAGTGGGGGGAAACCCTAGCATGATATAAGGGAAACCTGAAAGTCAAAAATGTGTGCTTTAGGGAAAGGTTATATCTCTTAAAAGAAACATATACAAAAATCTATATGAATTTCCTCTTCCATGCAGAGTTAAATCACAATGTGAAATCAGGTTGAAACAAACTGAACTCTAAAGAAATGTGATAGGAAGACATTTTAGCAGCATGTCCCCTGTCTTAAAACTTCAGTCCAAGTTTTGTCTTTGAAGCTGTGCATTCCACTTCTCTAACACAGAAGCACTTTTCAGTTAGCCATCAAAAGAAGGTAGAGAAGCATCATGCACACATATCAAGGCTGTAGTAATGTCATGAACTCCTCCACTACCCAGTTCAATCTCCGTCTCCACATGGATACATGAAAGAACAGATAGCAACTAACAATATTGAATTAAGGAACTTCC
This sequence comes from Anolis apletophallus, assembly GCA_030556195.1. Taxonomy (NCBI): domain Eukaryota; kingdom Metazoa; phylum Chordata; class Lepidosauria; order Squamata; family Anolidae; genus Anolis; species Anolis apletophallus. The sequence goes on along the minus strand of JARBWK010000006.1, from coordinate 138,405,435 downwards.
TGCCCAAGAATGCCATAGAGGGCATTTTCTAGGCCCTCCAGTGCAAAATAGATAAATGAAATAGTGGCTACCAGTCCTCCAGATACAAGGGCTGTACTGTATATGGTCTGAATATTGCACTGCTGACATTGAATCAAAGATGGCCATGCAAGAAGATGCGTTGGAGAAGGGAGGGACAACTTCCAGCACTCCTGAAATGATTGAACAACAGCTCTCATTATGGAAATTGGTGCCCCACAACATCTGGAGGACTCCACCCTTGCTTAGATCTTAAAGCTCATAAAAGAGAACTTGTAGATGGTTGTATCACAATTGTGACCATAGTAGCAAGACTAACAAAGGCAACAATTCGATGCCGAAACACAGTATAAATACAATATAAAACCAAAAACATTGAGCATTAAAATACATTAAAATACAACTAACATTAATACATCATATACATTCACTTAAGTTAAAAACAGTGTTTCGTCCATAATAGGAGCATTGAGCCATATGCATCAACTTGCCATTACAATCAATCCAAAGTGCTGTATTGTGCTAATGTGCAAACGCCTGCTCCCATAGCCAAGATTTCACTTTTTTCCTGAATGCCAGGAGGGATGGGGTTGATCGTATGTCACTTGGAAGTGCGTTCCACAGACAGGGAGCCACCACCCAGAAGGCCCTATCTCTCGTTTCCACCAACTGCGTTTGAGAAGTCGGTGGGAGCGAGAGCAGGGCCTCCCCGGATGATCTTAGATTCTGAGGTGGGACGAAGCAACAGATGCGTTCGGACAAGTAAGCTGGGCCAGAACCATATAGACCTTTAAAGGTCAAAACCAGCACTTTGATTTGAGCTCGGAAATGGACAGGCAGCCAGTGGAGCTGACACAACAGGGGGGTGGTCCCCTAGCAAAGGACTTCATCCATTCAATTGATACTCTAGGTCTCTCACTAATGGAATCCGGCCCCACACACCAGGCCGGACACACCTTAGACCTAGTCTTCGGATATGGGCTAAAGACTATACCACAAGCAACAACGAAGGTCCCCTGGTCAGACCACTTCACCCTGAAGGTTAACATCGAAATCCCTCTGCCACCAAGGACAGATCCAGAACCTATCCTGGCGCGGCAGAAGAGACTCATGGACCCTACCAGATTGGCGTCGGCCTTAGAGTCCGTGGAAGTCCCTGGAGGTACCCTTAACGATCAAGTAGAAAGGTGGAATGCAGCCCTGTCTAAGGCTATCGACCAAATAGCCCTAAACGCCTCTTCCGACCACGCAGATTCCGCTCCCGTGGTTCACTGAAGAACTGCGGTTACTGAAGCGCAAACGGAAACAACTGGAGCGCCTGGCGGCGGAAACCTAGCCAGACATCAAGAACAGCCTACAGAACCATGCGCAAGCCATACGAGCGGGCTACCAACGAGGCAAAGAACCTTCATAACACCGCCCGAAGAACAGCTGCTAGTACGCCCCCAGCGCAGATCTTCAGGATCGTCCGAGATATGGTCACTACTAATCCACAGCCAAAACCAGGGACACCCCAGCCATCTCAGCAGAGGAATTCGAGGAATTCTTCATAGAGAAAATCACCGCTCTTCGGCTAGACCTGCCATCCGTGCCCGATGATACGAGTGAGAGGGTAAAAGGACCACATACACCAACTAACCAGAAATTTGACCACTTCAAAGCTCTGGACCTGGAAGCAGTCAAGAAAATCATCTCCACAGCACGGGCAACTACCTGCTCCACGGACCCTTGCCCTTCCCATCTAGTTAAGGACTGCGCAGAGGAGCTCTCGGTCCCCCTGATGCAGATAATAAACCACTCCCTGGAGCAGGGAATCTTCCCGGATGCCCTGAAAGAAGCCTTGGTCCGCCCACTCTTGAAAAAAAAAAGCCAACCTGGACCCTGCGATGCCAGCGAACTACCGTCCCGTCTCAAACCTCCCGTTTCTCAGTAAGCTGATCAAACGCGCAGCAACCCAGCTACAAAACTTCCTTGAGACCTCAGATGGCTTGGACCCCTTTCAATCAGGGTTTCACCCCGGGCACGGGACCGAGACCGTCCTGGTGGCCATCTCGGACGATATCCGCTGCCAATTAGACAAGGGAGGCTCAGTAGTTCTGGTACTATTGGACCTTACCGCTGCATTCGACACGGTGGACCACGACCTGCTGACACGACAACTTGCCACCATAGGGATACAAGGAGCAGCTTTAGCTTGATTAGTTCCTTCCTGCGCGGACGTAGCCAGCGAGTTGAATGGCTAGGCCAAACTTAGGAAATCTTTCCTCGAAAGCGGAGTACCCCAGGGCACCATATTATCACCAACGTTGTTCAACATCTATGTCCGGCCTTTGGCTGGTATAGCCCGGAGCTTCTCGGCCTAGGGTGCTACCAATATGCCGATGACACTCAGCTCCTGCTGAAGCTGGAGCCTGGCGCAACTTCGGTGCCCGAAAACTTCACTCGAGGTCTGGAAGCAGTAACAAAATGGCTCCGTGCCCACAAACACGGTTACATCACGGCTGGATTACTGTAACGCCTTATATGTGGGTCTGCCCCGGTCACTAACCCGCAGGATCCAGATTGTGAAGAACGCGGCCGCCAGGCTTCTCACAGGAACATCGATGAGATGCCACATTACACCATCCTGCAGCGCCTGCACTGGCTGCCCGTTGAGTATAGAGCCTTACATAAGACCTTGACCTTGGCTTTCAAAGCCCTACGGGGCCGGGGCCCAACATACTTAAAGGACCGCTTGCTGATGCCTGCCTACTCAAGGACACCGCGGCCGGCAAACAAGAACCTCCTTTGCGTCCCGGGCGTGAAAGAGGCCCACCTGGGGCCACGAGACGGAGATCGTTCTACAATGTGGCCGCCGTTCTCTGGAACTCGATGCCACCGGACCAGAGAGCCTCCCTCGACCTGCCCCAGTTCCTGACCGCTCTAAAGACCTGGCTATTTAGGAAAGCCCATGGTTAATGCAGAACCAGGAACTCAACTACCGAGCCTGGCCCTTGCATTTAACCCCTAAATATTTTAATCTAATTTTTAATATTTTTAATATTTTTAATTGTTGAATTGCTATGTGTAAGTCGCCCGGAGCACTAACGTGGAGGGCGACTCAGAAATAATAAAGTCAGTCAGTCAGTCAGTCAGTCAGTCAGTCAGTATGCTCCCTGTATGTAGCTCCAGTTAGTAATCTGGCTGCCGCCCGTTGGGCTAACTGCAATTTCCGAACTGTCTTCAAAGGCAGCCCCACGTAGAGTGCGTTGCAGTAATCTATTCGGGATGTGACCAGAGCGTGGACGACCATAGCCAGATCAGACTTCCCAAGGTACGGGCGCAGCTGGCGCTCGAGTCTTAACTGTGCAAAAGTTCCCCTGGCCACCGCCGAGACCTGGGTTTCCAGGCTCAGCAATGAGTCCAGGATCACTCCCAGACTGTGAACCTGCGTCTTCAGGGGGAGTGTAACCCCATCCAACACAGGCTGTAACCCTATGCCCTGTTCGGCCTTACGACTGACCAGGAGGACCTCTGTCTTGTCTGGATTAAGTTTCAATTTGCTAGCCCTCATCCAGTCCGACACAGCAGCCAAGCACCAGTTCAAAGTCTGCACAGCCTCCTTAGTGACACAGGTGGAAAGGAGTGTCAGATCTGGACATCATCTGCGTGCAGATAACACCTTACTCCGAAACTCCGAATGATCTCTCCCAACAGTTTCATGTAGATGTTAAATAACATCGGGGACAGTACTGAACCCTGAGGGACTCCACAAGACAACGGTTGTGGAGCCGAACAGGTGTCACCCAATAACACCTTCTGGGTACGACCCTCCAAGAAGGATTGGAGCCACTGCAGAGCAGTACCCCCAAGCCCCATTTCTGCAAGGTGACCCAGAAGGATACTGTGGCCAACGGTATCGAAAGCCGCTGAGAGGTCCAGCAGAACCAACAGGGACACACTCTCCCTGTCGAATTCCCGGCATAGATCATCTACCAAGGTTGTTTCAGTACCATGTCCCAGCCTAAAGCCAGACTGTGCCAGATCAAGATAATCAGTGTCTACCAAGAACCCCTGGAGTTGCGAAGCCACCACACGTTACATGACTTTGCCCAAATAGGTATAGTTATAAAGGCACTTCCCACTTCATTAAGTATAGTGATAAAAGCAAGATTGATCCTGGATCAGTCATTTTGTCTCCACCTCAACTATTACAAAGGGGGAAGGAAAGCTACGTGTACTTCTGAGTCCACTGAAGGAAAGGATATGGAACCATTAGGCAATTTCAGGTCACTGGCATACGCTGCAGCCTTTCCTATTGGGTAGTGATTTAGAGCTTAGATGGCCATGCTGCTGAGGTACATTAACATTAACAAGAGCAACTGCAGTTGCAGCAACATTACTGATATGAGTAACAAGGTACTGAGGGAAAACACAGAAAGCCAAGCTAATTGCTAAGAGCTCCAAATGATCCCTCAAGACTTGGGGGGGTGGGGGTGGCAAGTGCAGTTCAATAGAAATGAAACAGATGGAAAGCTGCACACTGGAGCTATGAAACAGATTTGTATCTCTGAGAACTGCTGAGGGCTTCTGGAAGCTGTAGTCCAAAAAGTGACTTTTCCGAGCTCTACTTTTCATTTACACGGAGGGAACTCCGAGCAAAAAAAGACATTTTGCAGTTGCCGAACCTGTGAAAAAAGAAGACTACCACACAAGGTGTAATTAAGGAAAGGACCAACAATGATCAAATGACCAATTTGATCACTGCAACAAAATTGTTAACATCCTCAAAATGGGGGATATGCATATATCAATAATTGAAGATTATATATTGAAGATCTTTGAAATGTCAGAAATTGGTAAGTTATCTATTTTAATGACTGAGAAGCCTTTGGATATTTTTAAATACACTTTTTTTTACATTTTAATGAAAAAGAAAAGAAAGAATACTCATGGATTTGGAATAATAATTTTTTATGCTATTTATTTATCATGTCAGAAGTGAATTGAGAATGCAGTCATAATGTATAGAAAAACCGCAAACAAAGTTAAAAACTTGGCATTATACAAAATTTCCTTTGACCAGAAGCTGGCCACTTTGAGTGCCTCTGGTGTCGCTGAAAGAAGGTCCTCCATTGTGCATGTGGCAAGGCTCAGGCTGAATTGTAGTAAGTAGTATGTGATTTGCTCTTCTCCACACTCGCATGTCGTGGACTCCACTTTGTAGCCCCATTTCTTAATATTGGCTCTGCAGCTCGTGGTACCAGCACAGTCTGTTCAGCGTCTCCCATCTTCTGTGTGCCCAGGGGGAGAGTTTCTCATCTGGTATGAACCATGGATTGAGATTCCGGGTTTTAACCTGCCACTCTTGCACTCTCACTTGCGGAGGTGTTCCTGCAAATATCTCTGTAGATCTTAGGAAGCTATTTCTTAAGGCATTGGCTTGCTGGCTGATATCTGAACAGAGGGTGGGCCGGAGATGTCAATGATTTGGCCCTTTCATTCATGCTACTTTCCGATGGATGTCAGGTAAACCAGCTAAACAGTATAATTTCTCCAGCGGCGTAGGCATCCTGTGACAATGCGGCAAGTCTCATTAAGAGCCATATCCACTGCTTTAACATGGTGAGATGTATTCCACACTGGGCATGCATACTCAGCAGCAGAGTAGAAAAGTCCAAGGGCAGATGTCTTCACTATGTCTGGTTGTGATCCCCAGATTGTGCCAGTCGGTTTTCGTATGATACGTATTATTTCTAGCACCCATTTTTTGCTTGATATTCAAGCAGTGCTTCTTATAATTCAGAGCATTGTTTTTATGGTTACAAGGTAGAATTTTATCAGGTGTAAGAAAAGTATAAAATATTGTTACATTTATGTCATCGACGAGGATGATGAAAAGTCAACTTTAAAAATGACTTGTGTTGTTTGTTTGAGTGTTTGTGCTGGGTAGTAAGTAGGTGATTATATCTATTTTATGTTGGTGTTCTTTCTTTCTTTCTTGCATGTATATATGTGTGTGTGGATTGCAGTGTGCAGCATTTTCTTTGATAAATTAAATAATATCAGCAGCCAGGTTGCTTACTAGAGTGGGGTTCAGGGAGCGTACAACCCACCTATTACAACAACAACAACGGCTGCCTGGCGACTACCAAGCACAATTCAGAGTGCTGGCTTTAACCTATAAAGCCCTAAATGGTTCCAGCCCAGTTTACCTGTCTGAACAAATCTCCCTCTACAAACCACCAAGGATATTGAGATCATCCGGGGAGGCCCTGCTCTCGGTCCCACCTTCTTTGCAGGAACTAATGGTGGGGACGAGAAACAGGGCCTTCTCCATCGTGACCCTTCGGCTGTGGAATGCCCTCCCCAATGAAATTGGATCAGCCCCCTCCCTCTTGGCCTTTCATAAAAAACTCAAAACCTGGCTGTGGGATCAAGCATTTCAGCAGTAGATGTAGCAACTAGGAAGAAATTGTTTTAAAATGACTGACTATGGACTGACCTGGACCATGAGTTTGAACTGATGGACTGTCTTAAATTGAATGTACATAAGTGTTTTAATTGCTGTTTTAATTGTGATATTTTACTTGTATATTGCTGGCATCTAGTGGTTATTATTTATTTATTATTAACTTTATTTATACCCCGCCACCATCTCCCCAAGGGGACTCGGGGCGGCTTACATGAGGCCAAGCCCAATAACACACAATAACAACGCAACAGAAAATATAACCAATACAATCAATAAAACTCAAACATAAGAAGTAACAGACAATTTAAAACTATTTCAGGCGGGCCAAATGTAAATATTAAAATTTTAAAATAAATAAACACTGGGTGCGGACAGAGGTAGAATGTATATAGCAGGAAGGTTCAAAGGGCAATGTGGGCAGACAACCCAACAGGTAATTAAAGTGCTTCTGAGGACATTTGCAGAGATTGAACACAGCAGGGCGTTATTTACTTTATTCAGGGAAGGCACATTTGAATAGCCATGTCTTCAGGCTCCTCCTAAAAACTGCCAAAGTGGGGGCTTGTCTAATATCCTTGGGGAGTGCGTTCCAGAGTCAGGGGGACACTACAGAGAAGGCCCTCTCCCTCGTCCCTACCAAACGCGCCTGCGAAGGCGGTGGGAGCGAGACTAGGGCCTCTCCAGATGTTTGAAGAGATCACCTGGGTTCGTAGACAGAAATGCGGTCCAAAACCATTCAGGGCTTTGTAGGTAAGAACCTGCACCTTGAATTGGGGCTGGAAGATGAACGGCAGCCAATGGAGCTCCTTAAACAGTGGGGTTGACTGCTCCCTGTAAGTCACTCCAGATAACAACCTGACTACCGCCCATTGGACCAATTGAAACTTCCAGGCCGTCTTCAAGGGCAGCCCCACATAGAGTGCATTACAGTAATCCAACCTGGAGGTGACTAAGGCGTGGACCACCGTGGCCAGATTCGACTTCACGAGGTACGGTCGCAGGTGGCGCACGAGTTTTAATTGTGCAAAGGCCCTCCCAGCCACCGCTTCAAATGTTAGCAATGAGTCTAGGAGGACACCCAAGCTGCGGATCTGTGACTTCAGGGGGAGTGCAACCCCATCCAGCACAGGTTGCCACCCTATACCCCGATCCAGCTTGCGATTGACAAGGAGGACCTCTGTCTTGTCAGGATTGATCTTCAGCTTATTCATCCTCATCCAGACAGTCACAGCAGCCAGGCACTCATCCAATACCAGAGGGGCTTCCTTGGAATTAGGCGGAAAGGAGTAGTAGAGTTAGGTGTCATCTGCATAGAGATGCCATCCATCTCCAAAACCCCGGATGACCTCTCCCAGTGGTTTCATGTAGATGTTAAAATGGTTGCTTTTTGTAAGCCACCCTGAGTCCTGCTCCAGGGATGAGAAGGATGGGATATAAATACTCAAAATAAATAACAATATCATAAAAATTAAGGAAAGGACCCAAAAGGAAATAGCTAATCTTGTTACATTTTATATCAATACTGCAGCTGTTCTTGGGACAGGGTCTGATCCTGGTTGCCATATCTCTAACAGGATATTGTGAAGCTGGAAGAGGCGAAAGGCAACCAAACTGTTCAGGAGGATAGAGCAACTCCATGATGAGAAATGTTTATGACATTTGAAACTTTGAAGGCAGGTGTGGGAGCAACTAAAGAGGCACCTGATAATAGGCTCATAAAATTATGCATGGTGTGGAAGAAGTGAATAGAGTTATTGTTTTTCACCCTGACGGTAACACTAAAACTCAGGGTCATCCAATTAAATTGATTGGCAGGAGATTCATGGCAGTGAAAAGGAAGTTCTTCTTCACACAAAGAGTAATTAATTTATGGAATTTGCTACTGCGAGATGTAATGGTGGCTTGCTGGCTGGGCGGGTAGCTTAGATAGCTTTAAAATGGGATTAGGGAAATTTGTGGAGGATAAGCCTATCAACGGCTATTAGTCACGATGTCTATATGCCACCTCCAGGTTCAGAGGTTCCCTTGTCTCTCAATACCAGCTGCTGCTGCCACTGGGAAGTCAGACAAGACTGGAGCCCTCATGTACTGTCCCTGGGCTTCCCAGAAACATGTGGCAATGGCTCCAGTGGGTAAAGGAACAGCCAGATCACATGGACTACTGACAGTGCTTGGTAATGTTACATTTTTGGACAACAACTTCCAGAATCCCCAAATTAATAACCTTTCTAAATTCTGAGCATTTATTTTATCTAACGTTCTTCTAATTCTTGATTCACATCTACTGTGAAATGCCAAAAGAATCTCTCTCTATCTCTCTCTCGGCATTACTTCGCAAACAAAGATTCAGGAAGGACTCAACCCAATCTTTTTACAAGCGCGTTGATGACTAAAAAGGCCAATCTGAGATGTGCAAGTTCAGTTGCAGAAAGCACAGTAGAAAGTCTCCTTGGGTGATGTTGTTTCCAAGTTGCGGTTCTTTCTGCGTTGTTGTTTCTCTTCGAGACCCATTCGGCGTGTCTTCTCGCAAGAGGCCGCAGCATTGTGGATAGTGCATCTCCATGCCTCCAAATGTGAGGCCAGGGTGGACCATTGTTGGTGATCAATCTGGCCAAGCCTGAGATGTTGTTTCAGGAGTCCTTATCTCTCTTTTTCGGGGCGCCTCTCTTGCGCTGACCCATGGCAAGTTCACCATAGAGTAGTATCTTTGGGAGGTGGTGGTCCTCCATCCTATGGACGTGCCCTGCCCAGCGCAGCTGCGTTCTCAATAGCATGGCCTCAATGCTGGTGATCCCTGCTTGCTCAAGACAGCAACATTAGTCACATGGAAGTTGGAATCTGTCCTTCAAGCCTGTGCAATTGATTTTTCTGGTATGCACAGAATGGCCTCAATCTGCTGGTGGTTCCCTCAGGCTTGCTCAAGACAGCAGCACCATTGAATTTGCATTAGTCACATGGAAGTTGGATGTGTCCTTCAAGCCTGTGCAATTGATTTTTCTGGTGGAGTGCAGCATGCACAGAACTGGCCTCCCCCTTTAAACCAAAGGTTCATCTGCTGGGGCCTAGCACCTGTCTGGCATGGGAGGCCCTTCCGGTGGCTATTATGCCACTGCCAGCATGGCTCACAACTTCATTAGGGTACGCAAGCCTCTCCCCCACTGCAAGGGGGCGCCAATGGAGAATCACAGGCTAAATAAAAGATGGCAGGCCACAAGGGTATCAAAATTGCTCAAACCCCATTATCTGCCATGCAGTAGTCAAATGGTATCCCTTATATTTAATGGAAAAATTAAGGCTTGCTTTTTTGGATTTTTAAAAATATTTGCAAGCCTTGGATGATTTAATCTGTGGATGCAGAATCCACGACTGTCTTTCGGGTGCAGAAACATTTCTCCCTCCCATAGCAAGCTCTCCACTATATCTCTTCCCTCTGCAACTATACAAACTTTGCTACCTCGACAGGTTTATTACTTTATTTCTTCTTTGTGACCAGGAAGGCCATGCACTTGGTCTTAGGTGTAATTAAGAGTAGACTCCTTTCACTTATTCAAAAATTGGACTTGTATTACCTCTGCAGAATAATCAGCCGTTTTCTGAGAAAAGTCACTTAGGGTCAAGGTGGAAATCCCATAACAAAGAACCAAGCAGCCTTCTTCCTTAGCTAAGCAGTTTACATAGACTTCTGAGAGCTGAAATATTAATAAGTCCCATTGCCCCAGATGGCTTTTTATGTACAGATTAGCTACTAATCTGAGGCTGATATCATATAGACCCATTAACTTTCGGTACTGGCTTCCAATACTACAATTAGGTATTGGTGTTTCAGTCAATCCTGGTTTGTTTACTTCTTCTGGGAAGTCAACATGGCACTACAAAAAAGGACAAAGACATTAGTGCTTCTAGAGAAGGAAGAAGGCTGGGGGAAGTATTAAGCACCATTCATCTCCTGTTCCCTTTTCTCTTCTGCAGGCTACAGGCCCCTTCTACACTGCCATATAAAATCCAGATTATCTGCTTTGTACTGGATAATATGGCAATGTAAACTCATATAATCCAATTCAAAGCAGATAATGTGGATTATCTACTGTGATAATCTGGATTATACGGCAGTGTAGAAGGGGCTCTGCAAGCAACACTCTATGCAGACCGCCAAACACTGTTGGACCTCAGCAGTCCTCATTTATAGTCCAGGAGCCAAGACACACAATTCCCACCTATAAACCAAATCCAGATGTTAATCCCAGTTGGAATAGCTATACTCAATCAATAGGGACAACCATAAGGACAACAAGTGTGATGGAGTGGCAGGGACATAAGACTTGGACAACTCGAATTCACATTCAGCCATGAAACTCATTGGGTAATTTTGGATACTACCTCTCAGTCTGACCTATCTGGCTAACCCATGTATTGGCAAACATTGTCCCTCCAGGTGTTTTGGTCTTCAACTCCCACAATTTCTAACAGTTGATAAACTGGCTGGGATTTCTGGGAGTTGATGTCCAAAACACCTGGTGGGCCAAAGATTGTCCATGCCTGGGCTAACCAGATGAGTTTAACCTTCTACAGCATAGCTATCTTAGACAACAACAACATTTCTATCACACCTAAGCAATACTGGCAGGGTATAATGGTGTTTTTGCTACAATACATCTGGAGGGTCCTCCAACAGCACTACCTCTTGGTTGTGATTTTGTGCTCTTGTGCAAGAGGCTCTGCAATGTTTCTGGGGCCTCTCATGCTACACAGGCTTTGGCTGAGTAACCGGGCTAAACGTACCAAACACTGACTGAGCAACAGCAATAGTGGAGCAGGTGACATTGGTGGAGTATCTCTCAAAGGCAATGACAGTGGGACCATAGCAAACAGTTGCTGGTACTGCGAAGAAGGAGGCAACGGTAAATCTCTATTTGAATGTATTTTACCATGAAAACCCTATGATGAGATAATTGCAGATAAAAAGGGGATACTGCCCAAAAATCAAACCCCAGGGTTGAATGGCACTACATTTATTTATTTGTTTGTTTGATTGATTTTATATTCCGCTCCTCCCTGCAGGCTTGGGGCGGTTCACATAGCATACATAAAACAACAATGTGCATAAAATATTAAAATTACATAAAATTATTTCATAATAAAACAACGATCGGCAGGCAATTTAAACTTCCGGTTTTCAATTAAAGGCAAGCCTAAAAAGAGTGGTCTTGCATGCCCTCTGGAAGGGAATAAGATCTGTAATCGCACGGACATCATCTGGAAGTGCGTTCCACAGTACAGGGGCCGCTGCTGAAAAAGCTCGTTGCCTTGTTATGGACAAGTGACAAGAGCGGACTGATGATATGGTAAGCAGATTTTGCTCCTCTGAGCGTAGTGATCTCGGGGGAACATACGGGGTAAGGCGGTCCCTCAGGTACGCAGGCCCTAGACCGTGCAAGGCCTTAAAGGTCAATACCAGCACCTTGAAGACAATTCGGTACTCAATTGGTAGCCAGTGCAATTGCCGCAGGATGGGAGTAATATGCTCCCTCACCGGTGCTCCCACCAGTAAGCGAGCAGCGGCATTTTGCACTAGCTTGAGTTTCCGGATGGTCGACAAGGGAAGGCCAATGTAGAGGGCGTTATAGTAGTCCAGCCTCGAGATGACCGTCACTTGGATCACTGTGGCCAGGTCATCCCTGGACAGGTAGGGTGCCAGTCGCCTATCCTGTCACAGATGGGAAAACGATGTTTTGCAGACCATGAAGACCTGGGTCTCCATGGACAGCAATGGAGCCACCAGGGCACAACACAGAAGTACAAGTAGTACTGCGGATTATAACACAACTGGATACAAGCTGAAAGGACATTCAGCTGTTGACATGCTCAGAGGTGAAAAGAAAATCCAAAGCTTCACAACATATATTACAGGAATATGAAATGTGAGAAGCACGAATCGGGCAGGGCTGGAAACACTGGTGTACAAAGAAATAAATACATGACAACTTTTTACTGTCCTAGTGCAGGCATGTAGCCGGGGGGCTAGGGGGCTTCAGCCCCGGAAATTCTCAGGATGGTCCGCGAAAAGGCCTTACTGGTACATTATTTAAACTGTTATGTGCATTTAAATCATGATCTGATCACCATGCTCATTATATCCCATGTTAATGGGGTTATTGGGATAACAATACAAAAGGTTTGCTAGGGTAGACCCTCTTCCACCCAGTCTCAGCCCCCCCCAAACCAAACTCACCCCCCAATCAAAATCCTGGCTACGGCCCTGTCCTAGTGCATAACTTGTATTCAAGACAAGCTACTTCCAGGAAAGAAAATGGAACATAATAGTTATATTTTTATCATACTATCTATTTAACCCTTATACTGAACATATCATATGTAAAACAGTATGTGTGGAAAGAAGGAAATGTAAAAATTGGAGGAAGGAACATCACCAGATATGAAGGCAACACCATACTGCTAGCAGAAAAATAAAATAAACTTGGAAGGATTACTTAAGAAAGTCAAGGAATAAAGTGCAACTTTTAGAAAACAAATATGACCACAGATAATTTATAAAACTTCAAAGTTGTTTACTTTAGATGATTAAAACACTGAAATAATTCAAAATGTTTAATATCTTTGCTAGACACTAATCAGAATGGAGACCGCAGCCAAGAAATCAGAAGACTACGACTTAGAAGGAACTAGATAAAATTCTGAAGTACAAAGATATATAATTGAATATTACTTTTAATAGAGTCTGTGCAATCATATTTCCCATTTCCCTGTATGGTCGTAAAAGCTGTTTAGTGAAAAAAAAACTCATAGGAAAATCCACTCATTTGTAACGTGTTGCTGGAGAAGAGTTCTAGGGGTGCCATGGGCAGCTAAAAAGACTGATTGCTGGGTCCTAGAGCAAATTAAGCTGGAACTTTCCCTAGAAGCTGACTAAATTAGTATGTCAAACTTCTGAACATATTATGAAAAGACAAGACTCAGTAGGAAAAAAGCAATAATGCTTGGAAAGGTAGAAGCCAGTAGGGAAACAGGAAGACTACATTACAGATGGGAGGACTACAACAGGGAAAGCCACCTCCCTGAGTCTGCAAGATCTCAGCACAGCTGTTGATGATAAAGTGACTCTGAGGTCTTTCAGTCATATGACCACCAAAAATCAAAGTTAGCTTGGAAACAGTTAACAATAACATGTAAAGCAGTGGTTCTCAACCTTCCTAATCCCGCGACTCCTCATGTTGTGGAGACCCCCAACCATAAAATTATTTTCATTGCTACCTCACAATTGTCATTTTGCTACTGTTATGAATCGTCATGTAAATATCTGATATGCAGGGTGTGTTTTCATTCAATGGAACAAATTTGGCACAAATACCCAATACGCCCACATTTGAATACTGGTTGCATTTGGGTGTGGGTGCGTGTATGTGTGTGATGTCGTTTGGGAGTTGTAGTTGCTGGGATTTATAGTTCACCTACAATCAAAGATCATTCTGAACTCCACCAATGATGGAACTGGACCAAGCTTGGCACACAGGACTCCCATGACCAACAGAAAATACTGGAAGGATTTGGTGGCCATTGACCTTGAAGTCTGGAATTGTAGTTCGCCTCCATCCAAAGAGCACTGTGGACTCAAACCATGATGGATCTGTACCAAACTTGGCACTGATACTCAATATCCTCAAATGTGAACACTGGTGGAGTTTGGGGGAAATTGACCTTAACATTTGGGAGTTGTAGTTGCTGGGATTTATAGTTCACCTAAATCAATGAGCATTCTGAACCCTGCCAATGATAGAATTGGGCCAAACTTCCCTCATGGCCAACAGAAAATACTGTTTTTTCAGATAGTCTTTGGCAACCCCTCTGACAGGTCCTCATGTCATGTCTTGACCCCAGGTTGAGAAACACTGATGTAAAGGGTTCAAGCTTGCAAACGGCTGGGGCACATCACCCTTTCTATAATTCAGCATTTCATCAGCAAAAGAAAGTTATATGAAGTTATTATAGAGGACTGTAAAAAGCATTAGCATGATGATCCCTTGCCATGATGAAGCACCTTGAAAATGTGAAAGTCATTTTACTAATTTTAAAAAAGCTTTTACAAGTACTTCACTTCCTGTATGTGATCTTACTTAGACAGCTCTTCAAAACAGCATTTTTAGAAATTTAAGAATTGAGACAAGGATTTCAAAATAGCATATTAGAACATTAAGAAATGAGATATTGAGTCAAGAACCTACCATCTCCCAAATTCCTGCAACACTTTTGTATCACTTCAAACTATTTGCCCCCCCCCCTTTTTTTGAAGCACTTGCAAGCCCACACACTCTCCACTCAACCATGGGGCTACAGATCTCCCGCTTGCTTCATTCATTTAAAGGAGTAGTCACATCTTTTATAGCCAAAGAGTAGCAGGGCATATCTCCAGGCCCGGATTACCCATAAGGCCACCCTAGGCCATGGCCTTGGGCGGCACTTTTGGGGGGGCAGCACATCCGGACCACCCCCCGAAAAATTTTTAAAATCCCCCAAAAATAAAAAAAATCATTTTTTTAAAAAAGGGGCGCATGCCCGGCCGCCCCTCCCTTTGCTCTGCTCCCCTCAGCTCTGCTTTAGGAGGGAGGGAGGATCGGCTCCGCCCCACCTCCTCGCCGGCGCGGAGCCAATCCACCCTCCCTCCTAAAGCCGGCCTGAAAAGGGCGTGACGACGCAAGGGAGGAGGGCCGGCGGCATGAATTCTCTCCGCCTACTCCTCCCTGCCTGGCGACGCCAAGCCAGGGAGGCGGAGAGAAGCCAAGCCGCCACCCCTCCTCCCTTGCGTCGTCACGCCATGCAAGGAGAAGCCGTGCTGCTGGCCCTCCTCCCGTGCGTCGTCACGCCACGCAAGGGAGGAGGGGCGGTGGCGTGGCTTCTCTCCGCCTCCCTGGCTTGGCGTCGGCAGGCAGGGAGAAGCCATGCCGCCGACCCTCCTCCCTTGTGTTGCGTCAGCCCCGCCGAAAAGGGGTGGGCGGCGCGCAGGACGCGCGGCGGGAGGGCGCCTCTTTCTCCTCCTCGCCGTGCCCTCCTTCCTTCAATCCGGCGAGGGGGCGGGGGAGAGGAGGGGCGGAGCCGGGGGGAGGGGCGGAGCCGGGGGAGGGGAGGGGCGGAGCCGGGGAAGGGGTGGAGGCAGACCCTTTGGCCTTGGGCGGCAAAAGGGCCTGATCCGGGCCTGCATATCTCTCAGTGCTATCATGTTCAAAGCAAACATTTGGATACTATGGCTGCTAAGGTGGGACAAGTGAAATAGTGGCACAGCACAGATGGCCACAAATGTTCATACTGAATTTAAGTTAAATCAATGGCCATTAAAAAAAACTTAACAGTGTAAGAGGTTTTCTAGATTGTGTTGGGATGTGGCATGTAGCCTCTTTTTATATTTACCTCTTTTTCTGTCAAAGAGCGTCAATGGGCAGGATGGGCTCTCTAGCCTTTTGGCAACCATCCTAGGAGAAGGAAAACTTTAATTTCAAACCCGGGCAGATGGTGCTTGTCTAACCCTGTAAGCTCAACCATCTAAAAGAAGGAAACTCAAACCAAACCTACGACCTGAGGATCTCGCTACCACTGTCCAAGCTTGCTAGGCCCCGGCAGACGAACCTTTGGTTTAAGGGTGAGGACAGTTCTGTGCACACTGTGCTCCACCAGAAAGGTCCATTGCACAGGCTCAAAGGACACAGCCAACATCTGATATATTTATTTATTTCCAACATTTCTACCCCGCTCTACTCAACCCCCGAGGGGGGACTCAGAACGGCCTAACAAAAGGCACAATTTGATGCCCACACAGTAAAATACAATATAAAAACCGAAAACATTCAGCATTAAAATACATTAAAATACAATTAACATTAAAACATCACATACATTCACTTAAGTTAAAAACAGTGTTCCGTCCATAACAGGGGCATTGAGCCATCTCCATCAACTTGCCCTTACAAATCCACTCCAAAATGCTGCATTGTGCTAATGCGCAAATACCTGGTCCCACAGCCAGGACTTCACTCCTTTCCTGAATGCCAGGAGGGATGTGGTCGATCGTATGTCGCTTGGGAGCACGTTCCACAGACGGGGAGCCACCATCGAGAAGGCCCTCTTTCTCGTCCCCACCAACTGCGTTTGAGAAGTTGGCGGGAGCGAGAGCAGGGCCTCCCGGGACGATCTTAAATTACAAGATGGGACGTAGAGGCTGATGCGTTCAGACAAGTAAGCTGGGCCAGAACCGTATAGAGCTTTAAAGCACTTTGAATTGAGCTCAGAAGTGGACAGGCAGCCAGTGGAGCTGACACAACAGGGGGGTGGTACCATCTCAGAGCCACTTTGGATTGGTGATCTCAATTTTGTTCTTGATGTTTTTTCCCACTAGGATGTTGTGACATTATTACAATATTTGTAATAATTTTGTGCATAAATTGTATATGTACACTGAACCAAAGGTGTCAATATCTCAATTACCCATGTGGACAATTTTGGATTTTGCAGTATTCTGGATTTCAGAATTCCAGATAGGACATGCTCAGTATGTACTCTTTTTGTGTTGGTCCATAGTCTACATCGGTGTTTCCCAACCAGTGTGCCGGGGCACACTAGTGTGCCGTGAGCGATCATCAGGTGTGCCGTGGGAAATTGGGACCTCCAGGAGTGGGGGGGGGGGAGAGAGTCTAGTGTGTTGAAGTATAAAAACCATAAGAAACATACCTTGATAAAGGCACAAAATTACAAACACCCCCTCCCCACCCATTGTCTACTTGGTCTCTCCCTCTCCATGCATTGGGAAGGCCCGCCTCCCTTTCCCCAAGTAGAGACCTCCTCTTGCCTCCTGGGGGTTCTGTGTGGGAAGTTTGGCCCAGTTCTATCATTGGTGGGGTTCAGAATGCTCTTTGATTGTAGGGGAACTATAAATCCCAGCAACTACAGCTCCCAAATGTCAAGGTCTATTTCCCCTGAACTCCATCTGCGTTCATATTTGGGCATATTGAGTATTCATGCCAAGTTTGGTCCTGATCCAACATTGTTTCAGTCCACAGTGCTCTCTGGATATAGGTGAACTACAACTCCAAAACTCAAGGTCAATGCCCACCAAACTCTTATAGCATTTTCTCTTGGTTATGGGAGTTCTGTGTGGGAAGTTTGTGTCTTTCTGCCATTCCTGCCAGGATATCTATGTTGTGTTCATCGAAACAGGCCCAGGTTTCACACTGAGTGTAAACATACATTTTAAAACATATTAACTATATGTATTACTGTGTTAGAGTGTCATTTTGTGTCATTTTGGTTGGTGGTGTGCCCCAGGATTTTGTAAATGTAAAAAGTGTGCCGCAGCTCAAAAAAGGTTGGGGAACACTGGTCTACATCCCTCAAAGTATAGGAAGTGCCCAACGTCCTGCTCTGCTAGCAGAGGTGGGGGTGGGGGGAGGCTGCCAAAACTTTCACAAACTTGGTGCTGACTCTGGAGATCTTCCGTGAAGCAATGGATTTGTTGCTAGAGCATTTATGCTGCCTGGCTCCACTTGCGCTCCAGCAGAATCACCTTGCTGGACAACACCTCTCAGAATTCTGCAGCTTGCAGAGCCACTTTGCAGAGGTCTGGCTCAGCCTATACCATTATACAGCTGCTCCGAGCCCCCGGGGAGTGGTGACCTATAAATTTGAAATAATAATAAAAAAATACTCTCTAATATTAGAGACACCACCGGCTATTATGCCTCTCATGAGTTCCAACTCTGAAAGAAAACCAAACACAGGTAGCAATATCCCCTGATCCTTTGCATTGTTCAAGATAGGAGAGTATTTTTCCAGGTCTTTATTTTGTAATGTAACTCTTTGTGAAAGGTCTTTAGAGGCCTCAGAAACATGCCAACATATTTAAAATGAAGGAAATTAGAATTGCCTGCATTGTCTGGATTCATAATTGCCACTGCTCACCCCGCATTTCCCTCTGCAAATGAGAAATAATCTCTTTGTTAAGAGACTCCAAACGAACATGAACTCTATATTTGTGCTGCCAGCCACCTTGAGTATGATGACAGATGTTCAGAACAGATTTTTCTTCTGCTGGCAGAGACACCCTGGTGGCATCATCCCCCCCACTGTGCCACCCTCCAGAGCTGCACCATAGAAACAGCCACCCACCCACATCCTCCAGGGCATCTGTTCCCTGAGAGGCGGCAAGCTCCTTAGCCTCATTGCCTATCCTGGGAAGAGGCCAGTTGATTTGCAGAAGCTCCCTGGTGATGTGAGAAGCTGCCTGTCAGCGGGGCCTCCAAGGGCAAAGCCTCTGTTTGTTTGCAAGCAGAAGACCACAAGGCTCTCATTTGTTCTTCCACACAGTTTCTAACATGCCCTAATAGCAACCTGTTGGACAGTAGGTTGCACTTTTGAACAGTCTTTACAATATTAATGGAAACTATTGATAAAGGGAAATGTGTGTAACCTTCATCAGATGTAGCTTAGTAATCACCACTGACAATATTGGCTGGTTTAGATGAGCTCTGAAATCTGGGAAGGCTGCACTTGCTCAACCCTGTTGTTTTAAATAAGATTTCAGTCAATTATGCCTGTCCCATTCTGACGGAAGACATGATGGATATACAAATGGTCAGGACCATGGAACTGGATGTAACAGTACAGTAGAATCTCGGTCATCCAACATAAACAGACCAGCAGAATGTTGGATTAGCGAAAATGTTGGATAATAAGGAGGGATTAAGGCAGTGTTTCCCAACCAGTGTGCCGTGAGCGATCATCAGGTGTGCCGTGGGAAATTGGGACCTCCAGGAAGGGGGGGAGAGTCTAGTGTGTTGAAGTATAAAAACCCTAAGAAACCTACCTCGATAAAGGCACAAAATTACAAACACCCCCCACCTGTTGTCTACTTGGTCTCTCCCTCTCCATGCATTGGGAAGGCCCGCCTCCCTTTCCCCAAGTAGAGACCTCCTCTTGCCTCCTGGGGGGTTCTGTATGGGAAGTTTGGTCCAGTTCTACCATTGGTGGGGTTCAGAATGCTCTTTGATTGTAGGGGAACTATAAATCCCAGCAACTACAACTCCCAAATGTCAAGGTCTATTTCCCCTGAACTCCATCTACATTCATATTTGGGCATATTGAGTATTCATGCCAAGTTTGGTCCTGATCCAACATTGTTTCAGTCCACAGTGCTCTCTGGATATAGGTGAACTACAACTCCAAAACTCAAGGTCAATGCCCACCAAACTCTTATAGCATTTTCTCTTGGTTATAGGAGTTCTGTGTGGGAAGTTTGTGTCTTTCTGCCATTCCTGCCAGGATATCTATGTTGTGTTCATCGAAACAGGCCCAGGTTTTACACTGAGTGTATAAATATATTTAAAAACATATTAACTATATGTATTACTGTGTTAGAGTGTCATTTTGTGTCATTTTGGTTGGTGGTGTGCCCCAGGATTTTGTAAATGTAAAAAATGTGCCGCGGCTCAAAAAAGGTTGGGAAACACTGGATTAAGGGAAAGCCTATTAAATGTCAAATTACGTTATGATTTTACAAATTAAGCACCAAAATATCATGTGTTACAACAAATCAACAGAAAACGCAATTCAATACACAGTATGGTTATGTAGTAATTAAAGTACTTATGAACTGAGCACCAAAACATCACAATGAATTGAAACAGCTGTGGATCTGGGGCGGGAGGCAAACTGCGTTGGATAATACAGACTGTTGGATGAGCGAAGGTTGGATAAGCGAGACTCTACTGTATATGGTCATAACAACATAAGAACATAAGAAGAGCCATGCTGAATCGGGCCTCAGCCCATCTAGTCCAGCATTCTGTGTCACACAGTGGCCCACCAGTTGTACGCGGGGATCTCGAGCAGAAGGAAGGGCAAAACCCTCACCTGCTCCCGACCCCCCACAACCAGTACCTGGGGAAAATCCTGCCTGCCTCCATCAACACAGAGGTGGCACTTGGATGTCCATTTCAGTAACTACTGATTCCCTTGGTATCCATGAATCTGTCTAATCCTGCCTTGAAGCTGTCCAGGCTGACAGCTGTCACAACCTCCTCTGGAAGTGAGTTCCATAACCCAATGACCCTCTGGGTTTGCTACAGCGGCGCGGCCGGTGTGGCGGCGCCCTTCCCAGAAGATGGCGCCCTTCCCAGAAGTTGGCGCCCTAAGCGGCCGCTTACTTCGCGTATACGTCGGACCGCCCCTGGTGCCATGGCACACCTGTTGGGAAACACTGGTTTAACCAACGGCACCACCGGGGGCTCCAAGAATATTTCATCACATTGATTTTTAAAAGACACAGTAAAGCATGCCAGCGATCACAAAACAAATGCTTCCAGTGCTAAAGGGAAAGCATGGGGTCAGGCATGTAGCCGGGGGCTAAGGGGCTTCAGCCCCCCAAATTCTCAGAGACAAACCTAGGTGAAATGGTTAAAAAAACCCACTCTCATTGGAAAGACACAGCAACTTTGAGTGTGAAACAGTAGCTATATCTTTTTTTTACCAGGAACCTAATTTTAACCAGCAACTTCTGTGTATATGTGCCTTCAAGTAATCTGTTGACCTAAGGTAATTCTATGAGTTTTCTTAGACAAGGAATACTCAGGATGCATCCACATCAGGCATGGGCAAACTTCAGCCCTCCAGGTGTTTTGGACTTCAAAAATATTGGAAATATGAGAAACATTGGGACATATTTCCATTTGTAGTGGTTTTGAAAAGAAAAAGGCCCAGAAATATTGAACTCAGTATGTAGGATGCTGGAAGACATTATTAAGATTAAATTTGTGATGAAACCAGAGTTTTATTTGTTGTGAATGTTGGACGATCAATCAAAAAGACGATTTGGAGACTACTACAATATAAGACAACTACAGCGAGAATCATCTACAGTATCCTAATGGAAGAAAAATGAAGATCTGTGAATTAGCTGAAATGGACAAGCTAACTTTTATTGATTAAGGAAAAATCTTTGACAGACTTCAAAGAAGACTGGGACTTGTTTATTACTTTTTCAAAATGTTAGGAGCAAATGTCATTTGTAGGGTTTATGAATTAGATGAATGTTACTAAAAGCAGAAGTGCTGTTCTATAGTACTATCTAAAGCAGTGTTTCTCAACCTGGGGGTCGGGACCCCTGGGGGGGTCGCGAGGGGATGTTAGAGGGGTCGCCAAAGACCATCAGAAAAGACAGTATTTTCTGTTGTTCATGGCGGCTCTCTGTGAGAAATTTGGCCCAATTTTATCATTGGTGGGGTTCAGAATGCTCTTTGATTGTAGGTGAACTATAAATCCCAGTAACTACAAGTACCAAAGAACATAATCAACCCCAACCCCCCAAATATTCAAATATCAAGTCTCTTTTTCCAAACTGTACCAGTGTTCATATTTGGGCCTATTGCCAAGTTTGGTCTACATCCATCATTGTTTGAGTTCACAGTGCTCTCAGGAGAGCACTCAGGAGAACTACAACTCCAAAACTCAAGGTCAATGCCCGTCAAACCCTTCCAGCATTTTCTATTGGTCATGGGAGTTCTGTGTGCCAAATTTGGTTCAATTCCATCATTGGTGAAGTTCAGAATGCTCTTTGTTTGTAGGTGAACTATAAATCCCAGCAACTACAAGTCCCAAAGAACATAATCAACCCCACCCCACCCCAAATATTCAAATGTGGGCACATCGAGTATTTGTGCCAAATTTGGTCCAGTGAGTGAAAATACATCTGGCATATCAGATATTTACATTACTATTCATAACAGTGGCAAAATTTAGTTATGAAGTAGCAATGAAAATAATTTTATGGTTGGGGGTCACCACAACATGAGGAACTGTATTAAGGGGTCAACGCATTAGGAAGGTTGAGAAACACTGATCTAAAGGGTGCTCCATTCAGTTATGCCAGCCACATGACCTTGGAAGTGTCTACAGACAGCACTGGCTCTTCGGCATAGAAAACGAAATGAGCACCACACCCCAGAGTCAGACACGACTGGACTTCATGTCAGGGGAAAACCTTTACCTTTTACCTAAAGGGGATAGAAAAAATAAGGGGAGGTGGGAAATTAACATGTAGTGAGTATGGGCCCTTCCACAGAGTCCTATATTGCAGAATATCTAAGCAGAAAATCCCACATTATCTGAGTGTGTACTCAGATAACCCAGTTCAAAGCGGACATTATGGCGTTTTCTGCCTTGATATTCTGGGATATAGGGCTGTGTGGAAGGGCCCTATGAGGTTTGTAGAATTACCGTATCTGTTTGTAGGTTGGTATTGTAACTCAGACGCCAATAGAGCCAAGCCCAGAAGTAAAAAGGGGTAACAAAAAGGTTTATTTTACAAGGAATGGGAATTGGACTAACAAAAACCTAGCCAAATTGGCAAAAACCTACAAAAACCCAAGGGAAGCCCAAAAAAAACCACTGCAGGAGAAGCCAAAACAAACACAGGGACGTCCTCTCCAACGTCATTCATGTGATGATCCAAAAAGTGAATTCTCTAACCGGTCCGAAGTCAAAGGGCAGGAGAATGATGGAGGAAAACGAGGAGACAGTCCAAGGTCTGACAGGAGAGAAGATCCAATGGAGTCAAACCCTGCCACTAGGAACACACAGCTGTAGCTGGATAAAAAACAGAACATTGAAACCCAACCCCCCCCCCACCGTTCCCAACTGCAGCCAGAGCCCCAAAAAGAGGCAGAGTAAAAAATCTTAACTCACAAGTAGTCAGGAACACGATACCAGGTAACAGGATGCCAAGATAAACAGGACACCAGACACAACTCCTTGCCTGCCACAAGGATTCCTATCCCAAGCTCATAATTTATACTCTAAAGATCAGACTCATCTGAGTCACACCCTTCCAGCTCAGGCGAAGCAGCTGCATTCCTCTCAACAGCTGACACCTTTTAAGCGTCTCTCCAGGTCTCCCAGCGTTTCTCAAAACTTAGTGTTTCCCAGTCATTCCCAGAAGTTACAGAGGGCCAATCTTTGTCACTGTCAAACCCCATAAATGTGTCACTACTGGAGTCAGCATTACATGCATCCTGAACCAGAGTCCAATCTAGCTCAGTATCACTCTCTTCTGACTCCAGTTCCACATCTCCAGGAAAACCCTCAAATGACTCTGAATCTGTAGGAGCAGTAAATACCTGCCGAATTCTTTTCCTCTGCTCTAACTCATCAGTGCTAGAATTGCTTGCAGTTCTCTTTCTGCTGACCCCAGCGTCTGAGGTCTCATCAGCCCCTCCCAACTGCATGCTGCTCCCAGCTGAAGATAACTCAGCTTCTACTACAACACTGCTATCAGGCGACGCCGAGGGCTGACTTACAACAGGTATAGTTTGTACAGTATATTCATGCTAATGTAGGTAGGTGATTTATTGATGCATTTGCTTTTGAGACAGGTCTGTGGTATGTTGTAGTGACTAGTTAACTGTAAAGTTTCAGTAACATATAAAACATCTGGGGGCTTGTATTATTTTTGCTCTTTTATTTTGGTTTATTTCTGAATAAAAATTAGCTAAACATACCACATAATATTTCTGGACTTGTTGGACATGCAGCTTTGCACTTCTCTTGCTAGCGTGAGGCCTACCGGTCCTGTCCTCAGCTCATTATTTGTTAAAAGACAGAGAGGGAGCCAGGGAACAAACAATCTGTTCTTATTCTCTGCATTGTTGGCTAGCCTATGGTGTTTGTTTATATACGGTATCTGTATGTAACCCTCTCCATTGGCGCCCCCTTGTTGTGGGGGAGAGGCTTGCGTACACTAATGAAGTTGTGAGCTATGCTGATGGTGGCATAATAGCCACTGGTAGGGCCTCCCATGCTAGACAGGTCACAACCGAAGGGTCTGACAAAGAGCGTCAAAGGGCAGGATGGGCTCTCTAGCCTTTTGGCAACCATCCTAGGAGAAGGAAAACTCTGATTTCAAACTCAGGCAGATGGTGCTCGTCTAACCCTGTAAGGTCAACCATCTAAGAGAAGGAAAATCGAACAAAACCTACGACCTGAGGACCTTGCTGCCACTGGCCAAGCTTGCTAGGCCCCGGCAGGCAAACCTTTGGTTGTAAGGGTGAGGCCAGTTCTGTGTTCGCTGCCCTCCACCAGAAAGGTCCATTGCACAGGCTCGAAGGACACATCCAACCTCCGAATCATCAACGCGCTTGTAGAAAGTGTGGGATGAGTCCTTCCTGAATCTTCATTCGCAAAGAAAAGCCAAGAAGATGTAACCTCATCGATGTGAAGGGTTAAGGGATTTTGAAAAGTATCCTAGAAGCTCTTGTGAGAGAGGGGGCTGTATCTTCCATGCTTGTGTCATTTATTTATCCATCTGCTGTAGTCAGTTGATCTCTAGTATTCCAGTGAAGAGTCAGAAGAAAGCAACACCCACAATAAACAGTGCATGACTTACATGGTCAGAGCAGAATCAGATGTGTGTGCAAAGCTCTGTTCATAGTCAGGAGCCATGGACATGGTGTAGGAAGGGGAAAAGAAGAGATACAAATAGGGGGGGGGGTTGGGTTTCACTTAGAGGAAACATAAAAATAGGGAGGGGGGAGGAGAACCCCAAGACTTTGTTATGTGTATATACAGTATACATTCAGGTCTCCTGTTCACTTATGGTGACGCCCAGAATTTCATAGGGTTTTCTAAGGCAAGGAATACTCAAAGGAGGTTGTGCCAGGTCTGCCCTCTGAAATACAGCCTTTAGCGGCTAGTAATCCTTGGCAATCTCCCATTCAGGCAGTAACCAGGCCTGACCCTGTTTTAGCTTCTAAGATGAGACAAGATCCGATGCCTTCAGGGTATTTGTACAGAATGAGAAAATGAAAAGAAAAGAAAGAAAAAGAAAGCATTGTCTCTACAATGAGAATTGAAAACATTAGTCTTTAAGAAATCCTTCTAAGTTAAATAATTCTGCCTCAAACTCCCTGCAGGGCACAGGCCCATAGCATGTACAGAACACATGGTGTGTCAGAGATTGGGGAAGGAATCATCTGATCTCCTACCACTGAACTACAGCTCTTCCCAACAAACAGAAGCTCATTCGTAGAGGGTGATGAATGAGACACATTCATCTTCTTTTTTTGAATCAAGTAGTTTTTGTTGTGATGTTAATGTACTGCTCCTCTTCAAAGTATTACTCTACACCAGGGGTAGAGAACCTATGGCTCGGGAGCCAGATGTGGCTCTTTTCATGATTGCATCTGGCTCTCCAGAGCAGACCACATCTTGGTTTCCCAGCATGCAGCAGGGAGGAGTGACACAAATGCACTGCGACTGCCGCTTCCACGCCGCCATCGCCACCTCTTCCTCATCCCCTGCTGCTCTCAGGGCCCTGCGCCCTCTTCGCCAGGGATGGCGGAGCCCGGCAGCAGCACCTCATCCTCCTCTTCATCCTCCGCCACGGGCCTCAGGGGAGGTGGCGGACGTGGGCCTGGCCCTGGCGCCACAGACCCAGCCTCGCTGCCCCCGGGGTACGCCCAGCTCATCGCCCTCAAGAGCCGCTGCCTCTTCGACGTCTTCCGGAGAGACTGCCTTGCCGACATCAACACCAAGGTCTGCACCCTCCTCCCCCTTCCTTCCTCTTTCCTTCTCTTTTTCTTTCATTCTTTTTCATCCCTCTCTCCCTACCTTCTTTCCTCCCTCCCGCTTCGTTCCTTCCTTCTTCCATTCTTTTCTTTTCTCCTTCCTTTTCCCTCCGTCTCTCCCCTTCCTTTCCTCCATTCTCCCTCTTCCTTCCTTCCTTCCTTCCTTCCTTCCTTTCTCCCCCTTCACCCTTTCCTTCTCCTTCTCTCCTTCCTTTTCCCTCCGTCTCTCCCCTTCCTTTCCTCCATTCTCCCCTTCCTTCCTTCCTTCCTCTTCCTTCCTTTCTTTCTCCCCTTCACCCTTTCCTTCTCCTTCTCTCCTTCCTTTTCCCTCCATCTCTCCCCTTCCTTCTTTCCTCCATTCTTCCTCCCTCTTCCTTCCTTCCTCTTCTATTCTTTCCCCCCAAGTCTTCCTTTCCTTCTCCTTCCTTTCTTTTCACTTCCCCCTCTCTCTTTCTTTCTTTCTTTTCTTCTTTTCCTTTCATTATTTTACTTTTTGCTCACTCCCTTTCCTTTCTTTTCCCCACCCTTTCCTTTCCTCCCTTCCCATTTCCTTCTTTCTTTTCCCCTCCTTGTCTCTCTCCAGCTTTTCTTTTCTTCCTTTTCCATAGTTCATTCTTCTTTTATTTCTTCCTCTCCCCCTCCCTCCTTTATTTCCTCTGTCTTTCTTTCTTTCTTTCCCCCTTCCTTTTGTCTTCTCTTCCTTCCCAGAGTCCTGAGCATGCCTTTTGCAGAGCCAGGTCTGAAGTGTCCCATCATTCTGCCGGGGGAATCCTTTTCTCATAGTATGTACGTATAGACTCACAGTTAGTTGAATTCAATCTTAAAATATATTATATTTATTATATGGCTCTCACTGAAATAAATTTCCAAATATTTTGCTTTCATGGCTCTCTGAGTCAAAAAGGTTCCCGACCCCTGCTCTACACTGTCCTTATGATGTGGAAGTAACCTCACACATTGCACCAGTAAGACATACTTAGGCAATCCCTCACTGTCCGAGTAAGACTTTCCTCCAAGTTCAGCATACTGACAGTGGGTACATAGGTGACTGGAGCCCCTATTCTTGACCTGCATGTTCTCCCGCAGTGAGGGCATCAGTTTTCAGATGGAAAGCAGCCCTCCATTCATGCCTCTTCAAATTCTGCAGCACTGCTGGTCACAACTGACCTCCAGCTAGAGCATTCAAGGGCCAGGGCTTCCCAGGTCTTGGTGTCAATGCCACAGGTTTTAAGGTTGGCTTTGAGCCCATCTTTAAATATCTTTTCCTGTCCTCCAACATTTCATTTTCCAATTTTGAGTTTGGAGTAAAGCAGCTGCTTTGGGAGATGGTGGCCAGTCTAGCGGAGTTGATGGCAGAGGACCATCGCTTCAATGCTGGTGGTCTTTGCTTCTTCCCGCATGCTGACATTTGTCCGCCTGTCTTCCCAAGAGATTTGCAGGATTTTTTGGAGGCAACGCTGATGGAATCTTTCTAGGAGTTGCGTGTGACGTCTGTAGATAGTCCACATTTTGCAGGCATATAGCAGGGTTGGGAGGACAATAGCTTTATAAACAGGCACCTTGGTATCCCTACGGATGTCCCGGTCCTCAAACACTCTCTGCTTCATTCAGAAAAATGCTGCACTCGCAGAGCTCAGGAGGTATTGTATTTCAGTGTCAATGTTGACTTTTGTGCAGAGGTAGCTGCCAAGGTAGCGGAAATTATCACCATTTACGAATGTTACACCATTAAGCTGTATTTCTGGCATTGGAGGGGGATTGGCTGGTGACTACTGGAAGTGCGCCTTGGCTTTCTCAATGTTTAATGACAGACCGAACTTCTCGTATGCTGCCGGATCCTATCAGGCTGGTAAGCCTTTCTCCTTCTATCCAAGCTCCAGCCGGCCTAAGTCAGGAGAGGCTCCTAACCAGACGGATGGCTACCAGGTGAAGTATTAGCCATGACAACTATATGTCAATGGAATTGTCGAGGTCTTCAGAAAGGGGGAAATGATTGAGACTTTCCTGTTTTGTATTGCTGTCATTTCCCTGCATATTCGTAGCTTCTCATCCAAACTCTTTCTAATCCAGGTTTTCCTCCTTCCAACCGTTGTGTTCTTCATCCTTGCCTCCCACTGATCTCCTGTCTCATCTAAATTCAGGCATCGGGATAATTTTATTTTCTAGATAGCATTTTTTCCTTCTCTTGCTTGATTTCTGTTGAATTTGCTGTTTGGGAAAATATGCTGTCATCTTAGTGGCAGTCACTTACTAAGTTGTGGCATAACACAAAGACAAAGCCATATAGATGGGAAATAGTTGATTAATTTAAACGGATCTCTGGAATGGGAATAAAAACCCCTTTGTAAGAGTTTTCTGGGAATAATTTAGGAAAGGTAAAATGTCTCATGTTACTGTCATTGAGTATCGTCAAATCATTTCTGACTTTTGATGACCCTAATCATAGGGATTTCTGAGGCTGAGAGAGAGTGACTTATGCAGGGTCACCCATTGGATTTTCATGGCTAAGCGGGGATTCAAATCCTGTTCCCCAGAGTCATAGCCCAATGCTCAAACCACTATTTATTTATTTATTTATTCGTAGTTGTTTGCCGCCCTTCCCAATGGCTCGGTGCAGCTCACAACATAATCATAAAACAGCCAAACACAGCGAAATTAAAACCACAGTTAAAACATCAGATAAAAGCACAATAGGCCACATATTGAGACAATGAGGCACAAAAGGTAGAACAAGATGGCAACACGCAACATGCAACTACAATTCATCCAACTCCGAAAGCCTGCTGGAACAGCAAAGTCTTGCAGGCTTTCCTAAATGGGAGGATGTTCTGGATGGCATGAACGTCGGCGGGCAGCGAGTTCCAAAGTGTTGGAGCCACGATCGAAAAAGCCCGGCGACGGGTTGCGGTCAGGCGAAATGTCTTAGGGCTGGGAACGACCAAGAGGTTATGTTCTTCAGAACGCAAAGATCTGGTGGGATGGTACGGGATGAGGCGGTCCCGCAGGTACACTGGCCCCAGACCATGTAAGGCCTTAAAAGTCAGAACTAACACTTTGAAGGTGATCCGGCATTCTATGGGAAG
Organism: Anolis apletophallus; assembly: GCA_030556195.1. Taxonomy (NCBI): domain Eukaryota; kingdom Metazoa; phylum Chordata; class Lepidosauria; order Squamata; family Anolidae; genus Anolis; species Anolis apletophallus. The sequence continues at coordinate 138,376,267 of JARBWK010000006.1, read as the reverse complement.
CCAGTGCAGTTCGCGCAGAATAGGCGTGATGTGAGAGCTTGCCGAACTCCCCGTAAGAAGACGGGCTGCAGCGTTCTGCACCAGCGTAAGTTTCCAGATCACCGACAGAGGAAGGCCAATGTACAGAGCGTTACAGTAGTCTAGCCTAGAGATGACCGTAGCTTGGACCACTGTGGCCAGGTCGCGACGGGACAAGTAGGGGGCCAGCTTCCTTGCCCGGCGAAGATGGAAAAACGCCACTCTGCTGATGGTAGAGACATGAGCCTCCATCGACAACAGAGGGTCCAGGGTTACCCCAAGGCTCTTAACAGATGACTACGGACGTAATGTCACGCCATCCAGGGTCGGAAGCTGGACATCCCCACCGCCCGGGCGACCAAGCCACAGGATCTCCATTTTAGCCGGATTCACCATCAACCTACTGGCTCGCAGCCATCCATGGATCTATGTCATGGATCCTATGTCATGGATCTTCAAAAGAAAAACAGTTTGTACAAGAACAAAACTAGTACTTTCAGAGGCTTTTTCTTTTCTTTTTTGGGGAGCTGACAGAGCCACAATTTGTTCCTAAAGTCACACACACCTAGGCCTCTAAGGGAAAACAATGCATCTAAATAGCTATAAATAATGTCCCTGAGCTTCAGTCAGCTGCTAGGTACAGGGTTTTTAAATTAAAAAAACAATAAAGAAGTACTATTGTATAAACTAATTCTGCTGGCTGCGTGGGTTTTTGTTTTGTTTGGGTAAAATGAAGGGCCAACAACTACTAAAACATTGCATCTGATATCAACATGTGTTTGTGGAGTCTAGGTAATTGAATATTGCGAAACACTCTTTATTCTGTAACCATAAACGTTCTGATAAACATGAAGCATGCATATTCCAGGAATACTGGAGTTCTCAATGAGCCAGGGAAAAACATACGCCAGATAAAGTCACTCAGTGCAAATATGTCTCTCTTTTTTTAATCTACCTAGATTAAATTTGCCAAGACTCATGTATTTACTTTCTTGTTCCCTGCCAACTGTATTGGTGCCAGGGCTCACCCTCTTGTGTGCTTTACATTCAATTGCTGGTTAGAGACAAGGAGGCTAGAGCTATTCAGATACTCTTTAGCCCATCTCTTTATATAAGTGAGAAGGAATAATCTGTGTATTTCACTTTGATCTGGGAATAGCCCTTTAGCTAAGATTTCTGTCTTCATTTCCAAACAGAAAATAGTCTCTCTCTGTGTGTGCATGTGTGTACATGTTCAAATGATAAACTGGTTGGTAACACTTCATGGCATCAACAGGGGCCATCCCTAGGTCTCAATTATGAGCCCAGGAAGCTTAGGGTATCTGAAAGGATCCAAAACTGGCAACCCTCGGCTGGTTCCAAAGATTATCCCGTGGAGTAGGTTTGTGTATCTCATTCTGAATCACACAGCCACCTTTTCCCTCTCTGCCATGAAGTGGGGGTAGTAGTTTGCCTGATGGAAGATCCCCCACAGTAGTTAGTAAGGGCCCTTCCACACAGCCCTATATCCCAGAATATCAAGGCAGAAAATCCCACATTACCTGAGTGTGGACTTAGACAATCCAGGCCGGATCCAGACAGGCCCTAATCCCAGGAGAATCCACATCTGAAAAACGTGGATTTTCCCAGGGGCCTGTCCACACCCACCCTAGAAAGTGCACACTTTCTGGGGTGGGTGTTCAGACGTTCTCTCAGGACTAGTCCAAGAGAGTGCCTGAAGGCCCTACCCCCCTACCCGTAAGCCCCCACCCCCCTTAGAACAGTGTTTCCCAACCGCTGTGACGCGGCACAGTAGTGTGCCGTGACGGACCTCCTGCTGTGCCGTGAGAAAAGCTCTCTGCCCCCTTCCTTCCCCCTCCTCCTGCCGAACTCCTGCTGCTTGGGGGAGGAGGAGGAAGGGCCGGGCGGCAGCGAAGAAAAAGAAGGGGCCAGGGCACCGCCCCCTTTGGCCGTTTACCCAGCCAGCCTCCAATCCGCCATGACTCCCGCCATGACTCTTGCCCCTCGCTCTCTGAAGCCATGTGGAGGGGGTGGGGCATGGTGCGGCCTGGCTCCGCCCCCTCCCCCGGCTTCGGCACTCCCAGCAGCTGCTCCAGCCTTGAGGGGACAGTGCCAGGCCAGCATTGTGCTGTCTCTGCCACCGCTGGCCTGGCACTGCCCCCTCAAGGCTGGACAAGCTGTGGGAGAGCTGAAGCCGGGGGAGGGGTCGGGGCATGCTGGCTCCGCCCCCTCCCCTGGCTTTGGCACTCCCAGCAGCTGCTCCCAGCAGGCCACCAGCCCCCAGCCGTTCTTTACTGTGTTAGAGTGTCATTTTGTGTCATTTTGGTTGGTGGTGTGCCCCCGGATATTTTTTAATGTTAAAAGTGTGCCGTGGCTCAAAAAAGGTTGGGAAACACTGCCTTAGAAAACTAAGAAGAACTTACATGCTCTGCAGTAGAAGCCCTGGTGAGCTCTCCTGGCGTGTGGAAATGATGCGCCAGGAGAGTGGGGCGGGAGTAATTTTCCTCCCTCCTCCCCCCACTGGCGCATCATTTCTATGCGCCAGGCGAGCTTGTCAGGGCTTCTACTGCGGAGCACCTAAGTTCTTCTTAGTTTTCTAAGGGATCTAGGGGCTTTGGGGGAGGGGGGTGAGTATTCCCACAGTTTTCTGGACTTGTTTATAGTGCATTTATCCCGTGCCTTCCAAGAAGGCGCGGAATAAATGCCCTAACAAATTAATTCACTACAAAAAAAAGGGTTTCCTGGTTTGTAGCGAATTAATGCAGGACTGCCCAGAACATCATCTGGACAGCTCCCTTTTTATTGTGGAAGTTTCCGCAATAAAGAGGCTGTCTGGATGGGCCCCCAGTTCAAAGCAGACATTGTGGGATTTTCCGCCTTGATATTCTGGGGTATAGGGCTGTGTGGAAAGGCACTCAGACAGAAGAGGCAGGGAGAATGGAATCAAAATTACTCCCTCCCGGCAGCTGCTGCTGTTCCTGCCATCCCTGGAATGCCCAATATTTAGAAAAATTATCACAGCACTCCTGGTCTTGACTTCGTGGTTTTTTTTCCCAGGCATGTATTTTTTTAATTAGAAAAAGTAATTAAATGGCAAGGGAATCCAGGGAGGCAAATTAAATTGAGAAATCTCATTCGATTGGGAGAAAACTGCCAAAGGAAGCCAAGAGAACAAAATCAATGAGGCACTGCCCTCTGCTGCATCAAAGGAGAACCAGGGAGAACCCAGGAACCTCCAGGAGAAGGACACGTAGAGTGAAGTGAAAAGGAAGAGGTGTTGCTGCTAATGACGGTTTCAAAGTCATCCTCCTAGCTTATACCAGTGTTTCCCAACCTTTTTTGAGCCGCGGCACACTTTTAACATTAAAAAAAATCCGGGGGCACACCACCAACCAAAATGACACTCGTAAAGAAAAGCTGGGGGTTGATGGCTTGCTGGGAACAGCTGCTGGGAGTGCCGAAGCCGGGGGAGGGGCGGAGCCAGGCTGGGCCATGCCCCACCACCTACCCCCGGCTTCACCTCTCCCAGCAGCTGCTCCAGCCTTGGGGGGGGGGGGCAGTGCCAAGCCAGCGGTGCCAGAGCCAGCACAATGCTGGCTTGGCACTGTCCCCTCAAGGCTGGAGCAGCTGCTGGGAGTGCCGAAGCCGGGGGAGGGGGCAGAGCCAGGCCATGCCCCGCCCCCTCCCCCCAGCTTCAGCTCTCCTACAGGCCACGCCATGCCCCGCCCCTCCCCCAGCTTCAGCTCTCCTACAGGCCGTGCCAAGCCCCGCCCCCTCCCCCCCAGCTTCAGCTCTCCTACAGGCCGCGCCATGCCCCGCCCCCTCCCCCCAGTTTCAGCTCTCCCACAGAGGAGGAGCATGAGTGGTGGACGGGCTTCAGTGGGCGGGGCTCCTCCTCCACGCGGCTTCAGCGAGCGAGGGGCGAGAGTCATGGTGGGAGTCATGGCGGATTGGAGGCTGGCTGGGGAAACGGCCGAAGGAGGCGGCGCCCTGGTCCCTTCTTTTTCTTCACCACTGCCTGCCCCTTCCTCCTCCCCCAAGCAGCAGGAGTTTGGCAGGAGGGGGGAGGAAGGGGGCAGAGAGCTTTTCTCACGGCACAGCAGGAGGTCCATCACGGCACACTAGTGTGCCACGGCACACTGGTTGAGAAAGACTGGCTTATACACACGGTCTGCCTTTCTTTGAACATAAATGTATGGAAACAACAAATGGGTAGTGGAAGTTTGGAGTAACTACCATAGTTACATAGGCATCAGAGCCTATTTTATCTTAGAACAATGGTTCTCAACCTTCCTAATGCCACGACCACTTACTACAGTTCCTCATGTTGTGGTGTCCCCCAACCATAACATTATTTTCATTGCTACTTCATATCTGTAATTTTGCTACTGTTTTGAATCATAATGTAAATATCTGATATGCAGGATGTATTTTCATTGACTGGACTAAATTTGCCACAAACACCCAATAGGCCCAAATTTGAATACTGGTGGAGTTGGTGGTGGAGATTGATTTTGTCATTTGGGAGTTGTAGTTGCTGGGATTAATAGTTCACCTACAATCAAAGAGCATTCTGTACTTCTCCAATGATGGAATTGAACCAATCTTGTCGCACAAAACCCCCATGACCAACAGAAAATACTGGAAGGGTTTAGTGCACATTGACCTTGAGTTTGGGAGTTGTAGTTACTTCACCTACATTCAGAGAGCACTGTGGACTCAAGCAATGATGGATCAGGACCAAACTTGGCATGAATGCTCAATATGCCCAAATGTGAACACTGGTGGAGATTGGGGAAAATAGACCTTGGCATTTGGGAGTTGCAGTTGTGGGATTTATAGTTCACCTACAATCAAAGAGAATGCAGAACCCTACCAACATGGAATTGGGCCAAACTTCCCACACAGAATCCCCATGACCAACGGAAAATACTGTGTTTTCTGGTGGTCTTTGGCGACCCCTCTGACACTCTCTCACAACCCCCCCCCCCAGGGGTCCCGACCCCCAGGTTGAGAAACACTGTCTTAGAAGCTAAGCAGGGTCAGTCCAGGATAGGACTTGGATGGGAGGCCATTAAACAAATCCCAGGTGCTATAGAATTACATTTCAGAGGAGGAATTGGGAAAACCACTTCTCAGTATTCCTTGCATAAGAAACCCTATGAAATTATTAGGCCACAAATTAGCTGGATATTCGAAGGAAAATATATTAACACCATAACAAAAGGCCATTATAATGTAGATTGAACTGCATTGGACTCATATAGTCCTGTTCAATGCAGTTAAACTGCATTATATGAGTTTACATTGACCATATAATGCAATTCAATCTACATTTTAATGGTAGTGTAGATGGGGCCTTAGGACGTTATCCCAGACATGTCATCCCCCCCACCTCCAGTTTCTTAACACTTCTAAAACATTTGGAAAATATAATTAATCAGAGCCCATCACATTACGTAGGCAGACACACACTCTCTCTCATGCTCCATTACTAAAATTTTTGAAAGTGTTGAAGAAAGGGGAAGTGAGAAGAAATCCGGAATCGCTATGAAATGGGGGAAAACAGTGAAAAACACATAGGGTTGGATCTGTCTGATTTGCCCACACTGAATTGATTTGGTGACATGGGTAAATGGGCGGTTCAGTGAGCAGTGTCATACAAAGCAGTGTTGTCCCAGTAGTCTCCCAAAATCCAGATGTTTCATCCTTGCCTTGCACTTATTTTTACTTATTGATTGGAAACTGCACTACTTTAGGAGATCCTTGCTTTGGCACCTTGATGTGCTAAAACCCGAAAACTTCTATGATTCTGACTTGCTAGATTTCAATCTTTAGTGATTTCGGGGGAAAAAGAGTGGGTGGGAACTGCACTCGCTCATGTGAGAAATCTGAACACTGATAATTTCGGAACACAGGACCAGAAACAACAATGTGGAACAGGGAATGAGAAACTATAGCCTTTGTTTTCTAATGCTACAGGACATAATGTGACAGTGATGTGATGCTTCACCACCCTACAATGGGATTAAGTCCATATATATATATATATATATATATATATATATCCTTTTGCCAGAAACATACATGCAAGTTGTGGATCTCTTATATAGAAGTCTAAAATCCAAATTTTTACCCTAAAATCCAAAGTTACCTGCACAGGTGGCTAAGATAGTGGCACCTTTGCGTTGTGATGGTTCAGTGTATACAAACATACACAAAAGTATTTCAAAATATTGTATTAACTTGCCTTTGAGCTATGTGTATAAGTTTTATATGAAACATAAATGAATTTCATGTTTAGACTTAGATCTCATCTCTAAGATAGCTCAATGTGTATGTATATGGAAATACAGCTATTCCAAATTCTTTAAAAATCTAAAATCCAAAACACATGTAGTCCCAAGTTTTTGGCAAAGGAATATACTAATCATCTTATTACCATATTGCAATTTGATAAAATATAAATTAATTCCTTACTGGGAAGATAACAAGGGATATTTTCTGTCCTTTTTTAGGATGCACTGTGGCAGTAATTTTTTAGTTACTTTTAGAGTTAAAGCTTTATTTCCTCCTACTTAAGAGGCACTGTAGCAGTAATTCATTAATCACTTTTAGAGTTATAGCTTTGTACTCATGGGGTGTGTGACCTCATTAAAAGGTTGATACAGAAGATCAGACAGTCCAAGTGCTGGTTTGTGCTACACCTTTTACTGCTGCCTGGTGCTCTCCTGGGGGTCCTGAGGTAATGATGCAGCAGATGGGAGAAGAAGGTCTTGTAACAGGAGCTTGTAGCATCCAAATATTGTCGTTGCTTTTATGCAATTAAGTTATTGGATGCTGAGCAACAATAAAAAGTGTTACTTTTTTCTTGGCCTTGGAAATTCAGTGCTTTCAAAAAGTAAGTTTCTAACATCTGAATGAGTGAAATAATGGTGGGCACTGGGCAACCTAAGAGGAACTTTGGGGTAGGGTGCAGTTGGGTGGCAGGCTGGAACTGTACTCCCATAGATCACATGAGATCAGAGGGCTGAAACACAAGTAGTAAGTAGGACTGCTTAGGTTTTTTGTTATCTTGATCAAATTCATATTAAATTCAATTCTAAATTACTTATGAAGCGTTTCTGACCCGCTGTAAGCAACCCGGAAGTGAATTACCAAATTCGAAGCCACCGCCGTCTGTTTTCGGAAAGAAATCACCATTTTCGGAAAGGGTTTTCCCTTCCCTGGTCCACTGCCAGGCACGTCCTCTTCGTCGGCCAGAGCTGTGGCCTCGGTGGGCTGCCCGGGGGCGGTTGGGGGGGGTGGCATTTTGCGACGTGTGCGCTCCTCTCACTGGCGGGTGAGTGCACCCAGGAGCACGTTGCCGAGCGCAGTGTGGGGCCGTTCAATAGCGGAGGGAAGACCTGGGGTTTCAAACCCAGTTTGAAAGCCCAGGTCTTCTCTCCGCTTCTGAACAGGGCCTAGAAGAGGAGAACGTTCACCTAGGAGAGGAGCGTGTGCCAGAAAAACACTGGCCTGTGCCCGGCCCTGCGCACCTGGCTCGCAACAAGGATCTGAACAGTCCCGTGGAGGAAAGGAAAGCCGTGTCCAAAGCAGCTGCTTTAACCCGCTTTGAATGCGGTTTTCCTTCAGTTTGGATGCGGCCATTAACTAAGCCATTCCGAAATTTCAGAATTTTAACGAATTTTGAAATTTTCCCAAATTTTTTTGGAAGTCAATCATATTTGAAGCGCCAGGGCCCCCTACATCCGGACCAGGTTTTGAACCATTTTTTATCAACCAGGCCTAGTAGTAAGAGCTTCCAGCCAGCAACTGAGCTGGGGATTTCCTTGGCTTCATCCCCCAGATTCACCATATAGGGGGGCGGGCAGAAAACCAAACCCGACTCACACAGCAGTGCCACCTTTAGCTTACAGAGCATGCTACAAGAGGTTACGTGTGTCACTACAATAAAAGCAACATGATTTTAAGTCATAGCAGAGCTCAGACTCGTGCAGCACTCCGATGTTGTTGGAATGTAACATTCAATGCATGTTACCTAAGAAAGACCATGTTGGCTAGGAATACTGTAGTGAAATAACACCTGGAAGGTTACTGAACTTTCCCCACTGGTCTATAGGCTTATATTATGTTGTTGATGGATGCCTTCAAGTTGTCTCTGATTTACGATGACCCTAAGGCTATCACAGGTTTTCTTGGCAATTGTTCAGAGGAGTTTTTCCCTTGCCTTCCTGATGCTGAGAGAGTATGACTTGCACAAGGTTGCCCAGTGGGTTACCATGGGATTTGTACCATCTTCTCCAGAGTCAAGTTTCAATGCTCAAACTACACCTTGCTGGCTGTAGGCTTACATTATTGTTGTTGCCAACCCCAAGGCAATCTTATAATAGGGTTTTCTGGTGCTGAGCGCATGTGACTTGTCCAAGATTAGCCAGTAGGTTTCACTCCCAGCAGGAAATCCTATCCCAGTTTCCAGAGCCATAGTCCAACACTCAGACTACTTTACCATGCTGACTCTAGGCCAGTGGTTCTTTGGGCCTCCAAGTGTTTTGGACTTCAACTTCCAGAAATCCCAGCCAGTTTACCAGCTATTAGGAACTGTAGGAGCTGAAGTCCAAAACACCTGGAGGCCCAAAAGTTGGGAACTACTGCTCTGGGCTCACATTATATACACTTCAAAATTTCAAATACTTCCATCCTCTTGCTCCTATGTACTGCTTTCGCATTGGAGACAGACCACATGGGCTCCAAAAAGGCTGTTTCCCCAGTGAAAAAACTCACTCTCACTCTATCACTCTTTCATTAGCAGCCTGATGCACTGAAAGATGCTACTTTGACCAGTTTTCATCTCCCACAGAGGATAAATATAAAGCAATTATAAGAAGCTGGAGACATACCAAGAGCCGTGTGAAATTAATGATTATTATTTCTATAATTCCCCAGGATGTAAAAGCCCCTTTCAGCTCTCAGGAGAGTATTACCATCTCCTGACGTGATGAATACAGATCCTGCCTGACACCCCACAGGGGAAAGATAATAGTGCCTTATTAATGCCCTCCTACCTAAGCTTAATAGAATTAACAGCAGGTAGCAGGGTGTGATAACACTCATTTCACAGTCTCACAGTCTCTCTCTCTCTCTCTCTCTCTCTCTCTCTCTCTCTCTCTCTCTCAATGATACACACAGAGAGACAACGTCAGAGAATCACTAGCATGGAAAAAACAGAGAGAGACAGTGTGGGCTGCAACCCATCTGCTAGGATAGCTGATGGCCACAAAGCTGTCCTTGCAAATCTGACGCTGCTAAGAGTGGGGAGCCTGTGCCTAAAGGCTGGGCCAAGGAAGTGGGAGTAGAGGTCAGGGTCACAGTCAAACTCACTCCATCCCACCGCTTTTTTCTGAATCCTCTACCAAGGTGTGAAGGACAGAAGGACTTATTCTCCCTGTAGTTGGAGGACCCGACATCCCAGCTTACAAAGCCATTAAGGCAGGGGTGGGCAATTATTCTTTCCAAGGGGCCACACAAGAGCCAAAAAATATTATGGAGGGCCGAACCTAAAGGCTGAACTACATTCTATTCTACATTATTTATTTATTTATTTACTATATATTACACATCATTAATATTAACATAATAATATATCAAGAAATTTTCATATATTATTAGTATTAATATCATAATTATTATATTATAGTATATGTATAGACATTATAATATATTGAAATTATAATATAATATAACATTGTTATATTATATTATTTATTATATTATTATCAAATTATTATAAAATAATAATAAAAACCACTAAAATTAAATGAAATTAAATTCAAGAAGATAAGGTGCGAACCAAGATGAAGGCTGACATCCTCAAAAGAGGAAGGATCCCAAGATGGATTGGCCCAATGGCCCCAGCCCAGAGGATGGCAAAGCGGACCCAGCCGCTGCCGCAGCAGAGCAAAACAGCAGCAGGCGATCGGAGGCTGCAGGCCTCCGCCCGCTCTCGCCCCCAGCCGTTCCCCAGCTGATTGCCCTGCTATGGAGTGCCTGCCATCCCTGGAGCCAATTCTGTCTGGCCCGGGGAGCAGGGCGTTGGGGGCGGGCCCGAGAGGAAGGGGTGCCACTGCCACCATCCCATCGCGGGCTCTGTGGGGTCTGAGGCAGCTTATTCGATCTGGCGACCCGGAAGACGATCAAGTTTTCCGGGTCGCCAGGGCAATCAGCCCCTGCAGGTCGCCGAGTGCTCGGATCGGATCGCCTCAAGAGATGTCAGGCACTCCAAACCCACCGCTCCTCAGTCCTGTCTGCTGACACAGGCCCCACAGAGCCCGCGATGGGATGGCGGCGGCAGCACCCCTTCCTCTTGGCCCTGCCCCGACGCCCTTCTCCCTGGGCTGGACAGAATCGGCTGCCGGGCCGCATCTGGCCCGTGGGCCGTAGGTTGCCCACCCCTGCATTAAGGACTGATGGTCAATTTGTATTCTGGAGAACCAATGCACAGCAGTCTTTTCCCTCTGCCCTAGAAATGGCATATTGTGTCAGTCAAGAAATTGGCTACGATATTTAATTGAATAGTGGCCAGATTCAAGGGAAGGGGAAATGGGAATTACATTACCAAAGGTTCATGTGGAGCACTCACAGCCCACGCAAGCACCTAGCTGGAAAGCTGGGGACATGTAACCCCATGTATCAAAAGTTAGAGACCCATCACTAGAAGGAAAGGCTAAAATAGACAAGTAACAAAGTAATTAAAGGGGTGATGAAAGAAAAGTCATGTACTGGAGGAACTTCCAAATCCTGTCCTTTGCAGAGCTCATGATACCAGAAGTGATATTTTACCTCGGGCGAGTTCTTCTCCAAATAAATGATCTAAATATGTGTGAAATAAGATTCAGATTCAAGACTTGGAGAATCCCTCTTCCCACACTAAGAGCACGAGGAGCATGCCAGGAGAACGGGAAGACCTGAAGGATCCAGATAATTATCTCTAGTGAAGTGATGAATCTGCACTGAGTTAAGGGAGCTATCCAAATTGCTGGTGCTACAATATTTATTTATTTATTTAAAACTTTTGTATCCCGATCTTCTCACTTCCGTAGAGAGACTCAGACCGGCTTACAGTAAGGATTCAATGCTACAATACAAATTAAAAACACCGTACAACAATACAAGATTAAAATACGTATAGATAAAATACATAAAAACCAAATCGACGACTAAAACAAGTTCAACTCAGTCTAAAATGTGGTCGTTCACTTTGGTCTATAACCACTCTCATCCTATTCTGGGAATGCTTCGTTCCATAGCCAGGTTTTCACTAGCCTCCTAAAGGACAAGAGGGAGAGGGTAGATCTAATCTCGCTTGGAAGAGAGTTCTACAGTCGAGGGGCCACCACAGAAAAGGCCCTGTCTCTTGGCTTGACCAGACATGCTTGCGAAGGTGGCGGGACTGAGAGCAGGGCCTCTCCGGAGGATCTTAGCGTCCTTGATGGTTCATAGGGGAGAATCTGTTTGGACTGGTAAACTGGGACGGAACCATATAGGGTTTTGTAGGTTAAAACCAGCACTTTGAATTGTGCTCAGAAACTAATTGGCACCCAGTGGAGCTGGCGCAACAAGGGAGTTGTGCACTCCCTGTACCCCACTCCTGTTAGTAACCTGGCTGCCGAGCGTTGGACTAATTGCAGCTTCCGAGCAGTCTTCAAAGGCAACCCCACATAGAGAATGTTGCAGTAGTCTAAAATAGACCCAGCTACTTTCCCTCTCCTTCCACTTGGTGTTTCTTTGAGTAGAGTGGCCTAAATAACCTAAAGGCACCAGATCCCATCTGATCTTGGAAGCTAAGCAGGGTCAACCATGGTTAATACTTGGATGAGAACTGCCAATGATACCAGGTACTGGTACCATTAAATCAATGGGATCGTCATAAGTTGACAGACAGTTTGAAGGCACACATACACACAAGGCAGCAAAGAAGGGAGGAGATGGCATGGGGGTGAAGAGTAGCATATAGGTAGGTGACCCTTCCTTGAAAATTAAAACATCTGTCCACAAAGAAGTAGCCCTGCTAGTTTGTGTTATGGCAAAAGAAAAAAAATAGAGGGGGAGGAATAAAGGAATCTAGCATTCAGTTTAAATCTGATTTATATTTTAGGATGGGTATTTGTGGATAAGGGCCTATGTGGTGTAGCAGTTTGAACTCTTGAGACGAAGACTCAAATCCCAATGGTCAAGAAAGCTCACTGGGTGACCTAGGAAAGTCACACTCTCTCAGCTTCAGAGGAAGGAAAGGGCAAACTCCCTCTGAACAAATTTTGCCAAGAAAACCTTGTGATAGCCTTAGGGTCACTATAAGCTGGAAATGACGTGAAGATACACAACAACATAGGTGGCTATCAATCCAGTTCTTCAAATGCAATGAATGAGGAAGTGGGTTGACATATTGGCCAGCAGGAGGCATCAATTTACATTGTTGCTTTTTCGTTCCTTAAAGCAGTGTTTTCCAACTACTGTGCCGTAAGTGATCATCAGGTGTGCCGTGGGAAATTGGAACCTCCAATACCGTTTCTTCCCCCTCCTGCCGAACACTTTTTCTTCTCCACTCGGGCTCCCTTCTTCCCAGCCTCGCTCTGCTCGATTTGCTAAAGCTGCCACCTCGCTTTGCTCAGGAGGGGAGGGGGGAGGGGGGAGGAAGACGTGACCCGTGCAGGCGCTACTGCACAGACTCACCCCACGTCTTCCTCGCCCCTCCCCTCCTGAACACGCTCATGCTGCCCCCTCGGTTCAAAATGACGGCAGAAGCAGCAGTGTGAGCAAAGCGAGGCAAAGCCAGCAGAGCGAGGCTGGGAAGAAGGGAGCCCGAGTGGAGAAGAAAAAGTAAGGGTTCGGCATTTGGGAGAAGAAAGGGCGCGAAGGGGAAGGGGGAGGAAGAGGTCTCTGTCGAAAGCTGGCATGGGCAAACTTGGACCTTCCAGGTGTTTTGGACTCCAACTCCCACCATTCTTAGCAACCTCAGGCCCTTTTCCTCCCCCCCCCCCCCTCAGCCACTTAAGCAGGAAAGGGCCTCAGGCTGTTAGGAATGGTGGGAGTTGAAGTCCAAAGCACCCAGAGGGCCGAGGTTTTCCCATGCCTGTTTTAGGGACCTTAAAGTGGTGAGCCTCCTTCCAACATTGTGATTCTGGATAGAAAACAAACAACAATATAACAGAACATTGTTTGAGTCCACAGTGCTCTCTGGGTGTAGGTGAACTACAACTTCCAAACTCAAGGTCAATTCCCAAGCAAACCCTTTCAGTACTTTCTGTTGGTAATGAGAGTTCAATAGGCCAAGTTGGGTTCAATTCCATTGTTGCAAGAGTTCAGGATACTCTTTGATTGTGTGTTAACTATAAATTGAACTGAAACAAGATTGTCATTTAAAGCTAAAATTTGCTGATCTTCCTTTGGACAGTTTTTGGTTATCTGTTGCCAGGAGTTCCCCATTCAGGCCAACAAAGCTATTTTGACATTGCTCCCGTTTTCAACCAAGTATCTGTGTGAGATGAGCTTCTCTAGCTTGACTGCGATAAAAACTAAAAACAGAGAGAGACTGACAGCTGTTGAGCAAGACCTTCGTGTGTGTCTTTCTGCCATTCCTGCCAGGATATCTATGTTGTGTTCATCGAAACAGGCCCAGGATTCACACTGAGTGTATAAATACATTTAAAAACATATTAACTATATGTATTACTGTGTTAGAGTGTCATTTTGTGTCATTTTGGTTGGTGGTGTGCCCCAGGATTTTGTAGATGTAAAAAATGTGCCGCGGCTCAAGAAAGGTTGAAAAACACTGGCTTAAAGCATATCTTTAGCCTAAATTGATGCCTCTTGCTGGCCAATATGAAAATCAAACAGACTGCATAAGGGATATAACAGCAGGAGAAACTCCATTCTTTCTGCAAAAAGAAGACCAGGAGCAGTTGCGACCATGACCATGAACTGCTAATATAAAAAATCAGAGTAAAGATAATGAAGGGCAGTAAACTGATGTCAAGCCTAAACATAATCTAGAATATCCCCATAAAATTTAAAAATAATGTAAAAATAGATCTGCACTTTTAAGCCCAATTGAAGAACTCTGAACTGAAGTCGGAGACATTGTAAAGGAAGAATGCAAAAAAAATACATGATCTGCGGGCAAAGATAATGAAAAGCTTCACTGAATAACAGATGACATTCTTCAAGCAGTTCTTAAACAGGTGGCTCGTGGCACTGTGTATTATATTGGTACTTGTTTATTCATGTTGCCTGGTGATTTAAGACAATTATGTGAATTTAATGTTGTATTCTTAGACAAGGAGTATTCAGAAGTGGTTTGTCATTGTTTTCATCTAAAATATTGTATTGCCTGCAGCACCTAGTATTCCTTGGTGGTTCCCTGTCCAAGTATTAACTAGGGCAGGATGCTGCTTAGTTTCCAAGAACAGATGAGATGTGTATTCATGGTACTTCCTTGTTATTTTAATTCTGTATTTTTTGTTTTCAAGCTCTGGCCAAGAATATGTGATGACAGAGGGAAGACTGGCTGAGGATTAAAAAAAAAGGAGATGCAGATGGCAGCAGCTTCGGTAGGGTGGTGCATGCAAGAGTAAAGAATCAAACAAGAAGTAAATGTACCAGACAAGCCCTAGAAGAGATGCGTTACTCCAGAATGGTTACAAAGGACCAATTCAGAAAGTAACAGAGTTCTACTAGCAGTTTTATCCTGCTTGTTTTTTGCAGAAGCAAGTAGAAAAGGGGAATGAAATGATACAAGGGAATGCAAAAAGTCTCGGGCAAAGAATATTCCTTATGGCCAGGGCTTTAGAACAGCAGGTAAATCCGCCAGCTGTAGAAAATCTAGCCAATCAAAAGGCCAACAGTTCAAGCCCAGATTGGGGTAAGCTCCCACCATCAGCCCAGCTTCTGTTCACCTAGCAGTTCGAAAACAGCAATGTGAGTAGATAAACAGGTACCGCTTTGACGGGGAGGTAATAAAAGGCGCCCATACAGACATGCTGACGATTCGATTGGGAGAACATCTAAGGACAGCAAAGCTCCTTGGCATGGAGGATGGCGCAACAGCACCCCTCTGTGGCCAGAGTAGAACACTGCTAGAAGATGCCGGAGATGGAAAAAGATGGGAAAGCCTTTACCTCTGTTTATGTACTATCTGTCTTTGTTAATTGTATAATGGCACTGAATGTTTACCGTAAATGTGTACTGTAACCCGCCCTAAATTCCCTCAGGGAGATGGGGTGGAATATAAATAAAGTATATTACCGGTATATATGCCCCAAGAGTAGGGATGCAGAGGTCTCTTCATTCTTACATTTTCTTACTGATCTTGTTCATACTGGACTGTAAGACTGTAGGCAAGGCATTCAGGAATATAAATGTGTGCATACTAGTGTACGGATTGAGTATCCCATATCCAAAATGCTTAGGACCAAGAGTGTTTTTGATTTTGGAATAGCTTATTTCCATATATGTATATAATGAGGTATCATCATCATCATCAGTTCCTCACTTGTTAATCGCCCTCCATTAAAATGTTCCAGGTGATTTACATAAAACAATTGCATAAAAACATTACACAGTACCGACTAGACTGCATTAAACATTAAAAGCTCTGCTAAAAAGCCAGGTCTTGAGTGCCTGAGCAAAGGGTCGCACGTCACGCATGGCCCTCAAGTGGGGAGGCAAGGAGCTCCACAAGACAGGGGCAGAGATGGAGAAGGCTCTACGTCTTGTGCTCTTGAGACATACTTCCCTGGGGCCTGGAACATACAGTAAGTTTAGTTGGAGAAGTCGTGGCGACCACTGGCGGCGAAGAGGGGAGAGCCGGTCTCTGAGACATGCTGGCCCCTGACCATAAAGCGGCTTAAAGGTCAGAACCAACAACTTAAACAGGGCCTGAATTCCGTTGGAAGCCAGTGCAAATGTAACAGAGTTGGAGTTATGTGGCATCTCAAAGGTGTTTTTGCAAGTAGCCTGGCAGCCGCATTCTGAATAATACAGATCCTCCGAGTAGTCGACAGGGGAAGGCCAACATACAAGGCGTTACAATAATCCTGTCTAGATGTAACCATCACATGGATGATTGTAGCAAAGGCTTCCTCTGAAAGGTAGGGTGCCAGCTGTCTCGCCTGCCGGAGATGGAAAAAGGCCTGCTTACTAACATTAGCGATCTGGGCCTCCATAGTCAACTGTGAATCCAGGACGACACCCAAGCTCTTAACAGTGGAAGATGGATGAAGGGGGCACCAGTTGGGCAGGGAGGGCGCCACTCCAGGCGGGCGGCCAGGCCACAAAATCTCAGTCTTAGTAGGATTCACCTTCAACCTACTGGCACGCAGCCATCTTGATACAGCCTCAAGACATAAGGTGAAATTGTCCGGTATTGAGGTGACTCCAGGTTCCAGCCGTAAAAGCAGCTGGGTATCATCCGCATATTGGTGGCACTCCAGACCAAAGCTCTGCACGAGGCTGGCAAGAGGTCTCACATAGACGTTGGAGGGGAGAGAGAATTGCTCCCTGAGGCACCCCACATGAGAGGGCGGATCTGTCAGAGGTTCGAGCTAGGTACTCGACACGTTGAGACCGGCCTCGAAGAAATGTGTCAAACACATTGAGGGCCTGACCACGAACTCCCGCCATGGCGAGTCGATGGATCAGCAGGTCATGGTCGACAGTGTCGAATGCAGCCATAAGATCCATGAGTATCAGGAGTCCCAGAGCTGGGTGTAGGTCTAGCATCTGCTAGGGAAATTGACATGTTACTGCTATAAGATCAATGTTTTGGTGGTAAATGATGCAGCAGATGGTATGCAGGAGAAAAGCATTTAATTCCTTTCACTGCTGGGGTTCAGCATCCCCCAAGGGATTCTACCTACACTTTGCTCTCCAGTGAGTAATCAAATCAAATCCACATCACTGAATACTTGGGAGACCTTGAGCTGAGCTATACTCCCAAGGAAAAGCCAATGCAAGGGGGATTCCCAAACGTTATATAGTGCAAAAGCCAACAACAACAAAACAATGTGCTTAAGCATGAGACATCTGCTTTGCCTCCCAAAGGGGAGAAGTTGATCAACAGAGATACATTAATTTCCCTAGTCCTTTCCCAGTCATCATATACATTTCCTCACTCTGCAGCATGTTGGATCACTATGGCATCCCTAAGAGGTATTTACAATAGTCTGACAGATAACAAAACTCAACAAAAAGTCTTGGTGTCTTGGTTTTTCAGCCTGTTCCTGGGCTTGTTTGGGGTTTGTTTGTTGTTTGTTTGTTTTGGGGGGGGGGGGGTGATTCAGAAAATTGCATTGCATAGACCGCATTAGCTCTACTTCTTAGATATGGTAATCATGATTTTCTATGGGAGCGCAAATGATGACTGGTATACAGCATATGTTCTTTATCTCAAAAACTAGGGGAAAACTGGTACTGTTTTTGGAATCAGCAGGTCAAATATACCAAGGAACAGGGCGAACATTTGAGGCATCAAAACGTATGTTGGTCAGTGAATTAATGACCCAAGATCATCCAATAAACTTCATTGCTAGGGATGGGATTTAAACCTGGGTCTACTACAGTCTGGAAAAGTTCTTTCCTTAGACTGGCTTTCACCCTGTTCATGTTGGCTGTGAGATTCTGAGAGCTGGAGTTGAAGTGATGCAGCTGGCTGGGAGTCAGCTGCATAAGATCTCTACTGACTAGGTCATGAGTTCAAGGCCTGTGCGAGTCAGGGTGAGCTCTCAACCAAATAGTGTAGCTTGTTGTCAACCTTTGCAACCCGAAAGACAGCTGCATCTGTCAAGTAGGAAATTTAGGTACCACTTTGTGGGGAGGCTAATTTAACTGATTTACGAGGCCATAAAATCTCCAGGAAGTATGAAAAAGAATGAACGAATGAGACAGCTCCCCCTGGTGGCCAGAAGCTGGAATACTAAATTGCCTCTAAGTGTCTGTCTATATATGTTGTGTGTCTATGGCATTGAATGTGCATTGTGATCCTCCCTGAGTCCCTTGAGGGGTGAGAAGGGCGGAATATAAATGATGTAAATAAATAAGTGCAGAAAGAAAGAAAGAAAGAAAGAAAGAAAGAAAGAAAGAAAGAAAGAAAGAAAAGAAAAGAAAACTCTTCTCCAATACTACCACTATTGGGCATAATCTACTCCTTCCCCCATATAATGCTGTTTCATACTGCATGGCAGTACAAAATCATATAATGAAGTTACACTGTATTATGAAAATGCATTATATGGCAGTGTAGATGTTAGCCTCAGAAAAAGGAAACAATATAGCCAACTGAGATTTCTTCCTCTAAATATTCATAGGGGCTACAGCCTTTGTCATTACTGGCTAACTCATCCTAGCCTTTGCTTATGATCTTGAATAGTAACTTATTTTCTGAAAACAGATGAGGAATACCTGGGTGCAACAATGAATACACAGAATGGCAATTTTGAAATAGTGAAAATAAGTACAATCTTCCTGCAGTAGGAACAGCAGAGGGCACTCCTGTACCATCTCCCTCATTCCTTGTCACAAGAATAAAAAGGGAAAAAAACTTGGTTGGTTTATTACAGAATTATTTAGCTGTAGGAAAACAACAATTGTAGTGAACATAGACATCTGCAGGGACCATGGATTTTGAGCAGGAATATGAAAGGCTCTTGTTTCTACATTTCTGCTAATGCCTTCCTGAATGCGATTTTCCTGTTTCTTGGCAGGGGGTTGGAATGTATGGCCCATGAGGTCTTTTCCAACTCCATGATTCTATAAGTCTATGATTCTCATCCCACCCTTCACACATATTTGTATTTGCGCACCGAAATTCATGCCTATTTTCCAAATGATAAGTATTTCTCTTTGCACTTTTACCATTCCTTAAAGTATACTTCTGCATATTTTCCAACTGATAAATTTCTTTTAGCTGCTTGCACTTTCATATTCTATGCAACGCATTAAGGCATACTTTATTCTCAACCAGCCCGCACCACAGGAAGAACACCATCTTCCCCATGTCAGCATAGGCAAATCTGTGTTTAAGTTCGTTCAGCAGTTCACCTACCTGGGAAGCATCATCTCTTCAGATGCCAAGATTGATAAAGAAATAGATCACAGATTAGCAAATGCATATAGTGCGTTCAGAAGGCTTCACAAAAGAGTCTGGAGCAACAAGCACCTGAGGCAAAACACCAAAATCAGTGTGTACAGAGCTATCATACTGTCTATTCTCCTATATGGGTCTGAAACATGGGTCTCCTATCGCCAACACCTATGACTCCTTGAACACTTTCATCAGCACTGTCTTCGCACAATCCTAAATGTACACTGGACTGACTATGTGACAAATGTTGCTGTCCTTGAGCAGGCAGGGATCATCAGCATTGAGGCCATGCAATTGAGAGCACAGCTGCGCTGGGCAGGGCACGTCTCTAGGATGGAGGACCACCACCTCCCTAAGATACTACTCTATGGTGAACTCGCCACGGGTCAGCGCAAGAGAGGCGCCCCAAAAGAGAAATATAAGGACTCCCTGAAACAACATTTCAGACTCGGCCAGATTGATCACCAACAATGGTCCACCCTGGCCTCACATCAGGAGGCATGGAGACGCATTATCCACAATGCTGCGGCCTCTTTCAAGAAGACACACCGAACGGGTCTTGAAGAGAAACGACAATGCAGAAAGAACCGCAACTTAGAAACAACATCACCCAAGGAGACTTTCTGCTGTGCTTTCTGCAACCGGACTTGCCTATCTCAGATTGGCCTTTTTGGTCATCAACGCGCTTGTAAAAAGCATGGGATGAGTCCTTCCTGAATTTTTGTTCATGAAGTAATGCCAGAGAGAGATTCTTCTAAAGATATACACATCTAAGGAACCATTTTTCTTGTTTTCACCCATCTTGGAGAATGAAAAAAATGAATATTTTCATTGCAAATCTCAGCTTCAACAAATTATTTTCCATCCATAAGTCTAGAGTTAAGGTCATTCCTACCCAGTTAGTTACAGACTCATCGGGGAAAATGGTGAAAAATTAACTCAGAGGAAAAGCAAATGGGTGAAGTATAGACTCCTTGGCAAATAAAGTAACCATTCATTGAACAGTTCTGGCTTTATTTTTCCCAAAAGGACTAAATACCCTAAGGAATTATAATTTCCAGCAGTGATGACAGACATGCTGCACAATGTTTAAATTCACTTTGTGGGACCATTCTGATCCACCAGGGAGCACTAAAAAGTGTAGTTTTTATGAGTCATATTATGAGTTGTTGGCCCAATATATTCTATGCTCCATTATCAAAAACACTCAAGAAATGAGCCTCAGATGCATCTCCCTGTAACCCACCATCCTGTCTTTTCTTGTAAACTGTTCTTGAAAGCCCTATTTTCCGTATTCATATCAAACATATGTTTACCTCTTCAGTATTGAGTATCTGGGAAGGGAGGATGTTCTGGACCTTCAGGGAGCAAAACAGCAGATTTTGGGATGGGAACAGCACCAGCTAATTGCTTGGAAGAGCTACTTGCAACCAGCCAATCAGCTGCATCCTTCATTGGAAGACATACATCTCATAACCTTCAGCCCTTCCTATCTGCGAATGCAGTGTTTTTAAACCTTTTTTAAGCCGCGGCACATTTTTTACATTTACAAAATCCTGGGGCACGCCCCCAACCAAAATGACACAAAATGACACTCTAACTTACTATATTGTACTATACCATTATACTGTAATATTATTAGTACTGTTACAAGTAATATAAAATATATAATTTCAATATTGTATTATTTTTTAAAGTGTTATCTTGTATTACATTACAATAATATAAATATTATAGATACATATCAGTAAAGCACAGGAGTTAATCCTGACTGTTATCATTACTCTCATAGTCAATAACGATATACACCATGATTATGACAAATACTGATAATATAACAATATAATAGCATATACTAAGGGAAAATAATAATATTATGTTAATACATAGTTTATAATAATAATAATAATAATATAGCCCATGAGGCTCCTTCCACGTCATGTCACAGTCTCTGAAGCCCGGTAGGCTGCTCGCGTACCTGCCCTGAAGCAGGCCCCGTTGTTCCCCGGGTCGTGGCAGCAGTGGGCGAAGAGGCAGTAGAGCCACGGGTAGGAGAGGAAGCCCATGAAAGCAGAAGCAGTGGTGCCTGCCAGGGCCAGGCTCAGGGGCTCCACCGCCTCGGCTGGCTGGACCAACGCCAGGCCCGCCGCCAAGCCCAGCACCGCCAGGCACACCTGCCGCCGCATCGCCTCAGATGAGGTACTTCTGCTCCACTGGCGTCCACTCAGGGAAGGCGCTTCCGGTCCCACCGCCTCCACCTTGGTGCCAGGCGGGAGTTCAAGGCCACCGCAACGGGATTGGCCCATGGGGAATAAAAGGGAGTGGCTTATTCAAGACTCAAGAGGTTCCAATTTCCCATGGCACACCTGATGATCGCTCATGGAACACTAGTGTGCCACGGCACAAAGGTTGGGAATGTACTCACAAATAATAATGTACTCACAAATAATAATAGGTTGTCCAATCCAGGAAAAGGGGGAAGGGGAGTGTTGTAGACGAGCCCTTGAGTGATCCTGAAAGTGTGGAATTGGAAGCTGGGAGGGGAAAATGGGTAATTCGTGAGCAAGAATCAGATGAAAAGCAACAAAGGAAAAGGATTCAGCAAATACTTGGGGACTCCACTGAAGAGGACTCTTTTGAGGGTTTCTCTGGGGATGATGGGTCTGTCAGTGGGGAACCAATTATGGGAAGTGGGGCTGAGAATTGTGAGCATGGTTCTGGTGGGATGGACTGGACTAGAGTACAGGAGGTCTGTGATGGTTGTGCAGAAACAACAAGTAGTTATATGTTTGGGGGGCTTCCCAGGGATGAGAATTGGAGTTCTGGGGATCAGGCTTCATCCTGGGGAGAGTTAAGTCTTGACAGGAGATGGACAGATTGGAGAGGAAGGCAAGGGGCCACACCTGACTGCTATTGCAGCTGAAAGCACTAATGAGAGGGTGTTGGCTAGTTCCACCTTCGATGAAGATTTGTGAATATAAAAAGGGGCGTGGAATCTTTGCAGTTGGCAAAGTGTTGCTGGGTGGCTGTGTCTTGCTTTGTATGCTATGCTCTGGTTCCTGTGGACTCTCTTTTGGACCTGTTTCTTGACAACGTGTTTGCTGCTTTACTGTTCTTCGAAGTCAGACTTCGTTGACGCCGGCCTCCTTTTGACAATGTCTTTGCTGCTTTCCTGTTCTTCAAACCCAGACTTAGTTGACACCGGCCTGCTTTTGACAACATGTTTGCTGCTTTCATTAAGCACATTAAGAACATTAAGCACATTGGAGAAAAGGAGAGGGACCTCTTAAATGCAGAATTCACGGATAAAGAGATTGAGGAAGCTATTAAAGATCTGAAAACAGGGAAAGCGCCAGGCCCTGATGGGATGACGGACAGGTACTATAAACTTTTCAAAGAAGAACTAATACCATACTTTAAAAGAGTTCTTAATGAAATAATCAGGAAGGGATCAATTCCAGATACATGGAAAGCTGCAGAAATTATTGTGATCCATAAAGAAGGGAAAGACCCGGAATTGGTTCAGAACTATAGACCTATTTCCCTTCTGAACCTTGATTATAAGATTTTTGCCAACATCTTGGCTAGAAGGTTCAAGCAGTTCTTGAACAATTGGATAGGCCACAACCAAACTGGGTTCCTGCCGAATAGGCATATGAAAAAAAATATCAGAAATATCATCAACATAGTAGAGTACCTAGACAAAAATATCGGATCGAAGGCCGCTCTGGCATTCTTGGATGCGGAGAAAGCCTTCGACCGAGTAAGCTGGGATCTGATAGCCGGTCTATTAAGAGAACTCGATATGGGTTATACCTTTACTACAGCAATAATGGCAATATACACGACACAAGAAGCCTGTCTAGTGGTAAATGGCCTCAAATCAGAAAAATTTAAGATCGCAAAAGGAACGAGACAGGGGTGTCCCATCTCCCCCCTCCTATTTAATTTTGTACTGGAACTCCTGATAAGAGACCTGGAGAGAGATGAGGAAGTAAAGGGGATAAGAATTAGGAATTCAGTATATAAAGTCTTCGCATTTGCGGATGACCTCGCATGTGTGATAGGAGATCCAACAAAGAATCTGGACATCTGGATGAAGAAGGTGGAAGCCTACGCCAGGATTTCAGGATTAAAATTAAATAAAACAAAATCCCAAATCTTATTAAAAAATATCGACAAAAAAGAAGCGCAAGAACTAGAAAAAAAATTTGGCATACCCATCTCAAAAAAGGTAAGATACCTAGGTATAACCATAACGGCAAAAAACTGCCAGTTAGTTAACAACAACTATGAAAAGGTGTGGAAAGAAATCAAATTGGACTTACAAAAATGGCAAAAGTTAAACCTATCCTTACTGGGTATGATTTCGATAGTTAAAATGAAGGTATTTCCTAGACTAAATTTCCTATTTCAATCTCTCCCTATCTTGAAGAACCAGTCCATCCTAAAAGATGGCAAACCGAGCTATCCAAATTTATCTGGAGAGGCAAGAAAGCGAGATTTAGGCAAAAACACCTCCAGGAACTGCCCCAAAATGGGGGACTAGGTATGCCAGATCTGACAGCATACTATGATGCAAACTGTTTAATTAACATCAAAAATTGGCTCGAGCTAAAGGATCAATATTCACTCAATTTGGAGGGCTGGGACATTAGATTCGGCTGGCATGGATACTTATTATATGACAAATTAAAGCAGGACAAGAACTTTAATAATCATATAATAAGAGCACCTCTGTTAAAAACCTGGGAAAAGCATTAAAAAATATTGTAAATAAGCATCCATTCTGGTCCTCCCCACAGAAGCCCATCACATTGCCCCGCCAATCAAAGATAAATGGCCAACATACAAAGACTTCCTAATAAAGGAAGCAGACACCTGGCAGCTGAAAGCCCATGAGGATATTGTCCAATTTAAGTTAAATTGGTTTCAATATAATCAATTGAAAGGAAAATTCATGCTTGATAAAAAAAGAGGCTGGCAAGAAAATCTAACGGCCGGGGAAAAATTACTATTAAAATCGGAGAAGAAGGGAGTAAGTAAACTTTATAAATTCATTTTAACGAATCAACATCAAAATAATCCAACTAAAGAGTTTATGATAAAATGGCATGACAACATCGCCACGAAATAGCCAGAAAACATTGGGAAAAGCTCTGGAAATATACCTCTAAACTTACTTACGCCTCCACTCTAATGGAAAATTATTATAAAATGCTGTACAGGTGGTACATTACCCGGCACAACTGAGTAAAATCTATAAAACGGCAATAATTTATGTTGGAAGTGCCAAAAGGAGAAAGGGACATTTTACCATCAATGGTGGACATGTGGGAGGATAAAAACTTATTGGAGCATGGTGCACAAACTTCTCCAAGGAATGATAAAATCAAAAATTGATATGACACCTGAACTTTTTCTCTTGAATATTATAGATGACAATACCGTGAAAAAAAACGAGGAAAAACTTCTGTGCTATGTGATTACGGCGGCTAGGATAGTCTGGGCCAGATATTGGAAAAGGAAGGAAACTCCCGAGGAAGAAGAACTCTTGGCTAAACTTGCAGAGATAGCAGAAATGGATAAATTAACTATTTTGTTAAGAGGAAATGAGGAATCCAAATTTAAAGAGGTGTGGTCCCCCTTTGTGACTCATATAAAAAACACCAAGAAAATTGATTTAAAGGGTTATTGGATATGAGGGTACGAGCCTACCATTAACGGGAGATGCCTAACAAACTTGCGTCAGTATCACCGGGTGAAGTCAACCTGTTTTTAGTTTATGTTGTGTGGTGTGGAATTTTTGTGTATATTCCCAATATGTCCCCATTTCCCCCCCCCCCCCCCCCCATCCCCAAGTGTCCTGTAGGGCGATTATGTACGCCCACATGCTGTTGGTCTGCTGTATAATGTTTGTTTTCTTTTAAACAATAAAAACTCTTTAAAAAAAATGTTTGCTGCTTTCCTGTTCTTCGAACTCCGACTTCGCTGACACTTTTTTGCTCTTCGTTTTTCCTTTGTTGCATGTATTTTGGGGGAATAATCCAGGTTTTCTGGAGATTTAATCCAGATTATATATGTTTTATGTGTTTTTGACTGGTTTGGTCTTTGTTATTTTGCTCATTTAACACTGCAGCTTAAGTGTTTTGGGACAATTCTTTATTTTTGAAATAAACTCTACTTGTTTACTATCTGGTCTGGCCCTTTAAGGTTTCTGTGTTGCAACAGGGACCGAGAGATGCCACTTCATGAAGAAAACTAAGGGTACTTTTTATGAGTCATATTATTTATTTATTTATTCAAATTTATTCGTCGCCACTCCCAAATGGCTCGGGGTGACTTACACATAATAAAACAACAATTACCACAATATATTAAAACCATGTCATAAAGTTAAAACAGTAACAGTGAACTACACATAACATCAGGAGAGGCCGAACAGTTTTTAAGACCCAAAGGCCTGCTGGAACAATAGGGTCTTACAAGCCTTCCAAAAGGCTAACAGACTCTGAAGGGCACAGACTTCGGAGAGCAGCACGTTCCAGAGGATTGGGGCTATGATAGAGAAAGCGCTTCTCCGTGTTGCGGTCAGATGGTAAGCCTTCGGACTTGGGACCACCAGGAGGTTTTACATCTCTGAACATAAGGATCTGGTGAGACAATATGGGATGAGGCGGCCCCTTAGGTACTCTGGCCCCAGACCATTCAAGGCCTTGTAGGTCAAAACCAGCACTTTGAAGGTAATCCGGCATTCCACAGGGAGCCAGTGCAGTTCACGCAGGATAGGTGTAATATGGCAGCTCGTCGGGACACCCGTGAGCAACCGAGCTGCAGCGTTCTGCACCAGCTTAAGTTTCCGGATCACCGACAAAGGAAGGCCAATGTAAAGAGCGTTACAGTAGTCCAGCCTTGAGATGATCCAATATATTCTATGCTCCATTATCAAAAACACTCGGAAAGAAATGTTCCTCAGATGCATCTCCCTGTAACCCACCATCCTGTCTTTTCTTGTAAACTGTTCTTGAAAGCCACTATTTTCTGTCTTCATATCAAACATATGTTTACCTGGGAAGGGAGGATGTTCTGGACCTTTACTGACTAGGTAACACCTGAGACATCACTATGAAATTTCTTCCCTCTTAATTCACAGCATGACTTTGTCCTTTAAAATAAAATTAAATAAAAAATAAAACAAACCGGTTCCATTTCGCCATCATTGGTAAGGTTAGAAGCAAAGGCAAAACAGATAAATGACCAAGTTATGTTTTAAATGTTTTAATTTGTAAACAAAAACCTTGACTGGAACTTTATGGGTGCAAATGGGCCACACTGATCTGTCATTGATTATAGTCTGAAATAAATGACCACGTTTCAGACCGAGTTGAATTAGTGTTTAGTGGCGAATTGGTTTTTTGTACTCTACTTTTTATGTATTTTAATAATGTTGTTGTAAGATGTTTTTAATTTGTATAGCATTGAATCTTGCTGGTAGCTGGTCTGAGTCACTCTATGGAGGTGAGAAGGCCAGGGTACAAAAGTTGTAAATAAATACATTTAAGTTGCAAATCACATGCACAACCGAGGACCTTCTTACAGCAACACCAGGCACACTCCAAGTGGCCAGCTTCTGGTCAAAGGAAATTTAGTACAATGTCAAGCTTTTAACTTTGTTTGTGATTTCTGTATAACTGTATCCTCACTTTGTTTCTGACACGATAAATAAGAAGTTGTAAATCTGGTAAGAAACTAGTCTTGTCTCACTACTAAGGGAAGTGCTGTACATTTTTCTTACATCTGTTCTCACTTCATTTTTCACAAGGAAGCACATATCTTTCAAATGGGAACTGAGAGTACATCTTCCCAGCCCTTTAACAGAGGCATTACACCACTTTACCCACTTTTTCTGGAGCATCACAGAATGACATGGTAAAACCATGATATTAAGAAATACGAAGCCCATTTAGGACAGCTGCTTCTCTTCTTACCTCATCCGGAGTCACCGCCAGACCGCTGCGGCTTTTCTTCATGTCCCCCTCTGGCTTGGCAGGCTTTGGGTTCGAGAACTTTCCAAGTTCACCAGCCAGCAGCCATTACAGCTGCTACTCCTCTTGGTAGGGCCAAGGAAGTAGGCAACGTAATGTGCCAAATTCAGAAGAGACCTGAAGGAAGGGGAACAGAAAGGGGGGAAATCAAAAAGGAGTTTTAGCCTTGTATCATATGTTCACTGGATTTATGAATAAGATGTTGGTGGTATCTAACTGCAAGGATATTTATATTAGAAATGATAAAGTTCAGCTGAAATTCTGCACACAGAATGAGAAAGCAGCATTTTTTCCTGATGCAAAGGTGCCACCCATTCTGTTCCACACACTACAGGTTACAGCATAAAGTAAAAACTCACTTATTTAACACATCAAAATCCGAACTGACTCTACTAACTTTTTCTCTGTCTCCTCACAATCCTAGCTAAAACTTAACTGTTCTGAGGCTAACTAATCTCTCTCGCACATCTTAACTAATTCCTAACTTTGACAGAGTAATATCTCTGTCTTTCTCTCTAACTGACATCCATCTGGTCTTTTACCACTCCTTTGTTTGACATCCTTTCAACCAATCACCAGTCACTCCCAAAAATTGAAGCTGCCCCCCCCCCCACTCTTATGCCTTACCTCATTATGCATACTATACATTGCATACAGAATCATACTGTACTCTATTTTAAACACAACAATTGTTGCTGTTTATTCGTTCAGTCGCTTCTGACTGTGATGGTGGAGAAAAGCCCACACCAGAGCTCCCTGTCGGCCGTCACTACCCCCAGCTCCTTCAAAGTCAAGACAGTCACTTCAAGGATACCATCTATCCATCTTGCCCTTGGTCGTCCCTCTTCCTTTTTCCTTCCTTTTCCCCCAGCATCATTTTTTTTCTCTAAGCTTTCCGGTCTTCTCATTATGTGGCCAAAGTACTTCATCTTTGCCTCTAATATCCTTCCCTCCAATGAGCAATCGGGCTTTATTCCCTGGAGTTTGGACTGGTTAGATCTTCTCGCGATCCAAGGCACTCTCAGAATTTTTTTTCACCACCACAGTTCAAAAGCGTCTTTCTTCCTTTGCTCAGTCGTCCTTATGGTAAATACAACAATATATTTTAATAAAAGATCCTAATATAATCAATGTACCAATTCAGAGACCATTCTACCACTCTGATGACTCGTTTTCAAAAAAGTATTACAAAGAGAAATCTCATTTCACCTTAGAACAAAACACCACAGAAAAATCAATTTAGACATTCAGTTGAGAATGATCAGCTAGTATAAACAACCAGTGATGCACATGTCTGTGAAAACCTTGGTGTTGTGTGCCTTCAACACTGATGCTAACACTAAGGCAAATACCTTAGAGTTTTCTGAGGCTGGGTGTGGCCTGCCCAGGAATTTTGAACCCTGATCTCCAGAGTCAGCCCACTGTCACGCAACCATAGGTAGTAGGTCAGACTAAAAAGAGTTCTTGTATATTTAATTGGTCTCCAAGAGGTGCCCCCTTCACTGTGGGGTGCCTCAAGGGGCTATCCTTTCCCCTCTTTTATTTAACATCTATGTCCGGCCACTTGCTCAGCTGGTGCGGAGCTTTGGGCTGGAGTGCTATCAGACACTGATGATACCCAGCTTCTTCTGAGTTTAGAGGCCGGGATGGCTGAGGTACCCGATAATTTCACTCTCTGCCTAGAAGCCATGACCGGATGGCTGCATGCCAGCAGACTGGGGGTGAACCTGGCAAAGACAGAGATCCTGTGGCCTGGTTGCCCTGTGGGAGTGGAGAGTCCTCTGCCTACCCTTGACGGTGAGCCACTTATTCCATTGGCCACCGTTAAGAGCCTTGGTGTTATTTTTGATCCATTGCTGACGATGGAGGCTCAGGTCTCCGCCGTCAGCAAGTTAGCATTTTTCCACCTCCGCCAGGCTAGGGAGATGGAGCCCTATTTCTCTCGGGAGGCCTTGGCCACGGTGATCCATGCAACGGTCACCTCAAGGCTAGATTATTGTAACGCTCTTTACGTTGGCCTTCCTCTGTCGGTGACCCGGAAGCATTGCTTGGTTCAAAATGCAGCAGCCAGGCTTCTTACAGGGACACCTGTTAGATGTAGTGTTACACATGCCCTGCGTCAACTGCATTTGCTGCCTATCGAGCACCAGATCTCCTACAAGGTGATGGTTTTAACCTTTAAGGCCTTGTACGGCCAGGGGCCATCGTACCTTCAGGACCGCCTCTCCCCCTTATCAGCCCCAATGGTCACCCAGATCTGCACAAGATAACCTATTATGTCTTCCTGCCCCCAGGGAGATTCGCTTAGAATCCACTAGGCGTAGAGCCTTGTCAGCAGTGGCACCTAGATTATGGAACACCTTGCCATCAGACATTCGAACGCTCCACGATACTAACAGCTTCTGTATTGCACTAAAAACCTGAATGTTTAGTAGAGTGTTCGATGGATGTTAAATTTTAAATTGGGTTTTAAATTGGGTTTATCTGTTCAATTGTCTGTCTCTCATGACTGTAAGTTGCCTAGAGCACATTGTGTGAGTCGACGACGAATAAGTAATAAATGATTTGATTTTAATTGAATTGTTGTGTGGAGGAGGAAGTGTCAACAAGTTCAGCTCACATGACAATAGGTAATTTTAACAATGCAGCGCCTGTATGAGAGCATCACAAGTTAAAATTCCTTCCATTCAACTCTTAAAGGCACAAGATACATGTATTGCTCATAACTCTGCTCCCCACATGCTCCTTCTACTACCATAGGAATATATGTTGAAAGGACCTTAATTGGTCCATCTAACTTAGCACTGTCTTTTTCCATTTCTTTGGGGTTTTGAGATGAAGTCTTCTCCAGGTTTCAAGTATAAGTTTTTTTAAGGGACAGATGCCAATGATTAAACCTTGGACTTCCTTCAGGTCTAGCATATTTCCATCAGGGCTCCTGTCTTCTTTATATTATGACCTAGAGAGAAGCTCTAAGTTGATGTGGTGAGTATTGGAAAATTCCAGCAATCTCTATCCCTTGCTGATAAGAGAAATTTCCTGCATGTGAAACTGTTCTGTTTTTCTCACTTCTTTGTGTATCCAAAAAACTAGACCATATGATCCACAAAACTTAAGATAATTGGTTATTTATTTATTTATTTATTGTTCATTTTTATATGCCGCTCCTTCCAGCAGGCTCGGGGCGGTTTACATAAAATTCAGATAGTAAAACAGTGACATTTCAATTTAATAACAACAATATAAAACAGAGCATAAAAACAAGAACAATCTACATGGAGCTCAAGGACTTGGACAGCTTTATCAGGAGCCATTTAGATTAAAGACCTGCCTAAAAAGGGTCATCTTGCAGGCTCTTCGAAACGGGGCCAATTCCTTGATGGCACGGACTTCATCTGGCATTGAGTTCCATAGCGACGGCGCCACTACGGAAAAGGCTCTCGATCTGGTTGTTGACAGATGGCAGGAGAGGATAGATGGAACTACTAAAAGATTTTGCTCTTCCGAGCGCAGTGATCTCGGGGGGAACATACGGGGCAAGGCGGTCCCTCAGGTACACTGGCCCTAGACCATACAAGGCCTTAAAGGTCAATACCAGCACCTTGAAAACAATCCGGTACTCTATTGGTAGCCAGTGCAGTTGCTGCAGAATAGGTGTAATGTGCTCTCGTGCAGATGCTCCCACCAGCAGTCGAGCAGCAGCATTCTGCACCAGCTTGAGTTTCCGGAATGCTGACAAAGGAAGGCCAATGTAGAGGGCGTTACAGTAGTCCAGTCTCAAGATGACCGTTGCCTGGATCACCGTAGCCAGCTCGTTCCTGGGCAGGTAGGGAGCCAGCCGCCTAGCTTGTCGTAGATGGAAAAACGAGGTCCTACATACTGTGGAGATGTGCAGATGTGATGCGTTCAGACAAGTAAGTTGGGTCAGAACCGTATAGAGCTTTAAAGGTCAAAACCAGCACTTTGAATTGAGCTCGGAAATGGACAGGCAGCCAGTGGAGCTGACACAACAGGGGGGGGGGGTGCTCCCTGTATGTAGCTCTGGTTAGTAATCTGGCTGCCGCCCGTTGGACTAATTGCAATTTCCGAACGGTCTTCAAAGGCAGACCCACGTAGAGTGTGTTGCAGTAATCTATTCAGGATGTGACCAGAGACATACCAGGGAGTTCCTCTGGTGCCTCCAACCAAACTCCTTCCTCACATTAGAATAGCAAGAGAGAAGCAAAACCTAAATCAGCTCCCTGGTGGAAGCATAAACTGGAGATTTTCCTGTTTTGTTTTAGTCTGTTCGACAATATGTCACTGAACAGAAGATTAAACCAATAGAAGTGGAGAGGCAGCAATCAAGACAGAAATAACAGCACATAGGTAGTCCTGATGGATCAGAATGAGGTAGTTTTGAAACATACCAAAGACAAGGCATGATGGAAAACAGTAATTATTATGTCACACAAGATACTGGTGTTTAGGATTATACTGTTGTTATCATGAAGGTTCCATTTTGCTAACGTCTCAAAGGTGCCGTGAATCCTGTCTGGATTTTAGTTGGAACATAAAAAGCTATTCAAGATGCCGATTCATACCTTCAAAACTGTATATTTGATGGTTCTTTGAAGTTCAGACTAAAACCTAAAAGGGATTAACCACCGCTCCTGACACAGAAGCTATGAGCCACCATTGGCATCACACCATCAATGTTTATGGATAACACCTTTCTTACTCCATGAAAATATCTAATCATCTTTGTGAGGCAACCTAAGACAGCATTTCTCAACCTGGAGGTTGGGCTCCCTGGGAGGGTTGCGAGGGGGTGTCAGAGGGGCCACAAAGACCATCAGAAACACAGTATTTTCTCTTGGTCATGGGGGTTCTGTGTGGGAAGTTTGGCCCAATTCTATCATTGGTGGGATTCAGAATGCTCTTTAATTGTAGGTGACGACAAGCAACGACAACTCCCAAATGACAAAATCAGTCCCTCCTCAAGCCCACCAATATTCAAATTTGGGCATATCGGTTTTTGTTGTTTATTTGTTCAGTCGCTTCCGACTCTTTGTGACCTCATTTCGGCCGTCACCTCCTTCAGGGCAGTGTTTCCCAACCAGTGTGCCGTGGCACACTAGTGTGCCGTGAGCGATCATCAGGTGTGCCGTGGGAAATTGGCACTCTCCCCCCTCCTAGCAGCCCCCCCACAGGTTTCCAAGAAAAAAATTGAGCCTCTCCGCTTGGAAATGTTTTTTTTACTATTTTACCTGATTTTTCTAGAGTTGTCCCCCTCCCAAGAAACTGTTTATAACAGCTTCATGACATCCATAGTTAACTGGAAGCAAGTTTCACTCAGGGTGAAATTTCACAAAGGTCTGGAGAACAAGCTCTATGAGGAGTGGCTTGAAGAGCTGGGCATGTTTAGCCTGAAGAAGAGAAGGCTGAGAGAAGACATGATAGCCATGTATAAATATGTGAGAGGAAGTCATATATATGTTGTGTTCATTGAAACAGGCCCAGGTTTCACACTGAGTGTATAAGTACATTTAAAAACATATTAACTTTATGTATTACTGTGTTAGAGCGTCATTTTGTGTCATTTTGCTTGGTGGTGTGCCCCAGAATTTTGTAAATGTAAAAAACATGCCGCGGCTCAAAAAAAGGTTGAAAAACACTGCTTCAGAGTATCGGATATTTCTGCAAATTTGGTCCAGTGAATACATCCTGCATATCAGATATTTACATGAAAATTCATAACAGTAGCAAAATTACAGTTATGAAGTAGCAATGAAAATAATTTTATGGTTGGGGGTCATCACAACATGAGAAACTGTATTAAGGGGTCACAGCATTAGGAAGGGTGAGAACCACTAACCTAAGATAATAGCCATTACTGAGGTAGCAGTGATCTCATTTCAGTTACTGAATACTATGAAATCAAAGCTAGATGTGAAAGAAATCTATAATGCCTCTCTTTGCAACAATATTGAAAAATAATGCCTTTAAAAAGAATTAATGACACACACAGAGCTAAGAAATTGCATAACTGGGTATCCAGGTATTCAGGTCTAAATATGTTACACTTGAAAAAAAGGACCTCTGAACTAATGTTTGGATTGGTCCCCTTTTTTCTTTTTCTGCACTCGCCAATCTTTTCTGTCACCAAGCTGAGAAAGAATTCTGGACAACTCAAAAGTGTGCAAACGTTTGTACTATTTCACCACGACAAATCACAGAACATGATGCAATTCAACATCTCACTGCATCTATCCACAAATTATTTATTTACTAAATTGATATCTGACCTTTCTGTTGAAAATGACAAAATAGCTAACAAGAAAATTCAAATCAAACATCAAAATAGAACAAAAAACACATCTAAAACAGATGGGTATAAATCCCACACAAGGGATACCATATGCCATTCCATAAGGACAATGACTTACCATCTGTATTGTTTTTTGTTGCTAGGACATGATAACCGATTTTGGAGCTGGGGTACGGCTTACAGACTTTGACTACAAGAGGAGTGAAGAGTAGGAAGGACTCAGAAAGAACAAAGAACAAGTGAGGAATCTGAAGACTATGGGCCAAGACAGAAAACTAAGGGAGATCAATAGCAGAAACGCAAACATTATGTTTTCAATTAACTTTTTGCTGTAAGTAAGAAACTGATGGCACAAAACCTTCTAATGATCTAAAGATAATACAGTAATATGGTGGTGGTTGTTAATGCTATTTACCATGATAGGAATATATATGGTCATTTTACATGGTTCCTGTCCTGTCATTAATCCTTACCTGGAAGGTAGATTTGCTGAGTAGTAGTGGCAGCTCAAGATTGTATGGTAAATTCCATGACTGACCAAAGATATTAACTTCTCTTCCTCTATTCCAAGTACAGAATTATAAACGTTAATCTTATAAATTCTCTCAGAAAATAAAAATGATACCAAGGTTGAAGGAAAGTGGTAGAAATAAATGCAATGATTAATGTGTTAATTGTATTTTATTTTATTTATTTATTAATCAAGCTTGAATACCGCCACTCCCCGAAGGCTCGGAGCGGTTTACAATATGCATAAACACTACATTACATTTAAAAACGAAGAGAGTTTCCAATCCACCAATCAACAGGATTCAAATGCCAGCCGGAAAAGAGAAGTTTTACAAGCTCTACAAAAGGAAAGTAAATCTCGGAGGGCTCATGTTTCTGCTAGTAAGGCATTCCAGAGACAAGGTGCTAACACCGTGAATGCTCTACGCCTAGTAGCCATCAAATGAAAAGTCTTGAAGTTGGGTACTTCAAGTAGATTCTGATCTTCTGAACGGAGTGATCTCTAGGGTTGGTACTGGGTAAGGCAGTCCCTCAGGTACACTGGCCCCAGACCATACAAGGCCTTGAAGGTAAGAACCAACACTTTGAAGGTAATCCGGTGCTCAATCGGCAACCAGTGCAATTGCTGCAAGATTGGAGTAATATGAGACCTCGCTGGTACCCCAGCGAGAAGCCGGGCAGCAGCATTTTGCACTAGTTTAAGTTTCCGGATCACCAACAAAGGTAGGCCAATGTAGAGGGCGTTACAGTAGTCTAATCTTGAGATGACCGTAGCTTGGATCACCGTAGCCAGGTCGTCCCTGGACAGGTAGGGAGCCAGTCGCCTAGCCTGACATAGATGGAGAAATGCAACTCTGCTCACAGTGGAGACCTGGGCCTCCATCGTCAGCAGAGGGTCCAAAAGGACTCCCAGATTCTTTACCAAGGGCATAGTGCCTCGCCATCCAGGGTAGGCAACCGGATCACCCCTCCGTCCGGGCAACTCAGCCAAAGGGTCTCCACCTTCGCTGGATTAACCCTCAACCTGCTGGCATGCAACCATCCAGTGACGGCCTCAAGGCAGTGATGGAAATTATCGGGTACGGAGTCTGGCCGGCCCTCCATCCTCAGAATGAGCTGAGTGTCATCAGTGTACTGATGGCACTCAAGCCCAAAGCTTCGCACCAGTTGGGCAACTGGTCGCATATAGATGTTAAACAACAGAGGGGATAGGATAGCCCCCTGAGGGACCCCACATATAAGAGGGGCCCTCTCAGAGGCCAACCCTCTTCTCTCCACACGCTGACCCCGATTTTGAAGAAAAGAGGACAGCCATTTAAGGGCCATCCCCCTAACTCCAGCCATGGCTAGGTTGTGGTCGACCATGTCAAATGCTGCCATGAGGTCCAATAACACGAGCAGCGCTGATCCTCCTTGATCCGTCAGGCAACAAAGCTGATGTGTGATGGAGACCTCCAATAAAGACACAAACTAGGCAAATACAGTATAAAAATATCATTGAATATTATTATGGGCAACACAGAGTGAAATTATTTCATAGCAGACCAACCATAGATATTCAGTGAAACATAATATAGTATAAACCGGATTATATCCAAAATCGCAGTAACATAGCAATGATAGATCGCAAAACAATACAAATATGGTAGTCCCAAAATCATTAAATCAAAACTCCAGTGTTGAACAGTCCAGACATAATAGGATGATAAGGAGAAAAGGAGTCTGTGGTTTAGCTCCTGAAAGTTCATATCTCCTATTACCATAGGTATATAGATGATTTGGTCTTTCTGGTTAATGACACTGTAAACCTGAAAGATCTAGAAATATGGATGAACTCATGGGATAAGGACATCCTATTTACTTCCAATGTTGACAAGAAATAAGTACATTTTCTTGATTTAACTATCTTTGAAGATAATGGGGTGCTTAAAACGAAGAATTTTTAAAAACCTGTGAAGCGTAATTCATACCTTCACTTTAATAGCTTTCATTCCCACCCCCTCAAACATAACCTTCCCTATAATCAATTTGCCCGCCTTAAACGTAACTCTTCATTTACCCATGATTTTGAAACAGAAGCTAAGCTAATGCGATGTGATTTCCTTGAACGGGGTTATGCAAACCAAGTGATTTCCAACGCCCTTACCAGAGTAAGACGCTTGGATAGGAAAAGCCTTCTAACGCCAC
Source organism: Anolis apletophallus (assembly GCA_030556195.1). Taxonomy (NCBI): domain Eukaryota; kingdom Metazoa; phylum Chordata; class Lepidosauria; order Squamata; family Anolidae; genus Anolis; species Anolis apletophallus. Next base: position 138,340,062 of record JARBWK010000006.1, on the reverse strand, counting down.
GACTTAAAGATAACACTACTAAATATGTGTGGCCGCTCACTCTAACACCCCATTCAAAAACTTTAATTAATTTGGTATGTACTTATTGGTCGATTGTTTCGCACATCCAGGGTTTGGAGACACCCCCCCCCCCCTCTTGTTGCGTACAAGCGCACACGTAATTTGGGTGACACTTTAATCCACTCGAATCATCTGTATGAGAAGCCCATTAGTAATTTCAGTAATGGCACGAAAATTTGTGGACACTGCTCTATATGTGACAATATCTGTACAGATAAAACTATTTACAGCCCGGCGCTGAATAAGAACTTTGACATACGATGCTTCGCTACGTGCGCGACGTCTTGCGTCACGTGTGTGGTCACGTGTCCATGTTCTCTAGACTATGTTGGTATGACTATGAGACAGGTAAGACAGCGCTTTATTCAACACCGCAGCAGAATTAACACTGGCAATACGGATTTACCCCTCTACACCCATTGCTTACAATTTAAACATGACCCCAAATCTTTCCGAATTAGAGTCTTGGAGAAAATTGTACCTCGTCCCCATGCTGACACCTTGAATGCCTTGCGTAAATTAGAAAGACTAAGGATTCTCCGTTTAAACACGGAATACCCTAAGGGGTTAAACTTAGGAATCAGTGTACAGTCTCTGATTACCTAATGTGCTTCACCTGAATTACTCTTATTTTAACCTCCTGGTTCTGATCCGCCTTACCTTTATGGTCACCTCACCGTGCACGGTGAGGTTAAGCCCTGACGCTTCCTAATAGTGGTATGTATACCTTTATATGTTATTCCCTATGGGTTTATACACTTGGTTTGTTAGATATATTGTAATTCTTTCTATATACTGTATATAAGGATGACGTGACATCTATGAAGGCCTTGAGAAAGCCCCGCCCAGGGTCGAAACGGGGGAGTGGCCCCAGAATGTTGGCATCGCCAGCCCGTCAGCCTGTTTTCGAATGAACTTTCAGGAGCTAAACCACAGCCTCCTTTTGTCCTTATCATCCTATTATGTCTGGACTGTTCATCACTGGAGTTTTGATATAATGATTTTGGAACTACCATATTCGTATTGTTTTGCGATCTATCATTGCTATGTTACTGCGATTTCGGATATAATCCGGTTTATACTATATGTATGTTTCACTGAATATCTATGGTTGGTCTGCTATGAAATAATTTCACTCTGTGTTGCCCATAATAATATTCAATGATATTTTTATACTGTATTTACCTAGTTTGTGTCTTTATTGGATGTATTTGAAACCCATACTCTGTGCTACTGTGTGATGGAGACCAGCACAGTCTCCATCCCATGCCCCTTACGGAAGTCGGACTGAAAGGGATATAATCCGGCTGTGTCTTGTAGGAACTGCTGCAGTTGCACATTAACATATGCAAAGTAAGTAACCACATTTGAAGGGTTAGAAAATGGCAACCATACTGGTTGGCCACTGTGAAATTTTAAATGCTGGGTCAAGACATAAGTTTGAACTGGTCCAACAGGGTTCCCTTTACATCCTTGTCCCTCCCAATGAGGCCCAGCTCGAAAAAGTACAATCCTGTAATATTCTGTTTCCAGAAGCACTGTATTACATATCTCTTGCCTCTACATGTTTCTCCACCTTTTGAGCAAAGTAAATTCCTCACAAAGCTTTTCATAGCACCTTCTGCTTGAATATACCCAGTTGTGTCTAACAGACTTATTGTAGGGAACGTATCTGCCAACGCAAATCTCTCCCACTCTCTTCTCAACACCCACTGACATTTTTTTTAAAGTGCTTGTTTTACACTTTCATTAAAACAAGCACTTTTTAAAAATGTCAGTGGGTGTTGAGAAGAGAGTGGGAGAGATTTGTGTTGGCAGGTATGTTCCCTACAATAAGTCTGTTAGACACAACTGGGTATATTCTGTAGCAATTGATCCCAGCATCTTATAGCTAGGGAGCCCCAGAAGGCCATGGCAAATTTCCACTAAAGCCTATTGACATAGATAGAGTAAGGCAGTGATTTTCAACCAGTGTGCCGTGGAACACTAGTGTGCCGTGAGAGATCATCAGGTGTGCCGTGGGAAATTATTTTCAAACTTCATTCATATATAAACTATACGCCGCATCTGTCCCTTTAAGAAATGGAACCATAGCACTCTCGCATCACCTGAGAAGTGACGCAAGAGTGCTATGGTCGCGCCATCTTGGATTCGCTCAGACTTGGCTAAGTAAACAAAGTTAGAGCTAGTGCTGCAGCTGCGCATCAAGTGACAGTGGCAATTTGGGATCACGCAAGACAAGCGAGTGACAGTGATGGAGCAATTTTTGAGAAGGGAAAATGCAAATGCCAAACAGGGCCCTGGACAAAATTATGACACAGATGAAGGCCCTAATATGAGTGGTGGACAAAAGAAAAAAGAAAAGACGGTGAGCTCGAGGCAATGCGATAAAAACTAAAAACAGAGAGACTGACAACTGTTGAGCAAGAGCTTCGTGTGTGTCTTTCTACCATTCCTGCCAGAATATCTATTTTGTGTTCATCAAAACAGACCCAGGTTTCACACTAAGTGAGTGTATAAATACATTTAAAAACATATTAACTATATGTATTACTGTGTTCGAGTGTCATTTTGTGTCATTTTAAATTGGTGGTGTGCCCCAGGATTTTGCAAATGTAAAAAATGTGCCGTGGCTCAAAAAAGGTTGAAAATCACTGGAGTAAGGTAATAAAATTTTATATAGATGTAGTCTTAGAATGAAATCTCTCTTTATAGATTGCTGCTGTTTCATTCCTGGACGTTTCACCCCAAGCAGGGTTGCATCATATCCCATCCAGTGTACAGCGTTGCTCTTTCTCCCCTACAGGTAATGTTATGGGGAATAGGAAAGTGCTGACTTTCAGGATGGTGATAAAATTCATAGCCAGTCAGTCCGCTAGGAAAGAGTAAGGCAGATGCTACAGGCAGCACACGCTGTCACTTCCCTCTTCCCCAGTAATGTTTTCCCTGAGCTACTGCCTCGTCCATATGTAGAGTGCAATGTATATTTTACAAGTGGCAGTTCTCTACTGAATGAGAAAAGGCAGAAGGCGTTCTCTTTTCTAAAAATGTCCTCTGTTTGAAGTACTATGCAGGTCAAGTCTGGCTGCAAGAACCATGAGAAAAGGGAGCAGGGACCCTGCAGTCTTTCACCCATAGTTAAGCACTTTGAGTACCAGACTCAGGACCCACACAAGTTACCTGGTCACCATCTTCCACGAACAAGTGAGGTATTTTGTAATTCTTGTTAAATCATAAGAATCATTTTTCATTTGCACCTGCAGATTGTTGTCATTAACTGCATCACACCAACTTCAACTTACGGCTACCCTATGAATGAGTGGCCACAAAGGTCCTTGGAGACTCAGGGCTGTGGCTTCCTTGACTGGGTGTATCAATTTGTAATGTAATTTATCTCTTTTTCTATTGCCTTCTACCTTCCCAAGCATCCTTGTCTAAAGAGTCATATCTTCTCATATATCCAAAGTATGCAGCTAAGTTAATTAATCTAAGATTCTAGGAAAACCTCAGGTCTAGTTTCCCCTAAGACCCATTTCTCTATTTAGCACTATATTATCAGCTTTTAGCACTATATTATCAGCTTTTTGCTGATGATGCTGCCCTTGTCACCCATTCAGAAGCAGCTCTGCAGTGCCTGACATCCTGCTTTGCAACAGCTGCAGGGCTGTTTGGGCTGGAAGTCAGCCTGAAGAAAATGGAAGTTCTCTACCAGCCCGCACCACAGGAAGAACACCATCATCCCCACATCAGTATAGGCAAATCTGTGCTTGAGTCCATTCAGCAGTTCACCTACCTGGGAAGCATCATCTCTTCAGATACCAAGATTGATAAAGAGATAGAACACAGATTAGCAAAGGCATATAGTGCATTCGGAAGGCTTCACAAAAGAGTCTGGAGCAACAAACACCTGAGGCAAACCACCAAAATCAGTGTGTACAGAGCTATCATACTGTCTATTCTCCTATATGGGTCTGAAACATGGGTCACCTATTGCCAACACCTACGATTCCTCGAACGCTTTCATCCGCGCTGTCTTCACTCAATCCTAAATGTGCACTGGGCTGACTATTTGATGAATGTTGCTGTACTTGAGCAAGCAGGGATCACCAGCATTAAGGCCATGCTATTGAGAACACAGCTGCGCTGGGCAGGATACATCTCTAGGATGGAGGACCACCGCCTCCCAAAGATACTACTCTATGGTGAACTTGCTATGGGTCAGCGCAAGAGAGGCACCCCAAAAAAGAGATATAAGGACTCCCTGAAACAACATCTCAGGATCAGCCAGGTTGATCACCAACAATGGTCCACCCTGGCCTCACATCGGGAGGCATGGGGACGCACTATCCACAATGCTGCAGCCTCTTTCGAGAAGACACGCCTAATGAGTCTCAAAGAGAAACAACAATGCAGAAAGAACTGCAACTTGGAAACAACATCACCCAAGGAGACTTTCTACTGTGCTTTCTGCAACCGGACTTGCCTATCTCAGATTGGCCTTTTTAGTCATCAACGCGCTTGTAGAAAGCGTGTGATAAGTCCTTCCTGAATCTTCGTTTGCGAAGAAAAGCCAAGACTATATCATCCATAGAACCCCTCTGGGACACAGAAGATTTTCTTCTTGCCCATTTCCTTCATTGACCAGTTTTTGGAATCATACCCAGAAATGAGAATTGCAATGGTGCAGCACAGGTGACTTAATCTATATTTTGATATATATATTTACACTTTATTAACTTGTCTAACTCCCTCATAGTTGTCCTTCCAAGTCTTAATCTTCTTCTGATTTCTTATACACAGCCTCCAGTCTGATTTCTGATTGAGCCAAGGTATTTAATTGTCTTTATAAATTACTTTAATGTCATGCTAGTCATGCGTTCTCATTATTTTTATTTTTTCAATGTTCACTTATAACCATATCATTTTCTTCAATAACCATTCTAACGTCTTTACTATTCTATTAAATTGCTGATATACTTCCTTTTGATTTCACACATCCTTCATCTGAATTAAATCTGCATATACTATGTCCTGGATTAATTAGAATGGGTGATAAAATGCATCCTTGCCTACCCCTTGCCAATTGGAAACCATTCTATTTGTTTCTCTAGATCAGTGTTTTTCAACCTTTTTTGAGCTGTGGCACATTTTTTACATTTACAAAATCCTGGGGCACACCACCAACCAAAATGACACAAAATGACACTCTAACACAGTAATACATATAGTTAAAATGTTTTAAATGTATTTATACACTCAGTGTGAAACCTAGGCCTGTTTTGATGAACACAACATAGATATCCTGGCAGGAATGGCAGAAAGACTCAAACTTCCCACATAGCTCCCATAACCAAGAGAAAATACTATAAGAGTTTGGTGGGCATTGACCTTGGGTTTTGGAGTTGTAGTTCACCTATATCCAGAGACCATTGTGGACTGAAACAATGTTGGATCCGGACCAAACTTGGCATGAATACTCAATATGCCCAAATGTGAACACAGATGGAGTTTGGGGAAAATAGCGTGAGCGTATTCAGGAGGGGAGGGGGGGAGGGAGGAAGACGTGGCCTGTGCGGGTGCTACTGCGCAGACTCGCCCCAGAGCAAAGCGAGCAGAGCGAGGCTGGGAAGAAGGGAGCCCGAGTGGAGAAGAAAAAGTGTTCGGCAGGAGGGGGAAGAAAGAGTATTGGAGGTTCCAATTTCCCACGGCACACCTGATGATCGCTCACAGCACACTAGTGTGCCACGGCACACTGGTTGGGAAACACTGCTCTAGGGTATTTACAAAACATTGACTTTTAAGGCTGGATCTATACTGCCCTGTATCTCATGATCTGATCCCAGATCATCTGCTTTGAACTGGATTATATGAATCTACAGTGCTAGATAATCTCCAGAAATTATCTGCGCATGGAAACTACCATATATGATTTTATACAAACTGGTGCTTTCCTTTTGTGTTCTTTATCTTTTCGTGGGGTGTTGCCAATCCTCTGTATCTTGTCTTACCTTCCGGGCCAGGCAGATTTGCTGGTCTACCCAAAGTATAGCAGTGGCAGGGCAGCGAAGGAAGGGAAGGTGAGGTGAGTGCAGAAAAGAAAAGAAAAAGAATGTTGACTTTTTCTAAAGCAAGTCACACAACTCATGGAAAATTGTTTATTTGGGTTTTTTTTTATTCAAAGACACAAAATTGGCCTACAATCCAGGCACACTAGTTGTTCACCTCTCTCTGAGTTTTTTGCAATGTTTAGCCTCTTTACAGATACTGTTGCAATTTTACATTTCACAAAACCATAAATGAGGAAGGCAGAAATAGAAAGGAAGTTAAAATGAAACTGGATTCATAAGGACTGTTTCTGAAACAAAAGTCTATTCAGCTCTCAGTCTAAATTAGATTGCCTTGTTAGATTGACACAACAGAAGAGGGACAGCCTTAAGGCACGCCTTCCATTGAACATCACCTCCTTCCGTCTATGTACAAATGCATCCGTCGAGTGAGGCTGGAAGAGAATGTGATATGTAACAAACCTTTGCTAGAGTCCTATGCCAGCAGGCAAACAAAACCCATCAAGTGTTTATAAAATTGGAACCTATCTGTTTTTATAGATACAGGTTAAAACCAGGTCATCTGCATTGCATTTTTTAAAATGAAAATTAAAACAAGTCATTATCTGTCTTTTACAGCAGTCCTGGAGTCCCTGTCATGCCAAGATAGGGCAAAAAAAAGGATAGATTGTAAATTGTCTTCCAATGCTAAATTTGGAAAAATGTTCTCTGGTCCCCCGTCCCCCTACCAATCCCCGTGGATCCCATCTCTTCAGCAACATAGAGAGGAGAGTGGATTGAGAGTATGTAAATGATGGTGTAGTGCAGCGTTTCCCAACCGGTGTGCCACGGCACACTAGTGTGCTGTGAGCATTCATCAGGTGTGCCAAGATAGGGCAAAAAAAGAAGGTGTAAATTGGAAATTGGAAAAACCTCCCCGTCCCCTACCAATCCCCCGTGGATCCCAACTCTTCAGCAACATTGGATTTCCCCTCCTGCCACGGCACACTTTTGCCCTTCTCCAGGTGTGCTGTGGGGCTCACTTCTTCCCAGCCTCGCTCTGCTCGCTTTGCCTCGCTTTGCTCACTCTGCCGCCATTTTGATCCGAGGGGGCAGCGTGAGCGTGTTTAAGAGGGGAGGAGGGAGGGAGGAAGACGTGGGGCGAGTGCGGGTCACATCTTCCTCCCTCCCCCCTCCCCTCCTGAAGAAGGAAGCCCGAGTGGAGAAGAAAAAGTAAGTGTTCAGCAGGAGGGGGAAGAAAGGGCGCGAAGGGGGAGGGGGAGGTCTCTGTCGAAAGCTGGCATGGGCAAACTTGGACCTTCCAGGTGTTTTGGACTCCAACTCCCACCATTCCTAGCAGCCTCAGGCTCTTTTCCTCCCCCCTCCCCCCAGCCATTTAAGCAGGAAAGGGCCTCAGGCTGTTAGGAATGGTGGGAGCTGAAATCCAAAGCACCCAGAGGGCCGAAGTTTTCCCATGCCTGTTTTAGGGACCTTAAAGTGGCAAGCCTCCTTCCAACATTGTGATTCTGGATAGAAAACAAACAACAACATAACATAACATTGTTTGAGTCCACAGTGCTCTCTGGGTGTAGGTGAACTACAACTTCCAAACTCAAGGTCAATTTCCAAGCAAGCCCTTTCAGTAGTTTCTGTTGGTAATGAGAGTCCAATATGCCAAGTTTGGTTCAATTCCATTGTTGCAAGAGTTCAGGATGCTCTTTGATTGTGTGTTAACTATAAATCCCAGAATCTGTAACTCCCAAATGTCAAGGTCTATTTTCCCCAAACTCCATCTGTGTTCACATTTGGGCATATTGAGTATTCATACCAAGTTTGGTCCTGATCCAACATTGTTTGAGTCCACAGTGCTGTCCGGATATAGGTGAACTACAACTCCAAAACTCAAGGTCAATGCCCACCAAACCCTTCCAGTATTTTATGTTGGTCATCAAAACAGGTCCAGGTTTCACACTGAGTGTATAAATACATTTAAAAACATATTAATTGTATGTATTACTGTGTTAGAGTATCATTTTGTGTCATTTTGGTTGGTGGTGTGCCCCTAGCACTCTAATTAGCAGAGGAAAATAGGGGGATGCATATACCTTTTCCCCTTCCCTGTCATAAAGTACTATCTTCCAGCCCCTGGAAACAAAACATTTTGCATTGTCTTTAATGGCACATAGGTAATTTATTTATTGGAGCCCCTGGTGGCGCAGTGGGTTAAACTACTGAGCTGCTGAACTTGTTGACCAAAAGATCGCAGGTTCTAATCTGGGGAGCGGCATAAGCTTCCGCTGTCAGCCCCAGCTTCTGCCAACTTAGCAGTTCAAAAACATGCAAATGTGAGTAGATCAATAGGCACTACTCTGGCGGGAAGGTAACAGCGTTCCATGCAGTCATGACCTTGGAGGTGTCTACTGACAATGCCAGCTCTTTGGCTTAGAAATGGAGATGAGCACCACATCCCAGAGTTGGACACGAGTGGACTTCATGTCAGGGACAACCTTTACCTTTACCTAGGTAATTTATTACCTAGAGTTTCTCAGAGGCCAAACAAGTAGCAAATTACAAAAGCTGCTACAGAACTCATGGGGCACTGTGGAAGCATTGGCCTTCTTATTATTCTCACCTGGAAGGTACACTGCCAGGATAAGGATCTCATTGTGTATGCAATCAGCTCCAAAAGAACATTGTGATATTCAGCATATGTACCCATGTGCTTGTTAAGATAATACTTGATGGATACTTGCACTGTCTGTTTTGAAAGAACGGGTTGAACGCTTAGAAGGTCTTAATAACTATGTGACACGATTTTTGTTTCTGGGTTATAAATGTCATTTCCTAATTGGTTCTATCATTAAAACATGGGGAAAGTTTATTAAACTGCTAAAACTTTGTTTTTGCGGCACATCCTGCAGCAATTATTTTGCTATAGGTTTTCAATTAATATCTCATAGAGTCTCAACCAATTACACATAGTTTGTAGCAGCCACAAAAACAAAGTTTTTGAGTATAACCACTACTTTCAAAGTAAGTACTGCACAATTAAGCAGGAAATAACCCTTTCAAACTAGGAATCTATTTTTTTCAAATTTTGTTACATAGTGTAATCATTAGTATCCCTAGTTTGTCAACGTGTCTGAGATGTTTACAAAACACATGATAGCTAGATGTCCAGACATTTCACAAGCCCTGTAGGGAGACAAACAGGATATATCTCATCATGGACTAGGAGCTAGCTCCTCAGGGTTGCATCAGCAGCACTGGAAAGCATCCCAACATTGCCACTCATAATGATAACAGGGGTGGGAGTCATGAAACAGAGGAGCCTGAGAAAAGTTTCAAGATTGGCAACAATTTTTGATACAAGTTTTTAGAGATCATGCTGTGTGATGATCTTTGTGGAAAGAGAAGCACTGACTGACCCATGGAGATTGAGTGGGAATGCTCCTTGTTAATATGGACCTTGGGAGAGTATTCCTGCTGAGAGCATTCGTATAATTCTCATGGGGAACTTAGAAGCCAATCCATGTGATTGATTATGTGATTGTGTCCAGAAGTTGAGAGATCGGGCATAGTCAGAAGTTAGGGAATAAAAACAACAGGGGAACATACAGAATAGTAGTCTGGATTCACAAACAAGGCTGACTCTGAAGTGACTTAATAATAATAATAATAATAATAATACTTTATTTATAACCCACATCTATCTCCCCGGAGAGGACTCGGAGCGGGTTACATGGGGCCGTGCCCAAACAGCACATCACAAAATCAACCACATCAAAAAGAAACAATAAACACAGTAAAAGCAATAACCACAATAAAATACATCTGAAAATAACACAACAGCACAGGTGAATCTAAAATAAAATGACAGGGCAGGCCACATGAACATATAAAATGTTTAAAACTCAGGGGAGATAAGTGGAGTAGGGTCGAATCATAAAAATCATAAAGGGGGGAAAAGGTCTCGCAGATACGAGGGCATTTGAGGGGGTTAATCTCCGACATCTTAGACATCTTCCACAAAGTGGGTGATCACCATTGTTTCCAGCGGCTATAGAGTTTGCTCAGGCCCGGATTATCCATAAGGCCACCCTAGGCCATGGCCTAGGGCAGCAGCCATGGGGGGGGGGGCAGCAGGTCCGGACCCCCCCCCAAATTCATTTTTTTAAAAAAAAGTCAAAAAAAATTCCCAAAAAAAGTGTGCATGCACACGGTCGCCCCCGCTGTCATGCCAGCCTCAGAAGCAGCCCCTTTTCAGGCTGGCAAGGTGGCTTAAGGAGGGCTCCTCCCTCCTAAAGTGCGGCATCGGTGGGGCTTTCCTTCCTCCTCCTCCTCGCGCCGGCAGGAGCCGGGGGCGGGGGCAGAGCCTTTGGCCCAGGGCGCCAAAAGGCCATGAGCCGGGCCTGAGTTTGCTGTCTCCCTTTTCTAGCAAGACTGGTTGTCCAGTGCAAAGACATGGGCCCACACTACCTGAGCCACAAGTAGCCTTTCTCCAAATGCTTCTGCTCAGCAATGGGAGAACAAGCATTGGAAAGATGAGGAATCTAAGATTTTACTCCTCAAGTAAACCACAATGAATTGAATCTCCTCAGAGAAGGACAAAAACAGACATTGAACCCATCCTTCTAGTAGACTGGAGTAGTGTAAGCCCCTTTGGAGGGAGTTTGGAAACTTGAGAGACTTGGCGATTATGGAATGAAATTGTCAAATGCTGATGCATTTTCTCATTGGATGGAGAAGCTTTGCATTTGTAAGTCCGACAAAGTACACAATGAAATCAGTAATAGAATAGCTACCATATGTTTTAACTGTTGGCTTTATTTGCCTGGGTTCTCTAATAAAACTCTTATTATCTTCAAAACAAACAGACAATTCCTCAATAACATATTAATAGGGACATTAATACACAGGAGAGTTAATGGGTTTGAAAGTCATGAGGAGGAAAGAAGGAAAGTGTACATTTTGCTCATAGGTTTCTGTGTTGCCATGAACCGAATAATTATGCCAAACCACTAAACTGACACTATCATATTCCTGAATTCCCATCCAATAAATGAAGAATTATCACAGGCTATCTTCACATCACATTTGTGAAGCAAGCAATGCTAAGAGAAAGTCATTTTGCAGCATTGAGACTGGACTAGCGAGAGGCTAGCTGGGCCATGGCCATCTTGGGGAAGGCTGGGGAGTTGCTGCTGAGGGGAAACCTTATGTGCTGCTGCCCTGCCGACCCGCCTCGCTGGACCGGGAGGCAGCTGTTGGACTCCGGATGGCTCCTCTGGCATTTTGGCGCACAGCTTCCCGTATCAGTGCGAGGAGCCAACTGGGCCGCCGCCATCTTTGGGAAAGCTGGCAATTGCTATCGAGGGAAATCTCTCGCGCGGCTGCTCTACAAGGCCAAGCCATCTTGCCGAACCGGAAGACAGCTGTTGGGCTCTGGCTGGCCTGTCGCCGCTGGCTTGATTTGACCTATCGGTGGCTCTGCCAGACCGGGAAGCAGTCTTGACCACCTCACCGGGCCGGGAGAGGAAGAGTGAGGCCCACACCCTCTGGACGGTTGGCACCTGTTGTTGGCCATCATGTTCTATCTCCTTCCTGCAGCCATTCCATGCTGCCCCTGTCTGAGCAATTTTAGTTGCGACAATACACCAACTCCACGGCCTTAAGTGCTTTACTGTGACTGAATGAATTATTGTTGTCTTCATTGTCCCAGTTTTCTACCTATTTAATTTTGTCGGGACCATCTTCCACTCCATTTTCTGGATAGTTGCATAGAACCTAGGGGACCCAGCTCCGGCGGGTGTCGGCTGGTATTCCACGGATCCTCCAGTAGTTGGAATTCCTTGTGTCTGGACCAACGATCCGTTTTTATTTGAATCTAAGAAGATACTAATTCTGGAGCCTCTTTCCAACTGTTTCTCCACTAAGTCACTTTAGCCGTTTAGCACTTTATCAGAATTTTTTAGCACTTTATTAGAATTATTGGACTGTTGAGTTGTCTTATGAATTCCACTTTTTGTGGCACCCCATTCCAGCCGGAGGGGGCGGGATGCCGCCCTGGGGGTCCTGATTGCTTTGGACCAAGATGGAGGAGACGAAGGGGCCGATGGGTATGCTTCACCGACAGACAGTTTGCAATGGGAAGACACCTGGCCTTCTGCTTATTCGGATGATGAAGGTCAACCAGATTCTGGCTTGGATTGCAAATATGAGAGACCGGGAGGTTTCGGTTCTCAAGAGCGCTTGCTTTTGCTAGCTGCCGAGGAGGGCATGGAAGCTGAGGCAGCGCCGGGTTCCCAGGGTGATAACGGGCCAGATGGTGCTGAGACCGAGACTTGCTTCAACCGTAGGAGCAATATTGTGGCTGCATGCAAAGATTGGAGACGGGGAGTGGAGAAGCGTTGACCCACAAGGGTGGGACTTAATTATACACCTGGTGGGAAAGTTCCTCAGTTTGGCGGCCACGTCTTTGCTGGAGAGACGCATCGGTGGTCTCCTGCTCCCTGGAAGCCATAGTTTGGGCTCACCTTGCCAAGTACTGCCAAGAGACTTTGTTTACTTCCATGAACTTTGGATTGCCTTGCCTTGTTCCGCGGACCAAGTTTGTTTGAGAAACTTCCTTGCTTTTAGATTACCTTGCCTTGTTTTTATGGACTTTGCTTTTGAGAGATTCCCTGCTTTTTGGATTTGCTTTATGAACCTTGATTGCTAATTGCCTTGGACTAATTGACATTGCTCCTTAACTGAACTTTTTATCCTTTTCACCTGCATCCCTTTTGCTTAATAAATAGTTAATTGACATTTGTCCGTGTGTGTGTGATTACGGGGTAGGGCCAGGACCCGCGTTGCGACACTTTTTATTGCTGCTATGTAGCCATCTGGAAAGGACGGTATACAAATCGAAATAATAAATAAATAAATAAAAATAATCATAATTAATCCTTGGTTCCTTGTTGCTGCTATTAAGTTAACTTGCATAAACACTTATAATAGGTCTCCCATCTGTTGATATATTTATTCCCACCAGCACTTTAATACTTCCAATTAATTTAATTGATTTATTTATGTCTCCCTTATTCCAGTTGATCTTTGCACTCACACTTTATATAATTCTGAGAGCCTGGAGGGATCTGGAGGTTGTTGTAGGTTTGGAGACTGGGGGGAGGGAAAGATGGGGATTAGGCCTAAATAACAATGCAGTATTTGTCCACCAACCAGCATCTACTAAGTTATGGGACAGGAGGGGAGGAGGGGCCTCTCCCGCCTGTGGAACACCCTCCATAGAGACATCAGATTGGCCACCTCCCTCCTGTCTTTTAGAAGGAAAATCAAGACCTGGTTATGGGACCAAGCATTCGATCAGTGAGCAGCAAGTGGAAGAAGATTTACGCAACTTATGGCAATGAATTGACCCGGACTGGATTTTGGATTCTGATTTTAATAGGTGTGTGTTTATCAATTGTATTAATTGCTGTTTTAATATTTTTAATTGTACTGTTGATTGTTTTATGATGTTGGCATCGTATGGTGCGGGGGTGAGAAGGGCAGGATATAAATATAGGAAATAAATAAATATATAGCTCATCTTTTTCCTCCAAGGATCTAAAGGTAATGTACATGTTCATTCCCTTCATTTCATTTTATACTTGGTTGAGAGTTTGCAAACTGTTTTTTAAACACTCCAAGGTCAATCTAAGGACTTCATGAATGGGGATTTGAACCTGGATGTCTGCAATCTCAATTTATGAATCTAAACAATGAACTACATTGCAACTAAAGAATACAATCCTCTGTGGATTTATTGTATTCACAACCAGATCCAGGTTGAGAGTGTGTCACTTGTCAAAGTCACCCAGAAGTTTTCCATGGCTGAGTAAAGAAATTAACTCCAGTCTGAAGAGTAATGTATTGTTTCTCAAACTCTGCTCCTCCTCCTCCAGATGTTTTGAACTTCAGCTTCTACAATTCCTAACAGCTGGTAAACCAGTTGGGATTTCTAGGAAGTGAAGTCCAAAAAACCTGAAGGAGAAGAATCTGAGAAACACTGTTCTAATGCAACGCAATTGACTTGTAAGGCAACAGATTGCACATTATCTCAGTGAGACTCATTGCACAGTGGGAATTTGTACCAAAGTTTCCTCAGACCAAGCACAACACTTTTGTCCATATGTATAAGTCATAATATGTCCCACAGTTAATGCTGCATGCTGTTACCTTCCATTTTATTCAGATGCTGATTAATTAGTTACCACTGCTCTTGAGATTGAATAGATACAGGAACACCAACATGTTCATCATGCATCAACTTATTCATCATGCACAGCAAGGCACAGCTTCATTTACTGATCCCTAACTGGCTTTTGTCAGACCCTGCCTAGCCTGTGGCATTTTAATGTTTATCCAGGCAACAGATTAAAATGACCGTCTTGCTAGCATGCCTAGCAAAGTGGGACAAAAGAAAACAGTTAAGAAATAGTGGCTATAGAAAGAACTGCAGGGAATGCACATAATACCAAACATTTTCAGTGATCATTATTTATTTATTTCTTTTTGGCATTTATACCCCGTCTCTTCTCTACCCCAAAAGGGGGACTCAGGCAGTAATTTGATGCCGATACATACAGTTAAAACAATAACCATAAACATAACCATTAAACATTAAAATGCATAAAATACATATATATTAGTTAAAACAGTATAAAAACTTAATTATCAATAAAATTGTATCCTCGTATAAATTATCCTTATCAGTCCATTTCCGCCAAAGTGCTGCTTTATGTCTATTGACCACAGGCCTGGTCCCACAACCACAATTTTACTTTTTTCCTGAAAGCCAGGAGGGATGGGGTCAATCGTATCTTGCTTGGAAGCACGTTCCATAGGCGAAGGGGCACTACAGAGAAGGCCCTGTCCCTCGTCCCCACCAGCCGAATTTGGGATGTTGGTGGGAGTGAAAGCAGAGCCTCCCCAGACAATCTTAGGTTACGAGGTGGGATGTAGAGGCAGATCCGTTCGGAAAAGTAAGCTGGGCCAGAACCATATAGAGCTTTATAGGTCAAAACTAGCACTTTGAATTGAGCTCAGAAATGGACAGGCAGCCAGTAGAGCTGACACAAATTCCTAGAGAGGTGTTCTTTCGGGTTAAGAAAATAGCAGTTTTTTTATTTGCATTTTTTGCACTTTGCAGAAGTCTTTCACCCTCTAACCCTGGAGAATGTGGATAACTGACTATACAATAGGTCTTACAAGACCAAGATATCTTGTATGTAGCTCCTGTTAGCAACCTGGTTGCCGCCCGTTGGACTAACTGCAGTTTCCGAACAGTCTTCAAAGGCAGCCCCATTACGCAGCAGAGAGAATCTTACTGGATGATTAGCCCAAATCAGAGCAAAGGTGAGGGAGTATTGGAATAAAAATCCAACAACATAGGAAGGTTACAATTTCATTGTAAAAATTTCACAATGAGACCACATCTATGCAACACAGTTCAAGAAAGATAGCAACAAACTGGAACATTCAGAAAGATCAACCAGGATGATCCAAGATCTAGGAATCAAACCTTATGAGGAATGGCTCAAGGAACTGGGTATTTTTAGCATGGATAAGAGAAGACTCAGGCCAGGGCAATATGATAACCATCTTTAAATACCTGAAGGGATGTTTATGTGTTTTCTTATGCTTATTTAAGTTTAATTTTTAGCTATTTTTTCAGTTATATTTTCCGACATATAAGACGACTGGGAGTATATGACGATCCCCCAACTTTTCCAGTTAAAATATAGAGTTTGGGATATATTCACCGTATAAGACTACCCCTCTTCCAATGCACACCAAATAAAAATTTAAAAAGCATCAGATTTGATTTCAATATGGTAATTTTCCTATTACTGTACCTCCTTCTCTGCCTCTCAGATCTCGCACATGCACACCTGCACCGCTTCACTGCAGTCTTCAGGAGCGAGATCTGAGAGGCAGAGGAGGAGGTACGGTAATAGGAAAATTACCATATTGAAATCAAATCTGATGCTTTAAAAAATTTTATTTGGTGTGCGTTGGAAGAGGGGTAGTCTTATACGGCAAATCCCAAACTCTCTATTTTAGCTGGAAAAGTTGCGGGATCGTCTTATACGCCCAGTCGTCTTATATGTCGGAAAATATAACTGAAAAAATAGCTAAGAGTTAAATTTAAATAAGCATAAGAGGGTGATCAGACAAGTTCCTATATTTGAGTACAGATCTGTTACAAGGGGAACTGTTCAGATTTGGGAATTGTGTGGTTTTGTAAGTTATTTCTAAAAGACTGAATGAAGGATTGAAGTTATTTGTAGTCTGTGTTGTGCCTTAGTCATTCTTAAATGTACCATTCAGAAAATTCTTCTGGGATGACTGCAGTTAAGAAAATGGGTGCTAGGTGGTGTACAATTGAGAAGCAATCAGAGCTTGAAACTAAAAACAGCGTAGAAGAGGTCAAGGCCAGATGCAATTTCAGAGTGTGTGGGGGTAAGCGGTGAAAAGCTCTTCACTGCTTGGTACTAATGAAACAAGTCCAGTTGGCTCAGGAAGGTAGGCAGCTCAAAGGACTGAAGGATGCTATTTTGTTTGATTAACTTCAATTTTCTCCAGAGATTGGAAATGGAAGTCTGTTTCATCATTCCTTGCCAGAAAAGCAGCTAGAGCTTTCTGATGATGCCATGGAACGCAGAACAGAAGGCCGG
Organism: Anolis apletophallus; assembly: GCA_030556195.1. Lineage (NCBI taxonomy): Eukaryota > Metazoa > Chordata > Lepidosauria > Squamata > Anolidae > Anolis > Anolis apletophallus. The sequence goes on along the minus strand of JARBWK010000006.1, from coordinate 138,323,234 downwards.
GAGGGGGTAACTTCAGACCAAATAAAACTGACATAGCAAATTTGGACCACCAAGACTTCTATGTGCATGAGCATACACAAGAATTATTCATCAGGAATCCCATCGAGCCCCCACCCACCCTGTAATCTACTTTCCGCACACTTACTTAAGAGTATGCCCCAATTAAAACAAGGAAGGCACTTCTAAGGATACCTTGCAGTTGTAATATGTCATTATATTTAAACATCTTGGCTTTTCTTCACGAACGAAGATCCAGGAAGGACTCATCCCACACTTTCTACAAGTGCGTTGATGATTCGGAGTTTGGATGTGTCCTTCAAGCCTGTGCAATGGACCTTTCTGGTGGAGGGCAGCATGCACTGAACTGGCCTCACCCTTTAAACCAGATGTTCGTCTGCCAGGGCCTAGCAAGCTTGGACGGTGGCAGCGAAGTCCTCAGGTCGTAGGTTTGGTTCGAGTTTCCTTCTCTAGATCAGGGCTGTCCAACTTCTACGGGCCCAAGGGCCGGAATTCCGGTCACTGATGACCTGGGGGGCCAAAGGGTCTGCCTCCGCCCTGGCTCCGCCCCCTCCCCCAGCTCCACCCCCTCCCTGGATCCGCCCCCTCCCCGGCTCCAATTTACTTACAATTGACCTTGAGTTGTGGAGTTGTAGTTCACCTCCATCCAGAGAGCACTGTGGACTCAAATAATGATGGATCTGGACCAAACTTGGCATGAGTACTCAATATACCCAAATGGGAACACTGGTGGATTTGGGGGAATGTTTCCTAATACCTTTGAGTTATTTGAGTCCACACTCAAATTGGGACACACCAAAAAAAAACCAAACACCTCAATGCCGCGGGACCCGAGATTTCGGCAGCTATCGCGAGACTACGCAGCCACAGACAGGATTTCAACCTCCCTCGAAATCCCATGTGTGGCTGGCGTAGTCTCGCGATGCTTGCCTAAACCCGGAAGTAGGTATTTTATTTTATTTTTTATTTTATTTTTTATTTTTTATTTGTATTTTATTAAAACAAGTTAGGGGGCCGGAGGGAAGGGGCTCGGGGGCCGTGTACGGCCCCAGGGCCGCCTGTTGGACAGCCCTGCTCTAGATGGTTGACCCTACAGGGTTAAACGAGCACCATCTGCCCGGGTTTGAAATTAGAGTTTTCCTTCTCCTAGGATGGTTGCCAAAAGGCTAGAGAGCCCATCCTGCACTTTGACGCTCTTTGTCAGACCCTTCGGTTGTGACCTGTCTAGCATGAGAGGCCCTACCGATGGCTATTATGCCACCGCCAGCATAGCTCACAACTTCATTAGGGTACGCAAGCCTCTCCCCCACAACAAGGGGGCGTCAACATCCTCAAGTATGTTTAGAGGATCTAAACATACTTGAATGATAATTGAACAAAATAGAAATGTGCCACTTCCTCCTACAAATACTAATAAGTACTAATAATTATTAACAACCTGCCTGCCAATGTTATGCTCGTGTCTATCTTTAAAAAATAGTTTGGGAGTCCCTTAATAATGCTGTGAGTTCACATCAAAGCATGCGACATTTTAGACCGTGATCAGAATCAGCCCTCCACATTTGCAGATTTTTGTGGATTTGATTATTGTAGACTTTTGTGGATTTGATTATTCACAGATTTGATTAAAGCATTCTATAGAAATCTTTAGGTCCACAGAAATTTCCACAGAAAATTGGCCATACAGTCATGCTTGAGCACGTAGGGATTCCTAGAGAGATGTTCTTTCAGGTTAAGAAAATAGCAGGTTTTTTCTTTGCATTTTTTGCACTTTGCAGAAGTCTTTCACCCTCTAACCCTGGAGAATGTGGAGGACTGACTATACAATAGGTCTTACAAGACCAAGATATCTTGTACACAAAGACTCTTTATAAATTCACTAGATAAAGGCACTAGAGTCAGTCCATAATATCTTGCTATCTCAACATGGTTCCCACTTTCCATTTCATTCTGAGAAGGGAAATGGACTGACAACTCAATTTCTGTCATAAACAAAGCCACTGCATGGAAGGAATGTCTAAACCAGGGGTGCCCACACTTTTTCAGCATGCGAGCTACTTATAATAAAACCAAGTCAGAAAGTTCTACCGAGAGAGAAGCAGGGCGGAGCAGGGGATGGGGGGGGGGCTTGGTGCGTCATGGCTCCGCCCCATTCCCCCCTCTGGCCTTAGCGCTACCACAGCTTCTCCAGGCTAGAGGAGGGTAGTGCCAAGCAAGTGGTGGCATAGCTAGCCACTATTGGCTTGGCACTACCCTCATCATGGTGAAGAAGCTGTGGTAGCGCTGAAGCCAGGAGGGCTTTGCGCAGCCTGGCTCCGCCCCTCCCCCTCTGGCTTTGGCGCTACCACAGCTTCTCCAGGCTAGAGAGGAGGGTAGTGCCAAGCCAGTGGTGGCATAGCTAGCCACTACTGGCTTGTCACTACCCTCCTCAAGGCTGAAGAAGCTGTGGTAGCGCTGAAGCCAGGGAGGGGGAGGGCTTTGCGCAGCCTGGCTCCGCCCCCTCCCCCCTCTGGCTTTTAGCGCTACCACAGCTTCTCCAGGCTTGAGAAGGGTAGTGCCAAGCCAGTGGTAGCATAGCTAGCCACTACTGGCTTGTCACTACCCTCCTCAAGGCTGAAGAAGCTGTGGTAGCGCTGCAGCCAGGGAGGGGGGTGGGCTTTGCGCGGCCTGGCTCCGCCCCCTCCCCCCTCTGGCTTTAGCGCTACCACAGCTTCTGCAGGTTAGAGGAGGGTAGTGCCAAGCCAGTGGTGGCATAGCTAGCCACTATTGACTTGGCACTACCCTCAACATGGCTGAAGAAGCTGTGGTAGCGCTGAAGCCGGGGGAGGGGCGGGGCTTGGCATGGCATGGTTCCGCCCCCTCATGGCTCCGCCCCCATCCGGCTGGGATCGACCTCCTTTGGTCCCGGGATTGACCAGTCGATCGCGATCGACTTCCTGGGCAGCCCTGGTCTAAACAAACTCATTGACATAGCCAAAGTCAACAGTCCAGGGCAGTGTTTCCCAACCTTTTTGGAGCCGTGGCACACTTTTAACATTAAAAATATCCGGGAGCACACCACCAACCAAAATGACACAAAATGACACTCTAACACAGGAAAGAATGGTTGGGGGTTGGTGGCCTGCTGGGAGCAGCTGCTGGGAGTGCCGAAGCCGGGGAGGGGGTGGAGCAAGGCTGCGCTATGCCCCGCCCCCTACCCCCGGCTTCACCTCTCCCAGCAGCTGCTCCAGCCTTGAGGGGGCAGTGCCAAGCCAGCGGTGCCAGAGCCAGCACAATGCTGGCTTGGCACTGTCTCCTCAAGGCTGGAGCAGCTGCTGGGAGTGCCGAAGCCAGGGGAGGGGGCAGAGCCAGGCCGCGCCATGCCCCGCCCATCCCCCCAGCTTCAGCTCACCTACAGGCCGCACCATGCCCCGCCCCCTCCCCCCAGCTTCAGCTCTCCTACAGAGGAGGAGCATGAGCAGTGAATGGGCTTCAGTGGGCGGGGCTCCTCCTCCACGCGGCTTCAGCGAGTGAGGGGCGAGAGTCATGGTGGGAGTCATGGCCGATTGGAGGCTGGCTGGGGCCCCCAAGCAGCAGGAGTTCGGCAGGAAGGGGAGGAAGGGGAGCAGAGAGCTTTTCTCGCGGCACAGCAGGAGGTCCGTCACGGCACACTAGTGTGCCACGGCACACTGGTTGAGAAAGACTGGTCCAGGGTGATAAATGCCAATTACCAGAGTCCTTAGAAAGTAGCAGAATAGTCAAAGGTGAGGTCTAGAGTCAGAAACATGCAATTCAAACAAGATGCCAAAGTCAAAAATCAGATTACCAGAAGTCAAAGCAGAAGTCCTTAGTGTATCTGTCCACTCCTGCTGCTGCCTCCTTCAGAATTCTGGGATTGTAGTTTCGTGAGGTCCAGGACCTCTCTGGCTGAGCAGTTTAAAGGCCCCTCCATAAACAACAAACTCCAGAAATCTGCAGGAGGAAGCCACAGGCTTTAGCTCTTTGCTCTCAATGTGTTATTACAGGGACTTTGTTTGAATATTATGCTATTTGTTTAACTGGGACTTTGCATGAACATGACAAAGACACAAGCAAACAGGCATTGGACTCAAGCCAGGAAACAACATTGTGTGCCACAAAGAGTCACAACATTGAGGGCTTTTTATCTTAAAATCTCAGCTACTTTTTGATTATTGATCACTTCTCAGCTAATCTCTAGACCTGCAATAGCCTGCACGCTCTTTCAAAAAGGATATGGCCAACCCCTCTGAAGCTCTGAGGAGTGTTTGCTTTGGCTGAAGGCTCATCTTCAGCAGTAGCTGAGCTAGGCCGGGCAGACTGCTGGGAATTGCTGACCTCCTTCTGTTCTGCTGGCCCCTCAAGCAATTTCTTGTCTTCATTATCTGAGCAACCCCATTTCACTACCAGCAATAGGATGGCACCCTATTTCACCATTCAGTTCCTCCAGAGCAGGGGTGGGCAATTATTTTTTCCAAGGGGCCACGCGAGAGCCAAAAAATATTATGGAGGGCCGCACTTAAAGGCAGAACTACATTCTAATCTACATAATGTATTTATTTATTTACTACATTTACTATATATTACACATCATTTATATTAACATTAATATATCAAGAAATATTCATATATTATTAGTATTAATATCATAATTATTATATTATAGTATATATAGACATTATAATATATTGAAATTATAATACAATTCAAGAAGACAAGGTGCGAACCAAGATGAAGGCTGACATCTTCAAGAGAGGAAGGATCCCAAGATGGAATGGCCCACTGGCCCCAGCCCAGAGGATGGCAAAGTAGACTCGGCCGCTGCCGCTGCAGAGCAGAGCAGCAAGCGATCGGAGGCTGCAGACCTCCGCCCGCTCTCGCCCCCAGCCGTTCCCCAGCTGATCGTCCTGCTATGGAGTGTCTGACATCCTTGGAGGCGATCCAGGCCAGCAGGGGGAGCAGTCGGTGATCTGAGGCGGCTTATTCGACCTGGCGACCCGGAAGACGATCAAGTCTTCTGGGTCGCCAGGGCGATCAGTCCCCGCAGGTCGCCGAGTGCTCCTGCTGCAGGCCCAGATCGCCTCCAGGGATGTCAGACACTCCAAAGCCGCTGCTCTTGCAGCCTGTCTGCCGACACAGGCCCCACAGAGCCCGTGATGGGATGGCGGCAGCGGCACCCCTTCCTCTTGGCCCCGCCCCCGATGCCCTTCTCCCCGGGCCGGACAGAATCGGCTGCTGGGCCACATCCGGCCCGTGGGCCGTAGGTTGCCCACCCCTGCTCCAGAGACTAGAACAGGAAGCAATGGATTTTTCTGTTGCGCTTTTGGAGAATTATCTCATATGTCCCTTGTCATTCTCCCCTAAAATGCATTGCATTGAACCTCCCCTATAAATATACATGCTTCTAATCTTATCTCATCCTTAGTTTTGTTTTTTTACCACTGCATTTTGCCCCGAGTCCCTTTTGGGGAGATGGTGGCGGGGTACAAATAAAGATGATTATCATTATTATGATGATTATGATGATGATGATGATTATTATTATTATTATTACATTCCAATGAAAGAGATTCCACCAAAACATTTACTGTAGGAACTATTCAATAGTGGAATAGAATGCCTGGGAGGGTAAAGACTTTTGGAGGTGTTTAAACAGAGGTTGGGTGGTAATAACTTAAGAGTGTTTCAGCTTTATGTTCCTGCAGGGGGGATTTGATAGTCCTTGCAGCCCTTTCCAACTCTATATTTCTATTATTCCTTTTATGCTGTTGCTGACTAGGATTGAATAAACATTCCTATGCTGTGCACTGAGACCGTGACACTTTTGTGCTACAGGAGCATTACTATTTTACTCTAAAGATCTATTAAGTGCAACTGTGAACTGGAAATAGCTGCCCACACAAGAGATTGCCTGCTGCATCCTAGCGTAGTTTCCTGATGTAGCTTTGCCTCTTTTCAGCCAACCTCTGCAGGTCTTGGCCTCTGCTACATCTCTGTACATCTTGGTTCAATGCTCTTGTTATACTCCACACAGCTCCATTAGAATGACTGGCCCAGCATGGTCTGTCTGTTGTGCTTCTGCATGAATCACCAAACCATTACTTCTAATGAAGAGACCCAACACCAAACAGTGACTCATGCAGAAAGTGAAGAACTGGGACATAGGAATACAGCCTCATGCCGAGCCAGGCTAATGCTCAATCTCGGTTAACCATAGTGATCTGGTAGGAGATCCCGGAGTATTCTCCCATCCTTTCCTTGACATGCAGGGGACTAGAATTGGAGCTCTTTACGCCAAGGCTTCCCCACTGAGACATGGTTTATTCTCTCAGACATTTACAGTTCAGCCTTTTGAGGTACATAAGTGATGGGTAACACTGAATTTTAAGTCTAAAACAGGAGCCAACCAATATGAGCTTCTAGTTCTTTATTGTGACTTCCATGATCTCTCACAATTTGCTACAGTAGCTAAAGACACCATCCTGCACCATTGGTATGTTTACCGGTATCAGTGGAAGTTGTAATCTGGTAACGTTTGGTCAGCTGAAAATTGTATGAAGAGATGAAAGCACAGTGGATACTTGGTATCTTTTGGAGTTTGATTCCAGGATACCCAATGGATATCAACATTATATATCAATTGGCATAGTAAAATGGTTTCCCTTATACAAAGGGCAAAATCAAGGTTTGCCTTTTGGAGGAATATTTTAAAACCATGGGTGGTTGAATATGTGGGTGCAAAATGTTGTGATTGAGCCCGTTGCTCTGCCTGTGAGTAGGGATAGGGAGGATGCTGAGTCTACAGCGTTTGAGAGTAGTATGGAACTGGGTGGGGCTGAGAGTAACCTAATCGCTGGAGCAGGCAGAAAGAGGACTGCAAGTGATTCCAGCAGGGAAAGTTTGGCACAAAGGAAGAGAGTACGGCAAATACTTATGGCTCCTACTGACTCTGAGTCCTTTGAGGGTTTTCCCAGGGATGGGGAAGGATCGTCAGAAGACAGTGATACTGAATTGGACTGGATTCAAGTACAGGAAATTAAGGATGTGTGTGATGCAGCCACCAGTAGTGATACTTTTCTGGGGTTTGATAGTGATAATGAGTGGCCCTCTGAATCCTCAGGGAATGATTGGGATACGCTAAATTTTGAAAAATGCTGGGGATCTTGGAGGGACTCACAAAGGGTTTCAGCTGCAAAAAAGGAAGCAGCTGCATCCCCTAATCAGGGGGAGTTGTCCTCTTCGGGCGAGTCTGATCTCTAGGTCTATTTAATGTGGGCTTCTTGGGAGCCTCCTTGCGGCAAGCAAGGAGTTGTTCTTAGTATCATGTGTTGTATCCTGATATCTTGCATCGTGTTCCTGATCCAGTTTACTCGTGAGTTTAGGTTTTACTCTGCTGACACAGTTGGGAAAGGTGGGTGGTTTTGGGTTACAATGTTCTGTTTTCTGTCCAGCTACAGCCGTGTGTTCCTTGCGGTGGGGATTGAACTCTGCTGGACTTTCTGTGAGTGTCACAAGCTACAAGAATGGTATTGTATGTATGGCGGGAGAATGACAATGTGTTTTGCGGGGATTACGATGAATGTTGTCCCCATGCATTTAGCTCCTGTGGACCTTGGATTGTCTCCTCGTTCCTCCGTCTTTCTCTTGCCCACGACTCCAGGCCAGTTATCGACTACGCTATTGGCTCAACCCTCAGAGGACGTCGCAGATGACGTCTTTTGTTTACTTCTGACTATTCCTTCAGCGTTTTTGGGTTTCTCCGTGGGTTTTGGCCAGGTTAGGCTAGTTTTTTGTTAGTCCCGTTCCCATTTCTTGTGAAATAAACTCTTTGTTATCCCTTGGGTTTGGCTTTAATTGGCATCTGCATCACGACACAAAATCTATGCATACAGAGGGCTGACTATACATTGAAGCAATGTTGTTGCAGATCCCCACAAGCATGTACATATTAGTGATTTCAGTTCTCTTCTTTATGTAGCAATCTATTAACTTCCTTCCCAATGCACCCTTGGGTTCCCTTTCATTCGCTGCCTGAAGAGAAGAGGCCAACTTGCTCAGCTCCATCCAATGTAAGCACCCCTACTGTTCCTACCTTGGAACAAAAGCAGCGAAGAAAGAGCCCTGACCCTACCTGAGGTACCCAACAGCTTTCACTAGCTTCAATTCAGCTCTTTTAAACATGTAAACAAGACCAGGGGGTTAGAGAGAGTTCAGTGTTGTTGCCCTGTATACAAGAACACTCCAAGGGCCTGAGTGCATTTTGCATGAGAATACTTGGATTTCCTTCCACCTTATTTATTAAGAGAGGAGGCAGGGAAACACCAGGACAAAACAGGCAGCTCTGTTGGGGACTTCTCAGAATAGTAAAGCTATTAGTACGGTAGTAGTACAAGCTGCAGATTTTCAGAGCTGGCTGCCAGGAGACACACTGTCCATTCACGTAATAGCACTTAAAAGACTGTCTTTCTCTTTTGCAGCAAAAGAGTAGGAAAGGAGTAGGAGGTGTTGCTTTGAATTCACACTGCCTACCATCACCTGTAGGAATACATTATCTTAAGTTGTTTCAGAAACAAAAGGGGGGAAAGCAGGGAAGAGAAAGAAAGAGAGAAGCTAGGATGGAATGGTAAGGCACTAGTCCTTAGGCCCTGGAGCAGTAGCATCTCAAATTATCCTGCTATCAAAACAAGCAAAAGCACCATTAGTCTCACCTTCTCATTGCCTCCCCAAACCCATCACTGATGATCTGTGGAGAGTGGTTCCAATGGCACAAATTGCTTGAGCCCATCAAGTCTGGAGAGACTCACACCAGACCAAGAGGATCATACAGACTGATCAGAGAGCCAACCAAAAGGCAGCTGCAATTTACTGTCTTTTGCACTTTTATCATCTGAGTGCTTACTTTGCCTAATGAGAAGGTGAGGACTCCCATGATGTGAGCAAAATATTTACTATGCAGAAACAGAACCAGTCAGATCCAAGTCCTTTGGAAATCCACCATACCAGGGCCAGCAGAAAAACAAAACATTCAAAGGGTCCCTGCACCATCCACTCCACACACTGGCCCAAATTTTACTTAAAGCTGGTTAGCAAAAGGCTGGGCCCCCATAATGATGGGGGAATGCCATTTGGCGCACAATGACACAGCAGCACATATTGGCAACAAGGTCCTGATTCCACTGTGGAAGAACTTCAAAAGGTCAAACTCCTTATGCTGTAGATTGGGGCATAATCTCTTTGACACAAAAGGAATGTAACTACCAGTTTCCAAATTGTCTCCCTGGTCTGACCCTTCTGACTAGCAGCAGCAGCACCACCACCACCTTCTGTTGGGAGAAGTTCTGGACATCACTCAAAGGACTAGACGGCAACATCTTATAACCAAAATAAGGGGGGGGAAGACACACACACAAAGGGGGTGGAGATGGAACTGCACAAGTAGAGCATTTTATTCTGCTTGCTTGATGTAAACTCAGTCTACATCTCCAAGGTAATTAACATGAAACATGTGTTACTGGGAAAATTTCCCTTTGAAAGCCTGATGATCCTTGCTCTGTGTCCTCCTGCCATATGTGCTAAATTAATTGGATGTGAGCTGGATGATGCTCCCCACATTTCTAAACAATCTCTGCAAAAGTGCCCTGCGCTGCAATTCTCATAACTACAAATCCCCAGTTTCATATCCCTTCAAAATATCCAGGATACGAGGGCGGGTCAATAAGTCCTCGTTTTTGGATTTCCCGCCTATTAACTGAAAGGGCAACACTTATCCTGTCAACAGGCATCTGTCAGTTGACTCCTGTCAAAATTTGAACAAGCTGTGCCATTTAGCTTTGTGTTTGACAGCCATTGATAGCAGACTACCACGTGATTTGAGGAGAAAATGGAAAAAAGATTTATTCAAATGGGATTTTCCTTTGTCTTCCTCTGAAGCTGAGAGAGTGTGATTTAGACATAAGTCTAAAAATAGAAATTTATTTATGTTTCACATGCACCTTATACACATAGCCTGAAGGTAATGTTATACACAATATTTTAATAATTATGTGTATGCAACAAAGTTTGTGTACCCTGAATCACCAGAAAGCAAAGGTGTCACCATCTCAGCCACTCACGCAGACCATTTTTGACTTTGGAGAATTTAGCATTTCTAGATAAGAGATGTTCAACCTGTGTTAGACCTAGAAAACTGACTGTTGCTCTCATTAACTTGTCTCATCTCAGGTTCCTATAAATTCCAAAATACTGTCACACCAAATAGAGAGATCAAAAAGTTGGTATGAAAACAATACTGAAGCTTAATACTTATAATACTGTTGGACTGGGATTCAACCATGGAAATACACTGAGTTACCTTGAACAAGTCGTACCCTGTCAGCCTCAGATGAAGGCAAAGGTAAATTCACCTCAGAATAAATCAAGCCAAGTAGATCTCATAATAGGGTCACTTTAGGGTTGTCATAAGTCAAAAGCAACTTGAAGGCATGCAGCAACAAAGTGTTTTGCAATTGAGATAGATGCTTTATACACATTCTCTTCATAACAAAGCTACAAGGGAGCTCAAGAAGCCTTATTATTATTTATTTATTTATTTCAATTTGTCTGTCGCCACTCCCGTGCAGCTCGGAGCAACTCACAATACTAGAATACAAGTAAATACAGATAAAATACAGATAAAATCGCATATATAAACAACACTTATAACCTAAAAACCATTAAAATGGGATAGCGTATATAACTCATCACGTACACAGCTTAAAACTGAAGCAGTTGCGAAGTAAGTAATATGCCCGCAGGGCTAACGGTCGAATGCCTGCGTAAACAGCAGAGTCTTGCAGGCCTTTCTGAAGGCCAGCAGACCCGTCAGGGAGCGACCCTCGGGCGGGAGAGCATTCCAGAGAGTTGGAGCAATGACGCGGAATGCTCTCCTCCTTGTTGTGGTCAAGCGAAGACTTCTACAGCTCGGGATCTCTAGAACAGGGCTGTCCAACAGGCGGCCCTGGGGCCGTACACGGCCCCCGAGCCCCTTCCCTCCGGCCCTCTAACTTGTTTTAATAAAATACAAATAAAAAATACCTACTTCCGGGTTTAGGCAAGCATCGCGAGACTACGCCAGCCACAGACAGGATTTCGAGGGAGGCCGAAATCCCGTCTGTGGCTGCGTAGTCTCACAATAGCTGCCAAAATCTCGGGTCCCGTGGGATTTGCAGCCGGCCTGGGTGTGCGCCTCCTCCCTCGCAGCTGCTTCCAGGCCAGCCCCCATTCCCTCAGAGAGAGGGAGGAGGGGAGTGAGGCAGGGAAAGCCCCTCCTGGCTCCATCCTCTTCCTGTGGAGGGCCCTCGCTTCCAGCCCCACGGATGGGAGAGCCGCCGCGCCCGGCCTGAGCTTGGCCTCGGCTCCAGCGGGGCTCTTCGGGGACGGCAGCGGCGTTGGCACTTCGACCCTGTGGCGGGGCTCCCGCAGTATGGGTAAGGAAGGGCCTGGCTCGAATCAATCAATCAGCCCTGCGACGGCATTGAGGTGTTTGTTTTTTTTTTGGTGTGTCCCAATTTGAGTGTGGACTCAAATAACTCAAAGGTATTAGGAAACATTCCCCCAAATCCACCAGTGTTCCCATTTGTGTATATTGAGTATTCGTGCATGCAGGGTTTGGCCTCCAGGCTTGTTCCATCAGGGAGGGATTATTTGGGCCTCCTCCACCCGTGCCCCTCTGGATGAGGTGTTTGGTTTTTTTGGTGTGATTTGAGTGTGGACTCAAATAACTCCATTCCCCAAATCCACCAGGTCCCATTTGTGTATATTGAGTATTCGTGCCAAGTTTGGTCCAGATCCATCATTATTTGGGTCCACAGTGCTCTCTGGATGGAGGTGAACTACAACTCCACAACTCAAGGTCAATTGTAAGTAAATTGGAGCCGGGGAGGGGGCGGAGCCGGGGAGGGGCGGAGGCAGACCCTTCGGTCCCCCAGGTGATCAGTGACCGGAATTCCGGCCCTTGGGCCCGTAGAAGTTGGACAGCCCTGCTCTAGAAGATTGTGTGTCTCTGAGCGCAGTGGTCTGGGGGGACAATATAGGGAGAGGCGGTCCCTTAGGTACACTGGTCCCAGACCATTCAAGGCCTTAAAGGTTAGCACCAGCACTTCGAAGGTGATCCGGAATTCTATTGGGAGCCAGTGCAGTTCGTGCAGGATGGGCGTGATGTGGCAGCGTGTTGGTGAACCTGCCAACAGTCGCGCTGCAGCGTTCTGCACCAGCTTAAGTTTCCGGATCACGGACAGAGGAAGGCCAATGTACAGAGCATTACAGTAGTCTAGTCTCGAGATAACCGTGGCTTGGACCATCATCATACACTGCAGGTAGGTGAGAGCTGAGGCTAAGAGATGGTGACTTGCCCACCATCTCTTAGCCTCAGAAGCTGGGTGGCCATCTGTCAGGGGTACTTTGAATGTGATTTTCCTGAATGGCAGGGGGTTGGACTTGATGGCCATGCAGTCTCTTCCAACTCTATGATTCTATAGTTTGCTAATGACTTTGTTGCATAGGGATCTCCTCATGTGTAGTTTCAGAGATTTTAGATATAGATATGAATGATCCCACTTGGTGCACAGCTTGGAAATTTACTTTTTTTTAAAAAATGCTCAAGAAAGTTACTAGTTACCATTAGTGCTGCAATTTGTCTAAAGGACATTTTGATTTTTAAAATTCAATGTTAAATTAGAAAGTTAATTTTAGTTGTTGCTGTTTTTGTGTGCCTTCACATCATTTCTGACTTACAGGGACCCTAAGGTTACTTTACCATGGGCTTTATGGGGTGTGTGTGTGTGTGTGTGTGTGTGTGTTTGACTTGCCCAAAGTTACCCAGTGAGTTTCTATGGCTGAACAGGGATTTGAACCTTGTTCTCCAAAGTTCGAGTCCAACACTCAAACTACACATTGAGTACATATTTATTTTTTATTTATTTAAGATATTTCTATCCTGCCTTTCTTCGTGGCCGGACCCAAAGCCATTTACAACATATAAACACACAATATCAACTATAAAACATAAAATGCCCATGTTAAAACATACTAAAAACACAAAAATGAGAAAAACCAATTTCCACATAGGTGCCAAGCTTTATTGTTTCACACCAACAGTCTAACCCAACTCCCACACATTTAAAAATCGGAATGCTACAAACACCTAGCTTGTGTAACCTAAGTAATGTGGCCACGCCTACCTGTTACTATAAAAATAACTAATATAGTTACAGTTATCAGGAAAATCTTTTATTGCTTGGCAAATCACATCTCTACTATAATTGAGTTATATCTTGTCTATTGCAACAACAATGACAAAAGCTAAAAAGAACTAATTACAAGCCCCAGGTTAATAGTGAGCAAATTTAGCATCAGAATCCACTAGGCAAAGACTCGGAAAATTTGTCAAAGCCAATTGGTTCAAGCCTAAAATCCAATCATTCCTGTGTGCTATTTCAGAAAAGTTACATCATTGATTTTCATATAAATTCTGGGTTTCATCTTGTTTTTAAATCAGCTATATGATGTCAGCTGCTGGCACTTGGCCCCAAAGGCTGGACCGTTGCCACACTTGCCGTCATCCCCCCTCCCCTGAGACAGACCTGTCTGTATGTCATACGTTCCATTATAACAGGATGACGGCAGGTATGCAGAGAGCCAGCCTTGGGGACAGCTCATCCTTCAGAGACTTTAACAGATTTGCCCAAAATGTTTCAATATTTTAAAACAAGGACATTAGTTAGCTCTGCTTTCAATTCCCATGGGTCGTGTACAGAGGCGAAGTCATCCTTATGTCATCCTTACCCTTGAACAACTGGCATTCATGGGGGAAGGGAAATGTGTTTGCTGCAAAGTGTGACTCTCTGCCTCTAGGGCAGTATTTTTCGACCTTTTTTGAGCCGCGGCACATTTTTTACATTTACAAAATCCTGGGGCACACCACCAACCAAAATGACACAAAATGACACTCTAATACAGTAATACATATAGTTAATATGTTTTTGATGTATTTATACACTCAGTGTGAAACCTGGGCCTGTTTCGATGAACACAACATAGATATCCTGGCAGGAATGGCAGAAAGACACAAGCTTCCCACACAGAACTCCCATAACCAAGAGAAAATACTGTAAGAGTTTGGTAGGCATTGACCTTGAGTTTTGGAGTTGTAGTTCACCTATATCCAGAGAGCACTGTGACTGAAACAATGTTGGATCAGGACCAAACTTGGCATGAATACTCAATATGCCCAAATGTGAACACAGATGGAGTTTGGGGAAAATAGCGTGAGCGTGTTCAGGAGGGGAGGGGGAGGGAGGAAGACGTGACCCATGCGGGCGCTACTGCGCAGACTCGCCCCAGAACAAAGTGAGGCAAAGTGAGCAGAGCGAGGCTGGGAAGAAGCGAGCTCGAGTGGAGAAGAAAAAGTGTTCGGCAGGAGGGGGAAGAAAGGGTATTGGAGGTTCCAATTTCCCACGGCACACCTGATGATCGCTCACGGCACACTGGTTGGGAAACACTGCTCTAGGGTATTTACAAAACATTGACTTTTAAGGCTGGATCTATACTGCCCTGTATCTCATGATCTGATCCCAGATCATCTGCTTTGAACTGGATTATATGAATCTACAGTGCTAGATAATCTGGGGTCAGATCGAGCAGTGTAGATCCAGCCTTTCCCCTCCTGCATAATTTCATATACAGAAGGGGTGGGTTATTTTTCTTCAAGGGAGGAGGCAAGTTCCAAACCACCACTGAATATGGCAGGCAAGATTAGGGGGTGCAAAACAAAATCAATAGCATGCATGATCCTCTAACACAGAAATTTTAACTTGTGATCCATGGATTTCTAATGGAAAGTGAAAGGACTTGGAAGAGAGTCATGAATCACTTTCAAGAGATACTCCCCCTACTTCTTCATTGTTGGTGGTCGTGCCACAAAATTCAAAAATTCTGGAAGATCATCCATCTACATGCCCAAAGGATACTTGAAACGAAAATAGAATTCAAACCTGAGGTATTTCTACTAAATCTAACAAACGGAATTTTGGAAAGAAACAAAGAGACAAAAATATTTTACTTTATGGCGGCAGCAGCAAGGGTGGTGCTAGCAAGGAAGTGGAAGCAAGAAAACCCCCCGATGCCAACAGAGTGGGCCATCAAATTGGCCGAACTCATCGACATGGATATCTTAAAAAACCTGGTTAACAACACAGATGTCAAAAACAGAACAGATTGGAAGCCCACCATGTGCTACCTGAAGACGGAAAAATTCTAACCTACTATAGAAATCTGCAACAATAAACAGGGGTGAAAGAAACCCAGTATGGAGATACAAAATTACCAAGCTAGGATTGGTTACCTGGATACCCGACTGGAAGCAACTATACTTCTTTTCGCTTCATTTCTATTAGCACTTTCCTTGCCCCCCCCCACCCGTGTTATCCTTCTAACTCTATCTTGTCCCCAGCCCTTTTGTGTTTTATCCACATATCCTCTTCTACTCATATTCAGCACCTCTTTTCTCCCTCTTTTCTTTCATGTTGTTTTATGAAACTTGTAAAATATACCAATAAAAAACTATTTTAAAAAAAGAGATACTCCCCCTCTTCTTTTTCCGACCTATTACTGCCAGCCTTCCCCATTTGCTTGGGATAAGGGCACAGGGTCCCTAAGAACGTGAAAAACTGCAAATAAATAAATTGCTTTCTTTACCTAAGAGAACTCTCTAGGAATATCTACTATATTTTCCAGCAACACTCTATAGTGGCAGTCTACTGGAAACTGATCACAGAATTGTACCAGAAAATGTAGAAATTCTTAGAAAAGTGTTCTCTCTAGACATACGTTGGCCCTCAATAGTGTCTGGACAAAGCTGACCCAGAGAATCACACTGGATTTCTAGAAAAAACATTTCAATCAAATCCGCAAATACCGTAATCAAATTTGCAAAAGTAACATCTGCAATAATGGAGGAATGACTGTACTTGATTGCATAAAATTGGTAGTGTTTTTCAATATATAAGATATGTGTAGTATTTTAAATTGTTTTAAATTAATGTAGTAATTGAAGAGGTTGTTTAATGCATTTTAAACCTTTGCACCACTTGTTTTCTTTTTTTTTAAGCCACATTGAGTTAAACATAATTTTATTTATAACCCAGCTTTCCCGTATTGAAAGCTGAGTTATAAATGAAATGAGAAAATATATTGAAAGTTATATTTCAAGTTTGTTATTTTTGGGGCAGCAGGTGGGTGGGTAGGGTCCATAGAATTAAGCGGATTCTCTGTGAGATCCCTGACCCTGGGGAAAAAAGTGAAGAACACAATTCTAACACAAAGGAGAAGGTACAGAGCAGGCATCCAGTGTCTGCTCCCAGGTGATTGCTCACCAAAGGCTCCTGAGCTTCTGAAACATGGGTCAGGAATAACATAATCAAACGTAGTAGTAGATGGTGTTAGACTCTTCATACCCCCATACTACCATATTCTGCATCTACAGATTCAACCAACCGTGGCTAGAAAATATTTGGAGGAGGGATCTAAAAAGCAAATTGTGAGTTTGTCACATGTCAAGCACTACACTGATGTGTAGGCTACTGCCACATCTCAGATCCTCAGCTTCTCTCCAGTACTCAATTAATTTGTTTACATTTTGATATAGGGGATGCCATTTTGATGCGCTGTTGTATATAAGAGGGCTTGTGCAGACATAGATTTTTATATCCATGGGTGATCTAGGAAACAAAACCCACTGTGTATTGATTTATATTCCACTTTTCCCAGTTGGAGACTCAAGGCACAAAACAAACACAGTAAAAATGAATAGCATACAAAAGTTACAAAACAACCAAAGGATTGCTTTGTAACAAGTTCAACCATACTAAAGCAACAGCAGTAGCAAGAACAAGCACAACAGCAACAATAACCAATAAAAGTTCAGAACTCTTTCCCTGAAAATCAATTCTCAGAGGCCTGCAAGAATTTTAAGGAATTAAAATAAATAAATAAATAAATAAATAAGGTATATCTGCTTTGGAGATATGGTAAAGAGGATATTTATTTATTTGCTATATTTGTATACCGCCCTTCTCAGCCCGTAGGCGACTCAGGGTGATTTACAGTCAAACAAGCATAAAAACACAGTAAAACAATTAATATAAAAATATGATAAAAGCAATAAAAACATATATCATCCGAGTCTCCTTATTAAAACCATTGTCCAATTTCATTTGACCAGTAGTCCATTTTCCTATGTCCATTACACTGCATTTAAAATGCTTGCTCAAAGAGCCACGTCTTAACTTTCTTCCGAAATGTTAAGAGAGGGGGCCGATCTAATATCCCTAGGGAGGGCATTCCATAGCCGAGGGGCCACCACTGAGAAGGCCCTGTCTCTCATCCCCGCCAACCGTGCTTAAGACGGAGGCGGGATTAAGAGCAGGGCTTCCCCAAATGATCTTAAAGCCCTAGGAGGATGCCCACCTAACCCGAAAAGAGACTCCCAGCAATTGGAAGCAACCACTGAGAAACCCCTTGCCCATGTTCCCATCTATGCGAGAGCCAGAAAGGAGGGTCGGATCGGAATATCTCAAAACATGGGGCACAACTACACTGACAACTTAATGTGTGGTGAAAGCAGCACAGGGGGAAGCAATTTGATTATGGAACTGATTACATGTCAAGCTCAGATACCAGGTTGAGGCCTGGGTGGTGCTTATATGCACCAGAAAAGCCAGCTTCAAACTAGTTCCAGAATCTGTAGTATCCATAACTTCACCATCACAGAAAATTCAGGGATTCTTTCAATAGCCATGTGTGAATTGCCAGAGCCTCCATCCCTTAACACAGTGTTTCCCAACCAGTGTGCCGTGGCACACTAGTGTGTCGTGAGCGATCATCAGGTGTGCCGTGGGAAATTGGCACTCTCCCCCCTCCTAGCAGCCCCCTCACAGGTTTCCAAGAAGCAAATTGAGCCTCTCCGCTTGGAAATGTTATTTTTTCCCTATTTTACTGGATTTTTTTTAGAGTTGCCTCCCCCCCCACCCCCCCACCCACCCAAGGAACTGTTTATAACAGCTTCATGACATCCATAGTTAACTGAGAGCAACTTTCACTCAGGGTGAAATTTCACAAAGGTCTGGAGAACAATATGAGGAGCGGCTTGAAGAGCTGGGCATGTTTAGCCTGAAGAAGGCTGAGAGAAGACATGATAGCCATATATAAATATGTGAGAGGAAGTCATATATATTTTGTGTTCATCGAAACAGGCTCAGGTTTCACACTGAGTGTATAAATACATTTAAAAACATATTAACTCTATGTATTACTGTATTAGAGTGTAATTTTGTGTCATTTTGGTTGGTGGTGTGCCCCAGGATTTTGTAAATGTAAAAAATGTGCCGTGGCTCAAAAAAGGTTGAAAAACATTGCCTTAACACCTATGTGCACATTCCCTGGTTTTGCTTATCCCAGAATAAGGCCTCTAATTTGTGTTCATGTGTATTTTCATATTATGCATCATTTAATTGTTGTTTTTTGAATTTCACATTAAGTGGTCAGTGTAGATGTGTCCATGAATAGATACAAAATTTTGTCTCCCTAAGACCAGGCAGCATAAGAATTTCTGGACAGGGAATCCCTACCCCAGAACACACACCACTTCTGCTCCTTCTCTATGCAATGCACATAGCTCAAAGAAGGGGAGCGATGGGACCGAGAAGGTCAGGGAGGAGGGAGAAAAAGCACACATTTGGCAGCTAAAAGTGAGAACTGTTGCAGGCACTTCAGATCAGGCATGCAGCCCTGGAAGGCAGCCAAGCATGGGGACTCCCCAAATGACGCACATAGAGAGGCGAGCAGTTGAGCAGGGCTGCGTGTGGGTTGAAGTAGAGGCAGGGAAAGACAAGGAAAGGCTTAGGGAGCCCTTCAAGAGATCGACAGGCAGGGTGATTCTTCCCACGGCTACCAGATTCACAAATTAAAGATCCTAGAAGAAGGGGAAAAAAGAGAAGGAGGAGACAGAAACACCATGGCTACAGAATCTGATAGCCTCCATTTGTAAATCTGCATGTATTGGTCTTGCCACCCAAACATGGACATAGTGTTGGCATGCATAGGGGGAAAGTACAAATCATAGAAACCTTCAGTAAGCATGATAATAATAATAATAATAATAATAACTTTATTATTTGTGAGTCGCCCTCCACCAAGACTTACATCATTTAAAACCCAAAAATACAACAGTTTAAAACATAGGTACACACGCCAGAAAGGCTCAGTCTCCAGGCGTCCGATCAAACCCCAAATGCCTGGCAGAAGAGCCAGGTTTTCAGGTCCGATAGGAATCTGATTTGGGCCGATGTGGCCCTGAGGGCAGGCGGGAGGGTGTTCCAGATCATGGGGAGCCACCACGGAGAAGGCTCTCCGTCGGGTCTCCATCAGCCGAGCCTCTCTCACCCCAGGGATGGCTATAAGATCACCATTTATGGCATGATGAAGATTTGGGGATCTGTAGTCTAACAGTAGCATCTTTCTGATGCTCCTCATCTCATCCCTCAGCTGAAGATTACTATTATCCCGTCCGAGCCTTCTATAGAAAACCTTCTATCTACCTATTTTTTTAAAAAATTTACCCATCACATTTGGCCTAGCTCTCTCTGTCTAATTCCATTATCATTTTATCATTTGTTTTTATTATGTTTTTGTTATTTTCATTTCATTACTATGTTATTATTAAGCATTTTATTTGATGTTGTTGTCTATTTTATATGTACTTTTGCCTTAGTTTAATTGTTCGATCTTCACCTCATGTTAGTCCCTCCAGAGAGATGGTGGCTTATTATTATTTTGTGTTTTATATTATTATTTTCACCCTCCCCTTCTTTTGTCTAAGTCTTGCTATGTTTAAAATAATTCTATAAAAATATTTATTTAAATAAGTAATTTTATTTTGTTTAAATAAATAATGTTATTTATTATTTTATAAAGAATATAATATAATGATATAATATGTTATATTAGATTATAATTTAATATAATACAATATATTATAATGTCAATATATTGTATTATGTTATAGTATGATAATTGTAATGTAATACTAATAATAATAGTATGATTGCGGTATGGTGTGTTGTATATGCATTTGGTATTGGTGGTGTTGTAATGTAACAAAGTATAATACTGCCAATGATAACGTGATATAATAATTATATCGTGATATAATTTGTATATTTGTATTACATGCAATATTGCTAACAATATTGCGATATGTTGTCGTGCAATATGATGTGTAGTGCTGATGTTATGCTATGACAGTAATGTTATTTGTTGTTTTTTTCAGTTTGCTGTACGCCACTTCCGGCAATATTGTTATATGAACATTGTAAGCCACTATGGCAGTATTGTTGTTTGCTGTAAGCCACTCTGAGTCCCCTTCGGGGTTGAGAAGGGCGGCATATAAAAATAGTAAATAAATAATAAATAATTAAATTATTATTATATTTCCTGGCTGCAATACAGTAATTAAGATGCTAAGCTACAAATCATAAAAAGTCTCATTTCTGCCCTACTAACTAGATATGTCTCTATTTTTGTCCCACCCTCACTTCTTCAACCACAGGTTATACACGTTGGAAATAATTAAAATAAACAAATATACAGTTGATTCACTATATCCACACATTCTGGCAAGAAATAACAAGTGACAACCTTGTCATGGTACTCAAACAAAAAAGGGTACATGGACATTTTTGGTATATTGTTGGTCTCCCTCAACCAATTTAGACCTTTTTTGAAACAGGAAATGAATAACATGTAACCTTTCCTAAATTCCTATTGTTAAAAAGCAAAGTGGTCTTGGCCCTCCCAAATAACATGCCTAAAATGTCTCCTATGCGGGGCATTTGCAGATTTTAAAAAATGATTGTTTTGATGGGGCATGGGTGTGATATGGACCTTTAGGGTATCCTGAGGGGCTAATGTGGTCCCATTCTACAGCCTCTCACAGTTGCCTATTACATTTACAAAATCCTGGGGCACACCACCAACCAAAATTACACAAAATTACACTCTAACACAGGAATACATATAGTTAATATGTTTTTAAATGTATTTATACACTCGGTGTCAAACCTGGGCCTGTTTCGATGAACACAACATATATATGACTTCCTCTCACATATTTATACATGGCCTTCATCATGTCTTCTTTCAGCCTTCTCTTCTTCAGGCTAAACATGCCCAGCTCTTCAAGCCGCTCCTCTTAGAGCTTGTTCTCCAGACCTTTGTGAAATTTCACCCTGAGTGAAACTTGCTTCCAGTTAACTATGGATGTCACGAAACTGTTATAAACAGTTCCCTGTGGGGGGGAGCAACTCTTGAAAAATCCAGTAAAATAATTTTTAAAAAACCCAAACATTTCCAAGCAGAGAGGCTTGGTTTGTTTCTTGGAAACCTGTGAGGGGGCTGCTAGGCGGGGAGAGAGTGCCAATTTCCCACGGCACACCTGATGATAGCTCACGGCACACTAGTGTGCCACGGCACACTGGTTAGGAAACACTGCCCTAATCTAAAATGTCAACACTCCTGTAGACCTACATTAATCTACAACGGGAGCAGCAAGATCCTTTCCAGACTACAAATCTCAGCCATTGGTTATGCTAGCTGGTGGATTCTGAGAATTCTAACTCCAAAAACTGATTTTTCAGAATTCTGGGTAAGACACAGGTTCATATGGTCCACTCGGCCCTCGATCTAATTGTTCCTATTCAGCCCTTGGCCACCTCCTGACAGTCACAGCAGGTGATAACATAAAGACTTTTCCTTGTACAAGGGAAACCTAACCAAAAGCCCTCAATTCTCTTTGAAAACAGAAGGAAACCCATTTAGCATGCCCTTCTGCCTTGGACCATGGTAATGGTGGTAACTGCCACACTCCCATGTGGGAAGTACATGTGTCCAGGAATGCGGGGATTTGTAGGTCCCCATGTATGATTCTGGGTAGGGAACAAAACAGCAAGATTAAAATGCTATGCTTCAGTTCTCAACGACTGGATCCACACTGCCATATAATACAGTTTAGAATGCAGATTAACTGCAGTTTACACTTCCATATAATCCAATTCAATGCAGTAAATCTGTATTCTGAAACTGCTTTATAAGGCAGTGTAGATAGTGACAAACTGACTAGGAAGACTGGGGAAATGCCCAGTTTAGAGAGAGAGCGCTCTTTAAGAATCCCAAGGTCATCCAATGTGATTCTGTGTTCAATTTCCAGTGGAAGATGGTCATAGAGTTGTGTTGCAAGATCTAGAAATTCCTACAGAGCAATTTTCTCAGGGCCCTTCTACACAGGTCCTAAAATCCAAGAAAAACGGATAAAAGTGGAAGTGGCTAGCCAAAAATGCACGCTGAATGACATCTTTGACTGAAAAGCATGTGTTTAAAAGGTGCACTTAAAATCAGAGATCAATCGAAAAATGCACATATTCACATCCCTGCTAAATGGTAGCACAAATAGAAAGCAATTTCCATGAGAATTCTCTACAACAGTGTTTCCCAACCGCTGTGCCGCAGCACAGTAGTGTGCCGTGACGGACCTCCTGCTGTGCCACGAGAAAAGCTCTCTGCCCCCCTTCCTTCCCCCCTCCTGTTGCCGAACTCCTGCTGCTTGGGGGAGGAGGAGGAAGGGCCGGGCGGCGGCGAAGAAAAAGAAGAAGGGACCGGGGCGCCACCTCCTTCGGCCATTTCCCCAGCCAGTCTCCAATCCGCCATGACTCTCACGCCTAGCTCGCTGAAGCCGTGCGGAGGAGGAGCCCCGCCCACTGAAGCCCGTCCACTGCTCATCCTCCTCCGCGCGGCTTCAGCAAGCGAGGGGTGGGAGTCATGGCGGAGGCCGGGGACGGGGGCCATGACTCCCACCCCTCGCTCGCACTGCCCCCTCAAGGCTGGAGAAGCTGTGGGAGAGCTGAAGCCGGGGGAGGGGGCGGGGCATGGCGCGGCCTGGCTCCTCCCCCTCCCCCGGCTTCGGCACTCCCAGCAGCTGCTCCCAGCAGGCCACCATCCCCCAGCCATTCTTTACTGTGTTAGTGTGTCATTTTGTGTCATTTTGGTTGGTGGTGTGCCCCCGGATTTTTTTTATGTTAAAAGTGTGCCGTGGCTCAAAAAAGTTTGGGAAACACTGCTCTACAACAATTCCTTTGTTCTCATATTTATGAAATTAAACAGAGCTTGAATTTACACAGTAGGCACTAGCATGGCAGGCAAGTGACCCCAAATCGAAGAGGGGTTCAACAGGGAAAAAGTAAAGGCAGCAAAACTGTGAGGAGAGATAATGGCAAGAAATCTGCTTGTATGCACATTGTAAAGCTGTATCAGCACATGTGAGGTCCAGTGCATCTCAAAGTGTAATTAATTTTTTTTAAAAAAAAAACTTCTGGCAAATGTTCCGCATTCAGTTTGGAGATTTCTAAAATCCACTACAAACAACCCTTTCAGAACATGGGGGACTATTTGCTGGGACTGACAGCACTTTGTTTGGACTTCTTTTCAGGTACTGCAAAAAAATTTGCCCCACTTCTTTGTGCCGGATTATGCATCTGTCTAGAAGGGCCCTTAGGTTTTAAAAAACACAATTTCTTTAGTCCTGGCTTTTTCATTTCATAGGGGTCCTGCACTCCTAACCTCAGCAAACGTGGAGGGCTGATTGTACTGTGGGGAAAAATACATGGTGTTCTTGCACAATCTGTTTTCCGCATAAAAAACAACTTCTTTTATTTTTTTTCAAAAGCATAGCATTGGTTTTTCTCTACAGAATAATATCTGCCACATTTCAAAAGATTTACATATGGGGAGAATACTGAAGAGTATTATTTCTTTCTCTCCCATACAACAGAGAAAACTATTATAATGACCGTATTTATCTTCTGCAAGGACAAAATAGATGAGGCTTTGTATGGCCAGTTGAAACAAGCAACTGACAATGGAGTTGCTGATAACTTGGTTTGGTTTTCCAGGTAGACTCTTTGGGAATGCAAATAGGATGGAGGAAGTTAGTGAGAGAATGAAAGAGGGCAGTTCCCCTGAGAGGGAGTTGTGCCCTTGCCCATGGCAATTTTGCTAGCCAAAAGAGTAGGGGTGCCTGCCTACATGGATGCCTCTAAGTGGCATTTCACACCATCCCTCTTTGCAATCATAGCCCCATCTACACTGCCTTATAATCCAGTTTGAACTGCGTTGTAATTGTCAGTGAAGACTCAAATAATGAAGATAGAACCTTACTGTTTTATGATGTTATTTTATGTTATTATGATGTTGTTTTTAAATTTTATTGTGTTGTGTTTTTAATGTATGTCTGTTCAGGCTTGTCCTCATGTAAGCCATTCTGAATCCCTTTGGGGAGATGGAGGTGGCATACAAAAATAAAGTTGTTGTTATATGAGCTTACACTGCCATATATGAGTAATCCAGTTCAATGCAGCTAATCTGCATTCTGAAACTGTTTTATATGCAGGCCCGGATTAACACCTTTTTGCGCCCTAGGCCACACTTTGGAATTACGCCCCCTTTAAACCAACCTCTACCACCACCCCTCACATCCTTTCATCCACTCGTCCCCCTTAGGGCCCCGCATTCAGCTCTCCCGGTGTGGCCCCACTAGGTCCGCCACAGGAGTTTCCCTCTCGGCAGGCACTATGGATGCAGGCATGGGGGGAGGAGCCTCCTCCCCGATGCCGGGGCTTGAGGCACTTGGCTCCTACCCGGTATCAGGGATTGCACATGCATTGTAGTCAGCAGCTGTACCAATGCTGCGCTTCTCCCCAATACTGGGGCTTGTCGCGTTGGGCTTCTCTCCTGTGCTAGGGTTTGCACATGTGCCATAGCCGGCAGTTGCGCTTCTCTCTCCAGTAAGGAGGAGTCTCCTCCTTGTGTTGGAGGAGGAATACCAGCTTTCATGGTGTTAGGGCATGCGCAGACTGCGCAATGGAGTTTCCTGTACTTGCACTGAAGGAGCCAGCAAGTGGATGCTGTTGGCATTGAGGGAGTTAATTGTTCCTTCTGTCGACGTCGACGCCAGTGTCGAGAGCCCCTGCGCATACACCGTTTGCGCAACAATAGCAGAGGCAGGAGCTGGTATTCAGGAAGGGGCAGGGGTGGTGCCGAAAAGAAGGACCTCCAGTATCCTTCCTTCCTCATCTCCATGCGCATTGCGTTTTTATTTGTTTCAACATTTTTATTTTATTTTTTTGGGTTCGTGATCTGTGCCCCCCCCCCCCAACTCGGCTTGCACCCCTGCTGAGCCAGTAAATCTGTCATTTATTGCTCTGGGTCTAGTTTTCTCTTCCTTTATTATGTTCAAAAGCAAATATTTGGGATAAATTATTTTTTCAGTTTCTGTTTTATAGAGATATATACAAATACATGAACCCAAGAACCCTTTGACTATAGATTATATCTTAGGAAGTATATAAAAACTGTAAATAATAAATAAATAAGGAAATGACAGAGATCCATCCTTCTCCAAATCAATTCCCCATGCATTATGCAGCATATTAAGAAGCTGTTTTGTGAATAATTGATTACTTAATCCACAGGAAGAAAGCAAAAAAACAATATGTTTGCATAACCACGCTCAGTTTAACAATACTGTTTTCCAAAAGACAAAAGTGTGCGAGGATGGAGATCTTTTCTGCATCCATGCATTTTGCACTTCAATCCTGGGCATGAATATTCAATATTATTATATATACTCAGGTATAAGTCTAGGACTTTCAGTGAAACAATCAACCCAAAAATCTGGGTTGAGATATCCTTGGGGCAATGCAAGTACTGTACCCTTAACTCTTCTCCATTCTGTTCTCTGATTAAAGTACGGAATGACAAGATTTTAACCCAGATTTATTATTTATCGTGTCAGAAGTGAAATGAGGGTACAGTTATAATGTATTTTTAAAAGAACACAAAGTTTAAAACTTGGCATTATACTAGATTTTCTTTGACCATAAGCTGCCCACTTGGAGTGCCTCTGTTGTTGGTGTGAGAAGGTCCTCTATTGTGCATGTGGCAGGGCTCAGACTGCATTGTATTAAGTGGTCTGTAGTTTGCTCTTCCCCACACTCGCATGTTGTGGACTCCACTTTGTAGCCCCATTTCTTAAGATTAGCTCTGCATCTCTGTTCAGCGCCTTCCAAGTTGCCCAGCCTTTTGTGTGCCCAGGAGGGAGTATCTCATCCGGTCTCAGCCACAGACTGAGGCTCGAGGTCTTAGCCTGCCACTTTTGGACTCTCGTTTGCTGAGGTGTTCCTGTGAGTATCTTTGTAGATCTTAGAAAATTGTTTCTTGATTTAAGACATTGGTGTACTGGCTGATATACAAACAGAGAATGGGCCAGAGATGTCAAACCAGATGAACCTAAAACAGACCCGGATCACCGCATTTTGGCGCTCTTCTAGGCGCCATGGGTGGGGCTTCCCTTCCTCCTCGTCGCCAGAACCGGAAGGTGGTCGCGGCGACAAGGAGGAGGAGGAAGGGAAGCTCCGCCCACAGGGCGCTGCTGGGCATGCGCGCACGGCAGCCGGCAGGAGGGTGCCTCTGCCTCCTCCGCCATGGTCCTGGGTGCCGTGCATTGCCGGCAGCGGCTAGCGGCCCCGGGAGCTTCCCTTCTTTCCTCCTCCTCCTCGGGAGGAGGAAGGAAGGGAAGCCCCTGGGGACGCTGCCGGCCATGCGCAGCACCCAGGAACATGGCAGAGGAGGCGGCAGAGGCGCCCTCCTGCTGCGCGCATGCATGCATGCCCACCAGCGGCCCCGGCGGGGTGGGGCTTCTCTTCCTCCTACTCCTCCTCGCGTCCTCCTTCCTTGACAAGGGGGCGGGCTGGGCGGGCAATGGCGAGGGGAGGGCGCCATTCCCTCCTCCTTGCCCCCTCGCAGTGCTCTCCCCCCGCCCTCTCCCGAGGTATGATGACGAGAGAGAGAGAGAGAGAGAGAGAGAGGGCGGGGGGAGAGCGCTGTGAGGGGGCGTTTTTTTAAAAAAATGTGCTTGATCTGCCGCCCCCTAGGCCTACGCCCATAGGCCATGGCCTAGGGTGGCCTTATGGGTAATCCGGGCCTGACCTAAAAGAATCACTGGCCCACTGTGCTCTCAATTTATACACAGACATATATGTCACTCTGGAAGCACTTCAATTTTTTTACTGGCCATGTAAATGTATCTCAGATTTCTTTCTTGGATACACTTTTTCACATTTATTTGAAAGTATATTTGAGGAAGGAACTGGTAAGCTGTCACTTGATATTTCTTGCCTACAAAAAACTCTATGAAATTAATTGTATTGCCATAAGTCAACAGGCAATATGTATGTACATATATACACACACACAATCCCTGGGGAGATGGGAAACTAAATGGCGGTGATGGGTAGAGTGCAGCCTGAAATGGGATTGATAGTCCCTGTTATCTCATTGTGTAACTATTTTCTTCTTTCCCCTCCCTCTTACTTCCTCCTTAGAGAACTGCTGGGGAATGGATAGATCTCACTTGCCAGAATGATGTTTATGGAAGGCTTTTCAAATTAGGAAGTGTTTGGAAATGCTCCTTTTTTGGAATGCAACTCTCCCAATCTTCCTGGCTAGCATGCTTGTGGATGTTCAGATGGGGATACTGAATGTTGTAGGTAAAAATGGGGAGGAGCACTTTTCCTAGACCTGTAAATAAACCAAGGGACACAGGCCTCCCCTCTCTGCTGTAAACAAATTACTATGGCTGTTCCTGGGCAATTGTTCAATGAAATCTATCTATGTTGTGGCTTTTTAATCCACTTCTTCCACCTTTCTTTCTCCCAGGCCCCTTCCACAGTTAAATAAAATCCCACATTTTCTGCTTTGAACTGGAATTTATTTATTTATTTATTTACAACATTTATATGCTGCCCTTCTCACCCCAAAGGGGACTCAGAGTGGCTTACAAGTAAAATGTAAATACAATATATTATATTATTGCCATTGCACAATATTAATATTATATATTACATTTATTATAAAATTATACTGTAATATTATTAGTAATATTACATGTAATATAAAATATATAATTATAATATATTAGTAGTAGTAGAATTATATTGTATTGCATTATAATATTAACAATATTATATGTATATACAATATATTATATTATATTACAGTGCAGGAGGCAAGTGTGGACTCAGATAATGCCGTTCAAATGTGGGATTTTCTGCCTTGATATTCTGGGTTATATGGCTGTGTGGAAGGGCCCTCATTCTTTTTTCCTAATTCAGTCTGTTCCCTTCACTACATTTAACGTTTCCAAATAAAGACAAAAATATGTATGTATTTCTACGTATGTATGTCTATATTTATAAAGTTAGGGTTTTCATTCATTTTGATACTGTAATCTCCCCTCACTCCCAGTCTCTAAATGTCTCACATATAAAAGTTTGACCTGATCCAGCCCCAGGCAGCCATTCCTAAGATGAGTGGGGTATGGGGGTAGGGCAGGGCCATGAGTTAGGGCCCTGTTTTGCACTTTATCATGCACTTTATCATCTTCCCTGACCCAGCCCTCTTATAGCGGTGCAGCAGGCCTTGGAAATAAATAGCTCCAGATCCCACCCTGACCATCAGGCAGGACAATGCTTACATTTTACTCACACCCCCCCCCCCCCCTGAGCCTTAGTCTACTTTATTATACTAGCCCAGCCCTCTCATATTCGTCGAGGCCCACTCTGGAATTCTGACCATTGGAAGCTGAACTTGCCTGATGGAAATTAGTACTGAACTGGTTTTTAATTGTAAATATGTACGACTGTTATATAGTACTAGCTGTACCCGGCACGCGTTGCTGTGCCCTATTTAGGAGATGCGAGATGTAAGGGTTGGAAATGATGTTACTTACGGTCTTGGTGGGGTCATGTAGGCATGAATTGCGCACTTTCTATGTATGCTCCAAATGATGTCATCTGGAAGCATGAGTTGTATTGTCTTATATAGCGGAGGAAGTGTTTTGATTCTGGAGTGTGTCCACTCAGCAAAGTCTGTAGTGGTTGTGGAGGAGTGGCAAGTGGTGGTAGAGAGACTTTACCGGCTAGGCAGCACATTCCCGGTGTTTCTGCTGGGTATTTCAGGGCTTTGCAGTGTGTGCAGATGTGCGTTAGGGTGCCAATGTCGGCCTCTGGCACCATGCTGTAGTCTTCTGCAGTGTTGTATGTGAAGGCTAGGCGGTGGAATTGGTTGTGGTGTTTTTGAAGTTTGTTTTCTGTGTTGCGACGTCGTGTTTCTGCGCTCCTTGCGCGCTGCTGTTGTGTTGCATTTCTGCGTCTTTGTTGTTCCTGGCTGCGCGCTTCTTCTTGTCGTGCAGTTCTTTGCATTTGGTTCTCAGCTGTGCGTCGTGCAGTGACCTGTTGTCTGTGTCTCTGCTGCGCAGTGTGTTTCTGTTCTGGCGTTTGTTCTGCCCTTTTTCGTTTGATGTATGTAACGTTGTGAGTGTGTCGTCCGATGCTGTTATTTTTATAAGGCATGGCTTGTCTTTTGGGTCAGTTTATGTCTGTGTGGAAGGAAGGAATGGTTTTAGTTTGTGGTGTTTGTAGGTGTTGTGTGTACGGGGTCCCGTAAGGTTGGTGGGATGGGTTGTGATTGGCAGTTGTGTTGTGTTGTGTGGGTAGGAATTTGCTGGAGAATTGCTCCCTCAGAGTTTGGTTTTGGCAGTTTAACCCTCAAACACCAACTGAAATCTCTCAGCATTCTATCCTAGCCTTGGATGGCTCTTGCCAGCGTTGCTATGGTTACAGCAGTTATGCAAATCCGCCCTTATTGGCAGCCAATCATGTTGTTCAGAATGTAGAGGCTGGGTGAGTCGTTGGCTGCCCCCGGAGGATACTGGGACATGTAGTTTTATTTTTACTCGTTGTTTTGGGGGCCTTTTAGGTTTTGGGGGGGAAAGTTTCTTTGCTACAAACGGACCTTGCTTGAGGCCTATTTCTGTTGGCAAGTATTGTTTTTCTGCATTGTATGGTTTCTTTGTTTGAGGGATACATCACATGACGTGAACCCATTTATATAATAGACTAGCTGTACCCGGCACGCGTTGCTGTGCCCTTTTTAGGAGATGCGAGAAAGTCCAATCATCCACGGTGTGCCCTCCTCTAAACTGCAGTTGGATGGAGTGTGGGTCATGGGGGGCATGGTGTGCCAAGTTGGGTCTTTATTGGTCTTGGTTCTGGGCCACAGTGGTCTGTGGGGAATGATGGGTTTTGAAGTACTACAAATCCCATTTTCCATGGTGGTACTTCAAGTCCCACCATGCATGGTCGGGGCTCTGTGTGCCAAGGTAGGTTACTGTAAATTCAGGCCATACACAATGTCCCATGAGCTGAGGCCTAGTTAGGAACAGCAAGTTAATGAAGCCTTACTGTCAATTCAGGCCATACACAATGTCCAATGAGCTGAGGCCTAATCGAGAGAATCAAGCTAATGAAGCCTTACTGTCAATTCAGAGCGTAAACAGCTTCCCAGTAAGTGAGGCCTAGTTAGGGAAATCAAGTTAATGAAGCCTTACTGTCAATTTTGGGCGTGGTCTGTGATTTTTTGGGGTGTAAATTTTCGGTTGGAAGTTATTTGGGTGTTTGTGTTGGGGATTGGCTCAGGCCTTTTCCTTATTTTGTTTTGGCAGTTTATTAAGGATCGGAATTTTCATGTTGGCTGGCTAGTGCAGCAGTTATGCAAATCCGCCCTTATTGGCAGCCAATCATGTTGTTCAGAATGTAGAGGCTGGGTGAGTCTTTGGCTGCCCCGGAGGATGCTGGTAAATGTAGTTTTATTTTTACTCGTTGTTTTGGGGGCCTTTTAGGTTTTGGGGGGGGAAAGTTTCTTTGCTACAAATGTACCTTGCTTGAGGCCTATTTCTGTTGGCAAGTATTGTTTTTCTGCGTTGTAAGGTTTATTTGTTTGAGGTATACATCACATGACGTGAACCCATTTATATAATAGATAATGTCTATGTTTTATAAGAATTATTTAGTATTATATGTCTCGGTAATTGCAATGCTTTACTTATACTGGAAACCACCGTGAGTCCCTCAGGGAGATAGAGTGGTGATCTCATTAAATGAAGAGGATTTCTTAGAGGGTTTTTCTGCCAGTTTGTCCCTCTAAAACAGGGGTCCCCAAACAAAGACCTGTGTCCCAGATGTGGCCCTCCAAGTTCATTTTCCCAGTCCCCGTCCTAAACTTTAGTCTTAGGGCCGCCCAACATCTGAAATGACTTGAAGGCACACAACAATAATCCAATTAACTTGCCAAAAGCAGGCCCACACTTCACATTGAAATACTGAAAAATTATGTTAAAATTATTTTTTATTTTAAATACTAGCTTGGGGACCCGGCAGTGCCCAGGTAATTTCAGAAAGGTATTAGTTGGTCTTTAGCAGTTATTTATGCGGCTCACAGTGGTGTCAAGAAGTTAGTGAAGGCACTGCGAGTCCCATTGTCCATGGTCCACCCTTTTCCAAAAAAGCACCAGGATGTAGAGTGGGTCATGGAGGCTCTGTCTGCCAAGTTTGGCTGTGATCCATCATTATTGGGAGTTGCAGTGGTATCATGAAATTACTGAAGGTACTGCAAGTCCCATCATCTGTGGTCTGTCCTCCTCTCAACTGCACCAGGATGTAGAGTGGGTCATGGGGGCTATGTGTGGCAAGTTTGGCCTTGATCCATCATTATTGGGAGTTGCAGTGGTGTCATGAAATTACTGAAGGTACTGCAAGTCCATTCATCCATGGTCCATCCCCCTTAGAACTGCAGGAGGATGTAGAGTGTGTCATGAGTACTCTGTGTGGCAAGTTTGGGCCTGGTCTGTCATTTGTAGGGGCTACAGTTTTCTGTGGGAAGTGAATCGGGTGAAGGTACTGCAAATCCCATTGTTTGTTGTCCATCCTGCCCTAAACCGCGCCAGGTTGTAAAGTGGGCCATTGGGCCTCTGTGTGCAAAGTTTGGTCCTGATCCGTCATTGGTGGGGGCCACAGTGCTCTAAGGAATTGAGTGGAAGTACTGCAAGTCCCGTCATCCATGTTCCATCCTCCCTCAAACTGCTCCAGAATGTAGAGTGGGTCTTGAGTGGGTTCTGTGTGCCATGTTTGGTCTTGTTCTGTCATTGTTGAGAGCCGCAAAGTGTTTTGGCCTTAAACTCCCACCTCGCCTGACTGCCTCAGGCCTTTTCCCTACCTCCCTCTGCCACTTTAAAGTGTCGGAATGTTGGTGGTGCTGGCCAATCAGAATCCGTTATGCAAATTCTCCCACAGTGGGAGCCAATCACAAAGCTGCCACATATCCGCCCTCCACACGCATACATACAAACATTCTCTTTTATTATATGTATAGAAGATAGATATAGATAGATAGATAGATAGCCTTGTTCTTTCATGTTTTTTTACTACAAAAATATGCACACTTTGCATAGGAGTTTGTTGATGTTTCTTCAACTATTGTCTGTCACCCAACAGTCTGAGGGACCGTGAACCAGCCCTCAAATTAAAATGTTTGAGGACAGCACCTGGTACTCCTTGGCTGTGTCCCATCCAAATACTAAACAGGGCTGACCCCACTTAACTTACACAACCAGATGAGATCTGTCGATTTTAGGTATAAGCAGTCCCCGATTTACAGACATCTGACTTACATACGACTCATAGTTAAAAACGGGAGTTATACAACAGGAAGTGAAGGGAAATCTATGCCTAAGAAGGGAAAATCACTCCTGAAAGACTTATCATGGGGAAAAGTTATCACCACTGAAGCTTTGCCACCAGTCCTTGTTTCCATAACAATCCAAAAATTTCAAAATTCAATTGTCACAGGGACAGAAAGTGAGGTGACATCTTCTGAACAGGGGCACAGACAGAAAAAAAATTACAGAAATGTTAACACACACACAGACACACACATATTTGGCTGGAGAGACATTTAAAAATGAACCTGTTCCGACTTACATAAGAACAAGTGTACCAAACATATGCTGTCCATAACCTGGGGACTAATCCCCTAATAGTCCCTGGGGCCTTCTGGACAAAGTAGTCCTAAAACATAACTTTTCCACATTCCTGCCATTCATTTTCCTCCCCTCTCCCACCACCCTGCACAGATGCTCACACAACACAGAGTGCCCCCCACCCCAGTTGGAAAGCATATAAAAGGCATGACTTGCAGAGGACTGCATGGAATAATACTGAAGCAAGATGAATGCCACATGAAATTAGACTGAAGCAAGGCAAGGGCCTCAAGTTACTCACCTTTGGTTTAGCTGATACAATGGGTTCTCTTTCACTACAAAGTATGAACAGAGTGCATCTGGCTTCCAAGAGAGGAAGAAATCATATTCAACTACCGTACTTTGCATGTCACCTGCTGGTCGAATTTGAAGTCTGCTTGATGATTAACAATAAAATAAGCAGAATAGGTATCTAGCATTCATCCTTGTCCCTAAATTTTGTCTTAGGGGTTCACCCTCTAAACTTCTGGTCTGATCTACTATCCACAGAGCCGTGCTTAATCTAACATGGTGGTGCTATTCCTTCCTTTGCCTCCACTCCTCTCCATAATCAACTGCAGTAGATGGTTATATCTGACTCCACATAAATCCTGGAGATCTAAATATTTACAATACAAGAGAAGTAAATGATGGCTGGATTGCAAAGTGCAGCTAATCTTCACAGGGGTGAGAAGAGGACAAAGCCACCTATTTTTCCACAGGCCTTTGAAATGTGTTGTCATTTGGCCAGCACAGATGTAATCAATATACAGTAAGCAGTTCATGCAACAAAATTATTTACACCTGCCAGATCCAACCCCTCAGAGCACTCAATAGCTCCATCTTTATTATAGTGACTGCATCAATCCCAAAGCACACATCGGTGTCATACAGCACTTTTTTTTTTGCTGGTCAGTCTGCATAATACTTTGTTCAATATGTATACACAGTAGTCCTCCTAGCAGATTTTCAATGGGGGAAGCAAGACGGCATCACCCACTGATTTGGAGGTCAGTACTTAGGTGGACCTCTCCATTGGCACCACCTTGTCGTAGGGGAGAGGCTTGCGCTGATATCCAGCAGTAACTGGGGATTGTGACCCAAGGGTAGGGTGTACTGAATGAGAGTCACTTAAATACTAATGATGTAGGTGTTAATAGGCCAATTATTTCAACAACATAGATAGGGATAGGGAGAGCCCGTCTCATTCAGTACTCCGTACCCTTGGGTCACAATCCCCAGCTACTGCTGGATATCAGCGATGCTATTGTTTATATGGAAATGGTATGTATCTGTACCGATGGGCCACTCAATGGTCTTATTTGTTGCTAACCTTGTCGTTTCTTAATATTTACTTTGTGAATTTCTACTGTTTATTATTGTAGAACTACAACTGGGCATATTCCCTGGCTGATTCGGGCTGCCGCTTGAGAAAGCCTCTCTTGAGGCGAAACGGTCCTGGCTGGTATATCTGTACCGTCGCGGCCCACCCCTGATACGTTGCCAATGTGTATTCATCCTTGACGGGATTACCTATTTACTACCTTATTCATAAGGATTACAATTTGGTGTAGCCTTCAGGCTAGCTCTTGACGCCTAAAGAACTTTCTCTACTGCAAGGCAGGGGATTTTCTTCTGCTCTCGCGGCTCCGCCCCTCTTCACCTTCAGCGCTCCGGAGCTCTCTCTCTCATCCCCACGGACACTACATTGAACTGAACTAATTGAACTGGAACTAAAGGTTATCTTGATATTTCTATGTATGTTTATGATGTACGAGGACACAACTTGTATTGGTTTTCAAGCGAGATATTCCCTTTATGTGTGTATATACATGCTTCGATTGCTTTGAGGGAGCACATGTGGGGTCAAGAATGGTAAAGCCCTCTGCATATGCTTATTTAACCACTGTTGTGTTCTGCTTATACATGTTATGTTGACTTTGCACTTGTGATAAGATATTTTTGATATTTGATAAAAGAATTGACTTACTGATAAAGAGCGTCAATGGGCAGGATGGGCTCTCTAGCCTTTTGGCAGCCATCCTAGGAGAAGGAAAACTCTGATTTCAAACCTAGGCACATGGTGCTTGTCTAACCCTGTAAGGTCAGCCATCTAGAGCAGTCTTTCTCAACCAGTGTGCCGTGACACACTAGTGTGCCGTGACGGACCTCCTGCTGTGCCGCGAGAAAAGCTCTCTGCCCCCCTTCCTCCCCCCCTCCTGCCGAACTCCTGCTGCTTGGGGAGGAGGAAGGGCCAGCCAGAGGCGAAGACACCGCAGGGGGGACCGCGGCGCTGCCTCCTTCGGCCGTTTCCCCAGCCAGCCTCCAATCCGCCATGACTCCCACCATGACTCTCGCCCCTCGCTCGCTGAAGCCGCGTGGAGGAGGAGCCCCGCCCACTGAAGCCCGTCCACTGCTCATGCTCCTCCTCTGTAGGAGAGCTGAAGCTGGGGGGAGGGGGCGGGGCATGGCATGGCCTGTAGGAGATCTGAAGCTGGGGGGAGGGGGCAGGGCATGGCGCAGCCTGGCTCTGCCCCCTCCCCCGGCTTCGGCACTCCCAGCAGCTGCTCCAGCCTTGAGGGGACAGTGCCAAGCCAACATTGTGCTGGCTCTGGCACGGCTGGCTTGGCACTGCCCCCTCAAGGCTGGAGCAGCTGCTGGGAGAGGTGAAGCCGGGGGTAGGGGGCGGGGCCTGGCGCAGCCTGGCTCCACCCCCTCCCTGGCTTCGGCACTCCAAGCAGCTGCTCCCAGCAGGCCACCAACCCCCAGCCGTTCTTTACTGTGTTAGAGTGTCATTTTGTGTCATTTTGGTTGGTGGTGTGCCCCCGGATTTTTTAAATGTTAAAAGTGTGCCGCGGCTCAAAAAAGGTTGGGAAACACTGATCTAGAGAAGGAAACTCAAAACAAACCTACGACCTGAGAACCTTGCTGCCACCATCCTAAGCTTGCTAGGCCCCGGCAGACGAACTTTTGGTTTAAAGGGTGAGGTCAGTTCTGTGCACGCTGCGCTCCACCAGAAAAATCCATTGCACAGGTTCGAAGGACACATCCAACCTCCTTAGTCATCAATGCACTTTTTGAAAGCGTGGATGAGTCCTTCCTAAGAATCTTTGTTCGCGAAGTAATGCCAGAGACTTAGGTGGACCAATGCCCATCAGATGAAGATATATCTGTGAACCTAGGTGTAAACTGCAAGGTTAGTACCAGGTTATAGGCACTGAGCTTACCACAAGCATTTTAGTACCGAAAACCTCACATCTAGGTTCACAGATATATCTATGCCTTCGTTCTTTTATTTTAGACAAATAAATAATGAGGGGATGCAGAGGAGCACCACAAAAGAGTGTTTTTGCTGTAGCAAGCTAGTTAGCTGCCATCAAGTCGACTACAATTTACAATATTCCTATTAATGAGAGATCTTCAAGTCATCCTATCAACAGGTTTTGCAATCTGTAATCAAAACTATAGCTGCCTTGATTATATTTGTCTACATCCTACAGTGCACAGTATTGTTTCAATGTACTCTCACTTTGCCCCACTTCTGACAATGACGGGGAATAATCTGGAATTTGCTAGAAACTCAGGTATCCTGGGGCTTTGAGACAGCCTGGTTCAGCTCAATCAACTGTCCAGCTGTAAACTGTTGACCATCATCTTTTTCCCGCACCGATCTTTTCCCTTCCTTTCTACTGGTCATGTGGGCTGGCTACATTCAGACTTAAACCAGGGTACCTATAACTGCAAGGAGCTTGGAGAGAACTCAATGGTTAGCTAGGAGTCGTGTTTGCAGCAACACAGAGGAGTTGGCAACCAAGAAAGGCAAAGGTGCTCCTGGACTGTCAGGACAATGACCTTGAATTCAGCATAAGCTGATTTACACTGGGCTAAACTCTCCGGTATAGATGAGCTCTAATTCATCTGCAATGTATTCTTCTTCCTTTCCTACTGCCTTTTACCAAAATTGTTCTCTATTCTAGCACCGGGAATGTGGCGCAGCTGGCTGGGTGTCAGCTGCATAAGATCTCTACTGACCAGAAGGTCATGAGTTCAAGGCCTGCCAGGGTGGGCTCTCGACCTATTGTGTAGCCTGTTGTCAACCTTTGCAACCCGAAAGACAGTTGCATCTGTCAAGTAGGAAATTAAGGTACCACTTAGTGGGGAGGCTAAATTTAACTAATTTACAAGGCCATAAAAATATCTCCAGAAAACGTGCTGAGGAATGAAGGAGTGTGACAGCTCCCCCTGGTGGCCACATGTTAAATTGCATCTGTCTGTCTTGTGTGTTTGTTTGTGTGTCTAAATGTAATGTGTACACTGTAATCCGCCCTGAGTCCCCTGCGGGTGAAAAGGGCGGAATATAAATGAAGTAAGTAAGTAAATAAATATAAGTCATGATATGTCCAAATTTGACCATCTTAATTTAGTCATCTTGGCTTGCAGGGAGAGCTCCAGCCTGATTTTCTCTCAGAAACACATTTTTTACTTTAAAAGCTAATAACAATTTTTTAATCCATCATCAGCTAGAGAAAATGTTCTTACAAACTACCTTCTGAACATCTATAATTCCCATCAATGCAATAGCACCACCATGGTCCTCTATTCACTTACACAAACCCAGCCCAGGGTTGTCTGAGCTTGTTGCTCCAAATATATAGACCCTGGGCCTTCCACCATCTCCTAATTCTCCAGTTATATTTATCCTTGAAAGCCTCCAGTACAAAAGAAGAACAACATCACAGTTGGCACTTCACCAAAGGTAACAGAAACAAAATGAAGTTCTGCTGTTTGGAAGTCTGCAGTGTTTCATCTCAAGAACATAAACGGGAAGGAACTCTACGTCAAGCTTTCAAATTGTGTTCTAGAGAACACAGGGGTGTCTTGGAAGTTTATTAGTGATTCCTCAAGATGTGAAGATTTGCAATGATATGTGAGCTTCCCTGACAAACCTGACTGTTTTATGAATACTCGACTGCTTACATGTTGGGACTGCAACATGAATTTTAACTTTACATTTCAGTAGTATTAGTGTTTTAATATTTATACAGTATATGCATTTTAATATATGTATTTTAATGGTCTTGTGTTTTATCTGTGTGTGTTTAACTATGCTGTACTCTGCCTTGAGCTCTGAGGAGAGGCAGGTAACAAACAAAATGTGTTATCATCATTGTAATCATCATCATCTAAAAATAATTTGCCAAATGTATATTGATACTTAGCCTTACATTACACTGTTTCTTGAATGCAACTGTCAAGTAGTGTGAGGAAATGGAAGTTCCTAAGCCAGCATGACATAATGGTTTGAGTGTTGAAGTACTGTTTTATAGACCAGGGTTTGAATCCCAGCTAGGCCATGGAAAACCACTGGAAGACCTTGGGACAATTACACACTCTCGGGCTGAGAAACCCCCATGATAGGGCCAACATAAATCATAAATAAACCCTTAGGATCACCCTAAATCAGAAATGACTTGAAGGCACACAACAACACCACTACCAACAACAAAACAAAAACTCCCGTGGTACTCAAATTCACTGATATGTGAACTGGTACTTTTCCCAATCTTTTGGCTCCAGATTCATGGCTGGTTTCCAGGAAAGGAAGAAACAGTTAAAGTCAATGGGCAGAAATATGGTGCCACTCCCTGGGATACGGTGAGGAGGGGGACTCTGTTGTTTCATATTAGATAGCATAAGTACTCTCCTAAGCAGAATAACAATAAAAAGCATGTGTGTCTCTGAGTGTGTGTGCATTCTGTACTCAATATAAAATCCAGCATTTTCTGCAAAGCTAAAATCAGCAGAGAAAACAAAATCTGTTAGGGTTACATAAATGTTCCTAATATTAGATTCAGCAAAACAAAAGATCTGTCTCCAAGTCTAAATAGTATATACAGGCAGCCCCTGAGTTACAAACATCTGGCTTACAAATGACTCATAGTTAAGAAAGGGAGTGAGACAAGTGAGAGAAAGGGAAATTCAATCCTGAAAGAGTTAAATGGGGGGGAAGTATCTCAACTGAAGCTTTCTCACCAATCCTTGTCTCCACAGCATGCCAAAATTTTCAAAATCCAATTATCACAGGGACGGAAAGTGAGACAAAATCTTCTGAATAGGGGCACAGGTAGCAAAACATATACCCCAGGGGTGTTAACCCTTCCATTTGCTATCCAAAGCTAATCTTTATTTATATTTTTATATATTTGGCTGGAGTTACACTTCGAAAATGTATCTGTTCCAACTTACATACAAATTCAACCTAAGAAGAAACCTAGGCAAAAACTAACAGCATCAACAGTATTTACTCCTTGGTAGAAAGCTGGCTTGGGAGGGCATCCCAGAGACTATACAGAACATGCAGCTCTATTGTTCAATGCACTCACTTGGGCATACTATATAACATGATGCCTTATTCAGCTTAATTATAGACCTAGCCTAGCAAATTCTTGGGCCACTCAAGCCAAGAACAAGTTGCAGATTCCTTATCCAAAATGTTTGGAACCAGAAGTGTTTTGGATATCTATAATTGTTTGTATGTATGTATACATGTAAAAAATGTAATAACATGCAACTAAAACCCAATCATGAAATTCATTTATGTTTCATTGATACCTGACACACACAACCGGAAATAATTGTTTTTATAATTTCGTGCATGAAACCAAGTTTGCATACATTGAACCACTAGGCAAAGCAAAGGTGTTACTATCTCAGTCACCCATGTGGACAATTTCAGATTTTGGAGACTTCTGGAATACAAGATAGCATGTAAATAGTTGTTCTCAGGTCTCCTACCTACAGTGTACCACAGTTCTGCAACTTCAGGAATGTAAACGTAACATTCGGCCTTGTTTTCCTTCAATGGTGGGAAAGTCATGTCTGGGCTTCCCCTTTTCCAACTGTAGAGCAGGGGAGGCTGGGCATTCAACGGGACAAAGCTCTTCCTTACAAAGAAACCTCTTCCACACAGAAAACAGCCTGTCAATCTGGTCTAGGTTTCTCTTTGACACATAGAAGTATTTTTTAGAAAATAGAACAGGATATTGTTTTTATAAGAAGGTATATTAAGTGATGTGGAGGTGTGTGTGTATTATATATATATAATCTCCTGCTGTTTGAAGCGGTCCAACCCAAAGAAGAGTATCACCTCAAAAAGAATTTCAATCCCTAAGATGGAGTACTATAGTGCAGTGTTTCCCAACTAGTGTGCCGTGAGCGATCATCAGGTGTGCCATGGGAAATTGGCATTCTCCCCCCCTCCTAGCAACCCCCTCACAGGTTTCCAAGAAACAAATTGAGCCTCTCCGCTTGGAAATTATTTTTTTTTACTATTTTACTGGATTTTTTGAGAGTCCCCCCCCAACTGTTTATAACAGCTTCATGACATCCATAGTTAACTGGAAGCAAGTTTCACTCAGGGTGAAATTTCACAAAGGTCTGGAGAACAAGCTCTATGAGGAGCGGCTTGAAGAGCTGGGCATGTTTAGCCTGAAGAAGAGAAGGCTGAGAGAAGACATGATAGCCATCTATAAATATGTGAGAGGAAGTTGCATATATGTTGTGTTCATCGAAACAGGCCCAGATTTCACACTGAGTGTATAAATACATTTAAAAACATATTAACTATATGTATTACTGTGTTAGAGCGTCATTTTGTGTCATTTTGGTTGGTGCTGTGCCCCAGGATTTTGTAAATGCCGCAGCTCAAAAAAGGTTGAAAAACACTGCTATAGTGGGACCAAATACCTGACAGGGAAAAGGATGTCATATGAGAAATTTTAGGCTCTCTCAGTACTTCCAGTCCAGCAAGTTCTCACTACTTAGGTAAACAGTCCAGTTGAGGATTTTAAAAGCCTTTCTCTTGGCAATAATAACCACTTATTAAAGAGCGACTGGCTTAACCATACAAACTACCAGGCCGGTAAGATGTCAGTCCCTACACTCTGGGTGGTTCTTTTGGCACATTCATGTGGACAAAACGCACAAGGAGTGAGATTAATCCAAGCATGCTATCGATTGGGAATTGGGATTTTTTTCCCCAGATTTTGAAATACCTGATTTTTCATATACATACAGTGTAAGATATCTTGGAATTCTAAACATGAAAATCATTTGTGTTTCATATACACCTTCAACACGTAGCCTGAAAGTAATTTCATACACAACCTTTTAATATTTCTGTGCATAAAACAATGTCTGTGTTCACTGAGGGCCCTTCCACACAGCCCTATATCCCAGAATATCAAGACAGAAAACCCCACATTATCTGAGTGTGGACTCAGATAACCCAGTTCAAAACAGGTATTGTGGGATTTTCTGCCTTGACATTCTGGGATATAGGGCTGTGTGGAAGGGCCCTCTACCATCAAAATGCAAAGGTGTCTCAGCAACCCAGGTGGGCAAATTCAGATGTTGGAGTATTTTGGATATTGGAACTCTGGATAAAGGACATACAACTTATATGTGGATGAAAGGACCACACAAATGAAACAAAGACATCCTTTTGGCAAACTAATAGTTAGGAGTGGCCTCCAAAAGGAGGAAGTGTGTACCCCCAAGTTCACCTCTTGAACAAGTTCTGATGGATGGCCTCTTGGCGCCTCTAGCAAATTCAAATAAAGGCTAGATAAAATAAACTTCATTAGACTGATGAATTGTGAAGTCATGTAAAACTAACCAAATTCTGACAGCCATTTTATAGTTTCAGGACAAGCCACAGTAAGAAGAAGGTAGATGAAAAATCAGATACGCAGTGAGAAAAGGAAGCTGTGCCTAATCTTTTCCCTGTCTGCTGTTTGATCACTTTTTTCTCCCATTACTCCGCTGCCATCTGTGTGTGTGTGTGTGTACACATGTACACATTCAGATGCATACTCATGCATATTATTGTTGGGTGCCTTCCAGTCATTTCAAACTTATGCCAATCCTAAGGCATGGTGTTTTCTTGGCAATAGAAAAAGTTTGCTTTTGCTTTCTTCTGAGGCTGAGAGAATGTGATTTGCTCTAGATCAGTGTTTCCCAACCAGTGTGCCGTGAGCGATCATCAGGTGTGCCGTGGGAAATTGGCATTCTCCCCCCCCCCTCCTAGCAGCCCCCTTACAGGTTTACAAGAAACAAATTGAGCCTCTCCACTTGGAAATGTTTTGGTTTTTTTTTACTATTTTACTGGATTTTTCGAGAGTTGCCTCCCACCCCCCCACCCCACCCACCCCGGAACTGTTTATAACAGCTTCATGACATCCATAGTTAACTGGAAGCAAGTTTCACTCAGGGTGAAATTTCACAAAGGTCTGGAGAACAAGCTCTATGAGGAGCGGCTTGAAGAGCTGGGCATGTTTAGCCTGAAGAAGAGAAGGCTGAGAGAAGACATGATAGCCATCTATAAATATGTGAGAGGAAGTTGCATATATGTTGCGTTCATCGAAACAGACCCAGATTTCACACTGAGTGTATAAATACATTTAAAAACATATTAACTATATGTATTACTGTGTTAGAGTGTCATTTTGTGTCATTTTGGTTGGTGCTGTGCCCCAGGATTTTGTAAATGTAAAAAATGTGCCATGGCTCAAAAAAGGTTGCAAAACACTGCTCTAGATCACCCAGTAGAAGCAAACTGGGACTTATGAATCTGTGCTCCACTCCATGAGGCCCAAATATTCTGCGTAGCCAAATATCCAGGAAGATGGAAGATTTGCATCTGTCTACCTCACCTATGCCCTGAGTGAGAAGAAGGTATGATCCCCTTCATGAGATCACTCTGAAACTCAAAAGTTGTCTATGCTGATGATAAAGACTGTGCTCACCCTTGTAGCCACTGAGTGTCCATATAGCTAAAAATAATGTAGCGAATTCGAACACAAGTTCACCACTAGAAAATATGTAGCTGTTTATCATGATCTCATCATCATGTGTGTGATGTGTGTGGCGTTAATGGAATCGCCGTGAACAGAGAAAATGTGGTGCAAATCATATTTTTCCCCACCAGTGTAGAAAAGCTCTCAGAAGCAGTAGTGTTTTTTGCCTGTCTCTCAATCCATTTCCAAGTGCCTCCACCCTTCTCCTGAGCTTACAGAAGGGTGTGGACTCTTTCTGACTTTGCGCTTTGGTTCAGAGGTATTCAGAAAAGCATCTTTCTGGGTGCCTCCAAAGCCCAGATTTAGGTCAGACACAGTCCACACCCTTCTCTCACTGGACTAAAAAAAGGGGTGCCAGAAGATCATTTTGCACTCTTTTCCCTCTGTTTTTTAGCACTCCTCACACAGGCCAGGCAAGAAGAAATCAGCTGGTGGTGGCCTAGCAACAGACACAAACACGCCGGGTCCTTTCCCTTCATCCTGAAAGAGCGGCTAAGTGTGCTCTTATTCTCCTCAAAGCTAGCAAAAAGAAAGCCCAAGCAAAAGACACTCTGAAGTCATTTAAGATTCAAGCATTCAGACCTTCACTGATTAATCTTTTTTCTGATCTGGAAAAATCTGTGCGACAGGTCAGAAACCTTAAGGGTACATCTACACCAGGGGTGGGCAATTACTTTTTCCAAGGGGCCACACGAGAGCCAAAAAATATTATGGAGGGCCGCACCTAGAAGCTGAACTACATTCTAATCTACATTATTTATTTATTTATTTACTATATTTACTATATATTACACATCATTAATATTAACAAATTAATAGATTGAGAAATATTCATATATTATTAGTATGAATATCATAATTATTGTATTATTATGACAGTTCCATCTTGTCTCCTGCAGCATCAGAGCCCTTCCCCCACCACCAACAGCCGCTCTGGGGCCACAGTGAAGGAGGGAGCAGAGAAGACAGTTCCATCTTGTCTCCTGCGGCATCAGAGCTCCTCCTCCAGCAACAATATAATATTATATAATACTAATATTATTAATGATGTATTATGCTCTCCATTGGCGCCCCCTTGCAGTGGGGGAGAGGCTTGCGTACCCTAATGAAGTTGTGAGCTATGCTGGCGGTGGCATAATAGCCACCGGTAGGGCCTCCCATGCCAGACAGGTCACAACCGAAGGGTCTGACAAAGAGCGTCAATGGGCAGGATGGGCTCTCTAGCCCTTTGGCAACCATCCTAAGAGAAGGAAAACTCAAATTTCAAACCCGGGCAGATGGTCTAACCCTGTAAGGTCAACCATCCAAGAGAAGGAAACTCGAACCAAACCTATGACCTGAGGACCTCGCTGCCATTGTCCAAGCTTGCTAGGACCCGGCAGACAAACCTT
Source organism: Anolis apletophallus (assembly GCA_030556195.1). NCBI lineage: Eukaryota > Metazoa > Chordata > Lepidosauria > Squamata > Anolidae > Anolis > Anolis apletophallus. Next base: position 138,278,916 of record JARBWK010000006.1, on the reverse strand, counting down.
TGGTTTAAAGGGTGAGGCCAGTTCTGTGAACGCTGCGCTCCACCAGAAAAATCCATTGCACAGGCTCGAAGGACACATCCAACCTCCTTGGTCATCAACACACTTGTAAAGAGCGTGGGTTGAGTCCTTCCTGGATCTTCGTTCACGAAGTAATACCGAGAGATTATATTATAGTATATATATATAGACATTATAATATATTGAAATTATAATATAACATTATTATATTATATTATTTATTATATTATTTTATTATTATTATAAAATTATTATAAAATAATAATAAGAACCACTAAAATTAAATTCAATTAAATTCAAGAAGACAAGGTGGGAACCAAGATGAAGGCTGACATCCTCAAGAGAGGAAGGATCTCAAGAAGGAATGACCCAATGGCCCCAGCCCAGAGGATGGCAAAGCTGACCCAGCCACCACCGCAGCAGAGCAGAGCAGCAGGCGATTGGACGCTGCAGGCCTCCACCCTCTCTCGCCCCCAGCCGTTCCCCAGGTGTTCGCCCTACTATGGAGTGCCTGCCATCCCTGGAGGCGATCTGGGCCTGCAGGGGGAGCAGTCTGCGATCTGAGGCGGTTTATTCGACCCGGAAGATGATCAAGTCTTCCGGATCGCCAGGGCGATCAGCCCCCGTAGGTTGCCGAGTGTTCCCGCTGCAGGCCCGGACCACCTCCAGGGATGTCAGGCGCCGCTCCTCCGGCCTGTCTGCCGACACAGGCCCCACAGAGCCTGCAATGGAATGGCGGCGGCGGCACCCCTTCCTCAAGGCCCCGCCCCCGACGCCCTTCTCTCCAGGCCAGACAGAATAGGGTGCCGGGCCGCATCTGGCCCGCAGGCCGTAGGTTGCCCACCCGTGATCTACACTGTAGAATACATGCAGTCTGACACCACTTCAACTGCCATGGCTCACTGCTATGGAAGTATTGGAGTTTTAGTATTACAACATCTTGAGCTTTCCCTGCTAAAGAGTGACAGTGCCACACCAAACCACAACTCCCAACATACTATAGCACAGAGACATTATAGTCAAAGTTGTGTCAAATTGTACTAACTCTAAGTATAGATTCTTTTTTTCCCGAGAGAAGGCAGAACATACTGAATTTCTATACATCAGGCAAAACATTAATTCCACCAGAGTTTGGCTACTAAAGTAATAAATTGCACCTCTTTTGGCTCTTTGCAAGACTTTCTGCCAGGTTGTCTGACAATCAGGGCTGGAGTCTCTTAATGAAAGATGAAGGGGCTTAAAGGAGATCTCGGTCAGACCATGGCTCTCCTGCAGGTGGCATGAAACCGATGCCTCTAATCCTCTCTGCTGAATATGAACAAACCCAGAGGGAACTGCAGCTTGCATACGATGTCACACACAATACACATCAGCATTTCTCAGCAGAGGATGATTCCCCTTTAGCAACCATAATCCACCACAGAGATACCCAAAGGCTCTGCAGTCTTTTAGTGCAACCAGCTCTGTCATCCAGCGTAGCAATAACTATCAGCTGGTCTCCTTAATATCCTCCAACAGACACTAGGCGAACAGTAATTGCCATATAAAGTCTTTGGCAGCACTGTCGTTTTGGGACAACTTACAAGGAACTGGCTTAGAGAATGATGCTCTGGAGCCTTGATTCTTGGCTGCAGTGCTGCAAGGATTAACAGGACAACCTCTCGTTCAGATGTGAAAGAGGGCAGGAGGAAGGAGTTGTCCTTCTGAACACTTGAAATGCAGTTATCTGCTGTCATGCTGCCAGTGAGAAATGTATTCTCTTTATTGATCCAGCGAAGTTAACTAGAACAACATATGCATCTGCAGAATTAGTATCTGCTTTGTCTTTTTTTAAAAATCTCCTTCTGCTACTGACTTTAAGTGATTTCACTGTGTTTTTTATTACGATTGTTCTAATGCCTTGGGTGCTGAATGCAGAACGAATGAATACATTAACGAGTAAAGGTGCATGAGATCAAAATTGTATCACTCGTTCATCATTGTTTTAAGTCTTCTCCACTTCACCCCAAGATACACTTCAAAGCGTATTAAAAAATCCATTATAGATGAAGGTACATGTTACACAAACAGACCAAATTAAATTCTTGACAATACGTAAATCCAAGAGATAAAAAATCCTTGATCTCTGACAAAATCCAGTCCCTAAACTCAGTGAAACAACACAAAACATAATATTCAGGACTCTGCATGAAAGTTCTTATATCTATCTATCTATCTATGTACCATATTTTTCGCACCATAAGGCGCACCTGCTGATAAGACGCACTAGATTTTCGAGGAGGAAAATTGGAAAAAAATGGGGGCCGGTTACACTAATATGGAGGGGGGGAGGCACTGGAGCAGAGGGGGGGCGGCGATATACTCACGCTATATTCGCCCCGGCGGCTCCCAGCTGCGCCCGCGCATGCCCAGACTCTCGCCGCCATGTCGCCGCAGCCAGCCGGTGGCGCGGAGGAACGGGGGCCGCTCACGGACCTGAGGAGGAGGAGGGGGGAGGCCACGAGGGCGGCCCCCACGAAGACGCCGCGGCAGCAGCAGTAGCAGCAGCAGCAGCAGCGGAAAGGCCCGAAGGCAGAGGCGCATCTTCGTGACGTCACTTCGTCGCGCCTCTGGGCGGAGGCCGGAGGGAGGGAACTCTTCCTCCTTCCCTCCCTCCCTCCGGCCTCTCTTCCGGGTCTCCTTACAGCGCACGGCTGGCGAGGCATTCCTCCCCTTCCTCCTCGGCAGAGGCGCGACGAAGTGACGTCACGAAGATGCGCCTCTGCCTTCGGGCCCTTCCGCTGCTGCTGCTGCTGCTGCTGCCGCTGCGTCTTCGTGGGGGCCGCCCTCGTGGCCTCCCCCCTCCTCCTCCTTGGGTCCGTGAGCGGCCCCCGTTCCTACGCGCCGCCGGCTGGCTGCGGCGACACAGGGGCGAGAGTCTGGGCATGTGCGGGCGCAGCCGGGAGCCGCCGGGGGGAGCGAATATAGCGTGAGTATATCGCCGCCCCCCCTCTGATCCAGCGCCTCCCCCCCCCCCTCCCTGCCTGCATCTTCGCTCCATAAGACGCAGCTGATTTTTCTTCCTACTTTGGGAGGAAAAAAACTGCGTCTTATGGTGCGAAAAATACGGTATATAATAAAAGTCAGTGTTTGCGGCGGTGCAGTGGGAGGAATATGTGGCAGCGTTTCGATTGGCTGCCACTGTGGGATTATTTGCATAAAGGGCTCCGATTGGCCAGCCTCAGAACTCCAACATTCTACGGCCCCATACAGAGGGGATTGGTTGGCACTGAAATGGTATTTGCATAAAGGACTCCGATTGGCCAACCACATTCCAACATTCTAAGGTGACTCAGAGAGAAAAGGAAAGGCCTCAGGCAGTCAGCCACTGCGGCCCACAGCAATGACGGATCAAGACCACACTTGGCAAACAGGGGCCCAATGGCCCACTTCACAACCTGGTGTAGTTTATTAGGGCAGGATGGGCCACGAATGATGGGATTTGCAGTACCTTCACATCATTCACTTCCCAAACAGCACTGTAGCCCCTATAAATCACAGACCAGGCCCAAAATTGACAGCAGACTTCCTTAACTTGATTTTCCTGACCAGGCCTCAGCTCATGGGATATTGTTAGGCTTCCTCAACTTGATTTTGCTGACTAGGCCCCCAACAATGACAGAACAAGACCAAACTTGGCACACAGACCCCCCAAGATGCACCCTACATCCTGGTGCAGTTTGAGGGAGGATGGACCATGGATTATGGGACTTGCAGTACTTTAATTCACTTCCTTAGAGCACTATGGCCCACACCAATGACGAATCAAGACCACACTTGGCACACAGAGCCCCCATGACCCACTCTACATCATAGTGCAATTTGGAAAACGGGGGACCATGGATTATGGGACTTCCAGTACCTTCCCTCACTTCCAGAGACCGCTGCAAGCCACATAAACATCTAATAGGAACCAACCTTGACACACGATGCCTTCCTCAAATAACCCAAGCACCGCCAGGTCCTCAGCTAGTATATATATAAAAACACAGAAAACAGACAATCACATTTAAATAAGCTTGTAGATCAATCCTGTTCATGTTTATTCAGTAATCCCACGAGATCATGAGGAATTCCTTCCAAGTAAGTGTGCTGTTAAAGCTGCTATCCTAATTATCCTAACAAAGCAGCACCTTTGTTATGAAACAGAGGGCCCTTCTACACAACCATATAACCCAGAATACCATGGCAGATGATCCACAATAACAGCTTTGAACTGGGTTATTTGATTCAGCAGTGCCATACAATCCAGTTCAATGTGGATTTTATACAACTGTATGGAAGGAGCCAGAGTTTCATAAGCAAAGAGGGACAGATCTCTGTCCCAAGAGACTTGCAATGTAACTGCCAAGAATGACAAGCAAAAAAACAAGAGGTGCCCTGTGAAACAGCAAAAGAGAAGCAATGCAGTGATGCCGAATAATAAGTCCTTGTTTTAACTGAAGAAATAGAAGAAATTATGCCAAGAAAATCCTAAATGGCTGACCAACCCTTTTTCAGAAAACATATGTCAATGAGCGGTGTGTGTTCCCTGTGACGGTGCAGCAAGCGCCACTTGTATGAAAAACGTTAAGTTCCAAAAGGTTTGCACTGTTGCATTGTGTTTCTGCTGCCTGCTCAGTTTTGCAAAGGTTTGGCTGCATTGATTGGTTCTTTGCACCTGCCAGTCATTGTTTGCAGAGTCCAATTGAGTTTGTTCCACCCCCTTTCCCAGGGATTTGGAAAAGAATGCCATTTTTATATTCATTAAACCACCAGGATTTCTCCAGAGAGAACGTGAGTGAAGGTTTGCCAGGCCAGGGCTTGGTCAGGCAGCCTTCCAACTTTCCTTGGGACTCATACAGAAAGCCCAGCATACCAGAAGGTTGAATAGCTCTCAAGCGCCTTCAAACCAGTCGGTTGGCACCCAGAGGAAGGTTTTGTGCCTTCAATATAGGCCATCTGGCTGGGGTTTTGAGTGTCCTTACCTCGAGGCGATAGAGAAGGAGAGGATTTGGAGAGCCATCCAGCTAAAGCTTCCTGGACTACAGCTACAGAGAGACTGTAATGTAAAATATTTCCTTTATCTTTTTGGGGAACTAAGCAAAATGCCTGAGTGAGGTTAACTCATGTTAAGAACAATAAAGCCTGAGTTAACTAGAGTGTCCAACTTGGTCCTTGGGAGCCCCAAGCCTCTAAAGCAGGGGTGCCCACACTTTTTCAGCATGCGAGCTACTTATAATAAAACTAAGTCAGAAAGATCTACCGAGAGAGAAGCAGGGCGGAGGAGGGGGAGGGGCTTGGTGCAGCCTGGCTCTGCCCCCTCTGGCTTTAGCTCTACCACAGCTTCTCCAGGCTTGAGGAGGGTAGTGCCAAGCCAGTGGTGGCATAGCTTGCCACTACTGGCTTGGCACTACCCTCCTCAAGGCTGAAGACGCTGTGGTAGCGCTGAAGCCAGGGGAGGGGACGGGGCTTGGTGCGGCATGGCTCTGCCCCCTCCCCCTCTGGCTTTAGTGCTACCACAGCTTCTCCAGGCTAGAGGAGGGTAGTGCCAAGCCAGTGGTGGCATAACTAACCATTACTGGCTTGGCACTACCCTCCTCAAGCCTAGAGAAGCTGTGGTAGCGCTGAAGCCGGGGGAGGGGGAGGGGCTTGGCACGGCATGGCTCCGCCCCCTCTAGAAGTGTCTCATCCGGCTGGGATCAACCTCCTTTGGTCCTGGGATCGACCAGTCGATCGCGATCGACTTCCTGGGCAGCCCTGCTCTAAAAGAAGGCAAGAAGCAATCCCCCGGTATAGAGAGACCACGTCCTTGCCCTTCATTGAGTATTTACAGACCTGTGCGACGGCACATTCCCTTTATTTCATTCACAAAGAACCCTTTACAATGAGAACTGTCACAGGATGTACTTCATCACTATGAAAAGGTTTTGCATTTCCCTAGTGATAGCTTGGTGTAATTTTTTATTATTATTTTAAAGGTGAGCACCAGCTTTACACATAATATTGCACAAAACTGCTTGGAGCACTGGAATATGATTATGGAGATCATGGTTTGAATCCCTACTCAGCCAACCCAGTGGGTGATTTTAAGTGAATCACATATTCCCAGCCCCTGAAAAACCCAAGAGAGGGTTGCCTTGGAGTTGCCATACGTCAGGAACGTTCACAACGACAAGGAGACCTGTACTAAAAGTACATCAATAATTCTTGCCTATATCAATGCTTAGACCTCCAAAATTTATGAAAATACGCAACACACACAGGAAAGGTAATCTGGGAGCATTTTAAAGCAAAAACATTGGACCCCAGTTGGACTTCACAGGGCCTGTGGTCTGCACTCTGCCCGGACCATTGTATTAGGAAGTTGAAAACAATCTTTTACACCAGTAGCTCCCAAATAATGGTTCCCAGGTGTTATGAACTTTTACTCCAAGCACATAGAGTTCTCAAGGTTATCATTAGCACAGCGAATTGTGCCCAACAGCCACAGAAGCTGGTGTAATAAAGGTGCCATATGTTCCCTATAACCAGATCCTATTTACATTCCTGCTGCAGTTCTTTAAAGCAACTGCTGAACAGCTTCACATTTCTCATCGCTTGTATATTAACTTCAAATCTAACATATAACCCACTCCATGGACACTGTCACCGAAATGATGTTTTTATTGGAGGGACAGAACAATTAAATCAAAGAAAGCACGCTGCAGTCCTAACCAAAACTCCCTGAGAAAAGACAGTCCACTGTCTTCCACAGACTCCCATCTCATTCACAAACCATTTCTGTCGCTTTTGATTTACACATCATATGGTACGTTTAGCAGTCAAGGATTGTCACAGGCAAGTTTAAGGGCTCATGTGCATGTCAGTCCAAAGAGTAGAGTGCATCATTAAACAATCACCTGTACCCAAGGGAAATGTCAATACATTTGGCTGTGCCTCCTAAGTATACCTATTTAGATTTTTGTACATTTAGTTTCAGAAGCCATCTGCCACACTGACATCACAGAAAGGGAATATATGCCCATGAAGAACCTCTTCTGTTTACAGAGCATAACTAGGGATTGCCCAGGCACATCTCTGGATATATATGGTTTCAAATTGGCTGTTGATTTAGGGGAGCCTCATGAATTTCACAGGGCAAAGAATACTCCAAAGTGATTTTGCCACTTCTTTCCTCTGAAACATAGTTCATAACACTTAGTGTTAATTTGTTGTCTCCTATCCAAAAACTAGCCAGGGCAAAACCTGCTTAACATCCAAGATCAGATAGGAATGAATGTCTTCAGTGTAGAATTGACAAATTTACTGTGTTATCTTAAATCTAAGTATTTACACTCATTATTAAAAGGTAACATCATCCATTCACATATTCCACACTAGGGCCGTAGCCAGGATTTTGTTTCGGGAGGGGCTGAGTTTGAATGGGGGGGGCTGAATCTGAGCGGGAGAGGGTCTACCCTAGCAAACCTTTTGTATTGTTATCCCAATACCCCCATACATATGGGATATATTGAGCATGGTGATCAGATCATGATATAAATAATGTACCAGTAAGGCCTTATCGCGGACCACCTGAGAATTTCGGGGGCTGAAGCCCCCCAAGCCCCCCCTGGCTACATGCCTGTTCCACACAAATGTGCTCCTATCTTAGAAGTAACTATCTACAAATAATGTAGGTACCTGAAAGAAGTAACTTTTTAAATATGTCAGCAAAGCAATGAATCCATTCTGAGTTTTAAGATGGCTCTGTACTGCCCTACATCCCAGGATCTGATCCTTGATTATATGCTTTGAACTAGATTATATGAGTCTACATTGCTGGATAATCCAGGATAAGAAGATAATCTGGAATTAGATCCTAGGATATAGGGAAGCGTAGATCCATCCTAAGGCTACCAAATCTCTCCCTAGAAAAATATGATTCCCTCACTGCTCATATTTTTCCAAGCAGCCAAGGCGCCTTCTTCACTGCCATATAAAATCCAGATTATCTGCTTTGAACTGGATTATATGGCAGTGTAGACACATAGAATCCAGTTCAAAGCAAATAATGTGGATTGTCTGCTTTGATAATCTGGATTATATGGCAGTGTAAAGGGAGTCTGAGACTTGTTAAAGCAGGCGGGCAAGATGGGCCCTATCAACTAAGATCTGGCTGTTTGCAGTTCTGTTTGCATTGATTTAATCTGGTTGGTTTTGTGAGGTTTTTATCAATTATTATGAGCTGTGTTGAAAGATATTGCACAGAAAATGGTGATGTTATTCTTTCATGCACAACTCACAAGACTGTGTATGCACAGCTGAATACAAATATGCAATACAATTCAAAAAAATTACATGCTTTCCAACTGTTATCCAAGCATGCCCAGCAAATACGACTACCACACCATTCATTTGCCAGTTGAAAGCCAGTGTTTGCCACAAAATCTGCCAAAAAAACTCAACTTCTTACCCTATCCCAGTGTTTTTCAACCTTTTTTGAGCCGCGGCACATTTTTAACATTTACAAAATCCTGGGGCACACCACCAACCAAAATGACACTCTAACACAGTAATACATATAATTAATATGTTTTTAAATGTATTTATACACTCAGTGGGCCTGTTTCGATGAACACAACATAGATATCCTGGCAGGAATGGCAGAAAGACACAAACTTCCCACACAGAACTCCCATAACCAAGAGAAAATACTATAAGAGTTTGGTGGGCATTGACCTTGGGTTTGGAAGTTGTAGTTCACCTACACCCAGAGAGCACTGTGGACTCAAACAATGTTATGTTATGTTGTTGTTTGTTTTCCATCCAGAATCACAATGTTGGAAGGAGGCTCACCACTTTAAGGTTCCTAAAACAGGCATGGGAAAACTTCGGCCCTCTGGGTGCTTTCAACTCCTACCATTCCTAACAGCCTGAGGCCCTTTCCTGCTTAAGTGGCTGAGGGGGGAAAGGAAAAGAGCCGGAGGCTGCTAGGAATGGTGAGAGTTGGAGTCCAAAACACCTGGAAGGTCCAAGTTTGCCTATGCCAGCTTTCGACAGAGCCCTCTTCCTCCCCCTTCCCCTTCACGCCCTTTCTTCCCCCTCCTGCCGAACACTTACTTTTTCTTCTACACTGCCGCTTCTGCCGCCATTTTGATCCGAGGGGGCAGCGTGAGCGTGTTCAGGAGGGAAGGGGGGAAGACAAGACCTGTGCGAGCGCTACTGCGCAGACTCGCCCCAGAGCAAAGCGAGGCAAAGTGAGCAGAGTAAGGCTGGGAAGAAGGGAGCCCGAGTGGAGAAGAAAAAGTGTTCGGCAGGAGGGGGAAGAAAGGGTATTGGAGGTTGCAATTTCCCACGGCACACCTGATGATCGCTCACGGCACACTAGTGTGCCACGGCACACTGGTTGGGAAACACTGCCCTATCCTACCCTATTGCTCCAGCCAGCATGGCCAGCAGAGATTGTGGGAGTTTCAGTCCAAAACATATATAGAGCCTAAAGTTGTGCATTGGTGACAGGAATGGAGAAAATATGTACCTTGCCACATTCACAACATCCAACTGTGCTGTTGCATATTCAGCAGAAATCAAGAGAAGTATCTCAAGGCAGTCAATGATATATTAGTAAAAAACGTTTCATCTTGTATATGCTTTCAAAGACATTCCCTGGGGGCTACATACGTTCATAAAAAGATTCAACACGTAAACACATAATAAAACAAAGCATAGCTTTCCAACGATGAAATCCTTGTTCTGTTTATACACTGCCCGTGCTTTAAATTTTTGAAGCTGAAACTCTGACACCTTTACTAGACAAAAAGGAGAGAGAAAATGTCTCTCGATTCAACATTTACCTACTGGGAGGCACAATCTTTGCTTTCTATGAAACTAAATTTTGGAAGAAATAAATGATTTTGTTCACCTTCCCAAGAAAACGTTCAGCGCAAAAGATCGGCATGCGTATTAGGAGGTGAACTTTTGTTTATATATCTGTTGCTACAAAAAAGACAGACTTTAAATAACAAGTTGTCAGAAGATAAACAGAGACTCATGGGGGCGGGCGTGGGAGGACACAACCTTTGGGCTGGCTTCTTTCTATCGCCAATGCAGACAGTTTTTGTGTTTTATGCATGTACAATCTTAGACACCCAAAACAAAAACAAAAACATTAACTGATCTTCCTTTGATCTGAAAGGATGCTCGCACTGCACTGAGGAAGGTGACCCGAACAGAAGGCAGGACACAAGGCAACACCTTTTGATATCTAGAAGCAAACAACTAAACTGGGCAAATTTCTCTTTAGATCAGTGTTTCTCAACCTGTGGGTCGGAACCCCTGAGGGGGTCATGAGAGGGTTTCGGAGGGGTCACCAAAGACCATCAGAAAACCTATATTTCTGATGGTCTTAGGAACCCCTTGGGCAAAGAAGGCTGAAGATCTCTCCTCCTGTCCTTCTCTTCCTTTTTTGAAACGGACATCCTCCCACCAAAAGCCTTCCTTCACTGTGATTGGCTGACCTCTCAGCCAAGGACAGGACTGGTTCTGAGACTCCAAGCAGGGAAGGGAGAGCAGGCGTGCTTGGCACATGGCAGCATGGTGCACCTACATGGGTGAGGGAGAGCATGTGAGGTTGCAGGGAGGCTCATGCCATCTAGTCCTTTCAAGGCATGAGTCTTTCTGTGTGGGAAGTTTGGCCCAATTCTATTGTTGGTGGGGTTCAGAATGCTCTTTGATTGTAGGTGAACAAGACATCCCAAATGTCAAGATCTATTTTCCCCAAATATCAGTGTTCACATTTGGGTATATTGAGTATTCGTGCCAAGTTTGGTCCAGATCTATCATTGTTTGAGTCCACAGTGCTCTCTGGATGTAGGTGAACTACAACTCCAAAACTCAAGGTCAATCCCCGCCAAATCCTTCCAGTATTTTCTGTTGGTCATGGGGAGTTCTGTGTGCCAAGTTTGGTTCCATTCCATCATTGGTGGAGTTCAGAATGCTCTTTGATTGTAGGTGTACTATAAATCTCAGCAACTACAACTCCCAAATGACAAAATCAATCTCCGCCAACCTCACCAGTTTTCAAATTTGGGTGTATTGGGTAGTTGTGCCAAAATTGGTTGAGTGAATGGAAATACATCCTGCATATCATATATTTACTTTACAATTCATAACAGTAGTAAAATGATAGTTATGAAGTAGCAACAAAAATAATGTTATGCTTGGGGGTCACCACGACATGAGGAACCGTTTTAAGGGGTCGCGGCATTAGGAAGGTCGAGAAACACTGCTTTAGATTAAGAAACAAGCTTGTCACTGCTGGCGCTTGAATTTAAATGACCTCTGACCACTGAGTAGGGCAAAGTGGACATCTGAACAGAAAGATCAACTGTAAAGCAACAAAGTCTGGTCCCATTCTGCAGGCGTTCAGGCTGCCACAGACCGCCTCCTGGTCTCAAATCTCCACCCGGTTGTAAAGCTCACTACCTGGGCTGCCTGATGACACTATGCCAAGCCACACCAGCAATAGATTCAGTCTTCCACACCGCTGCAATATGTGGTCTTTATGCACTTTCTACTTACTAAAGGAGGATTCCCAGGCCAGCTGCTGAAACAAGCAGCTCAGTCAAATGGTTTGGGACCGGTGCACACACACACACTTCCCTCTCCCCCACAAAAGAGGAGACTGAAAGGGAGGGAATGGTCCTCAATTTGCACCCCTCAAAGGAGTCATTGAAGGAACCTATGTTCCCTTGCCAGACTTGTTGTGCAAGAGGCTCTGCTTGGCTTGCACTGCTTGACATGCGACACACGCTCTCCTCCTGCTCGTATGCTGGAAAGCACGGGAGCTCTGTTTTGCAGATGATCTTCCTCCCTATCTTCAGCAGCTGACTCTATGGCTAGGGAGAAAAACAAGTAGACTTCATCTCTACCTGGTATGACAAGCAATGCTCTCTTGCTGCAACCAGCACCTGGAAAGAAGGAAACATAGCCAGCCCAGGGTAGCAATGGGATCAGTGCGCTCCCTTTATTTCAGTAGGGAATCTTTCCACCAGATTGTCTCTATAGATTAAATCTTGCTACCCTCTGTTATATTGGCTATAATAGTGCCCCAAAGGTGCCATATACTTCCTTTTTCTAAGGCTGTTTCTGCCATGAGGTGAACACTGTGTTGCCCTGGGGGCATCTGTGCCCCCTCAAAATACCCTGGATTTCTCCCAATTCCTAGATCACTCCTTTTTCTGTAAAAATATATTTTTCAGCATTTTTATGGATAGGGGATATGGGCTTGATCTCACAGAATTTGATATCCTTGTTCAGCTCGTGATGCTTGGGGCAAATTGGATATGTAAAAACAAAGACAAAGTACATGCACCAGTTGGATGGGCATTGCTTGGGAATCCCTTAGCTGCATACTACCATATTTATTATTTATTTATTTATTTGAACTTGTTCGCCACCACTCCCAGCCGGCTCAGGGCGGCTCACACACCAATCACAATAAAAACAATTTAAACATCACATTAAAACAGCATCAAACACATTAAACAGCATCAACAATATGGCATAGGGTAGATGGCCCTTGTGGCATCTTCCAGCTCTAGGATTTTAGAGCAAGCTCCCAGAACAGGGAGGCATGAGCAAAGAAGGGATCCAGCAGCAGCAAAAATGAGCATACAAAATACATAAAATCTATTGCTAGTCCAGACTAGATTTATCTATCATTGACCATAATTTATTCAATGGATCTACTGCAGCATGATGTAGTGGTTTCAGTGTTAGACTACAACATTAGAGACCAGAGATTGAATCCCCACTGGACCATGGAAATCCACTGTGTGGCATTGGAAAAGTCATTCACCCTCGGAGGAGGGCAAAGGCAACCCCTTTACCAAGAAAAGCTCAGTATAGAGTCACTATACATCAGAAATGACTTGAAGGCATACAACAACTCTAGTAGGGAGTAACCCATAGCCTATGAGTGTTTTTGCACAGACCTCTGGGGATGAATGGGTGTACTCCAGTCCAAAGGAATACAACCCTGTATCCAGTTCATCCCAGGGATTTGGGCATCCTTCCAGACAGGGCACTAAATCAAAATATGTCCTCATGTATCAATTTAATTTGTTTTCTTTTGAAGGCCATTACTGGACAACCAAATCTTGTGAGCCCTTTCCATTGCATATGCAGGCAGTGGCTGGAGAGCAACCTGGAGGGCTAACATGCGCTTTGCATTTTCAATACCATTTACCTTAAGGGAATCCCCCCATGACTTCCACATAACTTGAATGTACCGACTGCCAAAGAGCAGTTTGAATGTTGGTCGATGACCCTGGGTGACCCTGGGCAGAATGGCCTTTGATTTATCCACGAGTCATATAAAATTGTGTAATTTTGGCCCTTAATCCTGCCTTCAATTTATGTATGGGATTGGCTTGCCTTATATACAGTATTTCAATACAGAGCTCAGTCTTGATGATTTACTGCTGGCAAGGAGCCTGAGTTGTTACAAATTATCTATAACAGAGCTTTCCAAATAGTGTGTCCCGACACATTAGTGTGTCAGCTACAATGTATAAGTGTGCTGCACAAATGTAAACAGAAACCGCCGAGTCTGTTTGAAATAAGCAATACATCATATATTTTACAAAATATAATTGAAAGGTTTCAATTGACTATGTTGTGTTCCCATATACTTTGTTATTACAATTTATGTCTGCGTCTGTATCTGTTGCAGTTGAGCCTGAGGCTGAGAGAGAGGAGTCTGTAGTTAGAAACGCAAAATGGTCTACTCGTGAGCAAGTGTTGAATGAGGAGCAAGAAAGGAAGAGATTAAGGCAAATACTTAGTGATTCTTCTGGGGATGAAACGTTTCTGGGTTTTTCAGAGGATGATGGGAGTGGGGATGAGGAGCAGGCAATGGGATGTGGGGATGAGGGGTCACAGAGAATTGAAGGTGACTCTAGTGAGATGAATAGGACTGATGTGCAACAGATACAGGATATCTGCTTGGAATCCACCAGCAGTTATTTGTTTGCGGGGTTCACGGGAGATAGGGAATGTGGTAATGGAAATGGGACTCATGGGGACTGCTGGGGAGAGTTAAGTCACTGCAGGAGACGTATTGCCTGGCGCAAGAGACAAAGGGCGGCACGGGTGGGGATGATGGCAGCTGAAAGTGATGGGGAAGGGGCGTTGGCACAATTAAACCCCAAGGAGGACTGAATAAAGGGGGCTTGCAATTAACCATTGGTTGCAGCTGGCAAGGCGTTGTTCTTGCCATCTAGGCCATTGCCTTCTGTTCTGGATTGCTGCTGGACTGATCGTTTGACTGGCTGTGGACATGGAATTCTGGACATTGGTATTGTATTTCATGGGTTTCTGCATCTTTGTTTCCTGTCTTCGGCTGCTCCACCTTAAATCCCTTCTGTGCTAGATTCTGCTGCTCCTTCGTGTTGGATTCTGGATTGACTTGACTTCGCTGCTTCGTCTGCATTCCTCCTGGCTTGACTATAGGACTGTTTGGCACTTCTACCTCGTTTGCATTCTGCCCGGCTGGTTGTAAACCTGGACTGGCTGTGCACTCTCTCTCAGCCTTACTTCTGTTGTGAAGAAGTCAGAACTGGGCATTTATTTTCTGTTGGATTTTTTAACCAGTTTTCTGTACCTCTAGGCTCATTTGAGTCACAGTGAGGAAGTTTGGGAATAAACTCTAACTGCTAACTTTACTGTACCTGGCTTCTTAGGGTGGTCTGGGTCATGACAGTATCTCTTATAAGGGGTTGATTTAACCTTCAGTTGGTTAGGAAAACTGAATTACTGTGTCACGAAATGATGAAGGTCTAAAAAGTGTGTAGCCAACATGAAATATTTGAAAAGCTCTAGTCTATAATTGGACTTACATGGATATCATTCCAGCATACACTTGATTTGATACCTCTCCAAACTCTGCAGGTGAGCCCAGCAGTCAGTACCCATGGGCATAACACACTTTAGGCCAGGATGTGGCCTCCCCTACTCCACCTAGAAGGGCTTATTTGATAAGAAAACACTCGTGCCAATCTCTGGTCTGTATCTTTAAGCAGAAGTGGATTCCTTCCGTTTCAGAAGACATTTTGACCCCAAAATCTGGATTTTAGTGTCAGCTATAACTAGAATAAATCCATTGAAAGTGGGGTTTCCCTACAGGTTGACTCAGCCACCCATTCAATTCTTCATTGAGACCTGCCAGTAGGGTCCAAGCCAAAATTCGCTATATACTATAATACTCCACGAGGGCATGCAAGAAAGGATGGGAAAATCTCTCTTCCTTGCGAGAATGTGGAAATAAGGAACATAATATAATACACTTTATTTATATTCCGTTCTTCTCACCCCGAAGGGGACTCAGAGCGGATTGCAGGTACACATACAGTACTTAGCAGACAATCCCTGCCATTTTCCACAATACACACTCATAGACAAACAGAGGCAAACTCCGGCCACCAGGGGGAGCTGACGCAATCCTCATCTCTCAGCGTTCACAGCGTCCCTTGTTGTTCCTTCCGCATTCCTCAGCGTTCCTGGAGTTCTTTAATGGACTCAAAATTTGCCTCCCCACTTAATGTGGTACCTTTATCTCCTACTTGACAGATGCAACTGTATTTCGGGCTGCAAAGGTCGGCAGCAGGCTACACTTAAAGGTCGAGCACCCACCTCGACCCGGGCAGGCCTCGAACTCATTACCTATTGGTCAGAGAGATCTTCTGCAGCTGACAGCCAGCTGCGCCACATTCCCGGAACATAACTCTGTTAGCATTTGCAGACCCTAAGAAGAATGCTAGCAAGGCTCCAAGTACCCCCATATCCACAACGCGTGCTGCTCACTCACTCATACAACACTACCTGGGAGGGTTTATTTGATAAAAAAGGCCCTCGAACCAGTCTCCAGATTATATGGATTTCTTCACCTTTTGACCCAAAAACCTGGACTTGAACATCAGACCCAACTTGAGAACAAAACTTTTTCCATTTACAGCCCTTTCCACCTGAGAAATTTTATGTTACTCCGGGTATACAAAATAAGTATAAAAACCAAACATTTACTGATAATACATTTGCAAGGCTTGCTAAACTGGCTGATTTTCCTTTTTGTGGAATGCAGCAGCTGAAGCATCTTCTTCAGTGTCTGCTGTAAGCACCGCACGTTGTCTAGAACAGATTTGTGTAAATGGTGGCGCTTGTAAAAGCTTTTACTTGTGACAAATTTGGGGGGACCCCAGCATGGAACCAAGTATATGTTGTGTCAACAGTTTATGTCTATGTTTCTGTTTTATATTGTATGTTTTTGTATTATTTTGCATATGTGGAAATTGCTTTGGAGTCCCCTAGGGGAGATAGGGCGGTATACAAATAAAGTATTATTATTATTATTATTATTATTATTATTAGGGGGGCCCATTTGGAGTCGGGGTCCAAGGTTTAAGAAGCAGTGCATTAACGGGACTTCTCCATGAGTTGATTCAACAAGACACTTAATTCTTATCGGACCAGCCAGCGGCCTCCATAAGAATAAAAACAAAATCTGTTAGTTATATAAATGCGCCTAATATCAGCATCAGCAAAACAAAAGATCTGTCTCTAAGTCTAAATATTATATACCGTCACTTCACAAGTTACAAATGTCTGACTTACAAACAACTCATAGTTAAGAACGGGAGTGAGACAACAAGGAGAGAAATCGATCCCATCGGATGGGAAATTTACTCCTGAAAGTTATCGGGGGGGGGATGCGTCTTCACTGAACCCCAATAATTGTTTCCACAAGCCATTTTTTTTTCAAAATCCAATTATCACAGAGATTGAAAATGAGGTGAACTCTTCTGAAGAGGAGCGCAGGCAGCAAAAGAAACACCACGGGGGTGTTAACCCTTCCTATGCTATCCAAAACTTATACACAATGTGGCACAGCTGGCTGGGTGTCAGCTGCATAAGATCTCTACTGATCAGAAGATCATGAGTTCGAGGCCTGCCCGGGTCGGGGTGAGCTCTCGACCAATTGTGTAGCTGGTTGTCGACCTTTGCAACCCGAAAGACAGTTGCAACTGTCAAGTAGGAAATTTAGGTACCACTTTGTGTGGGGAGGCTAAATTTAACTCATTTACCAGGCCATAAAATCTCCAGGAAGTACATTAAAAAATGAAGGAATGCGACAGCTCCCCCTGGTGGCCAGAAGCTGGAATGTTTAATTGCATCTATGTCTGTCTATATATGTTGTATGTCAAATGGCATTGAATGTTTGCCTGTATATGTACATTGTAATCCGCACTGAGTCCCATGCGGGGTGAGAAGGGCAGAATATAAATGACGTAAATAAATAAATGAATAAATATATACACACACATGTATATACACACATATGCATACATATGCATACACATTCACAGAGAGAGAGAGAGAGAGAGAGAGAGAGAGAGAGAGAGGTGTGTGTGTGTGTGTGTGTGTATTTATTTATTTATTTACGTCATTTATATTCCGCCCTTCTCACCCCGCAGGGGACTCAGGGCGGATCACAATGCACATATACAGGCAAACACATATGCATACACATTCATACATACACACAGAGAGGTGTGTGTGTGTGTATGGCTGGAGTTGCACTTCAAAAATGTCCCTGCTTTTCCAACTTAACATACAAATGCAACTTTAGAGCAAACCAACAACAGAACCAATCTGGTTGGTAACTTGGGGACTGTCTGCACTGATGGCACTGGATGATACCTCAACATCCCAAGAACACTCCAGATGCCCCCATCCCCTCGTTCACTCACTCACAGAAACACACCCAGGAAGGACCGAGTGAGCATTGGCCATCCTGTCCTCACGCCCTCTCTGTCACGTGGGAGGGAAATGCGTATGGGGGTATCATTTGAGGGAAGGGTGTCATTTAGATCAGTGGTTCCCAACCTTTGGTCCTCCAGTTATTTTGAACTTCAACGCACAGAAATCCCAGTCAGATTATCAAGTGTTAGGAATTGTGGGAGCTGACACCCAAAACATCTGGAGGATCAAAGGTTGGAAATCACTGGTTTAGATAGAGACCAGCCGCAGGATGATGTGGGCACCACAGTGGGGAGAAGTGCGAAAACAAATACCTATCGGCTCCCACTTTCACAGGCCACTGCAGCTCCCACAAATGATGGACCTAGACCAGACCTGGGCAGGCTGTTAGGAATTGTGGGAGTTGGAGTCCAAAACACCTGGAGGGCCGAAGTTTGCCCAGGCCTGACCTAGACCAAACTTGGCACAAAGAGCATCATCCCCCCCCCCCCCACATGACCAACTGAACATACTGGAGGGGTTTTGGGAGGGCTGATCCACCTAGATGGGAGTTATAGTTCACCCAGCATCAAGAGAGCATTCTGAATCCCCACCAATGATGGGTCTGGACCAAACGTGGCACACAGAGCCAACATGGCCAAGTGTGCATATAGGCAGGGTTTGGACGTGATTGGCCTTTGTATATGGGAGTTGTAGCTCACCCTTATCCAGAGAGCACTGAGCCCAGCTGACCTTGGATCTGCACCAAACTTGGCACACAGACCCAGCATGGCCAACTTTGAATACTGGCGGACTTTGGGAGTGATTGACCTTGAAACCTGAGAGTTATAGTTTATTTATTATTTATTTACATAATTTATATTCCGCCCTTCTCACCCTGCAGGATGGAACACAATGCACATATACAGGCAAACATTCAATGCCATAGACATACAACATATATGGACAGACACTCAGAGGCAATTTAACATTCCAGCTTCTGGCCACCAGGAGGAGCTGTCGCATTACTTCATTCTTTTTCATACTTCCTGGAGATTTTATGGCCTTGTAAATCAGTTTATTTATTTATTAGCTTTATTGGCCGCCACTCCCAGTGGCTCGGGGCGGCTCACATCACACGCCACAATAAAATAGCAATCTACAATAGCGTTAAAACCACAGAAGAAGAACAATTCCTAAAAGAAAACATAGTCTTAAAAGATAGCATATCACAGCTCAAAGGCCTGCCGGAATAGGACTGCCTTGCAGGCTTTCTGAAAAGCTAACAGATTGCGCAAGGCCCTAACCTCCGGAGGCAATGCATTCCAGAGGACTGGGGCGATGATGGAGTGGTACCTAAATTGGCCTAAGACGTACTAAATTTCCTACTTGACAGATGCAACTGTCTTTTGGGTTGCAAAGGTCAAAAACGAACTGCACAATTTGGTCGAGAGCTCACCTTGACCCAGGCAGGCCTCGAACTCATGACCTTCTGGTCAGTAAAGATCTTATGCAGCTGACTCCCAGCCAGATGTGCCACAGTCCTGGTAGATGGTGGATCTGGACCGCACTTGGCACTATTACCCAACTGTGCAGACAGCCAGAATTTGGGGGTGATTTACTTGGGCATATGAGAGTTGTAGTTCACCTGCATCCAGAGAGCACTGGACCCAACTGAGGTTGGATCTGGACCAAACTTGGTGCATAGATAGACCCAACATGGCCAAATGTGAATAATGGCAGAGTTTGGTGCACGGATTTTGGGAAGTGTAGTTCACCCAGCCAGATGCACCACAGTCCTGGTAGATGGTGGATCTGGACCACACTTGGCACTATGACCCAACATGGCCAACTGTGCATTACAGATGGAATTTGGGGGTGATTTACTGGGGCATATGAGAGTTGTAGTTCACCTGCATCCAGAGAGCACTGGACCCAACTGAGGTTGGATTTGGACCAAACTTGGTGCATAGATAGACCCAACGTGGCCAAATGTGAATAATGGCAGAGTTTGGTGCACGGATTTTGGGAAGTGTAGTTCACCCAGCCAGATGCACCACAGTCCTGGTAGATGGTGGATCTGGACCACACTTCCAGCATATATATATATCCAAAACTCATATATACATATACATATACATACACACACACACACACACACACACATATATATATGCTGGAATATATATGTATATGTATATGTATGTATGTATATATGAGTTTTGGATAGGCTAGGCGCGCGCCAACCCCCCCTTCTCCCCCCCGCGGAGGGCGCGCAACCGCTGCAGCAAAAGAACGGGACGCACCGTCAGAGAGAGAGAGAGAGAGAGAGAGAGAGAGAGAGAGAGAGAGAGAGAGGCGCTGCACCAACCACACACACAAAACAACAAGCCAGCGAGGAGGAGAGAGTTTGCCGCCTTGCGGTGCCTTCTTACCTTGCGAGACGCCCGAGACTCCCCCGAAGCAAGGGATGGGGCGGGCAGGCAGCGCGCTTTGGGACCACCACGGGCCCCCCATTCGCTGGAGGAGAGGGCGAGGAAGCGGCGGCGGCGGCGACGCCTTTTGTTTTCCTGCTGCCGTGTGGACGCGGCTACGCGAAGCAGAGCCGGAGGAGGAAGACAGCGCGGGAGGGGAGGGGAGGGGAGGGGGGTGTTCTCCACAGGGAAGGAGGGAAGCCCTGCCGAAGTCCACGGAGGGAGGAAGCAGAGGAGGAGGAGGAGGCTGAGGGGAGCAAGCGCCTTGTGCGCCTCGTCGTGCGCGCGCGCCCCCCTCTCTCGCGCCGCAGTCGCGAGGCTGGGGGAAGCCAGCCAGGACTCCACTTTCCCGCCAACGGGAGAAGAGGGAAACCCACTCTGAGAGAGAGAGAGAGAGAGAGAGAGAGAGAGAGAGAGAGAGAAACTCCCCCCTCCCCTCTAGGGTTGCCACTTTTTTGATATAAGAAATAAGGGACATTTACCTAAAAATACAGGATTTTTCACACAAAAACTAAAAGGACACTTCATAAAAAACTTCCAACATCAAACCTTAGGTATAAATAGTTTTATTCACAGAATGAGATCATGATTGAAATTCATAAAAGAAACTGACTTACACCTTCTTAACAGTACATGGGATGTTTCTGCATGTTTTGTGGGGATTGCATATCATGCAAACAGGTCTACAGGGGCAAGGAGGTAACCAGCCTTAGAACACACAAACATTATAAGTTGAGGGACCATACTACCTGTGATTCGGAGGCGTGTATTTATTCTTTATTTTGCGATTGTGGAAAGGCTTATGTGGGGATGTCTTTTAGACCAGTGTTTCTCAACCAGTGTGCCGTGGCACACTAGTGTGCCGTGAGCGATCATCAGGTGTGCCGCGAGGAAAGCTCTCTGCCCCCCTTCCTTCCCCCCCTCCTGCCGAACTCCTGCTGCTTGTGGGAGGAGGAGGAAGGGACGGGTGGTGGCACAGAAAAAGAAGGGGCTGGGGCGCTGCCTCCTTCGGCCATTTCCCAGCCAGCCTCCAATCCGCCGTGACGCCCGCCATGACTCTTCCCCCTCGCTCGCTGAAGCCGCGCGGAGGAGCCCCACCCACTGAAGCCTGTCCACCGCTCATGCTCCTCCTCTGGCAGAGCTGAAGCCGGGGGAGAAGGGGGAGGGGCATGGTGCGGCCTGGCTCCTCCCCCTTCCCCGGCTTTAGCGCTCCCACAGCTTTGCCAGCCTTGAGGGGGCAGTGCCAAGCCAGCGGTGGCAGAGCCAGCACAACTGAAGAACTGAAGCTGGGAGGGGGCGGGGCATGGCACAGCCTGGCTCCTCCCCCAACTTCAGCACTCCCATAAGTTGCTCCCAGCAGGTCACCATCCCCCAGCCGTTCTTTACTGTGTTAGAGTGTCATTTTGGTTGGTGGTGTGCCCCCTGGATTTTTTTAATGTTAAAAGTGTGCCGCGGCTCAAAAAAGATTGGGAAACACTGTTCTAGACAATTACGTCTGAGAATGTCTGAACACCGTTCACGTGTACGAACGAGGTCTGATAACAGCATTTTGTACAGACATTTCCTGGAGGCCAAACATGCACCGAGCTCCTTAAAGTTTCCTGCGCTAGATAAGAGCAGGGCACCCCCCCCCCCCCATAGCAATTTACATGATTTACTCATTAGGCGTGAAACATGGTGGATAATCCATCTCCAAAGTGAATATCCCATCGGTTTAAACGAGCCTCTCCCCCTATCCGCCCTACTCACCTGAATCAGCTTTGTTTACAAATGTATATATTGCATCATTGTCAGTTTGTATATACCTTCGGGTCCGCAGGAGATGCATGTGGGATTACAGCCATGAAATGGTATGTTTGTTAATTCTTTGCAGGCTACCTCAATGGGAGTGGGTTGCTGTTGTTTATAATTCGAATGTATGTTATTGTTACAGAAGTAATGATCCTCCTGTGTCATGCCATGTTAAATCGGGATTTGCCGCTTGAAAAAGCCCGTGGAGGGCGAAACGGCCGGGCTCGTAACTAGACCGTCGCGGCCCTTGCCTTATACGCCTCCCGGAGCCCACTTGGATGTAAAGAGCGCTGTGGAGTCGCTTGGATATCTTTTGTTAAACTGTGGGTGTGTTGACCGAGTGTGGGTACATCGTACTTACCACAGAAACCATCATTGGACCTTGGTCTACATTTCCTATTGAACTTTCCTCCCGGTCTAGACACACCCCCACCCTGAAAAAAACTTTCCGCAACTCCCAGTCTTCCCCGGTGATGTATGTCGGCTCCATTTGGTGTCATGTTATAGTGTTTCCCAACTGACATAACCTCGGTTGGGTTCAGTGTTTTCCCAACTGAAATAAGCAAGTTTCACTCAGGGTGAAATTTCACAAGGGTCTGGAGAGCAAGCCCTATGAGGAGCAGCTTGAAGAGCTGGGCATGTTTAGCCTGAAGAAGAGAAGGCTGAGAGAAGACATGATAGCCATGTATAAATATGTGAGAGGAAGTCATAGCTATGTTGTGTGCATCGAAACAGGCCCAGGTATCACACTGAGTGTATAAATACATTTAAAAACATATTAACTATATGTATTACTGTCATTTTGTGTCATGTTGGTTGGTCATTTTGGCAGTCGCGAGGCTGGGGGGAAGCCAGCCAGGACTCCACTTTCCCGCCAACGGGAGAAAAGGGAAACCCACTCAGAGAGAGAGAGAGAGAGAGAGAGAGAGACTCCCCCTCCTCGCTAGGGTTGCCACTTTTTTGATATAAGAAATAAGGAACATTTACCTAAAAATACAGGATTTTTCACACAAAAACTAAGGGACACTTCATAAAAAACTTCCAACATCAAACCTTAGATATAAATAGTTTTATTCACAGAATGAGATCATGATTGAAATTCATAAAAGAAACTGACTTACACCTTCTTAACAGTACATGGGATGTTTCTGCATGTTTTGTCATACCGAATACATTGTACTGTATGTCAGTGTTTCCCAACTGACATAACCTCGGTTGGGTTCAGTGTTTTCCCAACTGAAATAAGCAAGTTTCACTCAGGGTGAAATTTCACAAAGGTCTGGAGAGCAAGCCCTATGAGGAGCAGCTTGAAGAGCTGGGCATGTTTAGCCTAGGGTTGCCATATGTCCCTTATTCTAAGGGACGTCCCTTATTCTGGCCCTAAAATTTGTGTCCCTTATTTTCAGGCCCTGTCCCTTATTTTTGATTAGCACGACAGGACTGGGCGGGGTTGACCAGAGGAAGGTGCACGCTGTGGTTTCCACAGCAATGCCTGCCCGGGGATTCCAACTCGCAGGTCAGCCTGCGTCCCCGTTGGAAGGAAGAGGCAATACAGGACTTTTTCAAAGTACAGTAGACTAATTAACCGTTATTCAAGGGGAATGTTGGATCATGTTGGATAAAGATAGTTTCTGGTTGCTTGAGAGTTACTCTTAAAATAGGCCTAGCTGAGCATCCCAATACTATACAATGCTGTGTATCCCATACTATACTATACTCCCCCTCCCCGCTAGGGTTGCCACTTTTTGATATAAGAAATAAGGGACATTTACCTAAAAATACAGGATTTTTCACACAAAAATAAGGGACACTTCATAAAAACTTCCAACATCAAACGTTAGGTATAAATAGTTTTATTCACAGAATAATATAATGATAATTCACACATACACACAAATGCTTCTGCCAGGGAATTAAATGGTAGCCTGCCCATTTTTTCCTGAAATGGTTGGGGTTGCAGGAAAAAAAATGGGCAAATTCCTCAATCACCCACCCAAAAGGCAGTATGTCTCACTGACCTGCTCCCTGCTAAGCAGGCCCGGATTAACAGCTTTTTGCGCCCTAGGCAGGGCCGGTTCGTCCATTAGGCAGACTGCAGGCGCATGGGGCGGCGTCACCTGGGAGGGGCGTCGCCACTTGGGAGGGGCACCGCCGCGCCGGCTGTGCCGCCCCCCCACCGGCCAGGCCTCCGTTGCGGCTCCGCGGCCTGCGGCCCGCCGGCCAGGCCTCTGTAGCCAGCTCTGCGGCCTGCTCACGCCGACCCCGGCCTTTGTTAGGCCGGCTGTACCTCCCATGCGCCGCCGCGCTACAGCGTCTGTAGGAGCTTCTGCACATCTGTCTGCCAGCGTGCTGGCTTCAGGCGCACCTCCTGCTTCAGAGCCAGTGCGCGTGCCCAGATTAGCCATGCGCACTGGGCTCCCCTTGGGAGCAACTGGGAGGGCACAAACATTTTGGAACAAGGTTACACCCCTTTGGAATTACACCCCCTTTAAACCAACCTCTACTGCACCCCCACCTCTCCCCCCCTCCTCCACCTCACGCCGCCGCATCCTTCCTGTCCTGTGCCAGTGGGGCTGAGGGGAAAGATGTGTGCGTGCTGTCACTGAAGAAAAGGGAACGGGCCCCTTTGTGTGGCGGGGAGCAAGTTCATTACCCCTCGGGAAGGAGGCAGAGGAGGGCGAGCGAGTGCCGCAGAGCCGAGGCCCAAAGGGACGAGGAAAGCCGGACTGGGTCCAGAGCATACTCTTCGTCCAGGGCAGCAGCTTCAGTGGCGGCCCCACGTGCGGCTCATGGCCCAGCGGCTGCAGAGAGTCGGGGCCTTTCTCCGCGTCAGGCTCCCCTCCACACCGCACGCCACCCTTCTTTCCCGCGGCCTCCTCTTCCCTCAGCAGTCTGCGAAGGAAGCCGCTCCGAGCCAGGCCAGGCCAGGTGCCCCCTCCCCTCAGGTGCAGAAGCACTGGCTGAGAAGCAGCGGTGTAGATGGATGGGCAGAGGCTGACGCGGCGAGCACGAGCGCTGCGTCTGCGGATCCCAGCCTTGGCTCCGCCTCCTTTTGGGTACCAGGCGGCAGGAGCCAATCGCGGTGTGATTTTTAATTATGTTATAACATTTTTATTTAATTTTTTTGGGTCTGTGATCTGCACCCTCCTCAGCTTGCGCCCCTAGGCCATGGCCTCGGTTGGCCCTATCGGTAATCCGGGCCTGCTACTAAGTTCCAACACTTTGAATGGAATCATCTCTTGGCTCTGGGCCTGGCTCTCTCTCTCTTGCTCTCTCAGTGTTGTCCTGCTCTCAGCTCAGCCTTGTGGTGTCTCTGCTGCTCTTGCCTCTCTCCTGTGCGCACGCTCCGTGGTGGCCTGCCCTCAGTGGAGGACCTGAGCGGAGCCCGCCATAAGACAGGGGGCAGGCCAGGAAGAAGGGGGATGCTGGCCTGGCGGAGCAGCAAGGTGCCGCCTGTGGCCGGGCAGGCACGCCGCTGCTGGGGCTGCTCTGCTGCCTGTCATGCCTGTGAGTGAGTACGTCGCACAGCAGCCGGGAACCAGGGCCCTTTAAATATTCACACAACCACGGTTGGAAATAACAGTCTATTTATTGAAGTAAACAATGTCCAAAAAAGTAACAGTAAACATGAAAATAGCCAAGGCAAAAGCATTCAAGAAAATCCCAGGAAATGTTCCCAAAGTCTCAGGCTAATTTAGTTGTAAGGTCTCTTAATATAAATCCATTAAGAAGCAACAGAACTTAAAACTAGGTTAGTCCCAAAAAAGGCAAGCTCAAAGTTCTGTCATGAATGACCAAAAAATCATGAAATCAGGAGTTCATGGAACTGCTTGCAGTAGAATCGAAAGTTGACCAGGAACTGAATTTCAACCTTTTCAGGGCTAATAACAAGATCTCAACATTCTCACATTTCCCTCCCTTTTTCCTGGGAAAGTAACAGCTGCGGATAGAATCAGCAAGCCAGGTGTCTCAATTCCCGCCCACTGGACTCTCAGAAAAACTAAATTCCCTTAACTGCTTTTCCAGAGTTTCATCACCTTGGCCCTGCACTGAAATCATACAGATCCCTGCACACCACAACCCACAACCTCTGAAACCACAGAAGCCACAGGCCCAACACTGTGCGAGGCGAGCTAGCGAGTGCTGCAGAGAAGCTGCTGCCGGTGTGGTGGCACTCACCGCTGGCCGGCCTCGCCTCCTGCTGCCACCTGTCCTGTCCTGTCAATACAGGACAGGAACAGAAAATATGGGACACTAAATTCAGAGCAAAAATACGGGACGTCCTGTATAATACAGGACAGGTGGCAACCCTACTCCCCGCAGCGTTGCGCAGCCCTCAGTGCTGAGGAGTCCTGGGAGTGCGTTGAACAAGAAGAAGGAAGAATCATTTTCTTTCTTGCCCGCCTCTCCTCCTAACTCAAGGCGGGTTACAGAAATAATAATAATAATAATTAGCCTGCACTCAAAAATGGTCGAACAATTCAACGAGATGCTGCAAACTGGAAACATCAGCAAATGGATAACAACTGGGACAGGGTCGTAGCCGGGGGGGCCTTGATGGGCTCAGCCCCAAAAAATTCTCAGGGTGGTCCATGAGAAGGCCTTACTGGTACATTATTTAAACTGTTATGTGTATTCATATCATGATCTGATCACCATGCTCAATATATCTCATATGCATGGGGGTATTGGGATAATAATACAAAAGGTTTGGTAGGGTAGACCCTCTCTCACTCAGATTCAGCCCCCCCCAATCAAAATCCTGGCTACGGTACTGAACTTGAAAGACATATTTGATACAGAAAGATCCAGAAAAAGGGATAATACACTTATTGCTGGTGTTACGTTCCAGGACCACCCACAAAAAGTGAAAGTCCACAAAGTAGGGACGCTATATTTATTTTAATATTTATACATTATTTTAGTAGTTATACACTATTGTAAGTCTTTATAAACCTTCCACATACACTTATACACTACATAACCCTCCTTGAACATGTTGTTCACATAATCCTTGGCTCTGGCTTTATCCGCAGAGGCAGCCTCTCCATACAAAATCTAGACACCAACCCCCTTTTGATGCAGCCCAAAATCTCATTGGCTTTTTTAGCTGCTCCAGCACATTGTTGGGTCATGTTGAACTTGCTGTCTGCTAAGACTCCAAGATCTTTTTCACATGGGCTGTCAATTGAGCCATAAAAGAGGGGCATCATTAGTTTTAAAGGGCCTTTAGCCTTCTCTGCCCTACTCCTGGATTCCATAGCATTGAGCCAGGGCAGTGAAAGCAGTGCCAAATTTCATCCATTCTCCAATGGAAATACACCCAGATGATTAAATCACTGGATGAATTTTATGGTAACAGTCACAGACAGACCAGGAATACAAAGCATTGAAACATTAAAATTAGATAGATAGATAGATAGATAGATCTTTAGGAAGCTAGTGGAATGAGGCCTTCGCAGAATGAGGGCAGAGATCACTAATCAACTAAGTTATTGACCACATTATATGGACTGAATACATGGACTGAGTGGGACATGAGTGGCTTTTTATGTAATTTATTTTATATGTATTGGTAATTTTATTGTTATTTATGATGTTTTAGATTCAGACGGAGGAGCCCCCTCTGTGACGATAGTCACGGGCCTTCCGTGGATGTCTCTGTACTACTTTGATTCGCACAAGATACTATATCTTTATTTTCCTCTGAGGATACTATATCTTTATTTTCCTCTGGGGATTATGGACCTGTGAGTGCAATACATTTTGATTTATAGTACTGGCGTTTGACTCTTGGCTTATTCAAGCAGCTCAATTGAGCACCATTAGGTTTAATTCATCTGTATTAGGCGTCTTCTAGCATGATTATCATGTCTGTATTGTTTAAGTTATGATAAGTTTAAGTTAAGCCACCTGTGGTCTTTAGCTGTTTTAGCAGAAGATCCCTGCCATTTTTGAATACCACAGCCTCTGTTGCAGTACACAATTGTTGTGCTTGATACCATTTTGATTACCCTGGCTGAATCCTATAGAATTCTGGGATTTGTAGCTCATGGAGACACAAAAGGAATTTCCTGGCTGAGAATCACAATGCTACTCCTCGTTTAAACTAGCAGTTCCAGGAATCCACAGGGTGGAACCATGGCAGTTTAAAATGCAATCAACATGCTATCATTACAGTATGTAATGTTAAGAGGTCCCAACAGTGGACTTTTTTTAAAAAAAAAAAAGTCCACAAGATTAATACCATGAGCCCAAAAGTGACCTGTGGATATACCACACTGGCTCATATGACCCCTGCTTTACGCCCTCCCTGACTCCATAAATTGTAAATCCTTTCTTCGAGTTGTCAACATTTCATTTTGTTTTGAGTGAGAAATGTGTAGCTCACTGGGAATGTTGAAAGCGCAAATGCCATCATTCCCAACCACCACAGGAAATGGAGAAGCATGGTTGGCATTGTATTTCTACAGCATTTGAAAGGCCACATAATTCCCACTACTTTTTCATGGTCACTTGTCTGTATATATCTGAGATAAAGAGGACTGTGCATGCAGTTGCTCAGAAATTCCAACCAGTTCACGGGTGAGAGGAAGGAAATAATTTGTTAGAATGTTGTAATGTATCTGGCCACCTGGATTAGCATTTAATGGCCTTGCAGTTTCAAGATTGGCGTCTTACTGCCTGGTTTATATATCTGTGGAATGTCCAGGGTGCAAGAACCACCTCACCGAGGTAGGGATACACGGGCACATAATTCAAAACTGAAAGAAAGCACTCCTGGCCATCTGGTCATCCAGGAGCAGCAGCCATAGATTGACAAATAGAACAACATAGACAGAGAGCAACAACATATTTCAACACGCACACACACACACCCCGCACGCAGAAAAAGTTCTACCTACAATAAATCTCCAGCACAACCTAGGTAGATCATGTTGACTTGGTTGGCTTATAAGTAGCTTGCATGCTGAAAAAGTGTGAGCACCCCTGGTCTATAGTATCAATATGTCCACTGACATTTCTAAAAGAAGTCTGAAAAATGGTTGCATTCCTTTTGCAAAAACCAAAAACCTTTCATAAGACTTATTCTCACATTTACTTAATTATTTATAAACATTTTCATTACTTGGAAGAGGCTGTTAATTGGATATAATTTCCTAAATTACTGCTACTTTGTTAATTTCCTCTCATAAGGAGCAAATTTCATATTTTTTGTTAAAAGATCACCAGATTAATTTTTCAGACCTATTAAAAACACCAAGATGAATGTGATCTGGGTATTGTATCTCAGAGAGTCAGAGAATCTTGCAAGTGCTTAACTAAGATCTTCCAATGTCCTCTATTTAAAATTGATTAAAGTGTAAGTATCTGACCAGCATCTTCTGCAGTCAAGATTAAATATGTTTTCATTTTGGATCTTCATATTCTTTGATCTTTATGCTTTTAGCAGTACATCCCTCCTTTGTTTGTATTATAACAAACTTAGCTTTGTTCTGCCAGAATTTTCCTCATTTGACTTTCATTTTTCTGAAATAAATCTTATTACAGTAATATCTTCCTTGCTTCTATACATTATTCATATTGGCATCCTCTTGGATAATTTGGTGCCCTTTCTACTCCATAGTAGATATTTTAGGCAAGGCTCTATTATTGTGGTTTTAAATAACCTCCAAATATCTCAGAGATTTGACCTCTGCAATCTTCTTTCTAACTTCTTTTTAATTAACCACAGGAAGTGGATTATTTGGCCTGAGTTTCTTTCTCTCACACACAGATATACACACATACTCACATACACATCTCATACTTGTTTTCATCTGAAATATTGGATTTCCATGCCAGAGATGTCTAGACCTAACATATCCATTGTGGGCATGGTAAGTGTTTCCTATGAATGGTTCGGGCCCCGCCTATCTTCGCGATCACATCTCCCTCTATTAACTTTAAGATCTTCTGGGGGATGCCCTCCTTTCACTCCCACCACTGTCACAAGCACGGTTGGTGGGGACAAGAGAGAGAGCCTTTTCGGTGGTGGCCCCCCATTTCTGGAGTGCCCTTCCTAAAGAAATAAGACAGGCCACATACCTCCCCTCCTTTCATAAGAGCTTGAAGACCTTGTGATTTAAACAAACCTTTGAGAATGACTAGTTCTAGCTCAGTGCTGTCCAACATCTACCGGACCGGGGGGGCTGATGTTTGGTCACTGATGACCTGGGGGGCCGCTCGGCCCCGGCCCCGCCCCGGCCCCGCCCCCGGCAGCAGCTGAAGGCGTCACCCAGGGAGGCGATCCAGGCGAAAACTCCCGCAAGCCGGGTTCTCGCTTCCCCTGCAAGCCATCCAAGCTTGCAGGAGGGGTTTCACCCGGATCTCGCCTCCCTCTGGTCAGAGGGAGCGTGAGCGGGCGACAGCTCTCTCGCAGGCCTGGATGGCTCGGGGAAGCGAGAACCAGGCTCACTTCCCCACGAGCCATCCAAGCCTGCGAGAGAGCTGTCGCCCAGATCTCGCCTCCCACTGGTCAGGGGGGAAAGGAGGGAGGGAGGAAGGCGTCCTGGCAGGGAGAAGGCAGCGGAACGCTGCCTCTTCCCTGCCAGGCCCCCTCCATCCTTCCTTTCCTCCCGGCGGCGGTGTCCCAAACGGAACGCCGCTGCCAGGGTGAAAGGAGGGAGGGAGGGTGGCGTCCTGGCAGGGAGAAGGCAGCGGATCGCTGCCTCTTTTCCCTGCCAGGCCCCCTCCGTCCTTCCTTCCTTTCCTCCCAGCGGCGTCCCAAACGGAACGCCGCTGCCAGGGTGAAAGAAGGTAGGAAGGGAGGCGTCCTGGCAGGGAGAGGGCAGTGGATCGCTGCCTCTTCCCTGCCAGGCCTCCTCCGTCCTTCCTTTCCTCCCGGTGGCGCCGTCCCAAACGGGAGGCGTTGGACGGGAGGGAGGAGCCACGGGGCATCCCTTCTCCCTTCCAAGGCATCGGCGCCGCCGAGAGAGGGACAAGCGGCGGTACAGGAAGGAGGGGCCAGCTCTCTTCCTCCTGCCTGTATCGCCTCCGCCTCTCTCTCTCAGCGGCGCCGCTGCAATCTGCCTCGCAATGGCGCGCCGAGAGAGGGAGAAGGGCGATACAGGCAGGAGGAAGAGCTGGCTCCTCCTCCTGCCTGTATCGCCCCTCCGTTCCTCTCTCGGCGCCGCCCCGATGCGATGCAGTTTGCATAGCGCGCCGCCGAGAGAGAGAAGGGGGTGTAGGGAGGAGGAAGAGAGCTGGCTCCTCCTCCCTGTACCGCCCTTTTTCTCCTCTCTCGGCGGCGCCAATGCAAACTGCATCGCATCAGCGCCGCCGAGAGAGGGACGGAGGGCGATACAGGCAGGGAGGAGGAGCCAGCTCTCTTCCTCCTCCCTGTCCCATCCTCCTCCCCCTGCCGCCATTTTTTTTTCAAAAAAACATTTGCATTTTTTTAAAAAAAAATCTTGCTGGGGGTAGCGGGGGTAGTGGGGGCCGTGTCCAACAGGCTGGGGGCCCGGATCCGGCCCGCGGGGCGCCTGTTGGACAGCCCTGTTCTAGCTCATCCCCAGATACTGTGGAATATGGTTATATCTTTTTCTACCAATTACCCAGGCCACTTCCTTCTATTAGGCCCCGGAAATTAACAATCATAGACTGTACCTATTATTGTTGTTACCTCTTATAGCTTCGCACCTAATTTCCCGGGCCCTCTATAAATTGTACTAGCCTTGAACAGGCAGGATTATTAAAAAATATATATGTGCGATTGTAATTTTTATGCTTACATTGTCTTGTTAATTTTATGTTTATGTTGTTTACTTTGCATGTATTGATGATGTTACTTGGAAACTGCTCTGGGTCCCTTCGGGGAGATAGAGCGGTATATAAATAAAGTTTTGTTGTTGTTGTATGAAGGTTTATTCAACAATATATTGTATCACCTAGCCCAACAAATGGCCATCAAGGGACTCTATCACTCTTTCTAATCTATCTGAAGTGTTGGCAAACATACATGTTAATAGCAACCCTGCTCGTTGCAATAGCTGAGAATTTTCCTCATAGTGAAGCAGAGCTGTGATGAGGTGGATATTTATGTGTAAATGCATGTGCTGTATGTTGATCACATGTTTGTTTATATGGTTTAGAAGGGACATTTGTATTTGAAATGGGGTTGAATGTTAGACAGACCCTAAAGGGTTAACTATGATAGTAAAGGCATTTCCCCTCCTAGGGGAATGTGTTGTCATAGTAACAGTGGGCGGAGCCAGCCAAGGCTAGCTTTAGAATGTGGAGTTTAACTGTCAGATCAGCTCTAAGAGAGTGGGGGCTGAGAGCTCAGAGAGAGCAGTTGTGTTTAGACCAGCTCAAGGAGCTGAGATGTGGATAGGTAATCCAGTCCAACTCAAGGAGTTGACAAGGTTTTAGGATACTCAGCCTAGGACAAAAGCTGAGGGAAGAAGTTAAGGATAACTTCTATCAGTTAAAAGGAACAGTTCAGAGGTTTGGCTGGGGAAGCCAACCTGTAGTTTATGCTGATGCATAAAAGTGGCAAGAAGAGCCTAATTTAAGATTGTGTAACGTTTAAGAAAGAACCTCTGAGAGAGAATATTGAAACTTCGTAACCAGCAAGCTAAAGTTCACATTTAAAAATAAACTTGTTACAGTTTCTTGGTTCATAAGCGTCCTGGTGTTTATATTATAAAAGACAAGCCTCACTCTGAAGCCTAACAGTGATTAACACATCATCTCTCTTTACAAACGATGGTCAAATAGTATACCTCAGTATTAAAATGGTGGCAGCAAGATAATTAATAATAAAAGAAAGAAAACTGTGATAGCTGGTGGCTGCCCTGCCACCGTACTACACGGTTCACGCAGTTTTGTGTGCGAATAAGCGAAGATCGACGCCAAGCTTTAGGCGGCGTTTCGATTCGTTTCAAGAGCATTGCCAGAGTGGCATGGGAAAAACCTAGCAATAATCATAGCTTTTGGATAGTCATTATGGGGTTGTCTCCTTGGACTCAATGAGATGAATGTTTAGCCTGAAAAAAGTGTATTGTACTTCCCAAGTAGTAATGAGAAAACAAAAGTGCAAACACGAGTAGTGTCCAAAAATTAGGAAATTCTTTATAATATAGGAATAAATTCCAGAACTCTGGGGAAACAATTTCCAAGCGTAATACGAAGTGAAATCAAAATCAGACCGCAACAAAGCGGTATTTGTAAATCCAAGCGGAGAAAGGGTCACTGAGTTGCCGTAAATAATAACAGTGTTTCTTAAATCAATTCCAATAATTGTATCTCCACAATCAGGCAGCTCAGGATGGTCGACGGTCTAGCCGTTTCGCCTATAGAGGCTTCATCGGGACCTCAAAGACCAAGTCTCCTTAAATTATAATTCGGTTTCCGAAGGTCCGGATCAAATCTATAAACAAATGTATAATAAATCTATCACATATTTGTACAAGCATATTCATATATATACATAAAGCACTCGACAGGAACTAGCAAAAGGAAGGCTGTATAATACATACCCAATGATATAATAATAATCAATCTTATTCGGTCAATGCCATAATATCATGTGTATATCCCAGACAGAGAATGAAATGAGGGCTAGCAGTATAAATAATCCAATAATGACAGTGATTAGCCTAATTGATTACAACAGTACTTCACCAATAGTAAGCCGGTCATCAAGACCTGATTGTCTCATGCTGGGTTTTGGAGTGGCCTCTGATCCCAGAGTAACTATCCAATAGGCCTCTAGTTGAAGCAGTGTTGTTTTGGTATCCATGTGGGCTGAAGGCTTAATCCATTCGAGAACCAAGACCTTGAAATTCTCAAAGTGATGTTTTTCTTTAAAGTGGAAGTATAACAAAGTATTCTCATTTTTGGTCCGAAAACGTGAGCGATGCTCCAAAATTCTAGTCCGGAGTTCCCTACTCGTTTCACCTATGTAGAGTCTATTGCAGCCACATTTTAAACAATAAATCACATTTCTACTTGCGCATGTTGCCCAAGTGCGGAGATTGATTTTGACGCTGTTATGAGGGCTAATTATGAAGTCATCATTACAAATGTGTTTACAGATTGAACATTTGCCGCATCTACTAGTGCGATTGGGGTAGGGTGTCTCCGGCTTCTTTTTGATACGATAATCAGAATGAATGAGTAGTTGTTTTATACTTCTTGCCTTTTTGGCAGCAATAATTGGAGGTTTTTCCAGTCCCGGTATGGAATTGATTAAGGGCCAAAAGTTCTTTACAATTCTGGTAATTTCTCTAGAATAACAGGTGTAAGTAAGTGGCCACACAGAGCAATTTAAAGGTGCCACTTCTTTATCGTTGAATAAGTCTTGGCGGGGTGTATCCGAAACTTTTGTATATGCCCGATTTAGGATTTCTGTTGGATATCCTCTTTGTCTTAATTCAAACATAAGTTGCCTGGCAGATGTCTCAAAATCTGTGGTGTTTGTAGATTTTTTTTTATTTAGACAAAGCAATTGCGAGTATGGTCAATGGTTTTTTAGGGCCTGCATATGAAATGACGTGTAGTGTAAAAATGCATTTTTCTTTGTGGGTTTAATATAATTTTTGACTTTTAATGTCTCATCTTCCAAAAATACAGTTACATCCAAAAAATTTATTTTCTTATGGTCATGTTCAAACGTAAAAACTATATTTTGGTTCCAGGTATTAAAATAATCTGTAATCTCATTAATATTCCCCGTGGAATCCATCAGGAGGAACACATCATCTATGTAGCAATAGTATCGCCTAATGGGTATAGTGAGCGCATAATTATAAAGAAATTCTTCCTCCAAAGCTGTCATATAAATGTTAGCGATGGATGGCGCTGCAGATAATCCCATGGAAATACCGGATTGTTGAATAAAATATTGTCCATCAAATTGAAAATAATTATAATTGAAAATAAAATCTAGTAATTCTATCAGAAACGCCGTGGGCGGTTGGTGCGGTCTAGATCTAGAGTCCAAAAGTTTGAAGATGATCGCTCTCGCTAAAGGAAGTTCCACATTGGTATATAAAGAAGTGATATCCCCTGTCACCAAAATCTCTGTTTGTTTAATGGGTAATCCATCAATCTTTTGAATGAAATCCTTGGTGTCTTTGATATAGGCCGGGGCTTTTTTAACAAATGGTTGGAGGAATTGATCCAGGTAAATGGCTAACGGTTGTAAAATGGAGTTGGTCGCTGCGACAATGGGGCGCCCGGGCAGAGGAAATACTTTGTTGTGCATCTTCGGTAAAATATAGAAGAAGGGCGTGGAAGGATCGGTGTTGATTAAAAATTCTGCTGTTTGTGCGGGAATATATCCCAGTTCCAAAGCCGCCAAAACTGTATGTTTAATGGTATTCTGGAAAATTTTAGTGGGGTCATCTGATATTTTACGGTAGAAGACCGTGTTGGCTAATTGTTTCATGGCTTCATACATATAATATTTCCGGTTTAAGACCACCAAAGATCCTCCCTTATCTGCGGGCTTCATTACGATATCCGGGTGTTGGCCTAAGAATTCCAGTCTCTTAATATCTGAATTAGATAAATTGGGTCTTCTACGGTCATGTTTATGTGATATGCCTTCAATTTGTTTTAGTACTACATTCTCAAATATCTTAACCTTATCAGATACGATAGGTGGGACAAAGGTACTCTTCACCCATGCGGAGTAGTATCTAAAGTCTATCTAGGATTATTGGCAAAATGCTCCTTTAAACGGATCAACCTAAACAAGGTTGCCACATCATGTCTAATATTAGTAACATCACAGCGGGGAGTAAAAACAAAGGAAATACCTTTATTAAGAATCTTGAAATCATGTGGGGTGAGTGGGAAATCCGAGAGGTTGACCACTAGGTTGTTGGTGGGTTGTTCTGGCCCCTCCAAAAATTTGCAGGTCGGTAGTTTGTTATACGGTTTTTGTGGACTCAAACAATGTTATGTTATGTTGTTGTTTGTTTTCTATCCAGAATCACAATGTTGAAAGGAGGCTCAATACTTTAAGGTCCCTAAAACAGGCATGGGAAATCTTCGGCCCTCTGGGTGCTTTGGACTTCAACTCCCATCATTCCTAACAGCCTGAGGCCCTTTCCTGCTTAAGTGGCTGAGGGGGGGGGGGAGGAAAAAGGCCTGAGGCTGCTAGGAATGGTGAGAGTTGGAGTCCAAAATACCTGGAAGGTCCAAGTTTGCCAGCTTTCGACAGAGATCTCTTCCTTCCCCATCGCGCCCTTTCTTCCCCCTCCTGCCGAACACTTACTTTTTCTTCTCCACTTGGGCTCCCTTCTTCCCAGCCTCGCTCTGCTTGCTTTGCGTGTTCAGGAGGGGAGGGGGTGGGTGGAAGACATGGGGCGAATCAGCGCAGTAGCGCCCGCACAGGTCATGTCTTCCTCTCTCCCCCCTCCCCTCCTGAACACGCTCACGCTGCCCCCTCAGATCAAAATGGCGGCAGAAGCAGAGCAAGGCTGGGAAGAAGGGAGCCCGAGTGGAGAAGAAAAAGTGTTCCGCAGGAGGGGGAAGAAAGGGTATTGAATGTTCCAATTTCCCACGGCACACCTGATGATCCCACGGCACACCTGATGATCGCTCACGGCACACTAGTGTTCCGTGGCACACTGGTTGGGAAACACTGCCTTAAGCTATAAGCAGGTGCATTACAATCTTTTTCTGTGCTCAGTTAAAGGAGCCCAGTAGTTTATAAGAGAGACTCAAGATTTGGAGCTAAGAGAGCAAGACTCAAAGGAAGACAGGAAAAAGGCATACTTTCTTAAGTATGGAATCTTTCAAATTAATTTCAGATCTCATAGAATCCCTGCATTAATATTGTTGTGTCTCCTTTCAATCACAATTTTTGACAGAACCTCTAGTGACCTGGGGTTTCAGGGTAACCCGATTGAAAAGTCCTGCTCCAGATTAATTGGAAGAACTCCAGTTGAAAGAAAGGGTAACTAGCAGTTTACTATTTGTTTCAGACTGTCAGAATGTTACTGGAATTCATTTTTTAAAATCATGTTTATTTGTGCATTTATACGAAACAATGCAGTTTGACACCACTTTAACTGCCATGATATAATGCTACATATTCATGGGAGTTTCAGTTTTACTAGGTCTTTGGCCTTCTCTGCCAATTAGTGCCAGTGCTTTACCAACCTATAAATCCCAGGAATCCATACCATTGGTCCATGACAATTAAACTGGTGTCAAACTGCATTAATTCTACAGTGCAGATGAGCCTTAAGTCAACCCAGTTCTGGACTATTATTGTTACTGAAAAGAGAGGGCCAATGTGGTACCATGATTTGAGCATTGGACTACAACTCTGGAGACTAGAGTTTGAATACCTGCTCAGCCATAGAAAGCCATTCTTTCAGCTTCAGAGGAGGGGAATGGAAAATCCCTTTTGAACAAACTTTGTGACAAAAGCCCTATGATAGCTTTGCCGTAGGGTTGCCATAAGTCAGAAATGACTTAAAGGTACACAGTAACAATGGAAAGGAAGATCTTCATAAATATATTGAAGTGAAGAACGTACCTGCTTAACGTTCTAGGCCATTACATTTGTGTGTGTGCATGTCTTGTCGTCACCTGTCAACTTATGGCAACTCCATATGTTTCAAAGGGTTTTCTTAGACAAGGAATACTTACAAGTTGTTTTCCATTGCCTTCCTCTGAAATATGTGGCCTAGAGCACCTGCTATTCCTTGGTGGTCTCCAAGAACTGACCCAGTTTAGATTTCAATATTAAACAGGATCTCATGGTTTGAGAGTATTTAGGCACATTCTTCTTATCTGCTGAAAAATTCTGGTGCTTTTGCAAACCTTGTGGATTTCTGCAGGACTGTTGAAACCAGGATTAGTGCATAAAATATATAAAATATTATAAGCACCGTACAGAGATTAAAACCCAGTACAGCCTCTGTTAGATAACTTACTGTGTGAGAGACATGTTTTCTTTTAAAGGGGAAGGGAAAGTGGGGGAAAGATGAAACAAGCCAGCTTAGGTACAAAATCATAATGTTACATAACTGTAGTTCTCTCTAAATATGTATTTTTCCCAAACACATACCTGCACCTTCACGTCTCTCCAAGAAGATTTCAGCACATTTAATTTCCACAGTGATTAGGCATTAGGATTTTAAATCAGCGCAGCTTGGGGCAGGGGAGACAAGGAAACTTGAGTCCTCCAGATGTTTGGCGGTTCACCTCCCAGATGTTCCAGACATCACAGGCAATGGTATGCTACTGGGGAACTAGAAAAGATGCTCACATTCAAAGTAGAAAAACATAAAGTGTATAATATACATATATGAAGAACACACTCAGGAGTACATTACCACACTGTGTCGTATAGTGGTCTATAATAGTCCCAAATGGCAAAGCGTAAGATCAAATGTCCAGAGTAGTATCCAGATAATCCGATATGGGCCAGTATAGGCAAAATGCCAAATGCAAAGTCCGGAATATCGTTCGTGTAGTCCACTGTGGGGAGGGGGGTGAGTGGTACTCCAGAGGGGTTCAAGGTCCTTATAAAAGTCCAAAATGAGACAAAGATTAGGTGAAAAGTAGATATAATCAATGGGTGGTAATCCCAGCAAGCCGACGGAACAGCGTGAAGATATCACGTCTCCCATTGGCCAATATAATCCGTTTTGCTAAGCAATGTTACCACTTGCTTTTTCAAGGCTTGGGTAGAAATAACATTGTCCTCATCTGTGAAATAAACAATATATTATAATAGAAGCCAACAATAGCACACCCTTCGTTGGATACAGTTACTTTTAAGGTTTACATACCTGAGTAATTAGTAGCATAAGCATAACCACGCATACGATTGTGCTTGATGACCCAAAGGTGAAAGGTATATGCAACAGATCTCATATAAATAGGAAAGTGGATTAATAGAGTCAGGTGTTCAAACTAACAGAGAGCTTAATCCTATTACCTCATTTAATCCTGAAGGCCATTCAGTTTTTAGGGTTGATATCCATTTGTTTTCTAGTGTGCGAAGCACCTGGTTTACATTCATGTGGGGCAGGACATGTAGTTTCTCAAGGACCTGGAGTTTTAAAGAGCTAACGGAGTGGTTCATTTGTTTACAATGTTGGTAAAAAGGAATTTCTTCACTACCGTTATTAATTTTACTTTTGTGCTTGATAAATCTGGTCCTTAATTGTCTCGTCATGATATGTCGTGGTAGGGAGAAAGGTGGTCTCTGAGATACATCGGCCCCTGGCCGTACAAGGCCTTAAAGGTTAGAACTAACCCCTTATAGGGGATTCGATATTCCATCGGCAACCAGTGCAGACGCTGTAGAATTGGTGTTATGTGGCATCCTGTGGGGGTTCTAGTAAGGAGCCTGGCAAATCTTCTGGGTCACTGACAAAGGAAGGCCAACATAAAGCGCATTACAATAGTCTAATCTTGAGGTGACCGTAGTGTGGATCACCGTGGCCAAGGTCTCCTCCGAGAGATAGGGTGCCAGCTGCCTGGCCTAGCATTTTTTACATTTACAAAATCCTGGGGCACACCACCAACCAAAATGACACAAAATGACACTCTAACACAGTAATACATATAATTAATATGTTTTTAAATGTATTTATACGCTCAGTGTGAAACCTGGCCCTGTTTCGATGAACACAACATAGATATCCTGGCAGGAATGGCAGAAAGACACAAACTTCCCACACAGAACTCCCATAACCAAGAGAAAATGCTATAAGAATTTGGTGGGCATTGACCTTGTGTTTTCGAGTTGTAGTTCACCTACATCCAGAGAGCACTGTGGATTCAAACAATGTTGGATCAGGACCAAACTTGGCATGAATACTCAATATGCCCAAATATGAACGTAGATGGAGTTCAGGGGAAATAGATCTTGACATTTGGGAGTTGTAGTTTCTGGGATTTATAGTTCCCCTAAAATCAAAGAGCATTCTGAACCCCACCAATGATAGAACTGGGCCAAACTTCCCACACAGAACCCCCAGGAGGCAAGAGGAGATCTCTACTTGGGGAAAGGGAGGTGGGCCTTCCCAATGCATGGAGAGGGAGAGACCAAGTAGACAACGGAGTGGGGAGGGGGGATGTTTGTAATTTTGTGCCTTTATTGAGGTAGGTTTCTTAGGGTTTTTATACTTCAACACACTAGACTCCCCCCCCCCCTTGGAGGTTCCAATTTCCCACGGCACACCTGATGATCGCTCACAGCACACTAGTGTGCCCCGGCACACTGGTTGGGAAACACTGCTCTAAAGAAGCAGAAGTGTAATCCAAACAGTCCAAAGTCAAATGAAGCTGGGATTTGTGCTCCAACCTGGCTACATGGTTCCCATCTCTGCTCTAAACCTATTATGGAAGCAGTGGGTCCAAAAGATACTCTCTGTGTGCATGGTTAAAAAGAGTTCTGAAAGAGTGGATTTGGAATTATCACCAGGAATCATGAGTGTCAGGTCTCTCTGCAGGCAGGCCGGCCATGGAGTTGTGGCGGAGAGGCTGAGTGGGGAATGTCTAGGCACAGTAGGATGCTGAGACAAATAGGACTTGCTTCAGACTTGTTCTGGAGAAGGGCGGTGTTCTCCATGGTGTGTGTACAATCTCTCTCTCTCTCTCTCTCTCTCTCTCTCTCTCTCTCTCTCTCTCTCTTTACTGCCAATTGAAACAAAATCAAGTCAATGCCCAGCAGGTGGAACTCACAGTAATTGCATTTCTCCTTAATGATGAACAAACTCATAAATGGTTTCCTAAAGGCAAGGAGGTAAAACTGGAGCCATTTAACAGGCCAAGGAACAACAAACGCACCAAAGGAAATTAAACATTGCAAAGGAAAGTCAAGTTGCAAGCCCTGTAAAGACTGGGCAGGGCTGGGGAGGAGCTGCTTTTGTTGTGGAAGAAAAGCAACTGTCTCAAGAGCCCTTGTTAGACTTCAAGGTGCAACATCAATTTGAAACAAAATAAAGACACGGAAAAAAGACACAGAAACTCCCAAGAAAACTGTATTGGCTGATGCTGTCAACAATTTCTAAAGAACTGAGCTAGGGCAGCAAAGTCAAACTAACAAAGGGTTAGCACAGCGCAAAAGAAGCACATAGATACATCATGAATCAGTGTTATCAAATATATATTCAATATAAGCAATATAAGCAAACCAACCGACTGTAAGCGCTATGGTAAACAGATAAATGATAAGTCAGCCATACATACGGTATATAGTCCATAGTCCTGAGATACCCAAATAAGGGACATCATAAGTAACAAAAGCAATCCATATATAGTGTCAGAGTATGGAGAAAACGATCGTCAATTGTCCATAAGCGCATCCACAGTTCGAGGCATAAGGGGAAATCCCAGGTAAAGGACAAAAGGAGCTTGTGATCCAAGCTCCTAAAGATGAATGGGGATAGCAGGAAGCCGATGGGCATGGGAATCCACTAGGATCGGGGCCACTGTAGTCAGTTTCGCAAAGCTTTCTCAAGGCTTAATCCACATTATAATTATCCTTTTTTCTATGAGAAACATACAACAAAATTGAGGCTAACAATAGCATATACCCAAGAGTTACATAACATATATCCACACAAACATAGTCATTCGTATATACATACTAAGAGGAAAAATCCCGGAGCATAACCTGTCAACAATTTCTGCCAATCACAATGCACATCCCCAGTTAGGGGAGGCTTGTGGCTCTGATGCCAATGAATTGGAAAATCAGTGCCAAGCTTTACTGTTCAGAATTTCCAAAACTCAGATTAAATTTCTGCCTGAGGCAGAGAAAGTAGCAACCATGCCAAAATTCACTGTAGCCTAAGTCAGGAAGCTTAGTTTGGCACCAGAAATTGGAAGCAACACTTTCCATCTTCAACAGTATACATATGTATGTATATCTCAGTTCACCTCTGATAGCAAAGCTCCTTTTACACATGTCAGCCTCCATTTTCTTCCTCATCCTCTATCTGGCTCAAGGGTTTCTTAGCAGTATAAGCATTGGCAGATAGCAAAGAAGGATGGAAAAACACTGAATTTTGCATTGGAGTAGTGAGTCTGCAGTTTAAAAAAATGCAATAAAGCTTGAGCTAGGAAATAATAGAATTGTACAATAGCCTATCATACTGTGGCCATGTGTCTCCCAGCATGATATACAAAAGCTGTTTATGGAATCACTTTATGATTTAGAAGCATGGCCCTCAAAATGAAAAAAAAGAAAATAAAAGTGGAAGGTTGATGCAAGAAAAATAATTCCTTGATAAAATTTGGGGGAGGGAGCCTTCAATTGTCTCTAGAACAGTGTTTCCTAACCACTGTTCCGTGGCACACTAGTGTGCCATGAGCGATCACCTGGTGTGCCATGGGAAAACATCTCTTCCCCCCTTTCTTCCCCCTCCTGCCGAACTCCTGCTGCTACTGCTTGGGGGAGGAGGAGGAAGGGCCGGGCGGTGGCAAAGAAGAAGGGGCTGGGGCGTCGCCTCCTTCGGCCATTTTCCCAGCCAGCCTCCAATCGAGAGAGGGCAGGGAACAGAAGCGGAAGTGAGGACTGCAGTCCAAGGCAGGCCCACCGGCTTCTTTCAAACCGCAGGAAAGAAGGAAGGAAGGCAGGCAACCGCAGACCGAATGAGTGCCCTTCTGGTGTGCAAGAGGGAGAGAGCCATTCAGGAAGAAAGCCACCGGGGGTCTGTGTGGGAA
Organism: Anolis apletophallus; assembly: GCA_030556195.1. Taxonomy (NCBI): domain Eukaryota; kingdom Metazoa; phylum Chordata; class Lepidosauria; order Squamata; family Anolidae; genus Anolis; species Anolis apletophallus. The sequence continues at coordinate 138,236,146 of JARBWK010000006.1, read as the reverse complement.
GTTTGGCCCAGTTCTATCATTGGTGGGATTCAGAATGCTCTTTGATTGTAGGGGAACTATAAATCCCAGCAACTATAACTCTCAAATGACAAGGTCTATTTCCCCTGAACTCCATCTGCATTCATATTTGGGCATATTGAGTATTCATTTCAAGTGTGGTCCAGATCCATCACTATTTCAGTCCACAGTGCTCTCTGGGTGTAGGTGAACTACAACTTCCAAACTCAAGGTCAATTCCCAAGCAAACCATTTCAGTACTTTCTGTTGGTAATGAGAGTTCAATATGCCAAGTTTGGTTCAATTGTATTGTTGCAAGAGTTCAGGATGCTCTTTGATTGTGTGTTAACTATAAATCCCAGAAACTGTAACTCCCAAATGTCAAAGTCTATTTTCCCCAAACTCCACCTGTGTTCACATTTGGGCATATTGAGTATTCATGCCAAGTTTGGTCCTGATCCAACATTGTTTCAGTCCACAGTGCTCTCTGGATATAGGTAAACTACAACTCCAAAACTCAAGGTCAATGCCCACCAAACTCTTACAGTATTTTCTCTTGGTTATGGGAGTTCTGTGTGGGAAGTTTGTGTCTCTCTGCTATTCCTGCCAGGATATCTATGTTGTGTTCATCAAAACAGGCCCAGGTTTCACACTGAGTGTATAAATATATTTAAAAATATATTAACTATATGTATTACTGTGTTAGAGTGTCATTTTGTGTCATTTTGGTTGGTGGTGTGCCCCAGGATTTTGTAAATGTAAAAAATGTGCCACGGCTCAAAAAAGGTTGAAAAACACTGGCCTAGAAGGCTTATTCCAAGAAAGGCTCTTTTGAACTTCCAGAGTTTCTTTAGATGAGGTTGTGCTTTCTGTCCTTTGAGTCTGAAGGAGGATGTGTTGCTGAGTGGGGATTGGAATCAGAGTCCTAGTCCGACACTCAAACCACTATGCTATGTTGGCAAGTATATGATGATTGACCCACGTGGTGCAACAATGTAAGTGACTTGAACTCTTGGAAACCAGGGTTCAAATCCCCAAATCAACCATGGAAACCCACTGGGTGACCTTGGATAAATCAAACTCTTCCAAGCAGAAGGCAATGGCATACCTCCTCTGTGTAAATCTCCCCCTCTCAAATAAAAACTGTCATAAGTTTGTAAAAATCTTGTCAAAAACCCCAATGACAGTCTCACTATAAGTCAACATTGACATTAAGACCTCCTTTAAGGGCCATGTATCACTCTCCTGTGACAAGCTTTTGAGAGAGCTTGATTTCCATTCAAGAATCATTGAATCACAAGAGTTGTAAGTTACCTTCTGTCAAGCAGGAATATACAGCTGAAGAATTCCTGAAAAGGTGCTAATCCATCCTCTGTTTTTAAATACCTCTAAAGCAGGGGTGACCACACTTTTTCAGCATGCGAGCTACTTATAATAAAACCAAGTCAGAAGGATCTACCTACCTCCTCAAGGCTGGAGAGGGGAGGGGCAGGGCGGGGCTGAGCCAGAGGGGGCAGGGCCAGGCCGCGCCCAGCCCCTCCCCTCTGACTGGAGCTCCAGGCAGCTTCTCCGGGCTTGAGGATGGCAATGCCAAGCCAGTGGTGACATAGCTAGCACAAGGCTGGCTTGGCACTGCCATCCTCAAGCCTGGAGAAGCTGCTGGTAAAGTAGAAGCCAGAGGGGGAGGAGCCAAGCTGTGCCAAGCCCCGCCCCCTCCCCTCTGGCTTTGGAGCTCCCAGCAGCTTCTCCAGGCTTGAGGGTGGCAGTGCCAATCCAGTCTTGTGCTAGCTATGCCACCACTGGCTTGGCATAGCCATCCTCAAGCCTGGAGAAGCTGCTGGTAGAGCTGAAGCCAGAGGGGGGCAGAGCCAGGCCGCACTAAGCCCCCCCTCCCCAGCTTTGGCACTCCCCAGCAGCTGCTCCAGCCTTGAGGAGGGCAGGCCCAAGCCAGTGATGGCATAGCTAGCACAAGGCTGGCTTGGCACTGCCCTCCTCAAGACTGGAGCAGCTGCTGGGAGTGCCGAAGCCAGTTGAGGGGACGGGGCTTGGCGCGGCCTGGCTCCGCCCCCTGAGAAGCGCCCCATCCAGCTGGGATCAACCTCCTTCGGTCCCGGGATCGACTGGTCGATCGCGATTGACTTCATGGGCAGCCCTGCTCTAAAGAATGAAGCTCCTGCCTTTCCGGACATTCTACTATCAAATAGCTCTAAAGCACAAAGAAGTTCTTCTTTCCAAAGTTTAGATGGAATCTATTTTCTTGTAATTTGATTTTTTTAAAAAAGTGGGTGTTAGATGTAGGAGAAATAGGGAAAGTAGTTGTTTCAAACAACTCAGTATGTTTTTCTGGTATATGATTTCTCATTGGTTGCTTTTTCTCTTGGAATTTCCTTTCTGTTTGGAATTAGAGCTTGTGAAAGGAAGTCAGAGGAAAAAGGTTGTGGACAAGGCAAAGTTAAATGTCCTTAGTGTAGAGAGATTGTAGTAATCTATATTAATACAACATGTCTATAAAGTACGAATTGTTATTAACATATACACAGCTATATATTCAATAATCAGGTGCATCCAGTAACAGCATATAATCACAGGTAACAGTCAAATAATCATACATGTATTTTGAAAAAGAGTCCGTATTATAATTTAAAGTCTCAGTAGAGATGGAAAATAACTTACTAGTAAAGGTAGAATCCGAGAATAGCAGAGATAACATTGCATGAATAATCACAACTCACTACGCGGCAGTTTCTCCATTCTATGCAGTTCACAGAGCTCCGGCAAGTGGGGGATGTGACTGACGCTCCTGACGTCAGTGCGTCCTCTTGTGAGGTCGGGGAGAGATAGTATCCCAAGGTTAGGCAGCAGACAAAAATCAAAGCCCAAGTACAAGCAAATTATCAAGAGTCTTCTTACAAGGAAGAAAGTGTAAGCACCCAAACCGTCAAAGTTGCTAGAGCTCGTATCCAAGGTAAACAACGGAAAAAAGGAAAAAAGCCATGGCGGTTGGCTTGCTGCCTACGTTCCCTTCTCACAAGTAAACACAAAGTTCTTCACTGGACATCATACCACCTAGCAATGCTTTCCGAAAGAGCTACTACCTCAGTAACTACCAGGTATGAAGACATAATGCCCTGGAAACAGAATTTATTATTTCACAGAACCAATGGTTGGTTAAATTATCCTTGTGATCAGTATAGCAGCATCCACCAACTTCTGGATGTTTCTGATTCTTATGATTTAACAACAAAGATTTGGAATTACAGGAATTGTAATCTAATCTATCTGGAGGACATTAATCAAGCAAGGCTGTGAAATATGGGAATCAATCTATTTTAAGAGCAGCTATCCCCCCCGCCTAATGTCTCCTTCATTCCTTTAGTTTTCTGTGATCATAGGAATGCAAATGCAAGGTCAATTGCCCCTAATTTGAGAAAATCCTTCTACAAATTAGTTGTGCCTAATTTTGGGACACTCAAGTAATGAAGTATCTGTTTGGGGAACATTTTGTAGATCCTTTCCACAAGAAGGATGTGCACAGCCTGATGTTATCATCTGTCGCAGATTTAATTATCTTATCCCTTTAAGTCTGAGAAAAACCAGTGGGACAAGTGGTGGATGGCCCCAGCCTTTATTCCCCTCTCGACACTCTGAAAAAATAATTTTCACCAGATCAGCTGTGGCAATTCTGTTCCTAAGACAAAATGTGTTAAGAATGATTATGGCAAAAAAAATGTTGTTGCTGCTTTCAGGTCTATAGAGATCACAATGCAAGCATGACAGATTTGGAAAGAGACATGAAACTTGACTATGTCCATAGGATACAGGTTGTCTTTCAAATGCCATTCCACAGAAGATTGGGTGCAATGGGAGGTAGCAAGGTCTGCAGTACCTTGGACAGCTCCCTATGCTCTTCTTGTACAGAGCCTTGACATTATTTCACAGAAAAAGACAGCCTGACAGCTCAACATTTCTTTCATCAAATGAATGTTATTATTGTGAAATATACACCACCATCCCCAAAAAAGAATAGTAAGTAGTTAAATGTTGTTCTGGTCCGACCATGCTGCCTGAGGGATTATGTGTGTGGGGGCGCTTATATTATGCAATGACAGTAGCTTATCCACTTTCATGGGGCTTAGGACCCAGGACCCTCACAAAAATGAAAAAGCTACATTTAAAAAAATACTCTTCTATTTCTTCCTGAGAGAGGATCTGACTTAGAATATCTAGGTCCTCCAGTGTGACTCTGTGGTGAATTTGAGCCAGAGATCACATTGGAGGACTAACACATTCTTAGAGAAATAGTCTCTCTAGAAATGTCTAAATCATTCGATGTGACTCCAGGGTCAGCTTCAATGCTGGAGCATCTAAAGCAGGGGTGCTCATTAGGTAGATTGCGATCTACTGGTAGATCACGTAGGACGTCCTGGTAGATCGCAGGCAGGGCGGGAGGAAGGCACAGTCCCGCCCTACAGGCTCCCGACGCCACCCAAGTGCTGCCGGCCCTGGGTTATCTGAGGTCCTTTCCACACAGTTGAATAAAATCCCATGTTATCTGCTTTGAATCAGATTATATGGCAGTGTGGACTCAGAAAACCCAGTTCAAAGCTGATATTGTGTTATATGTTCCACATTTTGTAGTGAGTAGGTAGATCATTTTGACTTGGTTGTTTTATAAGTAGCTTGCATGCTGAAAAAGTGGGAGCACCCCTGGTATAGAGCATTGTTTCTCAACCTGGGAGTCGGGACCCCTGAGGGGTCACAAAGGGGTTTCAGAGGGGTTGCCAAAAACCATCAGAAAACATATATTTCGGATGGTCTTAGGCACCCATTTGGCAGAGAAGGCTGAAGATCATTCCACCTGTCCTTTCTTTTTGGAAACAGATGGGGAATCCTCCCATCAAAAGCCTCCTTCACTGTGATTGGCCAGCCTCTCAGCCAAGGGGGAGCTGTTTCTGAGACTCCACTCAGGAAGGAAAGAGCAGGCATGCTCAACGCATGGCAACATGATGCACATACTGTATGTGGGTGAGGGAGAGCATGCGAGGCTGGAGGGAGGCTCTCACCAGTGAATCCCTTCAAGGCATGGGGGTTCTGTATGGGAAGTTTGGCTCAATTCCATCATTGGTGGACTTCAGAATGCTCTTTGATTGTAGGTGAACTATAAATTCCAGCAACTACACCTCCCAAATGCCAAGTCTATTTTTCCCTAACTCCACCAGTGTACACATTTGGGCATATTGAGTATTCACGTCAAGTTGGTCTGGATCCATTATTGTTTGTGTCCACAGTGCTCTCTGGATGTATGTAGGTGAACTAGAACTCCAAAACTCAAGGTCAATGCCCACCAAACCCTTCCAGGATTTTCTGTTGGTCATGGGAGTTCTGTGTGCCAAGTTCAATTCCATTGTTGGTGGAGTTCTGAATGCTCTTTGAGTATAGGTGAACTATAAATCCCAGCAGCTACAACTCCCAAATGACAAAATCAATTCCCCCGAACCTCACCAGTATTCAAATTTGGGCGTATCGGGTATTTGTGCCAAATTTGGTCCAGTGAGTGAAAAAACATTCTGCATATCAAATATTTACATTATGATTCGTAACTGTAGCAAAAATTACAATTATGAAGTAGCAACAAAAAAAATTATGGGGGGGGGGTCACCATAACATGAGGAATTGTTATTCTCCTGTCAATACTTTTCAGCCCATGCTTTTTCAAATAAATACATATTTACACTGATACCTTTACTTTTCTGTCAATAGCAAGTGACTCTAGGGTTTGTTTCCACATCCCTTGTTCAGGAAAAAAGGAAAGGAAACTAAATGAAGTGGGTTGTCTGGGTGTAAAATACAATTGATCAAGTTGTCAAAGCAAAAAAATTCAAGCTTGCCTCACAGAAAAGGAGTCCTTAATCAAATGTCTTACTGCCTGAACCAGCCATCGATAATATAATTAAAGTATTTCTAGTATCAGTACAGGAATCTTCTGGAGCAAACAGGGACTGAGTCTCTCGCCAAGATGTTCCCTGTGCTTATTTATTTGTGTAGCTCACTTACATCTCAATTAATATTGTCTCCTTCTGATATTTTGTCCTGCGACATGGGCTGGATCTACACGGCCATATATTCCAGTTTCTGAATCCAGATTATCTGCTTTGAACCAGGTTCGCTGCTGTATAATCAAGTTCAAAGAAAATAATCTGGATTCAGAAACGGGATTATATGGCAGTCTAGATGGGGCCAAGGTGTGATGTGGACAATCAGGTATCCTGTTCTGAGCTGTAGTCAGAAAGGCAGCATAGTGTAATGGTTTCAATACTGGACTGAACTTATGAGGAGATATTCAAATTGCTAAACCCCATCCTTCCAAAAGACTCAGCACCATAGATAAGTCCTTTAAAATGCAGACTAAAACCCAGTGTGGATTCGCTGCTCCTCCCTGACTTAGGAGTTGTCAGCTGCTATTGCCTCAGACAGCAAAATGCCTTGAGTTTGTTCTGAATCAGTCTCTCCTCATTGGCCTCCAGGCCACAGTGTATCTCTACCTACTTTCCTACTCTTGCATTTCTCCCTGCCTCTTTAGATCTGAAACAAAGGACTAATGTCCATTTATATATTGGGCTGTGCTGTGGCAAGGAGGTGTCTCCACCACCAAAGCGACTGGGCTGCTAATTGGTAAGATACCAGCATTGTTCTTGAAGAAGGAAGAGAAACAGCTGTTGCTTAATAATTATACCTTTTTCAGCAGCAGCAATGCCTGGCTTCCTGTGAGCAAGTATCCTCTAGATCAGGGCTGCCCAACTGGCGGCCCGGGGGGCATATACGGCCCCCCAGCCCCTTCCCCACGGCCCCCTACCCTCCTGCAAGATATCTGCTTTTTAAGATTAAAATTTTTATTATTTTTTTTTGAATTTTTTTTTGTGGCAGGGGGTGAGGGGTGGGGCAGGGAGGAGGAGCAGGCTCCCTTCCTCCTCCTCCTACTTCCCCCCCCCCTCTCTCTCTCCCTCCCTCCTTCTCTCTCTCTTTCCCCCTTTCATTCCTTCCCCCTTCCACCACCTGAACAAAAGAGGGAAGGAGAGAGAGAGTGCACCGAGTGAGAGGGGGCGTGGCCAGAGCAAAAAAAGGGCGAGGCCGAGTTCGGAGCGCGTGGGGGGGGGTGCTCATCCATTCCCTTTCCGGCTTCCTCCTCTTCTGAGGATTCGTGCCAAGTTTGGTCCTGATCCATCATTATTTGAGTCCACAGTGCTCTCTGGATGGAGGAGAACTACAACTCCCAAACTCAAGGTTCAGTACTTTCTGTTGCTCTCATGAGAATTTAGTCTGCCAAGTTTGATTCAACATGGCTGAGGAATGCTTTGATTGTGTTTTCCCCTTATGGCAGAAGGAGGTAGGACTGGATGGCCCTTAGAGGTCTCCTATTCTAGGAACCCATTGTAATTACCGTAATATTATTATTATTATTATCATTATCATCAGAGGCTGAATGGCCATCTGTGAGGAATGCTTTGATTGTGTTTTCCCCTTATAGCAGAAGGAGATTGGACTGGATGGCCCTTGGAGGTCTCCTATTCTAGGAACCCATTGTAATTATTATCATCATCATCATCAGAGGCTGAATGGTCATCTGTGAGGAATGCTTTGATTGCATTTTCCCCTTATGGCAGAAGGAGGTAGGACTGGATGGCCCTTGGAGGTCTCCTATTCTAGGAACCCATTGTAATTAATAATATTATTATTATTATCATCATCATCAGAGGCTGAATGGTCATCTGTGAGGAATGCTTTGATTGTGTTTTCCCCTTATGGCAGAAGGAGATTGACTGGATGGCCCTGGATGGCCCTTGAGGTCTCCTACTCCAGGAACCTGTTGTTGTTGTTATTATTATTATTAGCAGAGGCAGAATGAATATTATGCCTTATCATTCAGGGTTATAGGCCTGTGTGGAAGGGCCCTGGCTTCTTATTTGACTTCCTTTCCACACATCTGAATAAAATCCCATGTTATTTGCTTTAAACCAGATTATATGAGTGTGGACTCCGATAATCCAGTTCAAAGCAGGTATTCTGGGTTATATGGCTGTGTGGAAGGGCCGTGAGTCCACACTGCAATATAATCCAGTTCAAAGCAGGTTTTGTGGGGTTTCCTGCCTGGATATTCTGGGTTATATGGCTGTGTGAAGGGCCCTGAGTCCACACTGCAATATAATCCAGTTCAAAACAGGGACTGGGACTTGAGACTGGGATTTTGGTGTTCATCTCTATCTCCAAGTCAAAGCCCCGGTGTCCTCCACAGACACCTCCAAGGCGGGGAGGGGGCAGAGCCAGGGAGGGGGCGGAGCTGGGGGCGGGGTGGAGCCAGAGAGGGGGCCGAGCCGGGGCTCCCCAGGTCATCAGTAACCGGAATTCCGGCCACAGGTCCGGTAGAAGTTGGACAGCCCTGCTCTAGATCAGTGTTTCGTGAGCATTCATCAGGTATGCCGTGGGAAATTGGAACCTCCATTACCCTTTCTTCCCCCTCCTGCTGAACACCTTTTCTTCTCCACTCGGGCTCCCTTTTTCCCAGTCTCGCTCTGCTCGCTTTGCCTCGCTTTGCTCATGCTGCCGCCATTTTGATCCTAGGGGGCAGCGTGAGCATGTTCAGGAGGGGAGGGGGGAGGGAGGAAGACGTGAGGCGAGTCTGCGCAGTAGCGCCCACAAGGTCATGTCTTCCTCCCTCCCCCCTCCCCTCCTGAAGAAGGAAGCCCGAGCGCCCACACAGGTCACGTCTTCCTCCCTCCCCCCTCCCCCCCCCCCTGAAGAAGGAAGCCCGAGTGGAGAAGAAAAAGTAAGTGTTCGGCAGGAGGGGGAAGAAAGGGCGTGAAGGGGAAGGGGGAGGAAGAGGTCTCTGTCGAAAGCTGGCATGGGCAAACTTGGACCTTCCAGGTGTTTTGGACTCCAACTCCCACCATTCCTAGCAGCCCCTTTTCCTTTTCCCCCCTCAGCCACATAAGCAGGAAAGGGCCTCAGGCTGTTAGGAATGGTGGGAGTTGAAGTCCAAAGCACCCAGAGGGGCGAAGTTTTCCCATGCCTGTTTGAGGGACCTTAAAGTGGTGAGCCTCCTTCCAACATTGGGATTCTGGATAGAAAACAAACAACAACATAACATTATTTGAGTCCACAGTGCTCTCTGGGGGTAGGTGAACTACAACTTCCAAACTCAATGTCAAATCCCAAGCAAACCCTTTCAGTACTTTCTGTTGGTAGTGAGAGTTCAATATGCCAAGTTTGGTTCAATTCTATTGTTGCAAGAGTTCAGGATGCTCTTTGATTGTGTGTTAACTATAAATTGAGCAAGACCTTTGTGTGTGTCTTTCTGCCATTCCTGCCAGGATATCTATGTTGTGTTCATCGAAACAGGCCCAGGTCTCACACTGAATGTATAAATACATTTAAAAACATATTAACTATATGTATTACTGTGTTAAGAGTGTCATTTTGGTTGGTGGTGTGCCCCAGGATTTTGTAAATGTAAACAATGTGAAAAACACTGCTCTAGATGCTTACTGGCAGTGGTAGGGCAATATTTTATTTATTTTTTGATTTATTTACATCATTTTTACCTCGCCCTTCTCAACCCCTGAGGGGACTCAGAGCAACTAACAAGGCAGCAATTCGTTGCCACAACAATCTATATATATATTTTTGTACACGTCGTGCAACGGGAGGTATAGACAAAGAAACTATAAGCCTCAGAAACACCAAACTCGACAGCCCCATTAGCCATATCACTAGGTACAACCAGAGCCAAAAAAAAAACGGCCCAAGGTACCTCGCAACACCCCCAAACACCAGCCCCAAAAACGGGCAACGGAATTCCCCATCCCGGCCTCTCCGCTGTCAGCACAAACGTTTAGAACGTTCATGCATGCCAGCCAGAGCGCCCCGCCCCTTCCCAAACACTTTGCCACCTACCGCACATGGCGGCCAAAGCGAGGCGGCCCGATCCCACAAACTTCGCCACAAAAGGAGGGGGGTGGGCCTAAGGAAGGGGGAAGCAGGCGCCTGCTTCCCCCTTCCTTAGGCCCGCCTCCTCCGTCCCGGCTCCCGCGGCGCTGCCCAGATAGCGATCCGCGGCCCCTCCCTTCCCCTCAAGGCCCTCCTCCCGTTCCGCCCCTTCCCGCCACGGTGCCCGATCTCCGCCGCCACGCCAATGGGGGAGGGGGGAAGGGGCGGGCCTAAGAGCGGGAGGAGGCCCCTCCCCCTTCCCCTCCAAGGCCCTCCCTCCCCGTTCCGCCCCCCTTCCCACGGCGCCGCGATCGCCGGCAATGGCGGGGGGGGGGGGGGGGCCTATGGAGCGGGAGGGAGGCCCTCCCTTCCCCCTCCAAGGCCCTCCCTCCCGTTCCGCCCCTTCCCGCCACGGTGCCGCGATCGCCGCCAATGGCGGGGGGGGAAGGGGCGGGCCTAGGGAGCGGGGGGAGGCCCCTCCCTTCCCCTCCAAGGCCCTCCCTCCCGTTCCGCCCCTTCCCCGCCACGGTGCCGCGATCGCCGCCAATGGCGGGGGGGGAAGGCGCGGCCTATGGAGCGGGGGGGGCCCCTTCCCCTCCAAGGCCCTCCCTCCCCGTTCCGCCCCTTCCCGCCACGGTGCCGCGATCGCCGGCAATGGCGGGGGGAAGGAGCGGGAGGGCGGGCCTAGGAGTGGGAGGGAGGCCCTCCCTTCCCCTCCAAGGCCCTCTCTCCCGTTCGCCCCTTCCCCGCCACGGTGCGCGATTCCCCGCCAATGGCGGGAGGGAAGGGGCGGCCTAGGAGCGGGAGGGAGCCCCTCCCTTCCCCTCCAAGGCCCTCCCTCCCCGTTCCGCCCCTTCCCGCCACGGTGCCGCGATCGCCGCCAATGGCGGGAGGGGGGGAGGGGCTCCAAGGGCCTCCCCGCCAAGGAGCGGGAGGAGGCCCCTCCTTCCCCTCCAAGGCCCTCCCTCCCCGTTCCGCCCCTTCCCGCCACGGTGCCGCGATCGCCGCTAATGGCGGGGGGGGGAGGGGCGGGCCTAGGAGCGGGAGGGAGGCCCCTCCCTTCCCCCTCCAAGGCCCTCCCCCTCCCCGTTCCGCCCCTTCCCGCCACGGTGCCGCGATCGCCGCCAATGGCGGGGAGGGGGGGAAGGGGCGGGCCTAAGGAGCGGGAGGGGAGGCCCCTCCCTTCCCCCTCCAAGGCCCTCCCTCCCCGTTCCGCCCCTTCCCCGCCACGGTGCCGCGATCGCCGCCAATGGCGGGAGGGGGGGAAGGGGCGGGCTAAGGAGCGGGTAAGGAGGGAGGGCCTCCCTTCCCCTCAAGGCCCTCCCTCCCCGTTCCGCCCCTTCCCGCCACGGTGCCGCGATCGCCGCCAATGGCGGGGGGGGAGGGGAAGGGGCGAGCCTAGGAGCGGGAGGCCCTCCCCCCTCCCTTCCCCCTCCAAGGCCCTCCCTCCCCGTTCCGCCCCTTCCCCGCCACGGTGCCGCGATCGCCGGCAATGGGGGGGGGGGAAGGGGCGGGCCTAAGGAGCGGGAGGGGAGGCCCCTCCCTTCCCCCTCCAAGGCCCTCCCTCCCCGTTCCGCCCCTTCCCCGCCACGGTGCCGCGATCGCCGGCAATGGCGGGAGGGGGGGAGGGGGCGGGCCTAAGGAGCGGGAGGGAGGCCCTCCCTTCCCTCCCAAGGCCCCTCCCCCGTTCCGCCCCTTCCCGCCACGGTGCCGCGATCGCCGCCAATGGCGGGGGAAGGGCGCGGCCTAAGGAGAGGGAGGGGAGGCCCCCCCTCCCCCTCCAAGGCCCTCCCTCCCCGTTCCGCCCCTTCCCCGCCACGGTGCCGCGATCGCCGCCAATGGCGGGGAGGGGGGGAAGGGGCGGGCCTAAGGAGCGGGAGGGGAGGCCCCCCTTCCCACTCCAAGGCCCTCCTTGCCCTCGCCGCTCGCCTCAGGACGAGCGGAGGCGGCGGCAGCCGAAGCAAGGGAGGGGGCCACCCACGGAGGAGGAAAGAGGGCAGGAAGAACAAGGAAAGAACAGGTAGGGAAAGGGAAGGAGAAATGGAAAGGATGAATGGGGAGGAGGAAAGGAAAGGGAGAGAAGGAAGAAGAGCAGGAAGTAGAGGGAGAAAGAGAGAGAGACAAAAAGAGAGATAGAGAAAGACAGATAGAAAGACAGAGAAAGAGAGAGAGACACACACACACATAAAGAGAGAGACAGAAAGAGAGAGAGAGAGAGACACACACATAAAGAGAGAGAGAGAAAGAGATAGAAAGAGAGAGAGACACACACACATAAAGAGAGAGAGACACACACACAGAGAGAGAGAGAGAGAAAGAGAGAGAGAAAGAGAGAGAGAGAAGAGAGACACACACACATAAAGAGAGAGACACAGAGAGAGAGAGAGAGAGAGAGACACACACACATAAAGAGAGAGACAGAGAAAGAGAGAGAGAGAGAGAGAGAGACACACACATAAAGAGAGAGACAGAGAAAGAGAGAGAGAGAGAGAGAGAAAGAGAGAGAGAGACACACACACATAAAGAGAGAGAGAAAGAGATAGAAAGAGAGAGAAAGAAAGAGAGAGACAGAGAAAGAGAGACACACACACATAGAGAGAGACAGAGAGAGAGAGAGAGAGAGAGAGAGAGAGAGAGAGACACACACACACATAGAGAGAGAGAGAGAGAGAGAGAGAGAGAGAGACACACACATAAAGAGAGAGACAGAGAAAGAGAGACACACACATAAAAGAGAGAGAGAGAGAGAGAAAGAGAGATAGAGAGAGACAGAGAGAGAGAGAGACACACACACATAGAGAGACAGAAAGAGAAAGACAGAGAGAGACACACACACACAGAGAGAGAGAGAGAGAGAGAGAGAGACACACACACACAAAGAGAGAAAGAGAGAGAGAGAGAGAGACAGAGACACACACATAGAGAGAGAGAGAGACAGAGAGAGACACACACACATAAAGAGAGAGAGAGAGAGAGAAAGAGAGAGACACACAAAAAGATAGAGAGAAAGAGAGAGACACACAGAGAGAGAGAGAAAGACAGACAGAAAAAGAGAGAGAGAGAAGGAAGGAGAGGAGAAAAGAGAGAGACGGAGAGAGAAAGAGAAAGAGAGAGCTCAACAGTGCACAGGGAAGCATGTCTGTGCAGGAGGGTGAACATTAGGAAGAACTTCCCAACTATGAGAGCTGTTCAGCTCCCCCATTCCACCCCCATTCCAGAAAAAAATTGACTCACTGCCCCCCTTTAAATACATTTCTAAAATATTAATACCAATAACACAGAAAAATATATGTACTCATGCAGTGGTTCTCAACCTTTCTAATGCCGTGACCCCTAAATAAGGTTCCTCATGTTGTGGTGACCCCCAACCATATACCCCATGAATGACAAACCTGGACCAAAATTGGCACACAGAACCCCATGACCCACAGAAAATATTGGAGGGGTTTTGGAGGAATTGACAGTGATTTAGGGGAGACGTAGTTCACCTACATTTGGTAAGCACTCTAAACCCAAACAACACTGAATCTGGACCACATTTGGCACAAATACTCAATATATCCACAGTTGAACACTGGTGGAGTTGTAGGGGATTGCTTTTGTCATGTGGGAGTTATAGCACCTGGGATTAATAGCATTTTGAACTCCCAACAGCAATACAATTGAACTAAACTTGAGCAGTAGAGAATACTGGACCTTACTGTATCCCAACAGCAATACAATTGAACTAAACTTGAACTATAGAGAATATTGGCACAGCAACGCGTGCACGGGTCAGCTAGTACACATTATAAAAACATCTATACAAAAAAAAATTTAAACATTAGCAATGAATTAAAACACATAATTGGCAATCAATTAGATTAAAACAATACTTCATCAACAAATCCAGTTGATAGCACCGGAAAGCCATATCCTCATGTCTGTCGTCCTACCAATCCATTTCAGTAAAGTGCTGCTTTATGTTATTGTGCAAAGGCCTGGTCCCAAAACCAAGATTTTAATTTCTTCCTGAACGCCAGGAGGGATGGGGTTGATCATATTTCGCTTGGAAGCGCGTTCCATCGGTGGGGGGCCTACAGCCGGGAAGGCTCTCTCCCTCGTCCCCGCCAGGCGCATCTGAGATGTTGGTGGGAACGAGAGCAGGACCTCCCCAGATGATCTTAGATTGCGGGGTGGGATGTAGAGGCAGACGCATTCGGACAAGTAAGCTGGGCCAGAACCGTATATGCAATGCAATGCAAATTCAAAGGAGAGCATAGAGTATAGAGATACTGTATTACTCTTTCAGAGTGGAGATAGTGGTAGCCTTATATGATTTCTGTAAAAGTCAATTGTATATGAAAATGAACACAGCAGGGATAAAAGCTCAAGTCAAGCCTTCCCCTTGATGTGTCAGCTTTCTATGTCAACTAGTAGGTCTGTGTATGTGCATTTTGTTTGGAAGAGCATTCAGTCTTGGAAACTTAGTCTCAATTAGTACGATGTATAATGTGAAAATTGTGGCTGATGTCACAAAGAACAGTGAAGCCTGAAAGAAAGCAGACAATGCCATTGTTCCTGCTAATTTAAAAGTCCCTGGTGGCTTGACACAGTGACCGCCTGCCTCCATTACAACAGATTTTAATGATGTTTTATGCATTTGTATTTGTGAGTTTTAATTAGTAGTTCATAGCTGCTTTGGGAAAAATCAGACCGACATCAGAAGCAATTAGTGAATAGATTTTCAGATAGGTCATGTTGTGGGTACTTCTGGGTAAGACAGCTTTGTTTGGTTTTCGATTATCAGTATTTAATAATATAGAACAGTGTTTTTCAACCTTTTTTGAGCTGCGACACATTTTTTACATTTACAAAATCCTGGGGCACACCACCAACCAAACTGACACAAAATGACACTCTAACACAGTAATACATATAGTTGATATGTTTTTTAATGTATTTATACACTCCGTGTGAAACCTAGGCCTGTTTCGATGAACACAACATAGATATCCTGGCAGGAATGGCAGAAAGACACACACGAAGGTCTCGCTCAACAGCAGGGAGTTATAGTTCACCCACAATCAAAGAGCATTCTGAACTCCACCAATGATGGAATGGAATCAAACTTCCCACAATCTATTGTTGTAAGTCTCCCTGAGCCACGCTGGAAGTGGTGGCTCACAAATTTGAATAAATAAATAAATAACTACCATAACCAAGAGAAAATGCTATAAGAGTTTGGTGAGCATTGACCTTGAGTTTTAGAGTTGTAGTTCACCTATATCCAGAGAGCACTGTGGAGGGGAGGGAGGAAGACATGGGGCGAATCTGCGCAGTAGCGCCCGCACGGGTCACGTCTTCCTCCCTCCCCCCTCCCGCAGAAGCGGCAGCGTGAGTAAAGCGAGGCAAAGCGAGTAGAGCGAGGCTGGGAAGAAGGGAGCCTGAGTGGAGAAGAAAAAGTGTTCGGCAGGAGGGGAAAGAAAGGGTAATGGAGGTTCCAATTTCCCACGGCACACCTGATGATCGCTCATGGCACACTAGTGTGCCATGGCACACTGGTTGGGAAACACTGATATAGAATATACATTGTAGAAGAAACAGTGGTATATGGCTGCCCTCCCCTCTGACCCTCTCCCAGAGTTTTATTTCTCTTTGTGTCTCATTTAGAAGCAGCTCTATAAATGGCTGCTGTATTAAATTAAAGCATTCGATATCCAAGATGCAGCCTTTTTGCCCTTTCTCCCCACCACAGTCTTCAATCATCTTTCCCAGCCTTATCATTAAATAAATGCAAGATGAATGTTTTGTCAGAAGGTCAGTCCTTGTCCTCCACTGAGACAGAAAGGAGATGTTTTTTTCTGCGCCAGACAGACCTGCTTCTTCCCTAGCATCTCAATTACAAGTCAAACCAGAACTTTAAAAAAATAACGCATTGGTCTTTGATGTCAATATATTCCCACGCTGTCTGGGGGGGTTGGGGATTTGTAATGCAAAAGCAATCTTTAAAAACTTGAGCAACTAGCAAAAGGAACCAAAATGTTTTTAAGAGCATCTTTCCCCCACTTGCAGCTTGCAACCCAGTTGAATGTTGGCCCAAGAGTGAACTATTTACATGCAATGGTTGCTAAGGGTCTCATAAACAAACTGGGCTAGGTGAAGTATTGTCTGATCACTATGCCTGATGTCACTGCAAAACCTGCCATGGATAACAGGTCTCTTTCTTTCAAGCAGAGATGACTGATGTTGCTTTGACAGCCTGATTGCTGATGCTGATGGCATAGCCTCCTTATTCCTGGGTTTGTTTGCTTAAAAACAAACAAAGGATTTGATTGACATTGCTTTGGTCCTGTGATGTGTTCCAAGAGCAAAAGCAGTTAGGCAAAAATGACAGGCAGCCTGAGCTTAAATCCCTGATCTTAATGCGGATGCCGAAATCAGTCCAAATGCCGTCAGGCATATCTCCTTCATAAGCTGGGTTTCCTTTCTTTGGCAGCAAATGCCACAGCTTTGTTTGCATGTGTTATGGTGGAGAGAAATTGATAAATTGTGCATTTTATTGACATAATAGAGAATGTGTTGTGAAGTGCCCTCAACTTTGACTTATGGTGGCATTATCAATGAGATATCTCCAATAGGGTTCCCATATGTCCCGTATTATACAGGACATCCCGTATTTTGGCCCTTTTTTGGGTGTCCCATATTTACAGCTGCTGTCCCTTATTTTTCGCTCCTCCTGACCTGTCCTCTGGCTGGTGCTGGGAAAAGAGGGGCCGGCTCGGAGCAGGAGGGCTCGGGCGACGCCTTTCCCTGTGAGCTCAGCTCACTTCCGGAGGAGGGAAAGGGCCCCGGACTTGAGAGAGAGAGAGAGAGAGAGAGAGAGAGAGAGAGAGCGGGAGGAAGTGGAAGAAGGAGGAAGAGGAGGAGCTAACAGCTGATAATGTAGCAACTCAGCCCCCATCTGACCCGGGGAGGTCGGGTGCCAATCAGCCCCCACCCCAGCAGGGGGAGCAGGGCCCGGCCCCAGGGGTTCCATTTGCTTAGGATCCAGATGAAGATGATGATGAGGATGGTGGATCCGCATCACCAACGGACAACCTGCAATGGGAAGACACCTGGCCAGAGGCTTACTCTGATGACGAAGGTTCTCCTGATTCCGGATCTGATACAGAATATGAGAGACCGGGAGGTTTTGGATCCCAAGAAAGGTCGTTTTCACCAGATGTGGTGGAGGACATGGAAGCCGAGGCCGAGTCCATTTCCCAGGAAGATAACGGTGCAGATGGTGCCATTCCTGAGCGGAGATTCGACCGAAGGGGGAGTATTGTAGCTACAAGGAAAGATTGGAAACGAGGCCTGGAAAAGCACTGGTCCCACAAAGGAGGGAATTAAGTAGTCACTCGGTGGGAAAGTAACTCAGTTTGCTGGCCACGTCTGAACTGGAGAGACGTAGCAGTTGCTGCCTTCCTGGAAGCTAGAGTTTAGCTTGCCTTGGCCAAGAACTACTTTGGGACCCTGTTGATTCCATGAACCTTGGATTACCTTGCTACCACGGACTAAGTTGCCTTGCTTGATTCGCTTTGTTTTATGGACCTTGCTTTTGATACTCACTTTTGAACTTGATTGCTTTTTACCTTGGACTATTTGATCTTACTTTTTGGACATTTTACCTTCTACACCTGCTTCTAATTTTGTGCTTAATAAGTAGTTAATTGACTTCGTCTGTGTGTGTGTGATTACGGGGTGGAGTCAGGACCTGTGTTGTGACAGATAACTTGGAGGGTTTTGCGAAGAGAAGGCCTTCCAGGGAGAGAAAGACTGAGAGAGGCGGCTCAGCTGAGGCCCCAGTGTGTGAGTGAGTGTGTGGTGTTGGACTGCGTGGCCCTTCTTGGACCAGGGCTCAGTCTCTGCTCGCAGGCAGGAAGGCAGGCTCTCTCGGCTTTGGAAGGGAGCCTGCTCCTCTACAGCCTGCTCTGCCCTCCAAGCCTGCCTCTCCTTCCCTCCCTCCCTCCCTCCTCCGTCCACATTTGCCTGGCCGTTCCAAGGAAACCCAGGTAAGAGCCTCTGTGTGTGTGTGTGTGTGTGTGTGTGTGTGTATATGTATATGTATATGTATATGTATATATGTATGTATATATATATATTCTTTTATTTTTACTTTAATGTTTTATTTTTGAATGTTATTGTGTTTATTGAAATGCATGTTTGGGCTTGCATGTGAGCCTCTTCCCTTTGTTGTATGAAGAGTACTGTCTTGTTGGGAACATTCCTGCCAGTATTTTGGAGAGTACAGAAGATGCCGCAACAGGTGTTCAGTAGATCCGATTAAAAGTGAACTACTAATTGCTACAAACATGAACATGTCTTGTAGAGAGTTCCATGGCATGATAAAGTTAGACAGTGCACTTTTAAAGTCAGCAAAGTCAAGTACTAAATACAGATGTTCTAAATAAGGTAGTTCTAATTATGTTTTTTCTGCATGACAAAACATGCAGAAACATACTATGTACTGTTAAGAGGGTGTCAGTCAGTTTCTTTTGTGAATTTCAATCATCTTATTCTGTTAATAAAAGTATTTATACCTAACGTTTGATTTTCAAGTTTTTATTAAGTGTCCCTTATTTTTGCGAAAAATCCCATAAATGTCCCTTATTTCTTCTATCAAAATATGGCAACCCTAATCTCCAAGGTGCCCTGTGAGGCCGCTCCAATTTCTCCGCAGTGATCACGCAAAGTCTTCTGGTTGATCCAACGAAGTTTATTAGAGGTACAACACCTATAAAGCCAGAGCAGTGTCCAGTCGCCCAAACACACCTTTTATACTCAGCCCCCTTCCCCCTTCACCTGCAACGTCCGGGAAAGGTTGCATCATCCCCTCCTGACTCAGCAATCCTAATGTCCAGTGGATATTGCATCATATCCCTTCTGAGTCAGCAATATGCAAGTCAGTGTTCATTGTCCGGAAGAGGTAGCGTCATGTCCTTCCTGATTCAGCATAACTCCCAGGAGATTACCTCATCCCTGGGAATTCCCCATGGCGACGCGCCAGTCTATTGCAAGCTAAGTCAGGCTGCGAGTTCCCATAGCCTCCCCAAGGCTAAGAACCTCCAGCTCTGACAGTGCCCTATCATCCATTGCCTTGCTCCGGACTTGCAGACTCAAAACTGACTTCCTTAACTGAGTCTTTCCACCTGGAATGTGATCTTTTTTTCCTGACTGCCTTTATTTATATAAATACCGCCTCTCTCAGCCCGAAGGCGACTCGAGGCGGTGAACAAGCGGCAGCAAGTGCCCACATACAACACATCATAATAAGATAAAAACAATCATATAAAACCATATAAATTAACAATTAAAACTACAAAATACAAATCTCAGCTCCACAATCTTAAAATCGGTTTCCGTTTCGTCATACTAATCCTTTGATCTCGATCAATTAAAGTTCATCTGCGAATGCTTGCTCGAACAGCCAAGTCTTGACTTTCTTATGAAATGTCAGGAGGGAAAGGGCTGATCTGATGTCACTAGGAAGGGAGTTCCAAAACCGAGGAGCCACCACTGAGAAGGCCCTGTCTCTCGAACCCGCCAGACGCGCCTGCGAAGCAGGCGGGACTGAGAGCAGGGCCTCTCCGGATGATCTTAAGCATCTTGATGGTTCATAGAGAGAGATGCGTTCGGATAAGTAAGTTGGACCAGAACCATTTAGAGCTTTAAAGGCCAAAACCATCACTTTGAATTGTGCCCGGTAGCAAACTGGTAGCCAGTGGAGCTGGCACAACAGGGGAGTTGTACGCTCCCTGAGTGCCGCTCCTGTTATCAACCTGGCTGCTGTCCATTGAACCAACTGAAGCTTCCGAGCAGTCTTCAAAGGCAGCCCCATGTAGAGAGCATTGCAGTAATCTATACGGGATGTAACCAGAGTATGGACTACCGTGGCCAAGTTAGACTTCCCAAGGTACGGGCGCAGCTGGTGCACAAGTTTTAACTGTGCGAATGCTCCCCTGGTCACTGCCGAAACCTTGGGTTCCAGTCTCAGCGATGAGTCCAGGATCACACCCAGACTGCGAACCTGCGTCTTCAGGGGGAGTGTAACCCCGTCCAACATAGCCTTCTAACAAGCATTATCATCTTTTCTAGTAAATCATTTCTTCTCATAATATATCCATTTATTTGTCTTTTTGTCAGTCTTTGGTATCCATAGAATGTTCTCCAGCACATTTCAAATGTTGATTTTCTTCCTAACAGCTTTCCTCACTGTTCAGCTTTTACAACCACACAGAAAAATTGAAAATAGTTTTATATTCAGTTATTTATAACTGGCCCAAGATATGGAAATTACCCACCCCACCCTTTTGCTGGCATGTTTCTAAGCAGTTGCACCACAAGGCAGTTATGTTCTTGTTGAGTATTTCTTAATTCTAGTTTTTAATTTAGAATATATTGACTAGGAATAAAAGTGATCAGCAAGAAAATGTAGGAAGCAAGACTACAGTGGTATGGCTATGTCGTGAGAAGAGAACCAACATCAGTAGCACAAACAGATCTACATTTGGAGATTGCAGGATGACGACATGCAAATGGCCAAAGAAAAGATGGATGGACACCATCAACAAAGACATGGGTGCTGCCAACCTGAGACCTAAGGATGCCCAAAACAAAGCCCTGTGGAAAGGACACACACAATGTTATTCCCTCTATGGCAGTGTTTCCCAACCTTTTTTGAGCCGCGGCACACTTTTAACATTAAAAAAATCCGGGGGCACACCACCAACCAAAATGACACAAAATGACACTGGGAGCAGCTACTGGGAGTGCCGAAGCCAGGGGAGGAGCCAGGCCACGCCATGCCCCGCCCCCTCCCCCGGCTTCAGTTCTCCCACAGCTTCTCCAGCCTTGAGGGGGCAGTGCCAAGCCAGCATTGTGTTGGCTCTGCCACCGCTGGTTTGGCACTGCCCCCTCAAGGCTGGCGAAGCTGTGGGAGTGCTGAAGCCAGGGGGAGGGGGCAGAACCAGGCTGTGTCATCCCCCCCCCCCCCCGGCTTCAGCTCTCTCACAGAAGAAGAGCATGAGCGGTGGATGGGCTTCAGTAGGCGGGGCTCCTCCTTCGCGCGGCTTCAACAAGCAAGGGGCGGGAGTCATGGCAGATTGGAGGCTGGTTGGGGACACGGCCGAAGGAGGCGGCACCCTTCTTCTTTTTCTTCGCCGCCGCCCGGCCCTTCCTCCTCCTCTCCCAAGCAGCAGGAGTTTGGCAGGAGGAGGGGGGAAGGAAGGGGGGCAGAGAGCTTTTCTCGCGGCACACCTGATGATCGCTCACGGCACACTAGTGTGCCACAGCACACTGGTTGAGAAACACTGCTCTATGGCAAGGGTAGGGAACCTATGGCTTGGGAGCCAGATGTGGCTTTTTTCATGATTTCATCTGGCTCTCCAGAGCAGCCTGGGCCTCGGTTTCCCAGCATGCAAAGGGGAGGAGTGCCGCAAATGCGGCGCGACTGCCGCTTCCGCATCTTTCTCATCCCCCGCTGCTCTTAGGGCCCTCTTCCTTCCTTTCTCCCCTTCACCCTTTCCTTCTCCTTCTTCCTTTTTCCCTCCCTCTCTCCCCTTCCTTCTTTCCTCCATTCTCCCCCTTCCTTCCTTTCTCCCCTTCACCCTTTCCTTCTCCCTCTCCTTCTCTCCTTCCTTTTCCCTCCCTCTCTCCCCTTCCTTCTTTCCTCCATTCTCCCCCTTCACCCTTTCCTTCTCCTTCTCTCCTTCCTTTTCCCTCCCTCTCTCCCCTTCCTTCTTTCCTCCATCTCTCCCCTTCCTTCTTTCCTCCATTCTCCCCCTTCCTTCCTTCCTTTCTCCCCCTTCACCCTTTCCTTCTCTCCTTCCTTTTCCCTCCCTCTCTCCCCTTCCTTCTTTCCTCCATTCTCCCTCTTCCTTCCTCTTCCTTCCTTTCTTTCTCCCCTTTCACCCTTTCCTTCTCCTTCCTTTCTTTTCAGTTCCCTCTTTCTCCCCTTCTTTCTTTTCTTCTTTCCCTTCATTATTTTACTTTTTCCTCACTCCCTTTTCTTTCTTTCCCCTACCCTTTCCTTTCCTCCCTTCCCATTTCCTTCTTTCTTTTCCCCTACTTGTCTCTCTCCTGCTTTTCTTTTCTTCCTTTTCCATAGTTCGTTCTTCTTTTCTTTCTTCCTCTCCCCCTCCCTCCTTTATTTCCTCTGTATTTCTTTCTTTCCCCCTTCCTTCCATCTTCTCTTCCTTCCCAGAGTCCTGAGCATGCCTTTTGCACAGCCAGGTCTGAAGTGTCCCGTCATTCTGCCAGGGGAATCCTTTTCTCATAGTATGTACGTATATACTCACATTTAGTTGAATTCAGTCTTAGAATATATAATATATATTAAATGGCTCTCTCTGAAATAAATTTCCAAATATTTTGCTTTTATGGCTCTCTGAGTCAAAAAGGTTCCCGACCCCTGCTCTATGGGAAAATAACTTAAGAAGAAGAATGAGAAGAGGAAGATGAAGACTTTAGAATATATTGGTATTTGTATTTAATACATGGAGCAAATCTTTGCTCTCTTAATGTGATTATTGTTATTTTTGTTTTGTGCATTAAATTATGAAGCCTTTCACATTATATTTTTGCCATTTGGAAATTATTTGAAGCAATGGCAGCACCAACAACAAACAGAGAATGCACTCATCCTGACAAAACAAGGAAGTGCACTAATTCCAATCTCCGATACAACCACTCTAGGTTTTAGTTTAACTTTAATGCCACTTTCCAAAGTGCCGAATGTTGTAGTTCAGCCATGGTTGTGGCTGATACTGATGTAAAAGGGGAAGTGGATTATGGGAACTCTGGGCTTGCAAGCCAACATGAGATTTTAAGTCCTGAAAATGATCTGTCTGTGTCTCTAGCAGTTAGTGAAGGTCACATTCCAGAGAGGTGCCGGGATGGTAAAGAGGAGTCGTTTATTAGGGAAATTAGTTCAGAGGCTGAAATCCTAGGTGGAGAGAATAATGAGTTGCAAGATAATGAGCTGGTTGATAGGAGACTCAATTTTTGTAAACTTGATGCTGCTCAACAGAATGTCCAAAGCGCTTGTTAGAGAAGAAACCCGTATTAGGAAGTCATGGAAGAAGGCATGGTTTCATGTGTATATTAGAAAGGCCAGGAAGGAGTGTGGGGTTTCCAGCCAATCTGATCAACGTTAGTAATTGAGGCAACAGCTCTTGCCAAGTCCTAGTCAAGCTTTCTGAGGGAATTCTGGTTTCATGTCTTTGTTCCTGTTTCATGCTTCCAAGTTTGAAGGATTGTTCCTGGATTTTTGTATTGGATTTTATGCTGTTTTGTACTTCCTGGTTTTCTTGTTTTTTTTGGACTGGATGTCCTGTCGCTTTGTGATTTTGGATCACTCTTGTACCTTGAACCTTGTGGACTATTTTACACATACAGATTTTTAATTTTTTTTACTATTTTTGCTGAAATGCTTTTTATATAATTGTCAATAAATTGCTTTGCTGATTTAACTTGGACTGGAGTGTGGTGGTTAAGTATATTTATTTATTATTTATTAAAAACTTTTGTACCCCGACCTTCTCACCTCTATTGAGAGACTCAGACTGGCATAACAGCAAAAATTCAATGCTATACAAATTAAAAACAACTACAACAACATATTAAAATACATAAAAACCCAGCATAAAACCACATCACCATTAAAACAATTCGACTCAATCTGTAAACGTGGTCATACATTCAAACAACAGCCAATCTCAGCCTATTCTGGGAAGGCTTGGTTCCACATCCAGGTCTTCACCAGCCTCCTAAAGGACAACAGAGATGGGGCAGACCTAGCATCGCCTGGTAGAGAGTTCCACAGCCGAGGGGCGACCACAGAGAAGGCCCTGTCTCTTGTCCCCACCAGCCGCGCTTGCGAAGCTGGCGGGACCGAGAGCAGGGCCTCCCTGGAGGATCTTAATGTTCTTGATGGTTCATAGGGGAGAATCCGTTCGAACAGGTAAACTGGGCCAGAACTGTATAGGGTTTTGTAGGTTAAAACCAGCACTTTGAATTGTGCCCGGAAGCTAATGGCAGCCAGTGGAGCTGGCGCAGCAAGGGAGTTGTATGCTCCCTGTGCCCCGCTCCTGTTAGTAACCTGGCTGCCGAACATTGGACTAATTGCAGCTTCCAAGTAGTCTTCAGAGGCAACCCCACGTAGAGAGCATTGCAGTAGTCTATTCGGGATGTAACCAGAGCATGGACCATCGTGGCCAAGTCAGACTTCCCAAGGTACAGGCGCAGGTGGTGCACAAGCTTTAACTGTGCAAAAGCTCTCCGGGCCACCGCCGAGACCTGGAGCTCCAGGCTCAGCGATGTATCCAGGATCACTCCCAGACTGCGAACCTGCGCCTTCAGGGGGAGTGTAACCTTGTCAAGCACAGGCTGTAACCCTATGCTCTGTTTGGCCTTACGACTGACCAGGAGTACCTCTGTCTTGTCTGGATTTAGTTTCAATTTATTAGCCCTCATCCAGTCCGTTACAGCAGCCAAGCACCAGTTCAGGACTTGAACAGCCTCCTTAGTAGCAGGTGGGAAGGAGTGACAGAGTTGGGCATCATCTACGTACAGATGACACTGCACCCCGAAACTCCAGCTGATCTACCCCAACGGCTTCATGTATATGTTAAATAACATAGGGGACAGTATTGAACCCTGCGGGACCGCACAGTACAATGGCCATGGGGTCGAGCAGGAGTCCCCTAGCAACACCTTCTGGGAGCGACCCTCGAGGAAGGACCGGAGCCACTGCAATGCAGTACCTCCAAGGCCCATTCCAGCGAGGCGTCCCAGAAGGATACCGTGGTCGATGGTATCGAAGGCCGCTGAGAGGTCCAGCAGAACCAACAGGGACACACTCCCCGTTGAGCTCCCGGCGTATATCATCCACTTAAGCGACCAAGGCTGTCTCAGTGCCATGTCCCGGCCTAAAGCCAGACTGCGCCGGATCCAGATAATCAGTGTCTACCAAGAATTCCTGGAGTTGCGAGGCGACCACATGTCCCAGGACTTTGCTCAAATAGGGGAGATTGGAAACTGGCCAATAGTTGACGAATTGAGTGGGGTCCAGTGATGGTTTCTTCAACAGCGGTTTTATAAAAGCTTGTTTTAAGCTGGCTGGAATTTTGCCTTCCCGAAAGGAGGCATTGAGGTGTTTCCTGGCCTGGAGTGCAGCCCTGAATTTCTTTGGAGGATAGAGTTCAGCAGATTGGGTAGTTCATTTAAAATCTTTACTGCAATCCAAGAGTGATCACCCCACTTGTATGGAAAACACCAGACTCTACTGCTTTTGTGCAGACAAAAAGAGCCCCAGGGTGTTGTGTCACCAAATAGATAACATCTGTCCACTTTCACGAATCCTAGGACATTCTGGAACATCTGGCAAGAAAGGGTTTGTTCTTACTTTTCTACGAATAGGTAAATTGCTATTCCCACAAATCATTATAGTCCTGGAGCTGTCAGGTTAAGTGAAGAGAATCAAACCTGAAAGGTTGAGCATTCATAATCATTCTGGAGAATAACACCAATTTCTCTCTCTGGGTGAAAAAGCTCTGAATGCTCCTTAGCGAAAATACTTTGCAGATGGTGAATTGAGTTGTGCGGGCTATAAAATAGCAGCTGTTGAAGATGAAAGTTGAAGCACGCTGAGCAGTTCTCTTTATGTCAGGCAGGATTCTTCAGATTAAATTTGTCTGCTGTCTGATTGGCCTAATCTTTGACTGCAGCAACTTCTACAGGCTCAAGCTGATCTGTATAAGCAGATTTCGGGCATCTTATTCAATTAACAGCAAAAACCAAACACACCTGCAAGCCTGTGCATCCAACAATATAACCCTGGACATGTCAGCACCAGGAATGTGGCGCAGCTGGCTAAGTGTCAGCTGCATAAGATCTCTCTGACCAGTAGGTCATGAGTTCAAGGCCTGCCCGGGTTGAGGTGGGTGCTCAGCCTTTAAGTGTAGCCTGCTGTCGACCTTTGCAGCTCAAAAGACAGTTGCATCTGTCAAGTAGGAGATAAAGGTACCACATTAAGGGGGGAGGCAAATTTTGACTGAATTATGAGCCATAAAAAGAACTCCAGGAATGCGGAAGGAACAATGAGGGATGCTGGAAAACGCTGAGAGATTAGGAGTGCGTCAGCTCCCCCTGGTGGCCAGATTTGCCTCTGTTCGTTTATTGGTGTGTAATATGTCAAACTGTATGTACTGTACTGTGATAAACTGCAGGGATTGTCTGCTTGTATGTGTACCTGTAATCCGCCCTGAGTCCCCTTTGGGGTGAGAAGGGCGGAATATACTGTAAATTCTGGCTTGCAGAATTTAAAATTTGTACCTCCGACGTGAGACGAGAAGCAACTGTGTGCTTTTATGGTTTTGTCACTGTCTATTCACTTTGTAATTCCCCTACCTCTTACCCTACTGCCCCCCTCCCTCCCCTCCCTTATCTCCACTTGTATATGTGTACTTTACATGAGCACTACCTTGCTCATGTTGTCATGTTTATCCCTTTTATCTTGTTTGTGAAGCTTCTAAATAAAGACTTTTAAAATTAAAAAAAGTAAAAAAAATAATAAATGGCCACTCAAAATCAAGTATCATTGGATCCAGTGAAGTCTAATTCATCAGCAATGCCATATAGGTTTGCGACCTCAGGCCTCTATCTTAAGTATGCCCCACCGCATAGGGGAGCCTGTCAGATATCACTGGGGGTGTGTCACCTGTTGTCCCTCACCATTCGCTATGGTGGTGAAGGCTGATGGGAGGTGACAGCCAGTTACATACGGAAGAATACAAATTCCCCATCTCTATCCCACTGAGAGAGCTAGAGTGGTACAGTGTTTTGAGTGTTGGACTATGATTCTGGGAGATCACTATTTGAATTCTTGTTGAGCCATGGAAACACATCTTGCAAAAGTCTTAGAAGAAGGCAATAACAAACTCTCTGAATAAATCTTGTGTTCCCCCCCCTGTAAGGGGTCAGGGTTGGCCCGTTGGTCAGTCACCACTAACCGTTCCTTTTTCGGTGTGGCAGGGCAGGCTATCCCACCATGCCACCAAATATGTCAGGGCTCGGACCCCTTGACCCTTACAGTAAATACGCTGCCACCAAATAATGTAATGAAGTATATAAAGAAGGCTTCCAGACTTCTTATGTTAACCGTGGCAGGGCAGGTCTACTTTGCAAATCGTACCACTGCCACTAACATGTAAGGAACGAACCCTTTTATAACTCTGGGCAGTAAGGCTTTCTTCCCACTGTGGTAGGGTGGGTACTTTCCCTTTGAGCCCCACCAACAGATATTCAAACTGCCACCAGTTAATATATTTGCTCCCACTAATTGTATCAGATCAGCCACCGATGTGAGGGTTTGTTCTTTTAAGGCTTGTGTTTTAAAAAGAACGACATTGAGAGGTGTTGTAATAAAGATGTTCAACAGTTTATTTCATAACAGAGTTCAGAGCTTAGTTGGTTGCAAACAAGTCTCCTAAGAGGTACAAATCTTACGGTTACGGTTACTTCCTACCACAGAACCAAGCAGTCCTAATAACGAACTGCTCCAGCAGGTAAATAGCCAACTATAGGCTTTACCTATCTATTAAGTTAGTTTTCTACTCTAACTTGAACAAAGTCTGTCTTTCACCTGGGTTTCTCAAACCCCTAACCGAACTGCTTCCTAAAAGCTCCGAAAGACAGCTTCCCTCCCACCAACCGACAAAAATCTGAAAGTTCTAAAACAGGTGCAGCTCTAACTTCCGCCTCCACGGCAACAGCCTTCACAGGGGCCTGCTGCTCCAACACTCCTCGCCAACCCTCTGTGGCTTGTTAAACATTTTACCATCAAATGTATAGGCAAATAAGCAATAACAAACTATACATTTATCTTGCAACAAAACAACACGACTTCACCCCCTTCCCCCCAAAAACCCCACCTGAAATTGGAATCAAAGACACATAACGATTTCTGTCTATGAAAGGTTATGCTACCAATTTCTTTCAGTTAGTTTAAAATGTGCTACGAGATCCCTTTGCATTCTAATCTGGGCTAACATGGCTATATTTTTGAACAAACCCATCTGGGGTCCCTTCCACACAGCTGAATAAAATCCCACATTTTCTGCTTAGAACTGGAATATACAGTAGAGCAATGTGGACTCGGATAACCCAGTTCAAAGCAGATATTGTGAGTTTTTCTGCCATGTAATTCTGGGTTTTATAGCTGTGTGGAAGGGCCCTCAGTGCAAAATAACTAGTAGCCCTGAAAGCATGCATACATTTTGGATCCATGGGCAACTTCTATGATTTCCTATACTTGAAGTTTATTGTGATAAAATTACTACAGAAGTGGGTTTATGGCTATCTTTCTTGTTGTAATAGTGAGACCCCCAGTGGTTTCTGAATCAACCACATTTTTGTACCTATTCAAGATGACAAAATCATATAGTTAACTAATGAGCCTAAATGGTTTAGAGCAGGAACAATAATGGTTCCGAGATTGCGTATTGCACCTTTCCATCTTAGGCTAATGTTTTACTGTCCTTGGTTTAAATTTCAGCTCAATGTGGGACTCACAACACAGTTTGGCTCAGCTCCCAACTCATTAACTTACGTTCTTTGACTATGAGTTCAGAGTGATCTTCTGAGGTTAAAATTGTAATGGACAAGCTACTTTAATTCTTGGCTTTTCTTCGCGAACGAAGATTCAGGTAGGACTCATCCCACGCTTTCTACAAGCGTGTTGATGATTAAAAAGGCCAATCCGAGATAGGCAAGTCCAGTTGCAGAATGCACAGCAGAAAGTCTCCTTGGGTGATGTTGTTTCCAGGTTGCGGTTGTTTCTGTGTTGTCATTTCTCTTCGAGGCCCATTTGAGGTTGTGTGAGTT
Source organism: Anolis apletophallus (assembly GCA_030556195.1). NCBI lineage: Eukaryota > Metazoa > Chordata > Lepidosauria > Squamata > Anolidae > Anolis > Anolis apletophallus. Next base: position 138,207,262 of record JARBWK010000006.1, on the reverse strand, counting down.
TGTGTGAGGACTGCGATACACAGTCGATTTGGATGATCCAGACGCGACTTCCTCACATACCGCAGTCCACACACAACCGAGATTTCAGAGATAGAGAGATTCCATTGATTTCATCAGCCCCATCCTCCTTGTATCCAGGATACAACTGGCAGTTCTGGGACCAGACGCGTTTAAGCAACTGGCGATACTATTCGGATTTTCCGTCTATATAACCCGCTTTATACTAACAAAGAGCTGGAACACTAGGAGTTACGGCGGACTTTTCAGGACTCTCTGAGAGGTACCACTCACCTATGTGGAATGCATTTCCTCATCTCGTGTGGACTGTATGGTTTATATTTATATTTGTATAACCAATTGATATTTTTGGATATTTTTTACAATATCGATGCACGGAAATCAATTATATGTATAGATCTGAAACACATGTCTTGTATATTTTCTAATATAATAGGTATGAGGTAATAGTTATACCTTGTATCTTCATTACCATTCATTGTTTATAGACTCTAGCCATTTTGTGTTATGAATGCACAGATGGCCCGTTGCCGGTATCTGTTATCCGCTTAACAGATCTCAGTATCTGCACATTGGGTTTCTCTATCCACAGTCTGGATCTCACTATCCACAACCCCTTCAAATTGTTCAATTACAGGAATAACCACTACATCAGTTAATGCAGTGTTTCCCAACCACTGTGCCACGGCACACTAGTGTGCCGTGAGCAATCACCTGGTGTGCCGCAGGAAAACCTCTCTTCCCCCCTTTCTTCCCCCTCCTGCCGAACTCCTGCTGCTGCTGTTTGTGGGGGGAGGAGGAGGAAGGGCCGGGTGGCGGCGAAGAAGAAGGGGCTGGGGCGCCACCTCCTTTGGCCGTTTTCGTGTTTATGTGTACCAACTATTACTACATTTGGCATTGGCTGGACGTGATAGCCTTTCTAGTGACTGTGTAACAACTCTCCTTTTCATCAGTTATACATGAGGGACTTGTCTAATGCCCACCTGGAATGATACAGGAGCATATATATTGAAGGTGGAAGCCTCATTATTGTTCCATGAGGTGTACTGATGCATAAGAACAGTACTAGTGTACTGCCTTGAAGCTATATGGACACATTTTTTCTAAACACAGAGAGAGACTGACAGCTGTTGAGCAAGACCTTCGTGTGTGTCTTTCTGCCACTCCTGCCAGGATATCTATGTCGTGTTCATCGAAACAGGCCCAGGTTTCACACTGAGTGTATAAATACATTTAAAAACATACTAACTATATGTATTACTGTGTTAGAGTGTCATTTTGGTTGGTGGTGTGCCCCAGGATTTTGTAAATATAAAAAGTGTGCCGCAGCTCAAAAAAGGTTGGGAAACACTGAGTTAATGAAATAGATTTGTTCCTGGGCATTTATTCCTTACCAGTAAGTTTAGCATGAGGCCAAGAATAAATACAGGTTCCTAGGTGTGTATCTATGTGCCTTCAAGTCACTTGTTAGCATATGGTAGCCTCATGAATTTTATGAGTGTTCTTTTTTTTTTCAACTAAAGATTTCTCAACAATGTTTGTGCCAGTTCCTATCTTTGAAATATATCCTACAGAGTAGTGGCTTCTCAGCAGGACAATCAGATGATGTGGCACTCCCCTTTCTTTCAGAGCGTGCCATACCTTTTCATGATCTTGACACATTGAAAAGCTATGCTGTAAATAATCACGTTGATTTGCTTCTGAAATTCTTTGCCACCCTACATTTTTGAAGAACGCTTTTTCTTTACAGGCAATTTAAAGGATGAAACATAATTACAGCTGTGTTGAGAAATTGCAGACCTTGGTGAAATGGTTCTGTGATAGAGGATGCACCGTTCACGTTGTTTGCACAGCAACATAAAAGGCTGACACCCATAGACTGATTTTCCTTGTAACCCCCATTTTTTTCAATAAATAAACTATTGTCCTCCTGTTTTTTCCAATTATCAAGAAAATCTATAAGCATGCAATTGGCATAATTGACAGGTTTGCATCCAAACACATGGCAAGCTTTAAGAAGATAAGGCAGTTTTCACCCATGAAGTCTTGGAGAGCATGATCCTACTATTTTGTTGCTGCCTGTATGTAAAATTATGCAGCTAGTATTAGATTTAGTCTTGTCAGTATCTTTCTTAAGGGATGCTGTAACATGGCCTTTAATCTGAACATCTATTTCAGTGATTTTCAACCTTTTTTGAGCCGCGGCACATTTTTTACATTTACAAAATCCTGGGGCACACCACCAACCAAAATGACACAAAATGACACTCCAACACAGTAATACATATAGTTAATATGTTTTTAAATGTATTTATACACTCAGTGTGAAACCTGGGCCTGTTTCGATGAACACAACATACATATGACTTCCTCTCACATATTTATACATAGCTATCATGTCTTCTCTCAGCCTTCTCCTCTTCAGGCTAAACATACCCAGCTCTTCAAGCTGCTCCTCATAGAGCTTGTTCTCCAGACCTTTGTGAAATTTCACCCTGAGTGAAACTTGCTTCCAGTTAACTATTTATTTATATTTATTCTTTCGGCTTCTAGACCGCTCCCTCTAGAAGCTCGGAGCGGTTTACAAACAGGTAAAAAACAGGCGTAGAACTGACATTATAGAGCAACGGTGTAAAAGCTGATAAGCAATGATTTAATATAAAACATTACTAGCGCTAAAATAATTCTAAAAGTAAGCTAAACTACATAGAAAGCATAACAGTTACTCAACTGGAAAAGCCAGGCAAAAAAGAGCCGTCTTGCAGGCTCGGCGAAAAGAGGACAGTTCCCTGATACCTCTGACTTCCTCAGGTAGGGCATTCCATAAGGTTGGTGCCACCACCGAGAATGCTCTTTGTCTTGTTGAGGACAGGTGGAGTTGCCGGATGGAGGGGACGTTGAGAAGATTTTGTACACCGGAGCGTAGGGATCTCTGGGGACAATATGGTGAAAGGCGGTCCCTCAAGTACACTGGCCCAAGACCATACAAGGCCTTAAAGGTTAACACCAATACCTTGAAGGAGATCCGGTGCTCGATGGGCAGCCAGTGCAGTTGCCGCAATATTGGTGTAATATGGCATCTCACCGGTGCCCCGGCGAGAAGGCGTGCTGCGGCATTCTGCACTAACTTGAGCTTCCGAATCATCCCCAAGGGTAGGCCGATGTAAAGGGCGTTACAGTAATCCAGTCTCGAGATGACCATCGCCTGGATCACCGTGGCCAGGTCATTCACGGAGAGGTAGGGTGCCAGCCGCCTAGCCTGGCGCAGATGGAAAAATGCGACTTTGCAGGCCGTGGAGACCTGAGTCTCCATGGACAGCAGTGGATCCAATTGGACTCCCAAGCTCTTTACTAGCGATGACGGGCATAGAGCCTCGCCATCCAGTGTAGGCAACTGGCACTTCCCCCACCCGGATGGCCCAGCCACAAGATCTCCGTCTTCGAGGATTCACCTTCAATCGGCTGGATCGTAGCCATCCAGTCACGGCTTCAAGGCATAGATGGAAAGAATCGGGTACGGAATCTGGCCGGCCCTCCATCCTCAGTACCAGCTGGGTGTCATCAGCGTACTGGTGACACTCCAGCCCAAAGCTGCGCACCAACTGGGCCAACTATGGATGTCATGAACTGTTATAAACAGTTCCTTGCGGGGGGGGGGGGGCTACTCCTGAAAAATCCAGTAAAATAGTTTTTAAAAAACCTAAACATTTCCAAGCGGAGAGGCTCAATTTGTTTCTTGGAAACCTGTGAGGGGGCAGCTAGGAGGGGGGGAGACTGCCAATTTCCCACGGCATACCTGATGATCGCTCACGGCACACTGGCTGGGAAACACTGATCTATTTGATTTAAAGATTTTTAGAATGGTGCTCTTCAGCAGCCATGTTCCATAAGGAGCCTATTAGAAATTTTAATATTCACAAAAGAGGCTCTTCGTAAGAAAGGCACATCTTGCATTCACGTCTGGGAAGATTTTCTCCACAAGTTAGTAGAAAAGTCCTGTATATTTGAGATTAGTTCTATGGAGAGACCAGGGTTCAAATCCCTACTCACTGGGTGATCCTGGGCAAATCACCCTCTCTTAGGACTGGTAATGTGGCGCAGCTGGCTAAGTGTCAGCTGCACAAGATCTCTCTGACCAGTAGTCATGAGTTTGAGGCCTGTCCGGGTCGAGGTGGGTGCTCGACCTTTAAGTCTAGCCTGCTGTCGACCTTTGCAGCCCGCAAGACAGTTGCATCTGTCAAGTAGGAGATAAAGGTACCACATTAAGTGGGGAGGCAAATTTTGACTGAATTATGAGGCCATTAAAGAACTTCAGGAATGCTGAGAATGCGGAAGGAACAACAAGGGACGCTGGGGATGCTGAGAGATGAGGAGTGCGTCAGCTCCCCCTGGTGGCCAGAGTTTGCCTCTGTTCGTCTATATGGTCGTCTATATGTTCGTCTATATGTTGTGTATGTGGAAACGGCAGGGATTGTCTGCTAAGTATGTGTACCTGTAATCTGCTCTGGGTCCCCTTCGGGGTGAGAAAAGCGGAATATAAAATAAATAAATAAATTAGGCTCCATCTACATTGCTATATTTTTTATCCAGTTTTTGATCTCAGATAACCTGCTTTGAACTGGGTTGTATGAAAGTGTAGACTCATGTCAAATCAGAAAATCTGGGATTAGATACTGGATTATATGACAGCGTAGATCAAGGCTTAGTCTCAGAGGAAATAATAATAATAATATTAATCGTTATTTATACCCCGCCACCGTCTCCCCAAAGAGGACTCAGGGCGGCTTACATTTATTTATTTATTTATTTATTTATTTATTTATTTATTTATTTATTTATTTATTGGACTTTTTAGTCGCCCTTTCCCACAGGCTCAGGGCGACTCACATACATAAGAACCGCAAAACACAATAACACAGTTAAAAAACTCCCCCCTTACATGAGGCCCAGCCTAAATAATACATAACAACACAATACAGAATAACAAACATATAATCACAATAAAATAATTAAGACATCAAAGTAAATAAACAGGGCAAAGTAATAAGGTAAAGTAAAAAAATCAAAATCACAATGGGTGGGCCAGATGTTCGGTTCCTTCTAATTACCGCCCGGTGTCGAACCTTTTGTTCCTGGGTAAGGTAATTGAGAGGGCAGGAGCAAAGCAGCTGTAGCAGTTTCCAGAGGATACAGCCTGGCTTGACCCCTTCCAGTCTGGCTTCCGTATCGGGCACGGGACAGAGACCGTGCTGGTGGCCATCGCAGATCAGCTCCGATTCCAGCTTGACCGAGGTGGATCGGCACTGCTTGTGTTATTAGATCTAACGGCAGCCTTTGATACAGTCAACTACGATCTATTGACCTACTGTCTCGCCGTAGCTGGAGTTCGGGGGACAGTCCTGAAATGGCTGCCCTCCTTCTTCCGCGATCGGGGACAGCGAGTGGAAAGGGGAGACCTGGTTTCCGAGAGGTCTCCACTAGTTTGTGGAGTTTCCCAAGGGGCCATTCTCTCCCCCCCCCCCTCCATTTTAACATCTATATGCGACCTCTCACTCAACTGGTTCGGAGCTACGGACTAGAGTATTACCAGTATACTGATGATGCTCAGCTCGTTCTGCGAATGGATGGCCAACCGGACTCTACCTGAAAATTTCCAACAGTGCCTTGAAGCCATGACTGGATGTCTGCGTGCTAGCAGGTTGAAGGTGAACCCAGCAAAGACTGAAATCTTGTGGCTGGGTTACCCTGGTGGAGTGACTGTTCAGTTGCCTAGCCTTGACGGTGTATCCCTGTGTTCCATCGTCCTCCGTGAAGAGCTTGGGAGTACTGCTGGACCCGCGGCTATCAATGGTGGCTCAGATTTCCAATGCCAGCAAAGTGGCTTTCTTCCAACTAGTTTCAAACTGCATTAAATGGACCGTGTAGATGGAGCCTTGAAGGCACACAGAAACACTTGAGTGCATTATAATGTCTCTTCTTTTCCTTGTATTCATAAAGGAGTGACTACTCTAAAAAAACTATTTTTAAAAACTTGTTCAGGGTGTCCCATTTCTTCGCCAGGTTTTTTAGATCCATTTACTTTGCTAGAACCAATTTCACTAGGCTTAAATTTGATTAATTTGATTGATTCTTTGGTGGCGCAGTGGGTTAAACCACTGAGCTGCTGAACTTGCTGACCGAAAGGTTGGTGGTTCAAATCCATGGAGCAGGATGAGCTCTTGCTGTTAGCCCCAGCTTTTGCCAACCTAGCAGTTCGAAAACATGCAAATGTGAGTAGATCAATAGGTGCCTGCGTCTGTGGGAAGGTAATGGCACTCCATGAAGTCATGCTGGCCACATGACCTTGGAGGTGTCTACGGACAACACCGGCTCTTCATCTTAGAAATGGAGATGAGCACCACCTCCCAGAGTCGGACATACTAGACTTAATTTCAAAGGAAACCTTTACCTTTACTTTATTTAGGATCACAGCCTGACTTTTCTAGTTATATCTAAGGTAGTGTGGAAAGGAAGGCAGTATTCTTAGGTATTAAAATATATATGGTTAAGTGGAAAGGATCAAAAAGCAACATAGAAAAGATATGTCTGCAATGTTTATTATTCCAAATCACAGTTATATTTGTGCCATCTTCAGTTACTGTCACAATGCTGGGTCCTGGCCCGGCCCCTTAAGCACACACACAGAGACAATGATCAATTAACTATTTATTGAATAATAAAGAACAGGTGAAAAAGTAAAATGTCCAATTAAGAAATTGTCAATTAGTCCAAAGTGAAAACATGTAAAGCTCAAGAGCAACAAGCAAAGAATCAAAAAGCAAGGTAATCCGTGGAAACAAAGCAAAGCAAAGTCCGTGAAAATACAAGGTCCGTGGCAAAGTTCTTAGCAAGGTACTTGGCAAGGCAGCCAAACTATGGCTTCCAGGAACACGGTCGCTACACTCCCTTCAGATCAGAAGTGGCCGACCAACTGAGGAACCGTTCCCAGGAACGTGTACTTAATCCCCCCCTTTGGGAACCCAACGCCTCTCTAGGCTGCGTCTCCATTCCTTGCAATGGGACTCGATGCTTCTCCTACGATCAAAACACCCTCCCGGCCAGTCTGCAGCTGGGTCGCTATCTTCCTGAGAACCTTCCTCCCTTTCGGTTTCCATCAACTCATCCCCCACGGGTTCCCAGATTTGTTCCTGGGAACTGTACCCACCTGGTTTCTCATAACTATCAGAATCTGGGTCATCTTGACCTTCTCCATCCGAATAAGCCTCAGGCCAAGCGTCATCCCACTGCAAACTATCTGTTGGAGATGCGGGCCCAGCAGCCCCATCATCCGCATCACCTGTATCTACAGCAAGGGGGTCCAAAGCAATTGGCACCCCCGGGGCAGCCCCCTGACCCCCGGGCTGAAATGGAGGCTGGGTTGCTACAGTTACTGCATGCTAAATTAGAAATATATTTCATAGGCATTGCAATTCTCCTGTGACAATGGAGTAAGACGAGTATAGCAGTGTTTATTATTAGTAGAAGTCATTTTAATTGTTGAAATAATGTAATTATATTCCATTATGTTTACAATCCATTATGTATTACTAATGTGGTCTCTACCATGAAGAAAAATCCCATATGATTACTATATATGGTAACCCTGGAGTTCATTAGTCTTCAATAGTGGTGCCTCCCATGAAGAGAACATATGGCATTCACTTCAAACAGCTGATTTGGAGTGTCATGAAAAAACTGTTTAGTTTACATGTAAAGTGTTTTCAACAGGGACATTTTCTGCTTCAGATGCCAAAATAACACGGCTTGCTATGGTGGGGGAGGTAGGCAGGAATTTCCTCCTCTTCCCCTAACAGCTAATGACTTGGGCCAAGCCTGTTCCTTACAGAAACAATAAGTCCTCATATGTCAGTCTTTTATCTTTGGCCATTGCTGTTGTCTAGCTTCTGGAACAGCATGGGTAACAAATACTTTTGTTAAAAGCAAATGCATATAAAGACCTTTCTTGTTCGCCCTTTCTTGTTGTTCGCCCTTTAAATCAGAGTGCTTCAAACAGTGTGTGGTAACACGTTAGTGTGACGGCTGCAGTGTGTAGATGTGTCACCCGAACGTAACGAAAAACCCCTGAGCCCATGTGAAATCTATCTTCTATCTATCTATCTTCTATCTATCTTCTATCTATCTAGCTATCTATCTATATTGGACCTGTCCAACAGGCGGCCCATGGGGCGCTCACGGCCCGCCAGCCCCTTGGATGCGGCCCGCCTACCCTCCTGCAAGAAATCAGCTGTTTTTTTAAAAAAATTGATCTCCGGGGGCGCTCGCTGGGGCGGGGCCGCTCACAGGGGGCGGGGCCGCTCACGGGCATGCGCGGTGGGGCAGGAGCAGCTCGGCGCTCTTTGCCATGTTTCTGGGTGCTGCATCAGCCACCCCGGAGCTTACCTTCCTTTCTCTTCCTTAGGAGAAGGAAGGTAAGGTCCCGGGCAGCCGCTGCAGCAGCCAGGGACATCGCGGAGGGCGCCTCGCCACTCCCCCGGCCCACCTCCCGCCCTGCCGTGCATGCCCGGCGTCCTGCGCGGCCCGTCCCTTTTCGGCGGGGCTGGGTGACATCAGACGTGGCGCCTGCGGCGAGGAGGAAGAGGTGGAGGCAGAGGCCCCGGCTTCCCTCCACCTCTTCTTCCTCGCTGCCGGCGCCGCGCCTGACGTCACCCAGTCCCGCCGAAAAGGGGCGGGCCACGCTGGCCCCTGCGAGCGCCCCCTGCGAGCGGCCCTGTCCCCCGCTGCGGTCCCCCAGGTGATCAGTGACCGGAATTCCGGCCCTTAGGGCGGTAGAAGTTGGACAACCCTGATCTATAGAATAAAAGTCAGTGTTTGCGGCGGTGCGGAGGGCGGGAGGTTCGGAGGAATATGTGCCAGCATTTCGATTGGTTGCCACTGTGGGATTATTTGCATAAAGGACACTGATTGGCCAGCCTCAGAACTCCGACACTCTAAGGCACCAGACTATTTGCATAAAGGACTCAGATTGGCCAGCCTCAGAACTCCAACAATCTAAGGCACCAGATAGAGAGCATTGGTTGCCACTGAGAAACTATTTGCATAAAGGACTCTGATTGGCCAGGAAAACAGAATGCAACTGAATGCTTGAGTTAGCCAAATGACAGTTTTTTTCCGTTGGAAATGGAATGTTCATTTTCTGGGAGGTGCGGAGGTGCCAAGGAATATGTGACAGCATTTCGATACGTTGACACTATAGGATTATTTGCATAAAGGACTCTGATTGGCCAGCCACAGAACTCCAACATTCTACGGCCCCAGACAGAGGGGATTGGTTGCCACTGAAATGGTATTTGCATAAAGGACTCCGAATGGCCATCCACATTCCAACATTCTAAGATGACTCAGAGGGAAAAGGAAAGGCCTCAGGCAGTCAGACACTGCGACCCACAGCAGTGACGGATCAGGACCAAACTTGGCACACAGGGGCCCAATGGCCCACTTCACAATGCGACCCTCACCGAATGACCAATACAGACCAAAATTAGTACACAGAGCCCCCTTGACCCACTCTACGCCCTGGTGCTGTTTCAAGGAGGATGGACCACAGATGATGGAACTTGAAATACCTTCACCTTCCGAGACCGCTGCAACCCTCATCCAATGACTGCTCAAGACCAAATGTGACACACAAAGCCCCCATGACCCACTCTACATCCTGGTGCAGTTTGGACAACGGGGGACCATGGATGATGGGACTTCCAGTACCTTCCCTCACTTCCAGACACCACTGCAACCCTCATCCAGCGAATAATCAAGACCAAATGTGACACACACAGCCCCCATGACCCACTCTACTCCTGGTGCTGTTTGGAGGAGGATGGTCCATGGCCAATGGGACTCGTAGTACCTTCACTAAGTTCTTGAGACCACTGCAAGCCACATAAACATCTAATAGGAACCAACCTTGGCACACAATGCCTTCCTCAAATAACCCGGGCACCGCCGGGTCGGTCCCCAAGCTAGTAAACAATAAATCATATATTTAAAAAAATATAAATGGAAAAATGAAAGGTTTTCCTGAGGTATGTTGTGTCCCCATACAAATTGTTATTATTGCAATGTGTGTATGTGTCTGTATGCCTTATAAGAGGGCGGTTTAACCCCTGGTTTATTAGTAAAACTGAATTACTGTGTCGCTCAATGATACATGTCTAAAAAGTGTTTCGCCAGCATGAAATGTTTGGAAAGCTCTGCCCTAAACCAACCGCGGAATGATATTTATTTATTTTATTTTATTTATTTATTCAATCTTGTATACCGCTCCTCCCTGCAGGCTCGGGGTGGTTTACACAACAAGTTAAAACACATATAAGCACACAGTATAAATAAAAATACATAAAAGCGGATAATACATAAAATGCAAATTAAAACATTTAGTCAGATAAACCATGATCATAGAATCTGGAGGACTTAATTGAAGGCAAGTCTAAACAGCGTTGTTTTACATGCTCTCCGGAAAGGGACTATCTCCGTGATGGCACGAACATTATCCGGCAATGTATTTCATAGTGCCGGGGCCACAGCGGAGAAGGCTCGTTGTCTTGTCACCGAGCAATGACAGGAGCGGACTGACGGGGACTGATTTTGTTCTTCTGAGTGAAGTGATCTCGGGGGAACGTACGGGGTGAGGCAGTCCCTTGGGTACACTGGCCCTAGACCATGCAAGGCCTTAAAGGTCAGAACCAGCACCTTGAAAACAATACGGTACTCAACTGGTAACCAGTGCAATTGCTGCAAGATGGGAGTGATATGCTCTCTTACTGGTGCTCCCACCAGCAATCGAGCGGCAACATTCTGCACCAGCCTGAGTTTCCGGATTGTCGACAAGGGAAGGCCAATGTAGAGGGCGTTACAGTAGTCTAGCCTCGAGATGACCGTTGCCTGGATTACCGTGGCCAGGTCCTCCCTGGATAGGTAAGGAGCCAGTCGCCTAGCCTGTCGCAGATGGAAAAATGCTATTCTGCTAACCATGGAGACCTGGGACTCCATGGACAGCAGTGCGTCCAACTGGACCCCCAGACATTTTACCGAGGGTGACGGGCTTAGTTGTTTGCAGGGGCGGACTTACTTCTCCCGGGGGGGTAAGCAAACCTTATTTTGGCGCCCCCCGTGGCTCCTGGACGCTGTTGTGCATGTGCAAACCTCCGTGCGGTGGCGGCGCGCGCGGCAGCCTGGCTGTGCCCGCACAGCTGCGCATGCGCGGTGGCGCCCGCGTGGTAAGTGCATCCAGCGCGGCTGCGCATGTCCGGTGGCGTCCCATGCCACTGCACAGTGCATCCAGCGCGGCTGCGCATGCTCGTGGTGGCGTTCCGCGTGTGGCAATTGCATCCAGCGCGCCCAGCGTGATTTGCGCTGCCGACTGCGGAAGCACGGCGCGGGCAGCACTAGCTCCCGAGCACGCCTCCACCCGGCAGTGTGGCTGGCTGCGGAGGCGGGTGGAGCGCGGTGGCTGCGCGGCGGCGGCCCTCCCCAGGTGGCGATGCCCCTCCCGGGTGACGTTGCCTTATGCGCATGCTTACTCCGTCTAATGGACGAACCGGCCCTGGTTGCTCGCCATCCAGGGTAGGCAACCAGCACTCACCCATACCAGGGTGACCCAACCACAGGATCTCCGTCTTCGATGGATTCACCTTCAGTGCAGGCCCGGATTACCCATTACCTAGGGCGGCAGCTTCGGGGGGGCAGCAGATTCGGCCCCCTGACAACTAAAAAAATAATGTATTTTTAAAAAACCGCCCCCCTCGCAGCTCTGTCCCCCCGCCCTCTCCCGAGAGTCATCATACCTCGGGAGAGGGGGGGAGAGCGCTGCGAGGGGCGGGAGGAGGGAATGGCCCTCCCCTCGCCATTGCCCGCCTGGGCCGCCACCTTGTAAAGGAAGGAGGTGGCGAGGAGGAGGAAGGGAAGCCCTGCCCTGCCGGCAGGCATGTCTGCATGCGCACGCATGCCCGCCAGCGAGCACAAGGAGGTGGACGGAAGCTGCACGGCCGGGGCCGGTGCTGAGCGGCTTCCGTCGTCTCCTCCTTGCGCCCTCCTTTCGGTCGCGGGAGGAGGAGGCGACGGAAGCCGCACGGCACTGGTCGTGGGGATTCCGTCTGCCTTCTCCTCCACCTTCCGCGACCGAAAGGAGGCCACGAGGAGGTGGACGGAAGCTGCACGGCTGGGGCCGGTGAGTGCGGCTTCCGTCGCCTCCTCCTCGCGCCCTCCTTTTGGTCGCGGGAGGAGGAGGCGGACGGAAGCCGCAAGGCACCGGCCTCCTCCTCCTCCTCCCACGACCGGAAGGAGGGCACAAGAAGGAGGTGACGGAAGCACATGCGCAGCAGCACCCTGGGGGCGGGGATTTCTGCACCCTGGGGGCGGCGTGGGGCGTCTTTTGGCCTAGGGAGCCAAAAGACGCTAATCTGGGCCTGCTTCAGCCGGCTGGAACGCAGCCATCCAATCATGGCTTCAAGGCATTGATGGAAACAATCGGGTAAGGTATCCAGCTTGCCGTCCATTCTCAGCACCAGCTGGGTGTCGTCAGCGTACTGATAACACTCCAGACCAAAATCACGAACTAACTGGGCCAGCGGGCGCCTATAGATGTTAAATAATAATATATTCATCCTCTAGAGGGCAGGATGGCCTTACAGGTAATTTCTTGAGAGAATCCTATGCTGCTGAGGTGGGAAAATATTATAATAATACAGTCAGCACCCCATATCCACCATCCACATCTTCAATGTATATAAAAAGATCCAAAAAGCAAAACTTAAATTTTGTCAAAAGGATTCCATTTTACTATGCCATTGGATGTAAGGATGCGTAGATTTTGGTATCCACAGTGGGTCCTGGAACCACAGTGGATAACACAGGTTGTTGTTGTTATTATTATTTGATACACAAAAAGATTAGTACACATCAAACAAGATCACTATGCTGGCTTTTGTATTGGATCACATGTCGGACACTTCCCAAGTGTCTAGGTCTATTGTTAGATCTCACGGCAGCGTTTGATACAATACATCACGCATTACTGACCCACCGTTTAGCCGTGACGGGAGTTAGGGGGATTCCTTTCTCCAAGATCGGGGACAACACGTGGAGAGGGGGGAGGAGGTCTCTGGGAGACTCCCATTAAGTTGTGGGGTCCCCCAGGGAGCCATCCTTTCCCCCTTATTATTCAACATCTATATGCGTCCGCTGGCCCAGCTGGTTTGCGACTTTGGTCTGGAGTGTTATCAGTACGCTGACAACACCCAGCTGGTGCTGAGAATGGACGGCAGGCCGGATACCGTACCCGATTGTTTCCATCAATGCCTTGAAGCCGTGACTGGTTGGCCGTGACTCCAGCCGGCTGAAGGTGAATCCATCGAAGACAGAGATTCTATGGCCCGGTCGCCCTGGGCTGGATGAGTGCCGGTTGCCTACCCTGGATGGCGAGCAATTAAGCCCGTCACCTTGGGAAAAATGCCTGGGGGTCCAGTTGGACCCACTGCTGTCCATGGAGGCCCAGGTCTCCATGGTCAGCAAAACATCATTCTTCCATCTGTGACAGGCTAGGCGACTGGCGCCCTACCTGTCCAGGGACGACCTGGCCACGGTGATCCAAGCGACGGTCATCTCGAGGCTGGACTACTGTAACGCCCTCTACGTTGGCCTTCCCTTGTCGACAATCCGGAAACTCAAGCTAGTGCAAAACGCCGCTGCTCGCTTACTGGTGGGAGCACCGGTGAGGGAGCACATCACTCCTGAAGCGGCAAATTTGGAGTCCCAAAACTCCTTAGGCAGTAACTTTTACCTCAGGCGACGTCTCCGTGCGAGCACAGGGGCGGATGGATAACGCGACAACCGTTACTATGGTACAATGAAGCCAAACTTTATTTGCAGGACATCAGCTGATGGGTTCGGCCCGCAGAACTTGCTGCTAAGGGGCAAGAGCCCCGAACAATCTCCACACGTTGATTTTATACAAACAATGGCGACAAACCCCTTTGTCCCGCCCTCCTTCATCCCCCGTTACTGGCTGGCATTCATGAACTCATTTCATTATCCAATTAAACAAAGCATTATTCTAGCATCTCATTCTTATTTGTTAAGAATGGCGTATGTATTAATTCTCTTTCCCAGGCTACATTATCTACTCTGATGCAGCGTGTTCCCAAAAATGTTACAAGGTTATGCCACTTCCCCGGGAAATCTGCCAAGGGGAAGCTTTCATTTGCCATGCGCATTATCTAACCATTCAAGAACATTGTAAACAAAAGCACGTTGCTAGCATTCGGCCTATCAGGGCCGCTCTTATCTAGAAGGCACATGATGCTCCCTGGCAAATCACTGCTTGTGCCTTTGCACCAATCAGAGTAGCTTATTCTCGTCATTATTACTTGGCAAGCTACCCCGGTATTCTGAAGCCTATACTGAGCAGCACTTTCTCCTGACATTATTTCTACTAAAAGCATCAATTTCCCCTTTACTCCCATCTTACGGCAATTGCACTGGCTTCCCTTCGAGTACCGAATTGTCTTCAAGGTGCTGGTTCTGACCTTTAAGGCCTTGCAAGGTCTAGGCCTGCGTACCTGAGGGACCGCCTTACCCCGTATGTTCCCCCGAGATCACTACGCTCAGAGGAGCAAAACCTGCTAACCGTTCTTTCAATCCGCTCTTGCCACCTGTCCACGACTAGGCAACGAGCCTTTTCAGCAGCGGCCCCTGTATTGTGGAACGCACTTCCAGATGACACTCGTGCGATTACAGATCTTATCCCTTCCCGGGAGGGCATGTAAGACCGTTCTTTTTAGACTTGCCTTTACTTAAAACCCGGAAATGTAATCTGCGTACCGACCATTGTTTTATCTGAATTTTATGTAATTTTAATATTTTATGCACATTGTTGTTTTATGTATGTTGTGTGAACCGCCCCGAAGCCTGCAGGGAGGAGCGGAATATAAAATTGAACAAATGAATGAATAAATAAATAAATATGATGCATGCAGATCACAGTAGGGTGGCCTTTTGCAGCTGACAGGTGGTGATTTTGGAGCTACACTGCTATAGCAGGGGTGCTCAGAATGGTGATCTCGATCACCAGGGTGATCTTTGGGCCTCATCCTGGTGAACTTCAGGCCCCTGACCAGGTTTTTTGCTGTTGGTTCTCTTCACGCGCCCCTGCATGCTGCAAAGAAGTCCTCCGTCATTGCTCCTCCCCGCTCCCTGCTCGTGCGCCGCCTCCAAAAGCTCCAGAGTCCAAGAGGCAGAATGCGCCCCCTCTTTTGGATTCCTCCTCCTCCCTCCGTCCTTCTCCAGCCACTCAGAGTCGTAGGAGACCAAAGGGGGCGGGCCTGGATGACGCGATGCATGGCTGGCCCCGCACTCATGCGCAGAAGCGCCCATTCTGCCTCTTGGACTTCCCGTGAGCTCTTGAGGCGGCATGCATGCTGGCGGCATGGAAATAGAGCAACGACGGAGGAGAAGAAGAAGGACGCTTTGGGGTCATTTCCTTACCGCATCTCAAAGGTCGGTCTTTTTACTGTGGGGTGGGTGCTTGATTGTTCTGTGGCATGTCTCTTTGTTTATTTTTAATGTTTAAAAATGGCCTTTTAGCTCCAAAGCCTCTCTGCTTGCTTTGTTCCTTGAGAAATATATGTTGGGGAATATGGAAATGTGGGAGAAATGGGGTGGTTGGATGTATTTTTGCATGCCCCTTTGTTTACCTTGCTGCGTATTAAATGGCCTTGCAGTTCAACAGCCTCTCTTCTTACTTTCTGGCTGATAATATGTGTGGTAATACGGCAGTGTGGGAGAAATGGGGTGGTTGGATGTATTCTTATGCTCTGTTTTATATTGTTGTTATTAAATTGAAATGTTGATGTTTTATAACTTCATTTTATGTAAACGGCCGCGAGCCTGCTGGAAGGAGCGGTACATAAAAATGAATAATAAATATAAATAAATAAATAAGAAACATTTTACATTTCTGGGTAGGTGATCTTTGGGACTTGGTTTTTTAATCAGGAGCTCCCATGCTGAAAAAGTGTGAGCACCCCTGGCTATAGAATCCCGCTTCATGATGCATTGCATATAGATCCAGGCAAAGCAGCAAAAGGAACATTCTACAGAGCGGGACCCAGAAGTCAGGGCGACGCATCACTCTATCATTTGTCGTAGCTCTGTTCTTTCCCAGGGAGCGTCACAGAGACGAAAGGGAAGGGGGGGGGGGGAAGCGGCGCTAAGTTTGGCGGAAATGACGCACGAGGCATAGCGGAAGTCCGAGGAACGGGCCTCACTAGCCTCGGCGCGATGGTGGATTACAGCGTGTGGGACCACATCGAGGTGTCCGACGATGAGGACGAGACTCACCCCAATATCGACACGCCCAGCCTCTTCCGATGGCGGCACCAGGTGAGGGGAAGGCGGCCCACCAGAAAGAGGGGCGCCGCAGAGGACTCCCTGGGCTAGGCCTCCTCAGGCCGCGGCCCTCCAACTGCCAGCATCCCTGGCCATTGAACAAGCTGGCGAGGGCCTCTGGAAGTTAGAGCAGGCCTGGGCAAGCTGTGGCCTTCCAGGTGTTTTGGACTTCAACTCCCACCATTCCTCACAGCCTCAGGCCCTTTCCTTTTGCCCCTCAGCCGCTTAAGCGGCTGAGGGGCAAAAGGAAAGGGCCTGAGGCTGTGAGGAATGGTGGGAGTTGAAGTCCAAAACACCTGGAAGGCCACAGTTTGCCCAGGCCTAAATTAGAGGCCTAGAGAACTGGAAGGCCGCCCTTTGAGGAGGCCTGCTAGGCCCACTATGCGCGAAGCCACCCTCCTGACAAGACTTGGGCGTGGTTGTTTTCAACTTGGCCTTCTGGTTGAAAGAGAGAACCCCTGAGGCCCCTTCCTTCCACACTGTATAAAAACCCACATTGAACTGGATTATCTGACAGTGTAGACCAGGGGTGCTCACACTTTTTCAGCATGGGAGCTACTGATTAAAAAAACAAGTCCCAAAGATCACCTACCCAGAAATGTAAAACGTATAACTATTTTGTTATTTATTTATTTATATTTATTATTCATTTTTATGTACCGCTCCTTCCAGCAGGCTCGCAGTTTACATAAAATGAAGTTTTCAAACATAAAAATGATGTAAAACATCAACATTTCAATTTAATAACAACAATATAAAACAGAGCATAAAAATACATCCAACCACCCCATTTCTCCCACACTGCCATATTACCACACATATTATCAGCCAGAAAGTAAGAAGAGAGGCTTTTGAACTGCAAGGCCATTTAATACTCAGCAAGGTAAACAATGGGGCATGCAAAAATACATCCAACCACCCCATTTCTCCCACACTGCCATATTACCACACATATTATCAGCCAGAAAGTAAGAAGAGAGGCTTTTGAACTGCAAGGCCATTTAATACTCAGCAAGGTAAACAAAGGGGCATGCAAAAATACATCCAACCACCCCATTTCTCCCACACTGCCATATTACCACACATATTATCAGAAAGTAAGAAGAGAGGCTTTTGAACTGCAAGGCCATTTAATACTCAGCAAGGTAAACAAAGGGGCATGCAAAAATACATCCAACCACCCCATTTTTCCCACACTTCCATATTACCACACATATTATCAGCCAGAAAGTAAGAAGAGAGCTTTTGAACTGCAAGGCCATTTAATACTCAGCAAGGTAAACAAAGGGGCATGCAAAAATACATCCAACCACCCCATTTCTCCCACATTTCCATATTCCCCAACATATATTTATCAGGAACAAAGCAAGAAGAGAGGCTTTGGAACTAAAAGGCCATTTTAAAAATCAAAAAGGTAAACAAAGAGACATGCAACAGAACATCCAACCACCCCATTTCTCCCACATTTCCATATTCCCCAACATATATTTCTCAAGGAACAAAGCAAGCAGAGAGGCTTTGGACCTAAAATGCCATTTTTAAACATTAAAAATAAACAAAGAGACATGCCACAGAACAATCAAGCACCCACCCCAAAGTAAAAAGACCGACCTTTGAGATGCGGTAAGGAAATGACCCCAAAGCGTCCTTCTTCTTCTCCTCTGTGTTGCTCCTATTTCCACGCCGCCAGCATGCGTGCCACCTCCAAGAGCTCACGAGAAGTCCGAGAGGCAGAATGGGCGCTTCTGCGCATAATCTTGTGAGGGCCAGCCATGCATCACGTCATCCAGGCCTGCCCCTTTGGTCTCCTACGACTCTGAGTGGCTGGAGAAGGATGGAGGGAGGAGGAGGAATCCAAAAGAGGGGGCCCATTCTGCCTCTTGGACTCTGGAGCTTTTGGAGGCGGCGCACGAGCAGGGAGCGGGGAGGAGCAACGATGGAGGACTTCTTTGCAGCGTGCAGGGGCGCGTGAAGAGGACCAACAGCAAAAAACCTGGTCAGGGGCCTGAAGATCACCAGGATGAGGCCCAAAGATCACCCTGGTGATCGAGATCACCATTCTGAGCACCCCTGGTGTAGACTCAGAAAATGTTTCTTATTTACTAGCCGTCCCTTGCCAGGCGTTGCTGTGGCCTAGCCTGGTGACCTGGAAAACAAAGTAATGAGAAAGTGTTGGTTTTCTAACACAGTGTTTTTCAACCTTTTTTGAGCCGCAGCACATTTTTTACATTTGCAAAATCCTGGGGCACGCCACCAACCAAAATGACACGAATGTACACTCTAACACAGTAATACATATAGTTAATATGTTTTTAAATGTATTTATACACTCAGTGTGAAACCTGGGCCTGTTTCAATGAACACAACATATATATGACTTCCTCTCACATATTTATACATGGCTATCATGTCTTCCCTCAGCCTTCTCTTCTTCAGGCTAAACATGCCCAGCTCTTCAAGCCGCTCCTCATAGAGCTTGTTCTCCAGACCTTTGTGAAATTTCACCCTGAGTGAAACTTGCTTCCAGTTAACTATGGATGTCATGAAGCTGTTATAAACAATTCCGGGAGGGGGCCACGACTCTCGAAAAATCCAGTAAAATAGTATATAAAAAAAACATTTCCAAGCAGAGAGGTTCAATTTGTTTCTTGGAAACCTGTGAGGGGGCTGCTAGGAGGGGGGAGAGTGCCAATTTCCCACAGCACACCTGATGATAGCTCACGGCACACTAGTGTGCCACAGCACACTGGTTGAGAAACACTGTTCTAATATATGTAATTTCTTTCTGCTTGTGGGTAAACAGTATTTCTTGTTGTTTCTTTGTCAGTGTTGATGTGGAGATTGCCTGGTTTGTCTACTCTGGAACATGCAACATATCATTGCCCTTCTTTAGGGATCTCTTTCAAATCTATGATACTATATCTGTCATATACGTGTGTGTGTGTGTGTGTGTGTGAATCCTATGTCTATCTATATCTATAGCTGGATGGCAGTTGGACTGGATGGCCTTAAGGCAGCCTTTCTCAACCTGGGGGTCAGGACTCCTGGGGGGGGGGGGGTCACAAGGGGGTAGGGTTGCCTCTTTCTGATATAAGAAATAAGGGACATTTACGGGATTTTTCACAAAAATGAGGGACACTTTATTAAAAACTTGAAACTCAAACATTAGGCAGAAATAGTTTTATTAACAGAATAAGATAATGATTGAAACTCACAAAAGAAACTGACTTATACGCTCTTAACAGTACATGCTATGTTTCTGCATGTTTTGTCATGCAGAAAAAAACATTATTACCTTATTTTCTCCATCTGTATTTAGTACTTGACTTTGCTGACTTTAAAAGTGCACTGTCTAAACCAGTGTTTCTCAACCAGTGTGCCGGGGCACACTAGTGTGCCGTGAGCAATCATCAGGTGTGCCGTGGAAAATTGGAACCTCCAGGAGGGGGAGAGTCTAGTGTGTTGAAGTATAAATACCCTAAGAAACCTACCTCGCTAAAGAAACCTACCTCGCTAAAGGCACAATGCATTGGGAAGGCCCGCCTCCCTTTCCCCTCCTCTTGCCCCCCTCTCCCCCAGGCCTAATGCCGGATGGTTCAGTCCAGCACTGGCCCTGCCCCTCATTGTTTCCAACATTGTTTCAGTCCATAGTGCTCTCTGGATATAGATGAACTACAACTCCAAAACTCAAGGTCAATGCCCACTAAACTCTTATAGCATTTTCTCTTAGTTATGGGAGTTCTGTGTGGGAAGTTTGTGTCTTTCTGCCATTCTTGCCAGGATATCTATGTTGTGTTCATCGAAACAGGCCCAGGTTTCCCACTGAGTGTATAAATACATTAAAAAACATATTAACTATATGTATTACTGTGTTAGAGTGTCATTTTGTGTCATTTTGGTTGGTGGTGTGCCCCCGGATTTTGCAAATGTAAAAAGTGTGCCGCGGCTCAAAAAAGGTTGGGAAACACTGGTCTAAACATTAAAATAAAATACATTTTATAAGACAGTACATCTTCATTATTATGTCAATAGTTAATGGTATTGTATAGTATGGGATACACAGCATTGCATAGGATTTGGGATACACAGCTAGGCCTATTTTAAGAGCAACTCTCAAGCAACCAGAAACTATCTTTATCCAACATGATCTAACATTCCCCTTGGTTAACGGTAAATTGAGTCTACTGTACTTTGAAAAAGTCCTGTATAGCCTCTTCCTTTCAACGGGGATGCGACTATCAGCCTGCCCTGCGAGTTGGAATCCCCGGGCAGGCATTGCCATGGAAACCGCAGCACGCGCCTTCCTCTCGTCAACCCTGCCCAGTCCTGTCCTGTTAGTCAATAATAAGGGACAGGGCCTGAAAAAACGGGACACAAATTTTAGGGTCGGAATAAGGAACGTCCCTTAGAATAAGGGACGTATGGCAACCCTACAAGAGCATATATACTGTATATGAGAGAGATGATAAATAATAATAATGTAAAGGCAAGGTTTCCCCTGACATTAAGTCTAGTCGAGTCTGACTATGGGAGATGGTACTCATCTCAGTTTCTAAGCTGAAGAGCTGGCGTTGTCCATAGACGCTTCCAAGGTCACGTGGCCAGCATGACTGCATGGAGCGCTGTTACCTTCCCGCCAAAGCGGTACCTATTAATCTACTCACATTTTCATGTTTTCAAACTGCTAGTTTGGCAGAAGCTGGAGCTAACAGCGGGAGCTCACACCGCTCCCCTGATTCGAACCTGCAACCTTTCGATCAGCAAGTTCAGCAGCTCAGCGGTTTAACCTGCTGCACCACCAGAGGCCAAGTAATAATAATAACAACAATACAAATAATAACAACAGCAACATTAATATGTGTATCTGTGTGTGAATCATATCTATCTATATCTATGGCTGGATGGCTCTTTGTCAGCAGGGCTGACAACTGAAAGTTGTTGGAGAAGGACTAATTAAAACAGGCGTTGTGTGTGTAGAGCAAAGCCCAGTTCTTAACTATGAGTCGTTTGTAAGTCAGATGTTTGTAATTAGCTTAATGTAATTAGCGAATATGTGTGCCATGTTGGCAGAAAGGCAAGATATACATTTAATACATTTGCATTATGTGTTTCTGCTGGCTTACGTTGCTGTTCAATGTGGTTTTGAGAGCTAGCTCTTTTTTCCATTTTGAAGGAATGAATAGATTCATACCATGTCTGGAAGTGTCCCTGGTTGAACAGTGGTCTGCATGTTTTCGAGTACATGTGTGCACCGTAAGGGCTAAATGCATTGTTATTTATCCCTGGCTTTTTGAACAGTTAAAACCATGCTTTAGTTTCCAGCCATCCCTGAAGTAATTTCAGAGAGCAAGAAGCCCTGCTTGTATTGAAGTTCATATGTACTTGACAGTAAGTTAGAGTAAGTTAATCTGTACTTACTCTAAGAACTAAGCAAAACAAGTTCAAACAGTAAGAATGATTGATTGAGACAACATCATGCCTAATCTAATTAACTCTAGCTTAAACTATTCTTAGCTCGTGATGTCAGGTCATTTGCTCTGACTTCCTTGTATGTATGCTAGAGAATTGAGCCTAGTGGGATTAAAGTCTATTTCTGCTGGACACAGGATGCTCTGCTAAAGACGTGCAGGCATAGACTCAGCTTTTGGAAAACAGGAGAGATGGGTTAAGGCAGTGTTTTTCAACCTTTTTTGAGCCGCGACACATTTTTTACATTTACAAAATCCTGGGGCACACCACCAACCAAAATGACTCAAAATGACACTCTAACACAGTAATACATATAGTTAATATGTTTTTTAATGTATTTCTACACTCAGTGTGAAACCTGGGCCTGTTTCGATGAACAAAACATAGATATCCCGGCAGGAATGGCAGAAAGACACACGCGAAGGTCTTGTTCAACAGCTGTCAGTCATGGGAAAACTTCGGCCCTCTGGGTGCTTTGGACCTCAACTCTCACCATTCCTAACAGCCTGAGGCCCTTTCCTGCTTAAGTGGCTGAGGGGGAAAAAGGCCTGAGGCTGCTAGGAATTGTGGGAGTTGGAGTCCAAAACACCTGAAAGGTCCAAGTTTGCCCATGCCAGCTTTCGATTCCATCGTCACATCTATCTTCAGCCTCTGGCAGTTTGAATATATGTGATTATCTACGTGATTTTCTACCTTGTCGCTATGATTATGGTGCTGCTTCTTTAAACTGACTGTGTTATTGTGCGGATCCCGGAACTGACATTGGATAACATCGTGAGGATACACTTTGTTTTTTGCACTCACTTCTGTGATTTCATCAAATATCACGAGTTTTCCATAGAGGGGTGCTCCGTGAACTCGCTACTTCCTGGTTCGCAACTCCTCCGCTCTCTGTGGCGACCATGCTCTGTGGCGACCTTATGTAAGACTTTTGATTTTCTCCAGCAGGATTGGGTACTTTGAATGTGTTATTTGCATATGATTATGTATGATTAATTGTGCATTTTGTACTGTGACATAGCGGCTCTTCTTTAATAAGTAAGGGTATTGGAGGTTTCAATTTCCCACGGCACACTAGTTGCCTCATGTTGTTCTTGTCATTATACTTAATTCACTGAGTTGAATTGCAATTTTTGTGATTTTTTTCCCTTGCTGAATAATTTACAAGGGAGAATTGTCTTACTCTTGTAGAGACTGGAAGAATTTCTCAAGGGGTGGGATCTACCAAGGTTGCAGGCTCCCGAGTCAAGCAGTAAAATAATATTTAAAGTATTAATGAGGGGAAATTGTATGAAAATGCCTTAGTGACATAGGTGTCTGTAAGTTTCTTTTTGTGACCGCAGAAGAACCTTGAATTCTCTGTTAGATCTCAGTATAGTCTAAATTCTGGAATGAACACACCTTACACAGACATACTATAGCTTTATTGCTGTATTGTTGTTAGTGGAGTTGAAATTCTGTAAGAAGAACATATTATTTGAAATAAAAAATAAAACAAAAGAGCACAAATATTTCTGTGGTATGAGGTATTATGGAGCCATTATATGTTATGTCCATTATATATCCTCATTTGGTAGACAACTGGCATATATTCATATTAGTGTACCACAATATAATAGTAAGACTCACATTCCTGTATGCAGAGGAGATGAGAATTACTGATCTGTTCCCAGTAGCAGTTACACTAGTATTGCTTTTATATTATATTTGTTTTGCTTTCTGTACAGACAGTCCCTAGGTTACAAACATCCAACTTAAAAACAACTCATACTTAAGAATGGGGATGAGACAACAGGAATTGAGAGAAATCTACCCCTAGGAAGGGAAATTCAGTCCTGGAAGAGTTGACACCATGGGAAAAGGTGTCTCTACGGAAGCTTTATCATCAATCCTTGTTTCCACAGCAAGCCAAATGTTTCAAAATCCAAATATCACATAGAAAGTGAGGTGAAAGCTTCTGAACAGGGGCACAAACAGCAAAACAAACACCACAGGGGTGTGAACTCTTCCCTGTGCTGTCCAAAGCTGTGGGGAAAATGCCTGGGGCTACACTTAAAAATGTACTTGTTCTGACATAAATACAAATTCAATTACTAACAAACCTACAAAGCTTATATTGTTGTAACCCGGGGACTGCCTGTATAGGGAAAGCTTAATTGCACCCTATTTTGCTGATAAACTCAGCTGAGCATAGAACACCACTCATTCTGATATCAGGCTTGAGTTGGAAGTAATCAAGCACCACCAACTTCCTTGTTTGTGCTAAGCAACTCTCATAGGTCCAGCTCTGTACTTCTTTTAGTGGCAAACAGAGTACATTCCGGGTGTTAATCCTTGTTTCAGGAGGAGGAAAGGTTTGATCCTCAGTAAAAAGGCAGCCACAGCCAGTGCTCAGGGAATTGAATGGCTTTCATAGACTATTCCAGTTAGGAAGGCAGGTGGCCGACCATTGTGAACGAGCAGACACCATATGTTATTGTGTTGTTGGTACTGAATTCAGTAGTATTCAGTCCCTAATTGTGAGGATGTTGCATGGTTATTCCACGCAAATTCTATTGCTGGCTTCAAAGCCAGCAATCGGACATGTTGTTAGAAGATTCAAGAAATTCCGCCTGACTGCTTGAAGATATGACAGAGTAGAATACACCGATTATAAAATCTCTAGGGCAGTGGTTCTCAACCTGTGTATCCCCAGGTGTTTTGGCTTAAAACTCCCAGAAATCCCAGCCAGTTTACCAACTGTTAGGATTTTAGGGAGTTGAAGGCCAAAACATCTGGGGACCCACAGGTTGAGAACCACTGCTCTAGATGGCTATTGCTGTCTTTGCGTATTACTATAGGCCAGTGTTTCCCAACCAGTGTGCCAGGGCACACTAGTGTGCCATGAGCAATCATCAGGTGTGCCGTGGGAAATTGGAACCTTCGATGCCCTTACTTATTAATGGAGCGCCGCTACGTCACAGTACAAAATGCACAAGTAATCATACATATTCATACGCAAAAAACACATTCAAAGTACCCAATCCTGCTGGAGAAAATCAAAAGTCTTATATAAGGTAGTTTGGCGTGGTCGCCACAGAGAGCGGAGGAGTTGCGAACCAGGAAGTAGCGAGTTCACGGAGCACTCGATGGAAAACTCACGATATTTGAGGAAATCACGGAAGTGAGTGCAAAAAACAGTGTATCCTCACGATGTTATCCAATGTCAGTTCCGGGATCCGCACAATAACACAGTCAGTTTGCGGACAATTTAAAGAAGCAGCACCATAATCATAGCGACAAAGTAGAAAATCACATAGATAATCACATATATTCAAACCGCCAGAGGCTTAAGATAGATGTGGTGATGGAATCGAAAGCTGGCATGGGCAAACTTGGACCTTCCAGGTGTTTTTGACTCCAACTCCCACCATTCCTGGTAGCCTCAGGCCCTTTTCCTTTTTCCCCCTCAGCCACTTAAGCAGGAAAGGGCCTCAGGCTGTTAGGAATGGTGGGAGTTGAAGTCCAAAGTACCCAGAGGGCTGAAGTTTTCCCATGACTGACAGCTGTTGAGCAAGACCTTCGCGTGTGTCTTTCTGCCATTCCTGCCAGGATATCTATGTTGTGTTCATCAAAACAGGCCCAGGTTTCACACTGAGAGTAGAAATACATTTAAAAACATATTAACTATATGCATTACTGTGTTAGAGTGTAATTTTGTGTCATTTTGGTTGGATTTTGTAAATGTAAAAAATGTGCCGCGGCTCAAAAAAGGTTGAAAAACACTGCTATAGGCAGTCAGTCATGGCCGAGTATGTCTTGGTGGTGGACTGTGAAGACCTATCCTGGATCCAAATGGTCTATCACAAGTAGGATGTACATTTTCAGGTGGAAAGCAGACCTGACAAGGGTAGCTCTCTATTGGTGCCTTCAAAATCCATAGCACCATTGGTAACAGCTGACCTTCAGTTAGAATGCTTGAGGACCAGGACTTCCCAGTTTTCAGTGTTTATACCATCATGTGTGTGTGTTAAACATTACAATATCATTTTAAAGATTATATAAAATTACCTTCAGGCTATGTGTATAAGGTCCTAAAGAAACATAAATGAATTAATTGTGTATACTTGAAGCAGAAAAGGTCAGCTCTCTAACATATGTCTTAACATGTATGCTGCTTGCAGTTTAGAAAAATTGAGTAGAGAAAATACAAGACATTGGTAGTATGGGTCATGAGAGTCCAGTTCCCAAATGACGGGGTAAGAAACAAGTTCATCGATCCTAGAATCATAGAATCAACACTTGCAACTTGGTTGTTTAAAAAGATTTGTGGTTGAGGCCTGGGAAAGACAAGGTTTTTAAATTAGAAAGAATAATACATAGCTTCTATTCTGTTAAGGGATGTATCAAGCAGCTTTGTATCAAATATCTTCTGTGTTGAAAAAGCATATTTCTACCATAAAGAGGAAATTTTTGATAGTTTGATGCCTCAACTATGATACATTAATTGAAGTGAATCTATTTTCCAGGCCCGGTTAGAAAGGATGGAACAGTTCCATAAGGAAAAAGATGATGTGGACAAAGGATACAGGGAGTGCAAGAGGAAGTTCAATGAATGTCAGAGGAAGATGAAAGAACTTGAATTGACCAGCCCAGAAAGTACAAAAAGTGAGCTTCAGCGGCTGCAGACAGAGGCTCAGCAACTCAAGAAAGAAGAAAGAAGCTGGGAAGAGAAAGTGGATAATCTCAGGAAGAAGGAAAAGACTATGCCGTGGAATGTGGACACGCTCAGCAAAGATGGTTTCAGTAAGGTGGGTTGAACTCACGTTGGGGTGGCCTTGCTTTGTCTCTCTTCTTTTCTTGTCCTGTTTTACAACTTTGATGGATTTGTGTTCATTTGCAGCTGGGAAGCCTTCTGACCGTCCCCAAAGCTAGACTGTGTAGTTATGTGAAAGGCATACTTCCACTGCAGTAATTTCTAGGCTTAGTATTTTTTCCTTTTGCTGCAGTGAGATAGTTGGCCACAGCCCCAGGACTCAGGGCGTATAGTGATTGTTTGAGAAGTAGATACAAGACCCTTAATTAAAGCAGTTGAAACACCTGCAGTGGTGTCCCATGAAAAAGCGATACAGATATTTTACAGATTTAAAAAAATCATGATAGTTGTATAAACTCTTTGGCTTTCAGTGTGTTTTGGAAATCAAATGATAAAGCCAACCTCATTGAGTTGGCAGAGTTCCTGTGCCTGAATAGCTGTTTGAATTGCTGCCAGAATATCCAGATGGCGCAATTTAGTTTAATAGAGTTGGCCCAGATTATCATGAGTGTACTCTTGAGAGATACTAGACATGTTTGTAGGGCAGTGCTTCCCAGCCTTTGGTCATCCAGCTGGTTGTGATGGCTGGGATTTCCAGGAGTTGGTCCCAAACACCTGGAAGACCAAAGGCTGGGAACCACTGTTGTAGGGGAGAGGGCTAGATGATATAAATTTTGGACTGCTACAAAGGGTGCCTCTTTGTGCTTTTGTAGCCCTGTTTTGGTTCGCAGACCACTTCAAGAGAACATGATTAGACTGCGTTGGAAATCACACTGTGGCATAAAGGATTGCTTCTACCTACAGAGCAGTAAGGAATGATAGGAGAAAAGAGAACACATGAAATAGTAGGATCCTAAGAAAGGATCTTGTAGGTCTTTAGATTAGGGGGTGCATAATTTTATGCTCTGGGTGTTTTCGTCTACAGCAGGGGTGAGAATTGTGTGCCCTCCAAATGTTGAACTGCAAGTCTCAAAAAGCCCCATGATTCTCTATTATTACTATTTATTATTTTATTTACATCATTTTTACCCCGCTCTTCTCACCCCTGTAGGGGAACTCAGAGCGGCTAACAAAACCAACGATTCGATGCCGCAATAAATTACAATTAAAACAAGATAAAAACATACAAATACTATAGATTAAAACAACGTCAGTAAACAATCAAAGCCTTTCCCATTACAACAATCACAGGTCAAATTCAGTGTTCAGTGTCGTTAAGTCCATTAGCTAAAGCAGTGTTTTTCAACCTTTTTTGAGCCTCGGCACATTTTTTACATTTACAAAATCCTGCGGCACACCACCAACCAAAATGACACAAAATAACACTCTTAACACAGTAATACATATAGTTAATATGTATACATACAGTACATATATGCATATACACACACAACACATATAGCCTTCACAGAAAGGGAGAATGGTGGGAGTTGTAGGTCAAAACACCTGGAGGGAGGGCCCAAGTTGGCCCACGCCTGCCTTAAGTGAGCAAACCCTGTTAGTTTTCGGCCCCTGCTTAAAGGTGCCTCAACCCTGTGTCCCGAACGCCCCTTGACCCACCTTGGCTGAGTGCGAGGGAATTACAGGAGTGGTAGTTTGACACCATCCTGAGCCTCCCCAAACTACAAATCTCGGGATTCCCCAGCCTTGAGCCCTGGAAGACCAAGGGGTGCCTCACTGCATGAATGCTACGGTGTAGATCCGCCTGCAGGCAGCTGGGGGACCCGGGGAAGTCCCATCCCAGGATCTTCTCTCTCTCTCAGTGCAGCTCTTTCCGCTTGATGTAGTCCCCACCTTTCTGCTCAAACCCTTCCGAGGCCGAGGAAGGAGCAGAGGGGAGGAAGAAGCCCAAGAAGGGAAGTGGTGAGTCTGGCAGCACAAGGCTTCCTAAAAGGAGGCTGTGTTTGCGGGACTCAGGCAAGGGATCGAGCGCCGGCTAGGGCTTCCCGGTAGGACAGGAGGGCTCTCTCTCTCTCTCTCTCTTTTCTATCTCCAATTTCCCACGGCACACCTGATGATCGCTCACGGCACAATAGTGTGCCATGGCACACTGGTTGGGAAACACTGGGCTAAAGGCCTGGTTCCACAACCACGTCTTCAATTTTCTTCTGAAAGAAGGGAGGGAGAATGCCGATTTGATCTCGCTGGTGAGCGAGTTCCATAGGTGGGGGAAGACCACCGAGAAGGCCCTGTCCCTCGTCCCCACCAGCCATGTTTCCGAAGCTGGCGGGATCAAGAACAAGGCCTCCTCTTCGGCGGATCTTAGGCTACGAGGCGGAACATAGAGGGAGATACGTTCCAACAAGTAAGCTGGGCCGGAGTCGTATAGTGTTTATAGGCCAAGACTAGCACTTTGAATTGTGTTCGGAAATGGACCGGCAGAAAGTGAAGTTGACATAACAGAGGGGTGGTATGTTCCCTGTATGATGCTCCAGTGAGCAATCTGGCTGCTGCATGTTGGACTAATTGAAGTTTCCGAACAGTCTTCAAAGGCAGCCCCTTGTAGAGCGTGTTGTAGTAATCTATTCGGGATGTAACCAGAGCGTTGACCACCGTGGCCAGATCAGACTTCCCAAGGTACGGGCGCAGCTGGCGCACAAGTTTTAACTGCAAAAGCTCTCCCAGCCACCGCCGAGACCTGGGGTTCCAGGCTCAGCGATGAATCCAGGATCACTCTCAAGCTGTGAACCTGCGTCTTCAGAGGGAATGTAACCCCGTCAAGCACAGGCTGTAACCCTATGCCCTGTTTGGCCTTTCGACTGACCAGGAGGACCTCTGTCTTGTCTGGATTCAGATTCAGTTTGTTAGCCCTCATCCAGTCTGACACCGCAGCCAGACACCGGTTCAAGGTCTAAACAACTTCCTTAGTAACACGTGGGAAAGAGTGACAGATCTGGACATCATCTGCGAACAGATAACACCTTACTCCGAAACTCTCGATGATCTCCCCCAGCGGCTTCATGTAGATGTTAAATAACAATGGGGACAGTACTGAACCCTGAGGGACTCCACAAGACAACGGTTGTGGGGTTGAACAGGTATCCCCCAATAACACCTTCAGGGACCGATCCTTGAGGAAGGACTGGAGCCACTTCAGAGCAGTACCCCCAATCCCCATTTCTGAGAGGTGTCCCAGAAGGATACCATGGTCAAAGGTATTGAAGGCCGCTGAGAGGTCCAGCAGAACCAACAGGGGCACACTCCCCCTGTCTAGCTCCCAGCAAAGATTATCTACTAAGGCGACCAAGACTGTTTCAGTGCCATGTCCTTGCCTAAAGCCAGACTGAGCCGGACCTAGATAATCAGTGTCTACCAAGAACCCCTGGAGTTGCGAGGCCACCACATGTTCCTTGACTTTGCCCAAGTAGGGAAGATTGGAAACTGGCCAAAAATGGACTAATTGAGTGGGGTCCAGTGATGGTTTTATAACAGCCTGTTTTAGGCTGGCTGGAATCTAGAGCTACTGAGTATTAAAGTTCAACTTCCTTTGAAAGATGTACAATTACAACCCTGGGCTGCAATTCCCATAATTCTTTTCTAATCCAGAGCAGTTGGAGGGCATCAAGTTGCCTAACACTATCTTGAATTTTGAACAAACATTGTCTGTAAGGTGACTCCTTGCCCCCATCTTAACGCTGAAAACCAAGTTGCACAAAAGTGTGAATGGTGGATTTATTACTTCTCTGGTACAGAGAGAGCATTCCAAATGCCAGGTCTTGCTTCCTTAATAGAAGCAAAGATGAGAAATTGGCTCTAGAAATATCTTGTGATGAATATGCAAAGAAGCCTCTTCGGATAATTGAAAACTATTATAGTCTGGGGCACTTAAGAGCTTGCTGACTTATGTTTGCGTCAACTGAATTGCCTTGATGAGCCATGAGCTTGGGGCTTTCAGAACTGGTGTAATTGTTTGATTTGTTCTATTCTGTAATTCTGCTTTGTTTCTTCATTCTCTTCTGGGTTGTCCCTTTCTTCTTTGTCTTGTTTAGAAATATCTCATCAGCCTGCCAACTTTGTCCTGCCAACTTTGACCAAAGGGAGGTAACAGGAGTGGCACTAACCAGGCTTCATTTGCTGTTGCAGAGCGTTTTCAATGTCAAGTCTGAGCAGCAGGACGAGTCCGAAGAACAGAAAGAGAAGAAGCATAAAACATTTGTGGAGAAATATGAGAAGCAAATCAAACATTTTGGTGAGTCATAATATATTGTCTTGTGTGCCTTGTGGATCCCTAGTTTTCCTATTTCCTATAAACATGTCTGGTATCTCTAGGATGGAATGAATGTCTCTTGATCGTGTTGACATCTCAATGTTCATAATCAGAGGAGACTTGCAAATAAAAAGATGCACTGAGAAGAGTTCTGAGTTCACACGGCCTCTGTGTTTGAGATCAAGACTGCACGAGGCCAATGTGGGCAATTGCAGGTACAGTTGTCGAGGCTGGGGTTCATGGGTTAACTTGATGTAACTACACTTGATGTATTCAGATAATATTTGTTGTAGCAGGGTTGCCAGTTGCTTGCTACTGTTTAGTAAGTAATACGTTGGAGAAGGTTTCTTAAAATATTTATTATTTATTTAAAACTTTTATACCCCGGCCTTCTCACCTCCAAAGAGGGACTCAGACTGGCAAACAGCAAGTATTCAATGCTAACATTTAAAATCTAAAAACATCATAAATTTACAATAAAATTTACAATAAAATACAATACAATAAATACATTTAAAAAGCCTTTCACCAAAGTAAAATCAAGTCCAACTTAATCCATATATTCGGTCCGTATCAAGTGGTTAATGACTTTAGTCGCTTCGCGATCTCCTCCTTCATTCTGTGAAGGCCTCATTGCACAGCCACATTTTCACCCGCTTCCTAAAAGTCAGGAGGGAGGGGGCAGATCTAATTTCATTTGGGAGGGAATTCCACAGCCGGGGGACCACCACAGAAAAGGCCCTGTCCCTCGTCCCCACCAGACGCGCCTGCGAAGATGGCAGGACCGAGAGCAAGGCCTCTCCAGATGATCTTAGCACTCTTGATGGTTCATGGGGGAGAATACATTCGGACAGGTAAACTGGGCCGGAACCGTATAGGGTTTTGTCGCAACAGCACCTCTGTCTTGTCTGGATTTAGTTTCAATCTGTTAGCCCTCATCCAGTCCGTTACCACGGCCAAGCACAGGTTCAGGATTTGAACAGCCTCCTTAGTAGCAGGTGGAAAGGAGTGACAGAGATGACACCGTACCCCGAAACTCCGAATGATCTCCCCCAATGTCTTCATGTATATGTTGAACAACATAGGGGACAGTACTGAAACCTGCGGGACCCCACATTATAATGACCATGGGGCCGAGCAGGAGTCCCCTAGCAACACCTTCTGGGACCGACTCTCAAGGAAGGACTGGAGCCACTGCAAAGCAGTACCCCCAAGGCCCATTCCTGCAAGGCGTCCCAGAAGGATACCGTGGTCGACGGTATCGAAAGCCGATGAGAGGTCCAGCAGAACCAACAGGGACACACTCCCCCTGTCGAGTTCCCGGCATAGATCATCCACTAAGGCGACCAAGGCTGTCTCAGTACCATTTCCCGGTCTAAAGCCAGACTGCGCCGGATCCAGATAATCGGTGTCTACCAAGAATTCCTGGAGTTGCGAGGCCACCACACGTTCCAGGACTTTGCCCAAATAGAGAAGATTGGAAACTGGCTGATAGTTGACGAATTGAGTGGCAAAGGCACAGCAGTGTAAGATTCCAGGAGCTGCTTCAGCGAAGTACTTCTGGATCCAAGCGTATGCTATATAAGGAATTTGTTTAATAGTTATCTGGCTCTGAATCTTGCATTCTTTGTTTACTGAGTTCAAAACTGAAATAATCTGAAGGGTCACAGGTTGCTTTTTTTGCTGGCTCCGCCCCCTCCCCGGCGTTGGCACTCCCAGCAGCTGTTCCCAGCAGGCCACCAACCCCAGCCATTCATTTTACTGTGTTAGAGTGTCATTTTGTGTCATTTTGGTTGGCGGTGTGCCCCTGGATTTTTTTAATGTTAAAAGTGTGCCGCGGCTCAAAAAAGGTTGGGAAACACTGACTTAAAGAATATGATGGTTCCTTTATTTGTAAAAGTTAAGGTTTATAATTAACTCTTATCAAAAAATAAAACACTCCCTTCTCTTGGTAGAGAGGTGAAAGGTGAGAGATTAGTCCATCAAGAGAAGCACTACTCTTTCCACTGCAGCACTGCTTCAGGCCTACTTGAATGCCTGCATGCACATATTGGCAGAGTTCAATATTTGCTAAAGAGTCAATGCTTCAAAAAAAGGGAATAATTCCATTATCTAATTGTATGAACTAAACCTTGTTGTTCCCCAACACTGAAGGACTTAAAAAACCAGTAGTTGTAAAATCCAAAAATGTAAAAAACAAGGAGATGATATAAAATCTGTTGATTCTTCAGCATTATTTATTGTTATTTATTGTTTATGTATGGTTGACTTGTGTGGTTTTAAAATGTTGTGAGCTGCTTTGGATCCCATTTATGGAGAAAAGTGGGATATAAATAAAGATTTATTATTATTGTTATTATTATTATTCCTCTTTTAATTTGTAAGTTCTGGAGGAACATTGATATTGAAATTGCCATTTAAGTCATTTGTTTATATTCGAAAATACATTTTATTCATGTTCCTTTTTCCAGTGGCTGATTTAGAATTTTATTTTAATTAGTTTCTGTCACTGGCAATGTATGGCTCTTGCTATAAAACGACAGTTCTATTACTCTAAATACTACTTTCGGGTAATGGTTTTTCTGAACTATAGCTTCAGTGGTTTGTTTGTACCTTATGTGATGTGCAGACTAAAAACCTCATCACACTAGAGCATGGATTCACTTTAAATATAGTTTCTGCCTCTTGCAGAATTCTGGGGATTGTAGTTTAGGAATGGGCTTTTAAACTGCTCAGCCAGACAGGTTCTGGGCCTTACTAAACTACAAATCCCAGAACTCCCCCCCCCCCTCGTGATTATACATGTGTTCTGCACTTCCTTCTCCAGCATGAGAAATATTTGCTGCTCTCCCCACCCCAGTCTTAAATGCCCAGACCTTGATAAAATATTGTTAGTATTAACTGTTTGGGGCATGAACAACAGGGATGCTTCCACGGTTTTGGACTACAACTCTCATTGGCATTAGCCATTTTGTCTGGAGAGCAGAAACCTGAGATTCTGAATGTCTGCCTGCTCTGGTTAGTGGAAAATGCTGATTTGGATTGTGAAAAACAGTTGCATCTGGCCTCAGTTAAATTACTAGATTGAATTAACGTTTAGTGTGCTTTTTCATTTTCGGTGTGCAAACATCTTTGTCTAAGACTTAATTGTTTTCATGTTCAAATAGAGCAGTGTTTTTCAACCTTTTTTGAGCCGCGGCACATTTTTTACATTTACAAAATCCTGGGGCACACCACCAACCAAAATGTCACAAAATGACACTCTTAACACATATAGTTAATATGTTTTTAAATGTATTTATACACTCATTGTGAAACCTGGGCCTGTTTCGATGAACACAACATAGATATCCCGCCTTGTGTGCTTTGGACTGGGTCGCCTGGGCCGACACTGCCCTATCATCACTACCCGGTGCTTCAAGGCCACTGCTCACCTGGGTTTCCCTCAGGCAGGCAGGGAGGGAGGGAGGGGGGTGCAGGCCGCTCCCTTCCAAAGCTGAGAGGCAGGCCGCGAAGGAAGGAAGGAAGGAAGGAAGGAAGGAAGGAAGGAAGGAAGAAGGCCTGAGAGCAGGAGAGGCCGAGGCAGAGCCCAGGCCAGGAGAGGAAGAAGGGAGGAGCCCCCGGAACTGCCCCGGCCCCAAAGCCCGAAGGAATCTTGAGCCAGCTGAGAGGAAAACAAAGCCCAATGCTCCTCTCCGGAAGCTCTCTGCCTCCTCCGAAAGTGACCTCACAGGGAAAGGCACCACCCGGCCCCTCCCCTCCTCAGCCTCCAACCAACCACTTCTCTTGGAAGCCGAGGCCCCGCCCCCTCCTCTCCCCTCTCTCGGGACTTCCGCCCTGAACAAACATGGTGGTGCCGGGCAGGAGACCCTTAGAGAGGTGGGACTTGCTTCTTGGCCGGCGTTGATTGGCCCTGCTGGCGCCCCAGATAGAGAGAAAAAGACGGAGAGACAGAACGAGAGGCAGGCTGCCCAAATGACTCCTAGCGGGGTGGTCGGTTCTTCCACGGCACACCTGATGATCGCTCACGGAACACTAGTGTGCCACGGCACAAGGGTCGGGAAACACTGAAATAGAGGGCCAAACATATTTAATAGTTGCATTCCTCCCCTAATGCATTCCTCCCCACAACCCTAGCTAACCTATTTCTTCTTCTCCTTGCCTCAGGTTAAAGTGTTGAATGTTGTTCTGCTACATGGCACCTTATATTGCTGTCATTAGTATGTCAAGGTCTGAGTTGAAAGCCCTATGGAGCTTTTCATACCTGCGTGGAAAAAAAATCTGATCTGATGTTTCTTACTTCTTTTTCAAAGGAATGCTGCGACGCTGGGATGACAGCCAGAAATATCTGTCTGATAACCCCCATCTTGTGTGTGAGGAGACAGCCAATTACTTAGTCATCTGGTGTATCGATCTGGAAGTGGAAGAGGTGAGTGAGGCTGATGCAACTTCTCTGAAAGCTGCAGTGGGAAATGCAAAAGGCTACTGGATCTATCTTGATAGATTAATCTGATTGATGAAAGGATGTGGTGGAAACTATAATTCCTGGAGACATCTGGTACGGAGGTATTTTGCCTGATCCACAGACCTCTTTTGTGGTATATGTTAGGCCTGGTTGATCCATGGTTCTAAATGCTTCAAAAGTACTTACAAAACAAAGTTCTGGTAGTGAACATTTCAGAACTCTAACAAAACTTTCAAAATTTCATTATCAATGGCAGTTCCTAACTGGTTCTGTCTTAAAAATCACCAATAATGAAATAATAATGA
Organism: Anolis apletophallus; assembly: GCA_030556195.1. Lineage (NCBI taxonomy): Eukaryota > Metazoa > Chordata > Lepidosauria > Squamata > Anolidae > Anolis > Anolis apletophallus. Next base: position 138,171,563 of record JARBWK010000006.1, on the reverse strand, counting down.
AATTTTGATAGAGTTCTGAAGTGTTCACCACCAGAACTTTTGTAAGTACTTTTGAAGCATTTAGAACCATGGATCAACCAGGCCTAGTATATATGCATATACAAGTGCAGCTTTTAATTGTCAAGAGTTGCCCAACCACCTGGCAAGTGCTACCTGGGAGACTGGAAGCTGTGGTCCAAAAGGGTTTTTTTTCCTAAGACTTTCCTTCTGTTAGAGAAGCACAAAGTCTTCCCATTGTGTTAATATAGACTCAAAATAAAGGGATAAATGTGTCTTGAAAAATGTGAGGTACTGCTGGGCAGATTCTTGAAGGCTTTCTTCATTTGATATTATTTCAAACTTAACTTTCAAAGCTCCATTTTATGACTTTTATTATTTATTTATTATTTATTTCGTATATTTCTGTCCCGCCTTTCTCCCCACAAGGACTCAGAGCAGCCTCACACAAGCATCAGAAGATGCTAACACATAATACCATAAAATTGCAAACCACAATAAAATCATTTAAAACATTGTACAACATCAGTAAATTTAACAATAAAATAACATGCCATTTAAACCAAACCAAGCCGGGAGAATCCATGTCACAAACCCAATTTCCATTTTTATTGCCACTGGCCTCTAATCAAACGCCTGGCCCCAGAGCCAGGTCTTCAGTTGTCTTCTAAAGGACAGGAGGGAGGTGGCCAACCTGATGTCCTTGGGGAGAGGGGATACAGCCCCAGAGACAGCACAGGCGAAGGCCTTGTCTCTCGTCCCCACCAACAACCGCTTGACCACTGTGGCTAGAGAGGTTTGAGAGCAGGGCCTCGGAGTCCTGAGGATCTGGGCCCAGGGTAAGCTTTTTGGAGCAGGAGATACCTCAGATAGTTGAAAAGATCCTAGCAATTATCAACATACAGTATTGTTTTGCACCTTAGACAGTGTGCGTTTTAATAGTTGACTACCTCATTAAAAAGACTACCTCATACAGAAGCAGCTCTGCAACACCTAACATCCTGCTTTGCAACAGCTGCAGAGCTGTTTGGGCTGGAGTCAGCCTGAAGAAAATGGAAGTTCTCTACCAGCCCGCACCACAGGAAGAACACCATCATCCCCACGTCAGCATAGGCAAATATGTGCTTAAGTCCGTTCAGCAGTTCACCTACCTGGGAAGCATCATCTCTTCAGACGCCAAGATTGATAAAGAGATAGATCATTGGACTCGGGAACATTTGATGCCGGAAGGTTTTAAAGATTGAATTCACAATGAGATGATAATTTTATTAGTTGGGTATGCACTTAGGAAGAAAATGTGAAAGGTTTTGTTATGCTCAGAGATGAAAGGAATCTGTTACCCCAACACAAGATGAAGATCTGTTAATCAGCTGAGGTGGCCAAACTGACTCTGCTGATTAAGAAGAAATCTTTGACCGACTTAAAGACTGGGACTTGTACATTACCTATTCACAACACCTTTGGGGGCATTTGTCAGCTGTAGGATTCCTGAGTTAGGCAAGTGTTGCCAAAAGTAGAAGTGGAACTATATAATATTTTTTATTGACTGCATTGAATTCTTGCTGTGAGGCCAGTCTGAGTCCCTCCTTGGAGGTGAGAAGATCGGAATATAAAATTTTTAAATAAATAAATAAATATCATTTTTAAAAAGTAGATTAATGAGGCACAGAACAGAGTGGGAAGTTTGTAGATTTGTTTGGGAATTGGGAGCTGCTTGCATTTTCCTTCGTGCCACGGCCATCTCCCAGCAGGCTCCTACAAATGCTGCAGCAACTCAGGGAGTGTTTGCAGACGCGGAGGCTTTCCTTCTCCACTGGGCCAACTGGCAGGCACACACTCGGAAGTGCGCAACTGTCTCAGCCTGCCAGTTGGAATCCCTGGGCAGGCATTGCCTGGAAACTGCAGCGCGCACCCCCTTCCTCTCCTCAACTCCACCCACGGTGCAGTCCTGTATCACCCCTTCCTTCTAAGGGACCCGTTGGATTGGAAGGGTTGATACAGGACTGCGCTGTGGGTGGAGTTGAGGAGAGGAAGGGGGCGCGCACTGCGGTTTCCAGGCAGCGCCTGCATGGGGTTTCCAACTGGCAGGTGCACACTCTCGCGCTTGCGAGTTGGAATCCCGCCACCGCCCCCTTACAGGGCTTCAGTGCCCTGCAAATTCTCCTGAGCCTCCCACCGCCCCTTTGGATCGCCTCACCGCCCACTAGGGGGCAGTACCGCCCACTTTGGGAACCATGGATCTCTAAAGCCAATTGCAGGTGGGGCCAGAAAGGAGAAATTCTACAATCATAATGCTGTCACATCCACTTAGCCCCTGCTCCTCTTACTGGTCCACTGAAGTGAGAATAAATATGCTTCTGTGGTTGGTTTTTAATGCATGAATTACTGAGAAGAGGTGTATGTATGCATCTAAAATTCCAACTGTTGTTCTGTCAATTTATTTAGAAACATGCCCTGATGGAGCAGGTAGCTCACCAGACTATAGTGATGCAGTTCATTCTGGAGCTGGCCAAGAGCCTGAAGGTTGATCCTAGAGCTTGTTTCAGGCAATTCTTCACTAAAATCAAGGTAAGCCTACTACTCAGGTAATTGGGGGGGGCAGGGCCGGAGAGACTTCCTTTAAATAGTAGCTATCTAGTCGGCTGCAAAACAGTATTATGGCATGATTACATAACATGATGTTTTACAACTAAAAGAACAACAAAACAGTTCCCTGCCCTCAGGCTTAGAAACTAAGATATGACACAAAAGGAAAAGGGGATGGCAGTGTGGGAGGGGATTAAGTCCAGCCTCTGTAGAGACAGCACGCTAAAGCTTAATTTCACTTGCTTCATTGCTGAAACTGTCTTGCAGCTAGTGGCATGTATGGATTGAAGTCCACAGTCCTCAGTGCTTAGTATTCTTCAGATTTGCCAAGTAAGCCAAACAGTCTTGACAAATATGTCAAGTTTGTTTTTACAGTTTGATTTTCATAGCTAAATAATTTCTACCCTGTTACTGCATCCATTTGGGAGCCATTTTAAAACCTGCACAAAAATCATGCATATCTTAAAATATACACATGCACACACACATATACTGCATTTTCCAACATGTATGTATGTATTAAATATACACCCCCCAAGAGAAAGTAAATTTTGCCCATGGTTTCTCAAATGCAAGCAATGCAGATCTCCATATATCCATGGGGGTGTTTTTAAATTGAAAATGTAAGCAATGTTTACCCAAAAAAAAGGTTAATTGCAGAACACTGTTGTGTTAAACTGTGTGCTTATGTTTGGAGAGTAAAAACTAGGTTTGTTTGTATATATAGTTTTAATAAATCCATGCAGACTTCAAGCCTGCCACCAAAATGTTTTGTTACCACTGTGTCTAATGAAGAACATTTCATGTCTAAGGGACCATAGGGTAATGTTGTGATGGCAGCTTGATGTAGGAAAAAATGGCCACCTTCTGGTTTGGGGTTGGCACAGTGCTGCCCTCCAGATGTTTGGACTGCAGGTTCCAGTAGCCTGGCCAGTATGGTCATGATGAGGTATCCTGGGAATTGCAGTCAAGCGACATGATTCCTACCCTTGCTATGTAAGTTCACCAATAATATTTATTTGGAATGAAGGGACTGGGTAGGTTTGTGGGGGGAGAGGCGGTCACGAACAGTAGATGGGTCCCAAATCATTTAGGGCATTATAAGTGATGATCTGCACCTTGAATTGGGACTGGAAGATAAATGGCAACCAATTGAGCTCCTTAAACAGGGGGGTTGACCGCTCCCTGTAATTTGCTCCAGTTATTAATCTGGCAGTTGCAAGTTGGACCAATTGAAATTTCCGGGCCGTTTTCAAGGGAAGCCCCACATAGAGTGCATTACAATAGTCCAGTCTAGAGGTAACTAAGGCATGAACCACCATGGCTAAGTCAGACTGCACGAGGTATGGTCGTAGCTGGCGCACGGGTTTTAATTGTGTGAAGGCCCTCCCAGCCACCGCCAACACCTGAGCATCAAGCGTCGGCGCTGAGTCCAGGAGGACCCCCAAGCTGCGGACCTGTGACTTCAGGGGGAGTGCAACCCCCTTCCAGCACAGGTTGCCACTCAATACCCCGGTCAGACATGTGACTGACCTGGAGGACCTCTGTCTTATCGGGATTAATTTTCAGCCTATTCATCCTGATCCAGGCCGACACAGCACCCTCGGATACTGATCCAGTATCCGAGGGGCTTCCTTGGAACCTGGTGGAAAAGAGTAGTGGAGTTGAGTATCATCTGCGTAGAGATGGCACCCAACTCCAAAACCCCGGATGACCTCTCCCAGTGGTTTCATGTAGATATTAAAAAGCATAGGAGACAGAATAGAACCTTGCAGGACCCCACAGGTCAATGGCCAGGGGTCCGAGCAGGAGTCCCCCAGCTTCACCCATTGGGAACGACCCACCAGGAAGGACCAGAGTCACAGTAGAACCATGCCACCGAGTCCCATCCCAGTGAGTCTCCCCAGAAGGATACCATGGTTGATGGTATCGAAAGCCGCTGAGATGTCCAAGAGCACCAGCAGGGTCACACTCCCCCTGTCCAGTTCCCTGCAGAGGTCATCCACCAAGGCGACCATTGCTGCCTCGGTACTGTGACCAGGCCTAAAGCCAGAGTGCGAACGATCCAGAAAATTGGTGTCATCGAGGAAACCCTGGAGCTAAGAAGTGACCACCTGCTCTAAGACCTTGCCCAGAAAAGGGAGGTTGGAAATTGGCCTATAGTTTTACTCAATGCTTTATCTTGAGTAAAAATTTCAATCTGTGTGAAAAAAATGTAAGGTACTTTGTGCTCACGGTGAACAAAGTATGAAAATAATGGTTTGTATAGAGCTTTACTGGAAGAAAAGTGAGGTATAGTTCAATAGAGAGTGTGTGTGTGTGACTCACTTTGATCCTATATTGAAGGGCAGGATATCATCTCAATAGTTTTGTGTTCACACTTTCTCCCCCTCTTCCTCTCTTTCCAAATTCCACCCAGACTGCTGACCAACAGTACATGGAAGGCTTTAATGATGAGCTAGAATCATTCAAAGAGAGAGTGCGAGGCCGGGCTAAGGCACGTATTGAAAAAGCCATGAAAGAATATGAGGAAGAAGAGCGCCAGAAACGCCTGGGGCCGGGTGGCCTTGATCCAGTGGAAGTTTACGAGACACTCCCAGTTGTGAGTATTGCTAGCAAGTGTCAAACAGTTGATGATCTCAAGCTTCTGACTCAGAGGTGGCAACTCTATAGCCCTCCAGATATTGAAGTGCAGCTATCAGCTAGTGTAGACTGTATAATGTACAGTATAATGTATGTGAAAGCAACAATGGCAAGCCAACTCATATTTCTTGGCTGTTCAGTGCTGTCTTAAAACAAGTACTCAGTCCTGGGACTATTCAAGATGACAAAAACATTTGTGTTCTTATCTATCTTACTAGCGTAGGTACCAAAATTGTAAATCTAACAGGGCCTTCCCCAATAAGTCTTTATTACACACACAGTTCTGCCAATCTAGCAGTTTGAAAACATGCAAATGTGAGTAGATCAATAGGTACCGCTTCTGCGGAAAGGTAATGGCACTCCTTCCAGTTATGCTGGCCACATTACTTTAGAGGCATCTACGGACAACGCCGGCTCTTTGGCGTAGAAATGGAGATGAACACCACCCCCCCAGAGTTGGACATGACTAGACTTAATATCAAGGGGAAACCTTTACACACACACACAGATATATGCACATATACATAGTCATATATATACAGTGGAACTTCTACTTAAGAGCACCCCAACTTAAGGGTGTTTTGAGTTAAGAGCTGTTGCTCGGCCTGGGTTTTGCTTTGCTGTAAAACCAGCGTTTTGAGTTAAGAGCTAGTGCCAGAGGGAGCACTCGTTCGGGAGTACAGAGCTTTAGGGCTTTAAGGAGGAGCCTCCATGCCTCGAGCTTTGTGCTCTTGACCGCTTTGGGAGATTGCTGTCTGCTTTGCTCTTGTTCGCTTTGGGAGATTGTTATTTGCTTTGAGGAACTCTGGGTTAGTTTATTTTGTGTGGTATTTATTCTTGGTATGTTTGGCTCCATGAAGAGAGGGGGGAGAGCAAAAGAGGGAGGGAGGCTGGATTGAGTACAGTATGACAAAAAGGATGCTTCTACCTCTTTGTGCTATTTTGCCACAGTTTTTTGCATCTACCATTGTGCCATCACTTTATGCTTCTACCATTTTAAAGTTGATATTTCTTTTTTATTGTTCCATGTGAATGTGCATTTATACATTATTTGTTATTTATAAAGTACATTTTTTCATTTAAAAACACACCAAAAAGTGATGGTGGGAGGCTCGGGGGCGGAACGGATTAATAGCATTTCAGTGGGAAAATTTGCTTTGAGATAAGAGCATTTTGAGCTAATAGCTTGGTCACGGAATGAATTGAACTCTAAGGATATCACTGTATATGGAATAAAAACTACTTGGGGAAGCGCCCATTATATGCGATCTTGGTACCTATTTATTTATTTACTGTATTTGTATACTGCCTTTCTCAGCCCACTCACACACACACATATATATATCAGTTGAGGGTTAAACTGCTACGGTCAAGATCTAGGAGGGAGACAAATAGGGCACCAGGGACACAGGCACCACTGACAAACACATACCCCCAGAATAACACTAAAGTAATACCTACACACAACACAATACGCACATAACACAACCTTGCGTCTACTGCTCAACCCATTTGTATGCCATTCCTTCCTTCCACACAGGCATAAGCTGACCCAAAAGACAAGCCATGCCTCCTAAAAAGAACAGCATCGGACGACACACTCGCAACGCTACATACATCACACAAAAAAGGGCAGAACAAACGCCAGAACAGAAAGACACTGCACTACACTAGCTTTTGCCATCACCATAAACAAGGCTCAAGGACAAACACTACAAATCTGTGGCATAGACCTTGACACAGAATGCTTCTCTCACAGACAACTCTACATAGCGTGCTCCAGAGTTGGGAAACCACAGAACCTCTACATCAACACAGCAGACGGAAAGACAAAAAACATTGTATATCCACAAGCTCTGCAGAACGCCAGGAACACCACACACCGACAACTCCACAGGACTTCTACATCCCACCCACCAGAACAACCCACAACGACACAGCCATGATCCCACCAAGACCATAAGTAACATCAATTCCAACCCTTACATACTCAGACTTTCTCGCATCTCCTAAATAGGGCACAGCAACGCGTGCCGGGTACAGCTAGTATATGTATATATACATGCACACACACACACCCCTAGTCAAAATAGATATTCCATTTGTGGTCAAGTTTGCCATATGTCTGTTTCCTGTTTTTGCACTTTGGTGAACCAACAGGTCTCACGGACGGCTGAATACAAATTTGACTTGGTCTGATTAAGCATACTACATTCTGCAATAACTGGCAGTTCCTGGACATAATTTTTTTTCCGGTTTGGATTCGAACTGTAATGTCATGTTTGGAAAGCATATGCTCTTGCTGTGAGCTTTGAAAAGCCTCTGCTTGCACTTTCAGTACAAGATGGTATTACAGGGCATTCCCTCCCTTTACTTCCTCCCTTCCTTTGTCTGCTCCCTCTCTCAGTGTGAAATGTGGCTCAGCAAAAGCAGCAGGTCTGAAGCAAAAAAAATGCTATTAAGCAGATCCCCCCACGGGGGCCTGATTTACATTCTCCAGGTAGTGCACCCTCACGGCATTTCGTACCATGACATAGAGCAATGAAATAGTTGTTTATCTAAGCAGATTATCTGCTCTGCTAACTATACTGCAATTTTCTCTTCCCAGGAACTCCAGAAATGCTTTGATGTGAAAGATGTGCAGATGCTTCAGGATGCTATTAAGAAAATGGAGCCTGCTGTGAGTATCCTCAGAGCTGTGTGATGAACTGTCCTCCCTCTTTCAAATGTGTCCAAGCTGCTACAAGAGCTATCATTCCTTCTTATTTAGCTATGTGCATGTTCTCTCCCTTCGCATTCTCCCATGATACATTACCCTAGCCCAGTGGGTCCCAAACCGCCCCCTTTCTAGAAAAAATATTACTCAGCGACCCCCTAGAAATTATTTTTAAAATTTTTAATAACAATTAAACAGAAAGATATATGTATTAATGTTTCTACCTTTTTTTGTAAAATATAGTAAAGAAAGGTGTAAATATAGTTCCCCTGTCATTAAAGAGCATTCTGAACTTGAACAATCATGGAATTGATCCAAACCTGGCATACAGAACTCCCATGACCAACACAAAATACTGGCGAAGTTTGGGGAAAATATACATACCTTGAGATTTGGGAGTTGCTGTTGCTTGGTGCATTCTGGGCCCAGATCCGACTGGGAGGCTCGTGCCTCCGGCAAGCCCGGCAGGCGGGGAGAGCCGGGCGTGGGAAGATCCCCTACGCGGCCTGGACTTACATGGAGCCAGCTGGCGCAAAGGAGCTCTCACCTGCCTTGTGCCCTTACCAGCTGGCGAGAGCGCGAAGGAGGTGACGAGCAAGGCCAGGCCTTGTGCGAAGGCTGCCTTCGCCTGCCTCGCGCCCTTGCCGGCCGGCCGGAACGCAAGGTAAGCGAGGAAGGCGTCACACGGCCGGCCGGAGCGCAAGGGAGGCGTCGCACAGTGATTTCAGCCATGCTTTCACTGCTCCCTTACAGTGATTCATCGCCCCCAAATGCACCAGTGGCCATCACCGCCCCCCTGGATCGCTCCAGCATCCCCCAGGGGGCGGTAGCGCCCACTTTGGGAATTACCGCCCTAACCTATAGAAGTACTGAAAACAGAAAGGGGCCTTGCTGTGAGCATGAGGCAAAAGACATGTCCCCTTCCCAGGAATTATTTCTATATACACACACATTCAAAATTACACTGGTCCCTGAGAATTCTCATTCTTGTAATGTAATTTATTACTGTAAAGTTCAAATATCCTTCTAGGTTTTCTGCTTATGCAGGGCTGATATTTTGTCATTCTTATTATATGAACTTGCTTTTTCCCTCAGTTCACATAGTTTTTGAGCTATCAGCAAGTTTCATCTATGTATATAATAAAAGCCAGTGTTTGCGGGCGGTGGTGTGTTGGTGTGACCGGAGGAATATGTCCCAACGTTTCGATTGGCTGCAACTGTGGGATTATTTGCATAAAGGGCTCTGATTGGCCAGCCTCAGAACTCCAACACTCTAAGGCACCAAACAGAGGCCATTGGTTGCCACAGAGAGACAATTTGCATAAAGGACTCCGATTGGCCAGAAAAAAAGAATGCAACTGAATGCTTGCGAGCAGTGCATATCGCCTCAGATTGGCAACAGAGTTTACAGTTTTTTCCCGTTGGCCAGATGACAGTTTTTTTTCCATTGGCAATGGAATATTCATTTTCTGAGAGGATTTCACTGCAGTGAGAAGGTTTCCTGATGTACTGAGAGGTTTACTACCATTACAAGCTGGGCCCCAAAATAGACAGACATCCTTCCAGCAAAGTGGAATGATGGGATTTGCAGTACCTTCCCCTCATTCACTTCCCAAACAACACTGTAGCCCCTGTAAATCACAGACCAGGCCCAAAATTGACAGCAAGGCTTCCTTAACTTGATTTTCCTGACTAGGCCTCAGCTCATGGGATATTGTTAGACTTCCTCAACTTGATTTTCCTGACTACGCCCCCAACAATGACAGAACAAGACCAAACTTGGCACACAGACCCCCCCCCCCCAAAGGTGCACCCTACATCCTGGTGCAGTTTGAGGGAGGATGGACCATGGATGATGGGACTTGCAGTACTTTAATTCACTTCCTTAGAGCACTGTGGCCCACACCAAACTTGGCACACAGAGGCCCAATGGCCCACTTTACAAACCTGCTGCAGTTTACCGCACGATGGCTCACAAATGATGGGATTTGCAGTACCTTCACCCAATTCATTCCCCACAGAACATTGCAGCCCCTACAAATCAGAGACCAGGCCCAAACTTGGCACACAGAGTACCCATGACCCACTCTACATCCTGGTGCAGTTTTGAGTGGGATGGACCACGGATGATGGGAGTTGAAGTACCTTCACTCACTTTCTGAGACCGCTGGGACCCTCATCCAATGACTGATCAAGACCACACTTGGCACACAGAGCCCCCATGACCCACTCTACATCCTGGTGGAGTTTGGAGAACAGGGGACCATGGATGATGTGACTTCCACTTCCTTCTCTCACTTCCAGAGACCGCTGCAACCCTCACCCAGTGAATAATCAAGACCAAATGTGACAGCCCCCATGACCTACTCTACATCCTGGTGCTGTTTGGAGGGGGATGGTCCATGGCCAATGGAACTCTCAGTACCTTCACTAAGTTCTTGAGACCACTGCAAGCTACATAAACATCTAATAGGAACCAACCTTGGCACACAATGCCTTCCTCAAATAACCCGGGCACCGCCGGGTCCTCAGCTAGTTAGGAATAAAACTAGAACCTCAAGGAGCCAGTTTAGTTTTTCTGATCAGTTTATTCCTCACAGTCTCTACACAAAAACACTGCAGTGGTGTTGAGTCACTAATATATCTGAATATTATGAGCTAGGGAAATGTCTACAGTCATTTGGGAAACACAAACTTTGGCTCTATCACTTGTCTACTTCCATAATTCTTGCTTACCTTCTGGACCCTATTAATGTCTTGTGTGGTTTTTAATTATGTATTGTTTTTAACTTTGATATGTTTTTATTTGTGATTTTATTATTGTATCATGTGTAATAGCCTCTTGATGGGGCTTATTGTAAGCCGTCCTGAATCCCCCTTTGGGGGTTGAGAAGTTGACGGGGTATAAATACGGTAAATAATAATAATAAAATACAGAACAACTGTATACATTCCAACAGTCGAATAAATCCCACTCATTCCAGTTAGAGCTTGCTTCTAAATAAGTGGGTATCAAGTGGCATCTGAGTATGTTCCAAGTATTCTTCAAGGCTTTTAGAGTGATTACAGTAATTTAATTTGTGTAGTTGAGAAGTCCAAAGTGGGACCATGAAAATGCTTAGAATTCTTAGGTCATGTAACGCAGTATGATCCTTGATCTGAGTGCCAGTTCCTTAGCCATAAGCTGCTGATGTCTGGTGAGTTTGCGGGAATGAAAGGGATAATTGTACCCAATGGGGACAAATACAGTGGCAGTCCCTAATACAGTGTTTCTCAACCTGGGGGTCCTGAGCCCCAGGGGGGCCATTTGGCCATTTCTGAGGGGTCGCTGCCTCATTTGGCCCCTCCCCCCTTCCTCCCGAATGGCTGCCTGACTTTTCTGGAGCCTCAGGTCGAAAGAGCCACACCAAAACAGCTATTCATCCAATTCATTCTCTTCTTCCTCCTCCTCTTCCTCCTCCTCTCGGCTGGCAGCATTTGAAAAGCTATCTGTGGAGGCGCCTCTTGGCAGGATCTGCCTGCCTCTTCTTTTCCTCCCTCCCTCTCCGCAGCCTGTGCGCTTGGCCATCCCCTTCCTCCATTCAGACCTCCTCTTCCTCGCTCTCCCTTTTCACCCACGGGGGAGAGAGAGCAATAGCAGCATGGCTCTCTTCCCCTCTGACTCCAAGAGCTTCCTGACCCCACCAGTATTCAGATTTTGGAGTATCAGGTATTTACTGTATATTCTTGAGTATAAGCCTAGATTTTCAGGCCTTTTTTAGGCTGAAAAAATCCCCCTTGGCTTATACTCGAGTCAAGGTTATTTGTTATTTTACTCTTTTATTATTATTTTTGTTACATTTATAATTTTACTCTATTCGTATTATTACATTTATTATTTTATTTTATTATTATTTCATTTATTATTTTACTACTCTACCATTACTCTTATTACATTTCTATTATTTTACTCGATTATTATTATTACATTTATTATCTTATTCTCATTATTATTGCAAGGATATGTAAACAAATTTACATTGAAGAAGGTGAGAATAATGGTTTCATCAGAGTTAGACACTTAAATTACAGTTTTATGTAAATATTCAAAAACATTAAACCTACCGATGCCTCAATTAATGTAATTTTATTGGTATCTATTTTCATTTTGAAATTAACCAGTAGCTGCAGAATTTCCCAACCTCGGCTTATACTTGAGTCACCTTTTCCCAGTTTTTGAGGGGAAAATTAGATGCCTCGGCTTATATTTGGGTCGGCTTATACTCAAGTATATACAGTTATGTCAAATTTGTTCCAGATCCCTCATTGTTTGAGTCCACAGTTCTCTCTGGATGTAAGTGAACTACAACTCTAAAACTCAAGGTCAATGCCCACTAAACCCTTCTGGTGAATCCAGGAGACTATTATTTTTATTAGTATTATTAGATGGGGCAGAAAGGATGGGAGAACCTGCCATAAGCTTGACTTACTGTTGTTGTTATTATTATTATTAGTAGTAGTAGTATATGGGACAGAAAGGATGGGAGAACCTGCCATAAGCTTGACTTGTTGTTATTAGGATCAGAAAGAATGGGAGAACCTGCAATAAACTTGACTTATTATTATTATTATTAGTTGTTGTAGTAGTTGTTGTTGTATATGGAGCAGAAAGGATGGGAGAATCTGCCATAAGCTTGACTTATTAATTAGTATTAGTATTCCCTTCCAACTGTTTGAGTTTAATAATAATAATAATAATGTATATTAATAGAATAGTAATTATATCTTCCTGCCTGCAGAAAGAAAGGGGATGGACTAGATGACCTTTGGGGTTACCTTCCAATTTTCTGAATCTTACAATAATGATGATGATGATGATGTATAATAATAAAAGAGTAATTCTATCTTCCTGCCTGGCAGAAAGACGGCTCGACTAGATGGCCTTTAGGGTTCCCTTCCAACTGTCTGAGTCTTAAAATAATAGTAATAACAATAATAATAATGTACAATAATAGAATAGTAATTCTATCTTCCTGCCTGGCAGAAAGAATGGGGGCTGGACTTGATGGCCTTTGGGGTTCCTTTCTGTCTGAGTCCAATAATAATAATAATATAATAATAACGATGATGATGTACAATAATAGAATAGTAAATCTATCTTCCTGGCTGGCAGAAAGAAGGGGGCTGGACTAGATGCCCTTTGGGGTTCCCTTCCAACTATCCGAGTCTTACAACAACAACAACAATAATAATAATATACAATAATAGAATAGTAATTCTATCTCCTGCCTGGCAGAAAAGGTGGCTGGATTAGATGGCCTTTGGGGGTCCCTTCCAACTGAGAATAATAATAATAATAGTCTCCTGAAGTGACTGCAGGAGTAATAAAACCCTTCCAGTATTTTCTGTTGGATGTGTGTGTTCTGTGTGCCAAGTTTGGTTCAACTCACCGTTGGTGGAGTTCAGAATGCTCTGATTGTAGGTGAACTATAAATCCAAGCAACTACAACTCCCAAATGTCAATGTCTATTTTCCCCAAATTCCACCAGTGTTCAAATTTGGGCATATTGAGTATTTGTGCCAAGTTTGGTCCAGATCCATAGTGGTTTGGGTTCACAGTGCTCTCCGGATGTAGGTGAACTACATCTCCCCTAAATCACTATCTTTTCCTTCCAAACCCCTTCGGTATTCCTTGTTTGTCATGGGCATTCTGTGTGCCAAGTGTGGTCCAGGTCAGTCATTTGTGGGGTCTCAGTGATCTGTGGAAGTCAGAGCTGAATTGGTTGAAGGTACTGCAAATCTCATCATTTGTTGTCCATACTCAATTTGTAACAATGAAAATACATCATGCATATCAGATATTTACATTATGATTCAGAACAGTATTTATTTATTTATTTGAGACAATTATATCCCGTCCTTCTCACCTCTGGAGGGGGACTCAGGGTGGCTTATAACCAGCAACTATTAGATGCCAACAACAATAATAAAAAGACAGTTAAACATTAACTAAAACATTAACTAACATAAGATAAAAGACCATTTAAAAGAGACAGTAGCAAAATTACAGTTATGAATTAGCAACAGAAATAATTTTATGGTTGGGGGTCACCACAACATGATGGATTGTATGAAGGGGTCACAGCATTAGGAAGGTTGAGAACCACTGCCCTAATATATTAGAGAAATATGCCAGTTCTCAACATCAGATAACTTGAGAAGCGTTGATTGAAAGTATAATAAGCTTATGGCCTTTGACGTTCTGTGTTCCATTGCAGGAAGCGAAATACCACATGCAGCGGTGCATTGATTCTGGCCTGTGGGTGCCAAATGCACGAGGGGCAGAAGGAGGAGAGAATGGTGACAAACCCGAAGGCGCCTATGAAGAGTGTCCGAAGGAGAGCTGTGAGGAAGACAAAGGAAACCCCTGAAGCTTTGACCAGATTATCTGTAAAGCAGATAGCCCCTGCCAACCTTTGTCTGTCCCTTCTTTCCTACCAAACTGTTCAGCAATGATGTGCTTTGCACACTTAGACACTTCCTAAATTGTATGAGCAGCTTCTTGACTGGAGTTTTTGTTCACAATCTCCAAACACCCCCTTTTCCCAAACCTTTCAGCATTGCCACTGGTTGAAAACGAGCATTTTAGGGGAACACAGTGCAATTTCACAAGAGGTTGGCATGGCAGGTCAGCCTTGTCAGGGGCATGCCAATTGGTGTGATAGTTACAAATGTGCTGTTATATCTTGTATTTTTTTTGTTTGGCAACCAGTTATGGCTTTTGAGCAAATAAAATAGCTTAAACTGGAATGGAGTCAATAGGTGCAAGCTGTTCTTTCACTTGAGATTCAAATTATTCATTTTGTGCCTCCTTTTGAAACTGGCTGCTTGAAAAAGGGTAGGGCGCATAGTCCAGTAGTAGAGAACATGAAGTGCAAGTGTAAAGTCTCAGTTGTTTCCCTTAATGCAAGGGTGCCCACACTTTTTCAGCATGCGAGCTACTTATAATAAAACCAAGTCAGAAAGATCTACCTACCTCCTCAAGGCTGGAGGGGGGTGGGGTTTGGCACGGCCTGGCTCCGCCGCCCTCTGGCTTCAGCGCTACCAGCAGCTTTTGAAGGCTTGAGGATGGCACGGCCAAGCCAGTGGTGGCATAGCTAGCACAAGGCTGGCTTGGCCCTGCCCTCCTCAAGCCTGCAGAAGCTGCTGGTAGCGCTGAAGCCGGGAGAGGGGGCAGGGCTTGGAGCGGCCTGGCTTCGCCCCCATCTGGGTTCAGCTCTATCAGCAGCTTCTGCAGGCTTGAGGAGGGCAGGGCCAAGCCAGCCTTGTGCTAGCTATGCCACCACTGACTTGGCAGTGCCATCCTGAAGCCTGCAGAAGTTGCTGGTAGCGCTGAAGCCAGAGGGGGTAGAGCCAGGCCGCGCCAAGCCCGCCCCCTCCCCGGCACTCCCAGCAGCTTCTGCAGGCTTGAGGAGGGCAGGGCCAAGCCAGTGGTGGCATAGCCAGCACAAGGCTGGCTTGGCCCTGCCCTCAATCCTGCAGAAGCTGCTGGGAGTGCCAGGGGAGGGAGCGGGGCTTGGCGTGGCCTGACTCTGCTCCCTGTGGCTTCCGCTCTACCAGCAGCTTCTCCAGGCTTGAGGATGCCAATGCCAAGCCAGCCTTGTGCTAGCTATGTCACCACTGGCTTGGCATTGCCATCCTCAAGCCTGGCTCCACCCCCCTGAGAAGCGCCCCATCCGACTGCGATCGACCTCCTTAGGTGCCACAATCGGCTGGTCGATCGCGATCGACTTCCTGAGCAGCCCTGCCTTAATGTCTCAGGTTAAACTGTCTTACGTAGGAGAGATTTTAAAAGACCTTCCTAAAACAATGAAAGCAATTGAGTTCTGCCTGCTCCTCTTCCGGTTTAGCATTAATATTTATTAAGAAAACAAATTCCAGTTCCATGTTATACACTGGAATAAACTGTGGTTTTATAATGTGTCCTGTGAAGACTATAGCTCAGTAGTAACTGTTTTGAATCCAAGGTTCAGTCCCTGACATCTTCAGACTGAACTAGAAAAATATGTGCCTGAAAAGTTAAACTATTTGCCAGTCAATCTTGACCATACCGGACTAGATGGAAAAGTGGGTATGACTCTATAAGTCAGCATGCTGTTTCTCTGTGATTGGCACAAATACGTCTTTTAGTATTCTACAAAAACGGTCTGTAGTATTTTAATGCACCCTGTGGTCTCTTTCCATTACAGATGATTGTAAGTAAGAGGATTGGCCAGTTATAATAGGTGCAAGCAATTAAATAGTTCTCTCTTTTTTGGAAACCAAAGCAGATTGTAAACTGCCTCCCCCTCCCAAGACCACGTGGGGAATATTTTGGGGAGAAATATTTCTGGGGGAAAGTGAGGAAAATGAATTTAAACAAATTTGTTCTTGTTAGACTTACTAACATTTAAAGTGTAATATTTATGCTTCTTGAGCATTTGTGTGTCTTGTCTTCCATTATGTGTGACCTATTGTTGTTTCAGTGTGAGGTACTGGAGAAACAAACCTGTTTCAGATAGGAAAAAAAAGCTGTGGCATCTGGCTGCTTTCAAGTATGTTTAAGTACCATGGTAACATTCTGAGGAATCTTGGGATGCATCGTTTTAATGAGAATCCTTTAGAATTAACAGTCAGGGATCTCTAATGCTTCACAGCACTACAAACTCCAGGATTCAATTAAGGTGGAAATATAGCATTGTGATTGTGTAGTTACAGAACAACCGTTGTGAAGTGATTGAATATTTGGACTGGACTGGGAGACCAGAGATTGAATCCCCACCCAGTCATGGAAGTCCACTGGATGACCGTAGAAAAGTTACACTTCGAGGAACGCACTGGCATCCCCCCGAAAAAAACACACAAATCTTGCTAAGAATACTCCCACAATAGGGTTGCCATGAGTCAGAACCAACTTGAAGACACACAATGGCAATAAGTTCTAAGTGTAGGAATGGACCCCATGTATGTGGTCCTGCAGAGCTTGGACTGCAACTTTTGGTAGCTGTAGCCACCAATAAAATGGTGAAGGACCATGGAGATTGCAATTGGCAGAGGTTCATACATTTGCCTTCTCTGTTCTGTTGGTCTTTCCATATAATTTTTTTAAATTGGTTAAAGAACTAAGGCTCAAGAATGCATCTCCTTTTTTAACAGATGTAGACCTATATCTATTTTTCAGGTGTTTTGTCCTAGCAGTAAAAGCTTATGCAAGCTGCAATCCAAATAGTTGGAAAAACAAAGGATTTTTCTTTACAGCAGTGGTTCTCAACCTGTGGGTCCCCAGATGTTTTGGCCTTCAACTCCCAAAAATACTAACAGCTGCTAAACTGGTTGGGATTTCTGGGAGTTGTAGGCCAAAACACCTGGGGACCCACAGGTTGAGAACCACTGCTTTACAGGAATGGTTCTTGTGCTGTTGAAGGCAATTAGTGTTAGTCTGCGTCCTTATGTATTTCTGAATGCAAGTAATACATTATTGCACACAATGATGTTTTATTTCCATTAGAATTCCTGCCCTTTTCTATCTATTGTCTTCCACCTCTCCCTGGACTTCAAGTGTTGCTATTAGGAAAGTTACTTGATCATGTATTTCTTCTCTGGAACGGTCCCCATGCCAGTCTACAAGTCCCTGCTTTAACCGATGAACTGAATCTGTCATACTTCCCTTTACTTAACAGGTTATACTAGATGTTGGAACTAGCCCACACTTCTCCTTCGTCCAATCATTGAATTTTAATTTGTATCCTTGCTTCCAGAATTTCACAGACATTTGTTTGTACATACAACACCTACTTTGAGAACAATGTGTTTTTCTCATTTTGGTAATCTGACATAGCTCACTATCACAGGGGTGTGTGATGAGCATGCACGTACTAAGGCTACAGTAGTAGTTCTCAACTCTCCCAGTCCTCCCTTGGTCCAGCAGAAAAGATTCCTTTCCTTTGTTACCCCCTCTTATTTTACAAAATCAGAATTGGATTTCTGGTCACTTCCAGATGGTTCTGATTTTTAACAGTGTGTTTAGACTCTGAAGGAGAAAACCACCCCTCAGACCCACTCTGGTTGCAAGATAATTTAGTTGGGAAGACAACCCTTTTTGTTCCATCTGTTCCATACGCAAAAAACACATTCAAAGTGCCCAATCCTGCTGGAGAAAATCAAAAGTCTTACATAAAGTAGTTTGGCGTGGTCGCCACAGAGAACGGAGGAGTTGCGAACCAGGAAGTAGCGAGTTCACGGAGCACTCCTCTATGGAAAACTCGCAATATTTGATGAAATCACGGAAGTGAGTGCAAAAAACAAAGAGTATCCTCACAATGTTATCCAATGTCAGTTCCAGGATCCGCACAATAACACATTCAGCTTGTGGACAATTTAAAGAAGCAGCACCATAATCATAGCGACAAGGTAGAAAATCACGTAGATAATCACATATATTCAAACCGCCAGAGGCTGAAGATAGATGTGGCAATGGAATTGAAAGCTGGCATGGGCAAACTTGGACCTTCCAAGTGTTTTGGACTCCAACTCCCACCATTCCTAGCAGTCTCAGGCCCTTTTCCTTTCCCCCCCTCAGCCACTTAAGCAGGAAAGGGCCTCAGGCTGTTAGGAATGGTGGGAGTTGAAGTCCAATGCACCCAGAGGGCCGAAGTTTTCCCATGACTGACAGCTGTTGAGTGTGTGTCTTTCTGCCATTCCTGCCAGGATATCTATGTTGTGTTCATCGAAACAGGCCCAGGTTTCACACTGAGTGTATAAATATATTTAAAAACTATTAACTATATGTATTGCTGTGTTAGTGTCATTTTGTGTCATTTTGGTTGGTGGTGTACCCCAGGATTTTGTAAATGTAAAAAATGTGCCACAGCTCAAAAAAGGTTGAAAAACACTGCCCTAGGGCAGTGGTTATCAACCTGTAAGTCCCCAGGTATTTTGGCCTACAAGTCCCAGAAATCCCAGCCAGTTTACCAGCCATTAGGATTTCTGGGAGTTGAAAGCCAAAACATCTGGGGACCCATAGGTTGACAACCACTGAAATAGATAATCTGGCAGGTAGTGGCTTCAGCATTGGACTATTACTGTGGAGACCAAGGTTCAATTCCTTGCATAGGTTTTGAAGGTAACCGGATGATTCCTATGATTACAGGCACAGAAAATCCTGTATTAGTGTTGCCATAAATTGAAAACAACTTGAAGGTACAGAACAGCAGCAATAATTGCCCCTACGATCAACTTGATACTTCCCAGCCTTATCCCATCTGCAATATAGGGATAAGCTCGGCCAATGCAGGATTACTAATGAAGTTCTCTGCGCACTGAATTATCCTGTAAATGGTAATAGTCATGTACCAGCAAGCATCATACATATATTTTGGAAAAAGGAAAGATTGGAAAAGGACTGTCTCTACAGCTAAATAATTCAGGGGTGTATGGACCGGAGGGGGGGGGGGGCTGTTTTCTGGTGCATGCTTTTGGTGATATGTGAACCCTGACCACCAAAAATACACACCACTGGCAACTGCTTCACTGTTATCCAGAATAAAGTCATATTCGTTTTCATGAATCGTTAATCCATATTTGACATTTTTTTTCTGCTAAGAATGGGAAAAGGGTAGACCAGGAGAACTTGCCTGGTTTTAGATAATGTGTATCTCAACTTAGGTGGGTGGAGAAAGCAATTGGTATTCCATCTTAGGCAGAAAATGTCATGGGTTGGCCCTGATACAGGTGTAGCAGTCGGATACTTTGCTGGCTTGCCATGGGCAGCACCAATTTGTATGCTATCTATTCACAGTAGATATTATCTTATCCCTATCATTCACAACTGAGAGACCTGTCATTTTAAGGTGTTTCTACAGACGTATGATATATCACATAAACTGTTGCACTTCAGACAAGGAGCACCCCACCTAGTCACACACACAACAGACAGTCTCTGAATAAATAGGCTTTTATTGAAACAAATATAGTGTCCAACAAAAGGGTTAAAAGAAGATCAATAGTAGAATATATCCAAGGTAAAACACACCGTTCAAATAGTCCCAAAATCCAAAGGCAAATATATAGTCCCAAAATCCAAAGGCAAAGGTAAAATGCTTGATGAAAATCCCAGGAATAATACAAGGCAGCTATGAAGCAAACGTGCACAGAGGCCTAGGCAAAATCAGGAGCTCGGAGGCAAGACAAGATCTTTCATGGTATTCTAAACGAAGCCTGAAAACTGAAGACAATTTCTCTAGCCATCTAATATAAAGACAATTCAGTTTCGGTTTGCAAACCGACTGCTACATCGCAGGCTGGCAGCCTGCCTAGATTGCCGAATGCTATTTCGGCAGTTACATGTAAGCTCGTTAAAATTCCCAGGTGTTCCGTTATCAACATCAAGACCTTCAGAGTCTTGAACACAAGAATTCTCATCTACTGGGGCCCTGGGAAGGGAACTGTTCCCAGGAAAACAAGCCCCATCTGAAAGGTCACTTTGCATCTCAGAATTCTCACTAAGCATCCCATCATCAGCATTGGCAGGAACAATTCCATCATCAGCATTTTCAGAAACATACCCATCATCCCTAGCAGGCACATGAGCACCAGGCTGAAACACCACATAAACAGGTTTTCTGCTTTAAGTAGGTGGCACCTTCTAAGCAAATTTTGAGCAATTACAGTGAATCCTCCACTTTTGCTGGGGTTAGGGGCACAAGACTCGTGAAACTGAAAAACTGAAGAAACATTACTTTTTTCTCTCCTAGTAATTTCTAGTCTACCAGCATAACTCTACGGTCACCTTCCACTGGACGTTGGGGTGGTCCAGCTTCCTATCCTGGATGGTGAGGCATTATGCCCATCACCTTCAGTAAAGAGCCTGGGAATCATTTTAGACCCTTTGCTGACAATGGAGGCTCAGGTCTCTGCTGTCAGCAAGTCCGCCTTTTTCCATCTGCAGCAGGCTAGGCGGCTGGCCCCCTATCTGTCTAGAGATGACCTAGCCACAGTGATCCAAGCTACGGTCATCTCAAGATTAGACTACTGTAATGCCCTTTACATCGGCCTACCCTTGTCCGTGACCCGGAAACTTAAGCTTGTCCAGAACACTGTTGCCCAACTTCTCACTGGGGCCTCAGTGAGATGTCACATAACACCTATCTTGCAGCAGCTCCACTGGTTGCCGATCGAGCACCAGATCGCCTTCAAGGTGATGGTGTTAACCTTCAATACCTTGTATGGTCCAGGGCCGGCGTATCTGAAGGACCATCTTACCCCCGATCAGCCCCAGAGATCACTTCACTCTGAAGACCTAAATCTACTGGAAGTACTCAGCTTCAAGGCCATCCACCTAACATCTACGAGGCGCAGAGCTTTCTCTATTGTGGTGCCATCCCTCTGGAATGCTTTGCCAACTGAAGTTCGGGCCCTGCAAGACTTGTCGACGTTTCACAGGGCTTGTAAGACGCATTTGTTTCAGCTGGCCATTGAATCTTATCTTTTGTTTTAATTAATTGCTAATCTCGCTGTTTTATGGTGTGTTTTATTGAGTGTTGTGAGCCGCTCCGAGCCCTCGGGGAGTGGCGGCATACAAGATAGAATAATAAATAAATAAAAACCCTAGGGTGAAATAAGAGTAGGAGATAGCAAATGAGGGGGGCCAAAAATGAAATAGTGGGGGCAGAATTTTAGTTTAGGATGGGGGGAAGTGCATCATAGAGGAACATAGATGGGGCAACACAACTGGAGGGGATGGTCACTCTTCAAAGGCACAATGGAAAAGCCAGGTCTTCAGATTTTTCTTAAAGTCTGCTAAGGAGGGGGCTTGCCTAATCTCATCAGGTAGTGAGTTCCAAAGACGGGGAGCCACAGCAGAGAAGGCTCTCTCCCTAGTTCCCACTAATCTTGCCTGTGACAGTGGGAGAGGGGAGAGGAGAGCCTCCCCGTAGGATCAGAACGGTCGTGCAGGTAGATGGCAGGAGATGCGCTCGCGAAGGTAGGCAGGTCCCAAACCGTTAGGGTCTTATAGGTGATGATCTGAACCTTGAATTGGGACGGGAAGATGAACGGCAGTCAATGGAGCTCCTTAAACAGGGGGGTTGACCGTTCCCTGTAATTTGCCCCCGTTATTAATCTGGCTGCTGCCCGTAGGACCAGTGTAAGTTTCTGGACCGTCTTCAAGGGAAGTCACACATAGAGTGCATTGCAATAGTCCAATCTAGAGGTAACTAAGGCATGGACCACTGTGGTCAAGTCAGAATTCACGAGGTATGGTCGCAGCTGGTGCACAAGTTTTAATTGTGCGAAAGCCCTTCCAGCCACTGCCGACACCTACGCAACAAGAGTCAGCGCTGAGTCCAAGAGGACCCCCAACCTGTGGACCTGTGTCTTCAGGGGGAGTGCAACCCCGTCAAGTGCAGGTTGCCACTCGAAACCCCGGTCAGACATGCGACTGACCTGGAGGGCCTCTTGTCTTATTGGGATTGATCTTCAGCCTATTCGTCCTCATCCAGACCATCACAGCGGCCAGGCTTCCTTGGATTCTGGTGGAATCCAAATCTTCAGATGTGGCTAAATGGACAAATTTAAAGTTTTAACTTAAAGTATGGGATGCTTGTTGGATGCACCAAGACCTCGTCATTAGGAAGCAGGGGGCACGTGTGTAATATATTTTCCTTGAAGAGCAGTAGTGGGTTAGGCTGAGTACATAGCTACATTTTGTATTCTGGTTTTAAGCACTCTTGAGGAAGCAAACCTCTTAAAATATAGTGTGTTTTCAGGGTTAATTGCTTACATTTATTAAAAAAGTTGAGGTGTAGTTTATTGAAAAACACACTCCTAAACAGTTCTGCTTCAGAAAGGATAGCCCTGATGAATCCTCTGCCATTCCACTTTTCCTTTTGCTTTGAAAAGGTCCTAGTTTTACTCTCTTGTCACTTTCCTCTTCGTCCACAGCTTATTTTAATCACTGCAAATGGAGTTCAATGAGTAAAAGCAGTCTACACTATGTTTACCCAGCAGGAGGGAGAGGAAGCTTAACATTTCCTCCTCCTCCATAGGATCAAGCAAAAACAAGCTGCTACAATGTCTCCCAGTTTGTGTGTTTGGTTCAGTTAATAACTTTTGCCATCTTAGAATCATAGAAACAGAGCTGAAAATGAGCACAAGCGTTATCCAGCTCCATCCCATTCTGACATGCAGGAACACACGAATCTATTATTATGTTTATGTTTGTTTATTGGCTTTTTAGCTGCTGCATCACACTGTTGACTCATGTTCAGCTTGTGATCTATTAAGACTTCTTGATCCCTTTGTAACGATGTATCGTAAACGCCGCCGAAGGCTAGCGTCGATCTTCGTTTATTCGCACACCAAACTGAGTGAACCGTGTAGTACTGTGGCAGGGCAGGCTATCCTTCAATCCCACCGCTGCCACCAAATGTGAAGAAGTCTGGAACCACGCCGACTACTTTGTGACTTTTAAAAACTGTGTGGCATGGACAGCCACCAACTCTCAACGTTTTGCTTCTTTTTATTATTATTAACTTGCTGCCACCATTTGTCAATGCTTGACCACTAGATGTGAGGGTCTTTGTGAATAAGCGACTTCCACAGATGTTTTTGTTGAAAGTGTTTAACAGTTTATTATACACAAATGGGCTCAAAGCTTAGGTGGTTTTACAGATACTCTGAAGAGGTATAAACTTGGAACTTTAAACAATATAACACCGGGGTTTTAACTTCCCCTTTCACAGTTACTATCGCAAGTAACTACTTAATACTGGGTTACTCTCAACCCTAGGACTACACTTGTCCTTAACCTGGGTTTCTAAACCCACACACTTGGGTTTCCCTAAACCCACACACAGAACTGAACTGCACACTGCAGCTCCTACAGACAGCTTGCAGCTTCGGCCACTTCCCAACCAACTCTGGTCACAGCAGCTGGCCAACTGACATTCTCCAACTGTCAGATTCAAACTGAACATTCTAAAGCTAGAGTGGCCTCTGTTGTCACGGCAACAGCCTCTGCTTACAGCTTGCTGCTGCGAATATTCTACTGCTCACTCTTTGCAGCCTTTAAAGAATGTCTCTTCTAAATACATAAACAAACATGTGATTAACATATAAATAACCACCTCATCACACCCTTCCTCATGGACCGTTGTCAAGCAAAGTGTCAGTCATCCTATATCTGTGCATTTCACTTTTTCTACCAAAGTGTAGCACTTTATATTTCTCTTTTGAATTTCATTTTAAAAAAACGTCTTAACTCTTCAGTTGTTTAAGGCCGTTTCTCTCTAAACCTGTCCTCAGGAGTATTAGCTCCCTATCCCATATTGGTGCCATCTTGACCAATGTTTAGATTGTGGGACATATTCAGTCGTAAACACGTCAATGTAATTATATTAACTAATTAGCTTAGGCATCTAGTGATGCCCAGGTTATTTGAAAACATTTATTTTTATTTTTATGAATGATCCCATTAAGAAAATGCATAAGGTTGTGGGTAGACTACCACTCACATTCCAGGTTAACTTCCCCCCAAACTCCATCAGTACCTAAACTTGGTCATGTTTGGCATGTGTGCCAAGTTTGCTGCAGATGCATCATTGCTGGGGTTCAGTATGCTCTCTGGCTAAAGGGTGAACTACAACTCCCACCATGGTGGGTCAGTCCCCTCAACCCCCTTCAGTAGGTTCAGTTGGTCAATGGGGGTTCTGTGTGTCAAATGTGGTCCCAGTCCATTGTTGGTGGAGGGCACAATTGTGAACGACAACTCCCAGAAATCAAGGTCAGTTTCCCTCAAACCCATCCAGTATGTTCAGTTGGTCATGGGGTTCTCTGTTCCAAGTTTGCGCTCAATCCATTGTTGATGGGGATTGTTGTGGACAGTTTCTCTGGATGTAGGCAAACTACAACTCCCAAAAATCAAGGTAACCCCCCCCCCCCCCCAAAAAAAAATCCTTCAGTATTTTCTGTTAGTCATATTGGTCTGTCTGCTAAGTTTGGTCCAGGTCCATCACTGGTGGGGTTAATAGGAATACTATATAATAGGCCTGGGCAAAGTTGGGCCTTTCAGGTGTTTTGGACTTCAACTCCCACAATTCCTCACAGCCTCAGGGCCCTTCCTTTTCCCCTCAGGCCTGGGCAAACTTGGGCCCTCCAGGTGTTTTGGGCTTCAACTCCCACAATTCCTCACAGCCTCAGCCCTCTTCCTTTCCCCCTCATGCCTGGGCAAAGTTGGGCCTTTCAGGTGTTTTGGTCTTCAGCTCCCACAATTCCTCACAGCCTCAGCCCTCTTCCTTTTCCCCTCAGGCCTGGGCAAACTTGGGCCCTCCAGGTGTTTTGGGCTTCAACTCCCACAATTCCTCACAGCCTCAGGTCTCTTCCTTTCCCCCCTCAGGCCTGGGCAAAATTGGGCCTTTCAGGTGTTTTTGGTCTTCAACTCCCACAATTCCTCACAGCCTCAGCCCCTTCCTTTCCCCCTCAGGCCTGGGCAAAATTGGGCCTTTCAGGTGTTTTGGTCTTCAACTCCCACATTCCTCACAGCCTCAGCCTCTTCCTTTCCCCCCTCAGGCCTGGGCAAACTTGGGCCCTCCAGGTGTTTTGGTCTTCAACTCCCACAATTCCTCACAGCCTCAGGCCTCTTCCTTTCCCCCTCAGGCCTGGGCAAACTTGGGCCCTCCAGGTGTTTTGGACTTCAACTCCCACCATTCCTCACAGCCTCAGCCCTCTTCCTTTTCCCCTCAGCCGCTTAAGCATGGGCCCTCCAGGTGTTTTGAACTTCAACTCCCACAATTCCTCACAGCCTCAGGCCTCTTCCTTTCCCCCTCAGGCCTGGGCAAAATTGGGCCTTTCAGGTGTTTTGGTCTTCAACTCCCACAATTCCTCACAGCCTCAGCCCTCTTCCTTTCCCCCTCAGGCCTGGGCAAAATTGGGCCTTTCAGGTGTTTTGGTCTTCAACTCCCACAATTCCTCACAGCCTCAGGCCTCTTCCTTTCCCCCTCAGGCCTGGGCAAACTTGGGCCTTTCAGGTGTTTTGGTCTTCAACTCCCACAATTCCTCACAGCCTCAGGCCTCTTCCTTTTCCCCTCAGGCCTGGGCCAACTTGGGCCCTCCAGGTGTTTTGGACTTCAACTCCCACAATTCCTCACAGCCTCAGGCCTCTTCCTTTCCCCCTCAGGCCTGGGCAAACTTGGGCCCTCCAGGTGTTTTGGGCTTCAACTCCCACAATTCCTCACAGCCTCAGCCCTCTTCCTTTCCCCCTCAGGCCTGGGCAAAATTGGGCCTTTCAGGTGTTTTGGTCTTCAACTCCCACAATTCCTCACAGCCTCAGCCCTCTTCCTTTCCCCCTCAGGCCTGGGCAAAGTTGGGCCTTTCAGGTGTTTTGGTCTTCAACTCCCACAATTCCTCACAGCCTCAGGCCTCTTCCTTTCCCCCTCAGGCCTGGGCAAACTTGGGCCTTTCAGGTGTTTTGGTCTTCAACTCCCACAATTCCTCACAGCCTCAGCCCTCTTCCTTTCACCCTCAGGCCTGGGCAAACTTGGGCCCTCCAGGTGTTTTGGACTTCAACTCCCACAATTCCTCACAGCCTCAGCCCTCTTCCTTTCCCCCTCAGCCTGGGCAAACTTGGGCCCTCCAGGTGTTTTGGACTTCAACTCCCACAATTCCTCACAGCCTCAGCCCTCTTCCTTTCCCCTCAGGCCTGGGCAAAGTTGGGCCTTTCAGGTGTTTTGGTCTTCAACTCCCACAATTCCTCACAGCCTCAGCCCTCTTCCTTTCCCCCTCAGGCCTGGGCAAACTTGGGCCCTCCAGGTGTTTTGGACTTCAACTCCCACAATTCCTCACAGCCTCAGCCCTCTTCCTTTCCCCCTCAGGCCTGGGCAAACTTGGGCCTTTCAGGTGTTTTGGTCTTCAACTCCCACAATTCCTCACAGCCTCAGCCCTCTTCCTTTTCCCCTCAGGCCTTGTGGGAGTTGAAGCCCAAAACACCTGAAAGGCCCAACTTTGCCCAGGCCTGAGGGGAAAAGGAAGAGGCCTGAGGCTGTGAGGAATTGTGGGAGTTGAAGTCCAAAACACCTGAAAGGCCCAACTTTGCCCAGGCCTGCTATATACACACAAAGGAATCATCCCCCTCCCAAGACAACGTGATGCAGGCTGAGCACGCGCCTCTCCCGCCCACGCGAAGCGCTCAGCGCCCTCTGAGCGACTGACAGGACCAGGTCCAAAAAAAAACAACAAGATAAACCCGATTCAAGATACATTCGATTCTTGCATAATTCTTTGAAAAAAGGCTTACTCGACAGCCAATGAGGGGCCGCGCGCGAGCTCGCTCCTGCAGCTGCTTCAGCCAATGAAAGAGAAGGAAAGGAAAAGGGAGGCAGGAGGTGGGTCGAAAGGCATACAACCAGAGGGCGGAGCAGTGAACCAATCGGAACGGGCGTTGCATGGGACCAATGGTGTTCTCCGTGACAACCTGACAGGCCAGGGAAAGAGGGGACGGCGGGGGTTTCAGGCCACAGAAGTCGTTTTGGCCGCCGAAGCGGAGGTAAGGCAAGCGGCGAAGGAGGGCTTCCTTGTGGGGAATGAAGGTGGAGCGGGGCAGCCGAGGAGGAAGAGCAATTAAGGGGGTGGGCGGGGGGCGACGTCAACATGCCCTGGCTTGGCTACTTCCAAAAGGCCGGCTTAGGCCTCAAATGGGGCAGGTTTCCATGGCAACCACAGAGCCTCCCTGCCAACTGAGGGGAGGCAGCTAGGGAATGGCTGCAGGAGATAACGGGGCCAGGCGCCATAGACATCATGTTTCCTCAGGATGTGCTGCTGGTTTGGGGGGCCATCAACCACCATGCAGTCATAATAATCTCTCTCTTCCTAAGATACTTAGGAAGGGCTCATCCCACGCTTTCTACAAGCGCGTTGATGACTGAAAAGGCCAATCTGAGATAGGCAAGTCCGGTTGCAGAAAGCACAGCAGAAAGGAGTCTCCTTGGGTGATGTTGTTTCCAAGTTGCGTTTCTCTCTGCGTTGTCGTTTCTCTTCGAGACCCCCTTCGGCGTGTCTTCTCGAAAGAGGCCGCAGCATTGTGGCCGCACCATGCCTCCCGATGTGGACCATTGTTGGTGATCAATCTGGCCGAGCCTGAGATGTTGTTTCAGGGAGTCCTTACATCTCTTTTTGGGGGCGCTCTCTTGCGCTGACCCGTGGCGAGTTCACCGTAGAGTAGTATCTTTGGGAGGCGATGGTCCTCCATCCTAGAGATGTGTGCCCTGTGTTCTCAATAGCATGGCCTCAATGCTGGTGATCCCTGCTTGCTCAAGGACAGCAACATTAGTCACATAGTCGGTCCAGTGTATATTTAGGATTGTGCGAAGACAGCGCTGATGAAAGCGTTCGAGGAGTCGTAGGTGTTGGCGATTGGTGACCCATGTTTCAGACCCATATAGGAGAATAGACAGTACAATAGCTCTGTACGCACTGATTTTGGTGCTTTGCCTCAGGTGCTTGTTGCTCCAGACTCTTTTGTGAAGCCTTCCAAATGCACTATAAGCCTTTGATAATCTGTGATCTATCTCTTTGTCAATCTTGGCGTCTGAAGAGATGATGCTTCCCAGCTAGGTCAACAGCTGAACGGACTAAAGCACAGATGTGCCAAAGCTGACGATGGGGATGATGGTGTTCTTCCTGTGGTGCGGGCTGGTAGAGAACTTTTCTTCAGGCTGACTTCCAGCCCAAACAGCTCTGCAGCTGTTGCAAAGCAGGATGTTAGGCACTGCAGAGCTGCTTCGGAATGGGCGACAAGGGCAGCATCGTCAGCAAAAAGCAGCTCACGGACTAGATAGTTCAGAGTCTTGGTGTGAGCCCTCAGACGGCTTAAGTTGAACAAGCTACCATCAGTACGATAGTGTATATATATGCCGTCTTCTTCTTCGACATCTGTCGTAGCCCTTTGGAGCATCATGCTGAAGAAAATTGTAAATAACTAATGGAGTGAAACAAGGTTATGTTCTTGCACCAACTCTATTTACAATCTGCTTCAGCATGAATAATAATAATAGCTTTATTTGTACCTCGCCACCATCTCCCCAACGGGGACTCGGGGCGGCTTACACGAGGCCAAGCCCAGCAATACAACAACCAAGGTAAAATCAAACAAACAACAACATAAGCAATTACATAAACTGTAAAAAACAACAATCAATACAAAATTACAATAAAATAAAACCATTTATAACATAGGACAATGAGCGGGCCCGTACCTTGGGAAGTCTGATCTGTCTATGGTCATCCACGCTCTGGTCACATCCCGAATAGATTACTGCAACACACACTACATGGGGCTGCCTTTGAAGATAGTTCGGAAATTACAATTAGTCCAACTGGCGGCAGCCAGATTAATAACTGGAGCGACATACAGGGAGCATACCACCCCCCTGTTGTGTCAGCTCCACTGGCTGCCTGTCCACTTCCGAGCTCAATTCAAAGTGCTGGTTTTGACCTTTAAAGCTCTATACCAGGGGTGGGCAATTACCGGCCCTCCAGGTGTTTTGGACTTCAACTCCCAGAAATCCTAGCCAGTTTACCAGCTCATAGGATTTCTGGGAGTTGAAGTCCAAAACACCTGGAGGGCCGGTAATTGCCCACCCCTGCTCTATACGGTTCTGGCCCAGCTTACGTGTCCAAACGTATCAGCCCCTATGTCCCACTTCATAATTTAAGATAGTCCGAGGAGGCCCTGCTCTCGCTCCCGCCAATTCTCAAACGCGGTTGGTGGGGACGAGAGAGAGGGCCTTCTCGGTGGTGGCTCCCCGTCTGTGGAACACGCTTCCAAGTGACATACGATCAACCCCATCCCTCCTAGCATTCAGGAAAAAAGTGAAATCTTGGCTGTGGGACCAGGCGTTTGCACATTAGCACAATGCAGCACTTTGGACGGGATTTGTAATGGCAAGTTGATGGATATGGCTCAATGCTCCTGTCATGGACGGAACACTGTTTTTAACTTAAGTGAATGTGTGTGATGTGTTAATGTTAATTGTATTTTAATGTATTTTAATGCTGTATGTTTTTGGTTTTATATTGTATTTATTATGTTGGCAACAAATTGTGCCTTTTGTTAGGCCGCTCTGAGTCCCCCCTCAGGGGTTGAGAAGAGCGGGGTAGAAATGTTGGAAATAAATAAATAAATAAACATGTACAGACTAAAATAGGGGGAATATAGCTAAAAGCAGTGGCTAAAGAACGTGTGTAAGAGGAGAAGCACCGTTCGATGACTGACTGTGGCACTGTAAACTTTTATTTATTGCCATGCAAGATTTCTGTGTTGTGTAGTAACCTGCCCTAAGGGGCTGTCATGTGTAGCCAGATGTTTAATGAAATACAGCACATCAAAAGCAGATTGCACATTTGTGCCTATTATCTAAGCAGGTAGAGACATTGTGTGAGGAAGAAATAGTAAACAACTAAGACACTGGGAAGGTTGCTTACTATACTGAAAAGAAACAAACTAAGGGTAAACACTACGTACTCTCGCAATACGTATACCCTATGGCTATGCAATCTTGTATAAAGCTAATAAATCACATATACTGCGATATTAACAATTATAATGATCAATTTAAGCAGTGATTGAATGAACAATGTATAACCTTATTAATGCCTGAATCACAACATCAAAATAAAACATGTGTTCCAAAAGCCATGGAGTATATTATATTATTCAAACAAAGGTTGCACAGCAATATAATTATATAAGACATTGAACTCAGAATGGAAAACCTCAAGGTACAATAGCTGATATAATTTATTATTTCAGGTAGGGAGCCAACCGCCTAGCCTGGCGCAGGTGGAGAATTGCTGCTCTGCTCACAGTGGAGATTTGAGCCTCCATTGTCAGCAGAGGGTCCAAAAGGACTCCCAAGCTCTTTACTGAAGATGATGGGCATAGTGCCACACCGTCCAGGGTAGGCAGCTGGACAATCCCACCGCCCGGGCGACCCAGCCATAGGATTCCCGTCTTCATCGGGTTCACCTTCAACCTGCTGGCACGCAAACATCCAGTAATGGCCTCAAGGCACTGATGGAAATTATCGGGTACTGAGTCAGGCCGGCCCTCCATCCCCAGAAACAGTTGAGTGTCATCCGCATACTGATGGCAATCAAGCTCAAAGCTTTGTACCAGCTGAGCAAGTGGTCGCATATAGTTGTTAAATAATAGAGGGGAGAGAATGGCCCCCTAAGGGACCCCACAACTTAGGGGGGGGACCCCTGGAGACCAAATCACCACTCCTAACTCGCTGTCTCCGATTGTGGAAAAATGAAGACAACCAATTTAAGGCTGCCCCCCTCATTCCACTCGCTGCCAGGCGGTGAGTTACAATGCATTATACTAAATTTCCTTTGATCTGTAGCTGGCCAGTTGGAGTGCCTCAAGTGTCGCTGTAAGAAGGTCCACCGTCATGCATGTGTCAGGGCTCAGGCTGCGTCTGTGGTTTGTTCCTCTCCACACTCGCATGTCACGGACTCCACTTTATGGCCCCATTTCTTAAGATTGGCTCTGCATCTCGTGGTGCCAGAGCTAATCTGTTCAGCACCTTCCAAGTCACCCAGTCTTCTGTGTGCCCAGGGCTGTAGTGAAATGATGCGTATTATATACAATGTTAAAATCAAGGTTTGCTTTTTTTTTTTAAGAAAAATATTTTAAACTGTGCCTGGTTGAATCTGTGGATACAGAATCTGTGTGTGTGGAGGGGCATTGAAAATTATTTTCAAGCTACGGTAAACTTGCCCCAATGTCTCTTTCTGGTCATGTAATGTAATATCACTATTGTTTTTATTCCCTTTAGATTTTGAATTTCTAAAACTGGAAACATAAGGTGTGGAGATAGGGAGTAAAGAAGAGAGCAAAGTTGCTATTCCTTGTGATAGCAAATTGGAGCATATAAATGCAGAATTTGTATGTCCCTGACTTTTGCTGCAGGCTAACTCTTTTTTTTTAAGGTTTTGCCTGCAAGCATCCAAAAAGCAGTATCTAGTTGCTGTGGGATATTAGATTGAATGTTTGGCCTAGCTCCACAGAATACTTCTTATAATGGGCAATCGATAAGTGAAGTTAACTTGAGACTGCAGTTAACAGCAAGGTGGATGAAAATGGAGGAAGCAGGGGAAGTGATACTAAAGAGTAAAAAAAAAGGAGTAGCATATAGACAGAGATTGTGGAGAGTGAAGGAAATAGAAGGATACTTTGTGTCGGACTGGATGAGGGCGAACAAGTTGAAATTGAATACAGACAAGACAGAGACACTCCTGGTCGTTCGAAAGTCCGAACAGGGCATAGGGTTACAGCCTGTGTTGGATGGGGTTACACTCCCCCTGAAGACACAGGTTCGCAGTCTGGGTGTGATCCTGGACTCATCACTAAGTCTGGAACCCCAGGTTTTGGCGGTGACCAGGGGAGCATTTGCATAGTTAAAACTTGTGCACCAGCTGCGCCCGTACCTTGGTAAGTCTGACTTGGCCACGGTAGTCCACGCTCTGGCTTTAGCCTTTAAAGCCCTAAACTGTTCTGGTCCAACTTACATGTCCGAACGCATCTCTCCCTATGAACCTCTGAGATGTTTAAGATCATCTGGAGAGGCCCTGCTCTCGATCCTGCCCTCTTCGCAGGCGCGATTGGCGGGGACGAGAGACAGGGCCTTCTCAGTGGTGGCCCCTCGGCTTTGGAATGCTCTTCCTAGTGACATCAGATCTGCCACCTCCCTCTTGACATTTCGCAAGAAAGTTAAGACCTGGCTGTTTGACCAGGCATTTGCAGATGAAGCGTAATTACCTAAATTGAGACTTAAGGAACGATGACAATGCAACGGAAATCGATTTTAATAATGAGACACTGAGGTTGTGTTTTTAAATTTTAATTGCTAAATTTATGTTTTATATGGTTGTTTTATTAATCGCTGATGTATTTTATCTGTGGGCAGTTCTTGCCATGTGTACACCGCCTCGAGTCACCTTCGGGCTGAGAGGGGCGGTATAAAAATGTAGTAAATAAACAAATAAGGATCAGGTTCAAAAGACTGTTTTTTTTCCTGAGAAAGCTCCTAAAGTTACTGTGGAGTTTGTTGTTGTTGTTGTGTTGTTTTTCATTAAGTTGGCTTTCATTTGTGGTGATGTTTTAAATGAGACACCCCCAAAGAGCTCTGGTAGTCAGGAACACTGCTCAGGTTGTCCAAACTCAAGACTAAGGCTTCTTTTATTAAACAGATCTATTAATAATATCGGCTTCCTCTTTTACTTCTGCATTCCATTTTATGAAGCTGCACAACAATAACACTGACACAATAGTGTCTTTGTGCTGCATAACACAAATACTGTAGTATTTTAATTTTACATTTCACATGTCTCCCAATACATTATATGCACAGTCAATCGTTCCTTCTGAAGCCATATAAGGTAGGCAATAGCCTACCTGTGTTTCAGGTGTGGATACAGAGACTAAAAGAATATTGAGAATTTGGTTGAGACAAGATTTAATCCAGGAGATGTCTTGTACATCTGATTATTAAACAGAGCAAGTATTACTCCATTTTGTTTGATTTAGGAAAGCAAATTTACAAGCAACTCATGACAAATCATTCTAAACAGACTTATTCCTTCTGGATATTCCACATGAGTACACGTTTCTGTGCAGCAGCTGTAGGTGAGGAGGTGTTTGGCTTCTTTCGGTGTCAGTAAAAAACAGGGAGCCATCTGCAGTTTCTTCAGTATCCTCAGGTGGAATGGTTAAATGGCACAATTTAGGCAGTGAAAGTCAGCTGTATAAACAATTGCATAAGATGGCTATATAGATTGGTAAACAGATCAATAAATATGCTGTAAGATCCCTTGCGTGCAACTGCTAACTAGTGCTGTCACCTAGATCAAGTGCTGTGGAAAATGTTGCCACCCTTCTGCTCTTGATCAGAAATCAGGCAAAACAGGAAATGCTTCTTGACACTTAGTAGCATGCAGTAGGACTGTTGTAAGTTGGCACTATATACAGGCAGTCCCCAAATTATGAACAAGAGAGGTTCTGTAGGTTTGTTCATAAGTTGAATTTGTATGAGAGTTTGAACGGGTAAATTTTAAAAGTGCAATCAAGCCTCTCTCTCTTTCTGACTTGGACAGCATAAGGCAGTGTTTCCCAACCAGTGTGCCGGGGCACACTAGTGTGATCATCAGGTGTGCCGTGGGAAATTGGAACCTCCGGGGGAGTCTAGTGTGTTGAAATAAACAAACGCTAAGAAACCTACCTCGATAAAGGCACAAAATTACAAACACCCCCCTCCCCACCCATTGTCTACTTGGTCTCTCCCTCTCCATGCATCGGGTAGGCCCGCCTCCCTTTCCCCAAGTAGAGACCTCCTCTTGCCTCCTGGGGGTTCTGTGTGGGAAGTTTGTCCCAGTTCTATATTGGTGGGGTTCAGAATGCTCTTTGATTGTAGGGGAACTATAAATCCCAGCAACTACAACTCCCAAATATCAAGGTCTATTTCCCCTGAACTCCATCTGTGTTCATATTTCGGCATATTGAGTATTCATGCCAAGTTTGGTCCTGATCCAACATTGTTTGACTCCACAGTGCTCTCTGGATATAGGTGAACTACAACTTCAAAACTCAAGGTCAATGCCCACCAAACTCTTATAGCATTTTCTCTTGGTTATGGGAGTTCTGTGTCGGAAGTTTGTGTCTTTCTGCCATTCCTGCCAGGATATCTATGTTGAGTTCATTGAAACAGGCCCAGGTTTCACACTGAGTGTATAAATACATTTAAAAACATATTAACTATATGTATTACTGTGTTAGAGTGTCATTTTGTGTCATTTTGGTTGGTGGTGTGCCCCAGGATTTTACAAATGTAAAAAGTGTGCCGCGGCTCAAAAAAGGTTGGGAAACACTGGCATAAGGAATGGTTAAGACCGCTGTGGTGTTTCTTTTGCTGTCTGTTCAGAAAATTTCACCTCACTTTCTGTCTCTGATAATTGGATTTTGAAAAAATGGGCTTCTTGTAGAAACAAGGATTGGTGATAAACCTTCAGTGGAGACACTTTCCCTCCATGATAACTCCTTCAGAAGGGGATTTCCCTTCAAAGGGGTAGATTTCTCTGACTTCCTGTTGTCTCGCCCCTGTTCTTAACGATGAAACGTTTGTAAGTCAGATGATGGTAACTTGGGGACTGTCTGTATATAGCCCCCTATCATTTGAAAGTTTGAGAAAGCATTAAATACCTGCTTTTGGAATGCAACCAACTGTGCATTTTTGGAAACACGCCCCAACATCCTTTTAATTTACTGGAGGGTTCACGTGTGGCACAGCCACTTGAGGGTGGCAAAAATGTTTGGCAATACTGGTGATACTGGAGTTTGTTGCAGAATAGATGAGCTGAAAGGGAGGGAAGTGCCTGAAAGCAAGTGGAATTTTAGAACAGCTGTGGCTGGTAAATTCAGTAGACCATGTAATGAGATAATCGGGTGTCTAGTACAGTATTGTCAGTAAAAAGGAGCTGCAAGACTGTGCCTATTTTGAAATTTAGTGGTTTCACTGAGGTTGAATCAAAGAGAAAAGGTTACCTGTCCTGTGATAGTACTAATATATTATAGTGGTTGGCTGTGATTCAGGAGAACTTCAGGTTAATTGACGTTTGTGTCATAAACTTTACTTAGTGTTCTTTTGTAAGCCTCTGCAACCCCTCATGAGCCTCAACTCTTCATTTGCAAACTGAGGTCAATCACTCTGCTTTGCTTTACAGGATTGTTGGAAGGATTGCAACAAGATGATGTAATGAGAAGCTTTGCACATTATGAAAGTATTATCTAGAGATTTGGGCATGGAGAGAATAGGTCATTTTCTAGCAGCAGGAAAAAAGTTGGTCTTCTGGGGTGGCAAACTTAAATTCTGATCATTTAGCTATAGGATATTGACTCCCATACTTGGGTCACCAAGTATTGCTGGTCTAGCTCCAAAATCTCTAGAGAGCACTGCCAAAGGTCTAACATTGTTATTTATACCATGTTTTCTCTCTCCAAAAAAGAGACTCCAATAGGCTTACAATTTACCTGATGTAATACAATTTTAAAAAACCCAAAACATACAAACATTAAAATAGAATTAAATTTCTGGCAATCCAGAATTGAGAATCACTGTTTGAAGAAGAGTATAAAACTTGTGAACATTATTGGAACCTATCTAAGTTGATGAGAGTTATGGAAATAAAATGACATACCATATCATGTAGGGTAATTTATATATCAGGCCATTTTGGTTGGAAGACAAAGGATGTTGCTTGGAGAAAGTTCTGAGTTATCTTGTCTTAGTGTGGATATGTTAGGAACATTGTTGGGCAGATATAGGGAGATGGAAGAAGATGGTGTCCATAGGTGAGGCAAGGTTACAATTCCATTGACCTATAAAGGGCTTGGCCAACAAATATGTTCAGCACTATAGTTTGTAGGTGTTTTTTCTTCTGGCAACTATATTTTCCTCACAAATTTCTCCACTGTGGAACACCTGAATCGGGGAATTACAGTATTGTTGAGAAGTTTTTTTATCTTTTATTAACATAATATGAAAATGATGGTTAACATGGATGTATCCGGCAAATGTTTATGAACGTTTTAAAAAATCGTGCAGGGGAGAGTTGAAAAGTTTATCTGTTTCTTAGTATTGTGACTGCTTTGTCAATTGATGTGAAGCTTGCTAGAAAGAAGGATACAGGATGCAAGTTATTTTGCTTTCATAAATGCAGAAGTGAAAGACAGAAGTTATTGTTGTGGCATACTGGACTCCAAAGTGTCTTGAATGCAGGGAACTCTTAATGAGGAAGAGAAAACTACAATAATGCATGTGTTATGGCATTGCCTTGTAATAACACCTTTTTGGCGTACTGTATAACATATCCAAACTCCTTCTCATTATATATTAGAAATACATAAACAAGGAAGTATGTCTAAGTATGTCAAGCTTCTGATAGCACCAAAATCTATACCTGTGAAAAAAAATTAACTGACTATATAAGGAAGATCTATCTTTCCCCACCCATGAAGTGCTTGGGTGAATTGTTCTTTAGAACTTTATAACCTGAGAAAGCAACTGAATACTTACGAATGTTTGGGGGCTTGATTTTTTAAAAATAAATATATTGCATTTTGAAAAATACATATATTGCATTGGAAACTCCTTTTTGTGTGTAGCTTCTTTCATACCATAGAACGTTTAGCAGAAACTCAATTGACTAAAATTGTTCAATGAAACTCTGCTGAGGAGATCAATTCCTATTGTATAAGACATACACACACATTCTTATTGTATACCGGAGGTGGGAAAGACAGTGGCTAGGACACTGGGAGACCAAGATTCAAATCTCTGCTCAGCCATGGAAGCCCACTGGGTAATGATAGACAAGTCAGACACCCTGAGACCCAGGAAACTCCCTCTGAACAAATCTCACCAGAAAAAAAGTACAAGATATGGTCACCTTATGGTCACATAAGTTAAAAAATGACTGGAAAGCACACAATTTCAGTGGGGGTGCAGAGTTAATTATCTATTTCTATTGTAATACTCTCGTCCTAGTTAAAGTTTTGCTTGATTATGGCAGTCTATGATCCACAGTAGGTTGTTCAAGGACCAACAGCTTTGATGAAACAGTAGCAAAAAAATATATTTCTCATTCAAACTGAGGAAGAATGGGATTGTACTCCAGCAGATCCTACAGAAGTCATGTATGTCTGGTTAAATCAGGCAAGGTAAACAATACCTGTAACAGAATTCCTTACCAAGTAAGTGTGAAGAGCAAAACAGACAAAAGAGAGAGAAAGAGACTATTATTTACAGTATTTATATTCTGTCCTTCTGTCTTATACATACTGAGATTTCCGAGTCCGTTAAAACCAGCACAAGTGTAACATTAGTTTGCATGCTCTTTGATACAAACATAAGTCTTGACAAGAACTGGTATTTTGTTAACTGAGAGCAGCTTTTGAATTTTGACACTTTGTTAAGTTCCTTTGATAGGTAGCTGCAAAAGAAGCAGTTGAACAAAATAGAAGCTGTCATCATAAATTTTATCATAAGATAGAACAGAGGAAGAGGCTAAACTGCCAGGTTATTTTAACATCTTGATATCACAAGCTATGCATAGCTTTTGGGTGAGGGGCTTTTGTCCAGTTGTGCAGTCTCTTATCTACAATGATAGGATATCAGTCTTGCATATTCATGTTTTGTTGCAGAATTCACACACATTTGTGTGTGTATGTGCCTTTTGGTGCTTGTTGACTTATCAGTACACCATGAAGTTTATAATTTTCTTAGGCAGCAAAGAATACTCTGAGGTGGTTTTGCCATTCTCTTTCTCTGAAGTGTCTTCCTCTATAGCAGTGGTTCCCCGTGTGTTTTGGCCCACAACTCCCAGAAATCCCAGCCAGTTTACTAGCTGTTAGGATTTTTGAGAGTTGAAGACCAAAACATCTGGTGACATGCAGGTTGAGAACCACTTCTCTACAACATGTGGTATTTATTGGAAGTTTATTTATTTATTTCCAACATTTCTACCCCGTAAGCTTTGCAAACATGAGGTTTTTGGATTGGGGGGGGAGGGGTCTGGTACTATGATGAAACATGCTTAAATCTGTGCCACAAATACTCCTGTAGATATTTTCTGAGTGTAGAATACAATTGGATTACTGTTGGGGTCTGCAAATATGCCAGATTGAGGCACTAATTGATTTTTTTAAAAAAAATTCTGCCTGAATGAGAATTAAAATATTTCAAGACCTTTCATATTATCATTAGGCATAATTGGAGAACATAAACTTCACTGAAAGTAAATAGATAGGAAGAAACATACAGGAGTGAATCCTAATGTGGTCAAGTTATTTGATGTGAGGAACTGGCCATTTCCCTCTCAATATGCCAGGGATCAATACTGTATTTGTATCCTCTGGCTACAATTGTTTGGTTTTTCCCCCCTACATGCTTGCCAGGAGTCGGCAGCAGTCTATGCACCACGATTTGATGTCGCATTGATCTCGTTTATTACCTAACTTCTTCCTTGGAACATTTTATAACATTCAATGTGTTAAAATTATTAAAATGGAAGAATTGTCTCTTCTTTTCTGAAAAACTAAATGTTGTCACACGTGGCTCTGTGCTGGGATGAAAAGTGAGATATCTATCTATCTTATTCCATAAATGAGAAATTTGTTTTCCACAACATCTCACTTTCGAAAAGATATTCTGAACATGTGGGTGCAAGTGTACACACACAGAAGAGTATTTTGAGTCACAAAATTGGTTCTCTCCTGGGAAAAATGATGTGTGGCCTTCACAACATTTCATACCCACCACTTCATCTTTCAGCCCTGGAAGAAAAGGAAAAAGAGGAAAAGGCAAAATGCAAGTCTGTGTATATCTGAAGATGAGTAAGTGTCACTGAATGATGTGGGACTAACATCTCCATTATATGTATCCTATCACAAAATATCTAAGGAAGAAGTCCCACAGAACATCCCAATGAAGACTGAGAATGTGCAGTATGTATGGAATTGTATGGTGGTTGATAGCTGAGTAGGTGAAGGGTAGGGTAATGGGGAGATTGAGTTACTCTGGAAAAATAAAAGTGGAATAAAGCATGGCCTGGCTTTCTAGGGATGCTGAAACAGATGTAGAAATAAGTCAAAGGCTAAAGGCACATAGCCTTGCAAACAGAAAGTGACTTCACAGTGATTATCATTAAAGCAGGGAAGAGTATGTGTTTGGTCCAGAACCACACTAAAGTCATCATGGGTTGCAACTACTGAGTATCCAAAAGCTGTCTCCTTATTGTAATGGTGACGATCCCTACATCCATTCAGAAACACTCATTTGGTACACTATTGGTTACCTTGTTGAAAAAAAAGGAATTTTGGTCCAATATTTCCACTTTCACATATCTAGAAAATGCCTAGAGATGATACATATCTAGAAAATGCCTAGAGATGATACATGCTAATAAATGAAAATGTTCTGAGGTTAAAATATTGTACTAAAAAGTTTCCAGTTTTAGATATCTCAGCTTGCCTTCTCAGTTCCTCATTGGCCTGTAGCATGTGCTTACATAGAAACAGTAGTTTGGGCATTTTCAAAAGGATTATAGTTGTCACTGCTCTTTCTTGTCTAGTTTAGCTGTCCTGCCTCCCATATGCCTGCTCTCCCAGGGTAATTTGTTTGAGTATGCATTCCTAGATGACTTGTTCAATTAATCTGGCCAGAAGCCATCTTGGGATGGAAGGCTGGAGGGATGAAGGGACTGGCTGTAGGGGAGAAATGTTACAATCACATAGTATTGGGAAATCTCTTTCAGAAGATTTGGGACCTCCTTACAGAAACACTGCCCCATACATATTTTTATAAGCATAATAATAAAACTTTATTTGTATTCCGTCCTGTCTCCCAGAGGGGACTCAGGACAGATTCCAGCAACAAAAAAAGCAAACATTCAATGCCTGGGACAACAGTGTATAACAAATACAAATTATAAAACAATACTAAACCCCCCAAAACTCACAGTAAACCAACATATACAGAAATAAACTGATAAAATACCCAACTAAACCCACATATAAAACCAAATTATAACATATGACCTAAAATTAAAATTTAAAAATTATATTTAGCTTAAAAACATGAATCTTGATTTACATCTCCGCCCCCTCCGAGGTTTGATTTCAATTACGTTAACATTCCTTATGTTGCACTGCTGTAACAGAGCCAACTACCTAAGAAGCCAAGTGCAAAGACTATTTCCAGCCGACAGTGTATTAGGTGTCTATGTTCCTCTATTCCTCCTCCTCTCCGTATGATATAGAGGCGAGTTTGTTAATTGTTTTTTTTATGGAGATAAGGGAGGTGAGCATTTTTATCTTTTTTGGGAAGGTGTTCCAGAAATGTGGAGCAATCACAGAGAAGGCCCTCTCTCTTGCGCCCACCAGCCGTAGTTGAGATGGAGGTGAGACTGAGAGTAGGGCCTCCTCCACTGACTGCAATGCCTGAGTTGGTTTATAAGAGGAGATGCGATTTGTTAGATAGCTTGAGCCTTAATCATTTAGAGTAGTCCCTAAACAGGTAGTCCGGAGCTTATCTTATGTTTCCAGAGCATAAACTTCCATTCCTTATGCAATCTGGAAATGCCCCTGTCCTTTTCAAATAAATAGAATTTGTAACAAACTTGTAGTTGGCAACTGCTTCTGCATTGCAGAAAATGATCTGTTAGCAGGTTGCAAGGTTGGAATAATGGCTAAAAACATTGGCTATACATTAGAATGCGAAGCAGCTTTGGATAGTGGTTAGGGTTAGGACTGTGACTCTGGAGACCATGCTTCAAATGCCCACTTGTGGAAATCCACTGAGTGACCTTGGGCAAGTCATGCTGCCTCAGTTTTTGAGGCAAACCTCCTCTGAACAAATATTGCCAAGAAAGCCAGTGATAAATTTATCTTACTATCACCATAAGTTGGAATGACTTGAAAGCACACAACAACATAATAGAGGAGAACTATTGGAAGTGACTTCCATTAATCCATGAGCTGGGTGGGGTCCAAAGAGCATGGATATGATGCTTATTGCTGGCACACAAGAAAAATAGAACTGCTAATTCCCCACATTAGATGGAATGGGAAGATAGAGTACAGGTGAAAAGCCTGCAGCCTTCCAGATGGTGTTGCGCTCCAATCCATGTCAGATGGAACATTTCTCAAAGAAGAAATACCAGCTGCCTCTCTCCAAACACCTTGAAAGTCATGGTGAAGTTTGTGTTTGTATGAAAATAACAAAATAGTGAGAGAGAAACATTGCACACTGTGCTGTTTTAGCAATTAGTCATAGGATGGATTCCTGCTTTTCTGTCCATGTTTATTTCAGATTGAAATAATGTCTTCTTTTATGCTTCTTCCCCTTCTCTCCCTAAAACAACTATACTCAGATCTGTGCATGTGTCATTAACCAGCTATTTGTCTGAATTAGTGAGGGGGAATATCTGGATTTAAAAAAAATTGTTTAGATATTTTTCTAAGTGACTAGGCAAATGTAATGGATGCTGAATGATGTTGCTTGTATGTTTCAGATTATTCTGATGAAGACATTCAGGCCTTACTCTATGACTTGTAATGGTAAACATGAATATTGGTCTAATGCACATTGGGGGGTTTTTTGTTTAATGTAAGATAGCTTAAATCAGGTCTGCACAACCTCTGGTCCTTCAGATGTTTTGACCATTGGACAAGTTGGTTAGGGCTTCTGGGAGCCTGTCTTAAATCTTTAATTTCTTGTTGACCTGGGTGTTTGTGCTAATATCTGCTGTATCTGTGTAGGAGTGTTTCTCAGTGGCTTTGATGTTCACAAATAATTGTCTACTCGTGTGCTTGTAGCTTTGAGCATGGTACTATTCGACTGACTTTCAAAACCTCCCATGAAATTAAGAAGTATTCTATCTAGAAACTACAATATTTTTTCCCAACGTCCCAGATGATTTATCCTGTGCGGGACAGATATTGTTCTGTGCCTTCTAAGATAACTGAGAGCTGGGAGATATTTTTACATTTCCCTCCAGTTGAGGAAAATTTAAACTTCCCATCCCTTTCCATGATGAGGTAGGTGTGTGTGTGTGTGTGTGAGTCAGTGAGAGAGAAATAGAAAGATAGAGAGCTCCTCTCTCCCAGCCAGTATTGGATGCATCAAATTATGTTGATAATGTTGTGTATTCTAGCTGTAAATGTATTTTTAGAAAAAACATTTCCTAATTTTGACCATACTACTCAGTCTCTATAGGAAACCTTCATTTCTCCCTTTGGTCAGTATCTCATACAGAAGTTGTTTCTGTCTAAGGCAAGCAACATGTGCTTCAAGATGTTGTTAGGCGGTGACTTCCAGCATCCCTTAAATATTTATTTATTTCGGGATTTTACCCCGCTCTTCTCAACCCCCAAGGGGGGACTCAGAGCGGCTTACAGTACTGCACAATTCGATGCCCACATAATAACAATATAAACCGCAAAACACTTCAACAATTAAAATACATTTAAAATACATTAAAATACAACTACATTAGCACCATACACATTCACTCTGGATTAAAATAATGTTCAGTCCATAAAAACATTGGCCATAATCACCCACTTTCATTAAAAACCAATCTAAAATGCTGCCTTGTGCTGGTGTACGAATGCCTGGTCCCACAGCCAGGATTTTACTTTTTTCCTGAAGGCCAGGAAGGATGTGGTGGATCGTACATCAATAGGAAGCGCATTCCACAGGCGGGGAGCCACCACCGAGAAGGCCCTATCCCTCGTCCCCACCAACCTCATCTCAGACGTAGGCGGGAGCGAGAGCAGGGCCCCCCCGGATGATAGATTACGAGGTGGGACATAGCGGCTGATGCGTTCGGACAAGTAAGCTGGGCCAGAACCGTATAGAGCTTTAAAGGTCAAAACCAGCACTTTGAATTGAGCCCGAATTGGACAGGCAGCCAGTGGAGCTGACACAACAGGGGGTGGTATGCTCCCTGTATGTAGCTCCCGTTAGCAATCTGGCTGCCGCCCGCTGGACTAATTGCAATTTCCGAACTGTCTTCAAAGGCAGCCCCACGTAGAGTGCATTGCAGTAATCTATTCGGGATGTGACCAGAGCGTGGACCACCGTAGCCAGATCAGACTTCCCAAGGTACGGGCGCAGCTGGCGCACGAGTCTTAACTGTGCAAAAGCTCCCCTGCCATCGCCGAGACCTGGGGTTCCAGGCTCAGCGATGAATCCAGGATCACTCCCAAGCTGCGAACCTGCGTCTTCAGGGGAGTGTAACCCCATCCAACACAGGCTGTAACCCTATGCCCTGTTCGGCCTTTCGACTGACCAGGAGGACCTCTGTCTTGTCTGGATTTAGTTTCAATTTGCTAGCCCTCATCCAGTCCGACACAGCGGCCAGGCACCGGTTCAAGGTCTGGACAGCCTCCTTGGTGACAGGTGGGAAGGAGTGACAGATCTGGACGCCATCTGCGTACAGATAACACCTTACTCCGAAACT
Source organism: Anolis apletophallus (assembly GCA_030556195.1). NCBI lineage: Eukaryota > Metazoa > Chordata > Lepidosauria > Squamata > Anolidae > Anolis > Anolis apletophallus. The sequence continues at coordinate 138,127,531 of JARBWK010000006.1, read as the reverse complement.
CCGAATGATCTCTCCCAGCGGTTTCATGTAGATGTTGAATAACATCAGGGACAGAACTGAACCCTGAGGGACTCCACAGGACAACGGCTGTGGAGCCGAACAGGTGTCACCCAATGACACCTTCTGGGTACGACCTTCCAGGAAGGATTGGAGCCACTGCAGAGCAGTACCGCCAAGCCCCATGTCTGCAAGGCGACCCAGAAGGATACCGTGGTCAACGGTATCGAAAGCCGCTGAGAGGTCCAGCAGAACCAACATATTGATCTTGTTGTTTGAGGTTGGTGGGAATGGTGGTTCAGTATTTGGAGGACCACACATTACCTGTTCTTGGTTGCTTATTTCTAAAGTTCTGTCAAATGTTATCACTCCCTTTGATGTCTTTGTAGGAGCTGATTACAAAGGTTTTAGGCTGAACTGAACTTTTGCCAGTCTGTGAAAATAGAAGAGGAATGAACCTAATACCATACTTTTTGCATAATAGTGCTTTGTGAATCATTCTAGCCATGTGAATCTTTTGTCTAATGTTTAAGTCTCTATCTCTTCTCTGGGCCATCTATACAACTTGTTTGGCTGTTCTTTCCATAATAAAAGAAAACGAAATTTGATGTTCCGGGCTATGCACAAGATATTATTTTATTTAATGTGTATATCCGTCTGTCTGCATTTAGTGATGTGGTTAGACATCCTGGACATACTAAAAAGGTGAGATGGAAAATACAATTCAAAATAAATAAGTAGCCCTGAATGTAGAATTGGTTGAGTTGTTTTGATCTCAAATCAGGATTTGTTCGCACAGTATTTTTTTTTTTTTTGGCCGCAAAGTGAAATACTGTGTCTGTGCCATGTTGCATTATACATTGTACAAAGTCTTCATTGTAGAGGACTGCATTCACTTGAATTTCCATTCAATAACAGTGGGAATGTTTTCATCCTTTTTCTAAAATAGTGAGGAAATTGGAAGTCTTCTCAAGCTTGGTTGCTTTACTTGATGCCTTCTAGAACATGCATGAAATTGCAAGGGGTGGGTGGCACCCCCCAAGCCTCACTGCCAAAGTCTTCCCTATTTTGTTAGAAATTCTTCTCCTGTCAGTACCTCAAGTCACAGAGATGACTTTGCTTCTCAGCTTCTTTGGCCAATGAAACCTCAGAAATAGTGAAGGGAACGGAGATGCTGGTTGAAGAACTACACTTCTTGCTGGCTCTTCAGTCATGGAACCAAATCAAATATTTCTTTGTTACAGTCATAGATCAGCATAATCAGGGAGCCAACTCTACTCCACTCCTGCCTTCCCTAACTGTAAAAAGCAATGGTGGAACAAAAGCAGCAGAGCTACTGGTCCGAGGAGCCCGGTAGGTTAAATCTGGGCTGTTCTAAAGTACAGTAAGGCCCCTGTAACTGTGGAACCCATAAACTTGGTTTCACTTACCCATGCTGGTCAAAAATGGTTTCTTGCTAGATCTTTGAGATGATTCGGTGGTATGCTTTCTGTGGAATATATCATAGAGTCACCCTGGAGAATCTAGCAAATCCCTGAAGACGTGTGAATCTATGCTATATCAGGACCATAAGTGAGATAATGTAATGGCATTCAGTCATATCTATGGTTTCAGGTAACCACGGTCTATTCAATTATGGATATGGAGACCTGATTATATGATGGGCAGTTTACATAGAGGCCCCTTGTGACACTGCTTGCTAACCAGGACAGACAGAATGTATGGAGTTTTAGCTTTATGTTCTCTTCTGTTGCAATCTGAACACTGAACTTTTTCTTTTATATCATTTCACATTCTTAGAAGACATTTATTCTTATGCCTCAAAAAGGGGAAAGAATGTATGTCAGGTGTATGTATTTTATGTCACTGAAAGTTAGGTCTTAGTCCTAAAACTGTTCAATTCATGCTTTGTCTCTTGTTTTTCCTGCAGCTAAAGATTTGGGAATGCTGACAGAATGCCACTGTGTCATTGTGCAGTGCAACATAGTGAATCAGACATGGAGGGATGCCGATTTTCACTTGCTGGAGGACTGAGGGTGTATCTCCACTGGAAGGGTGAGGAGGAAGAACCCTATCAGACCTATATGCAAGGGACTCTTTGTGCTGAAGAAATCTGCATTGATATTGCACAGAAGCTTGGTAAGCAGTTTTCAGATCCTAGCTTATCTAAATATGTAGTTGTGGCAAATACAGTATGACCCCCCCCCCTCCCATGGATTCAATATCCGTGGGATGTACTCCCTGAGGCATACTGGGAGCCATAGGAGTCAGAGAACTACGGCTCCCAAAATGCCTCAGGGAGCACATCCAAGGCATGCCTCCGCCCAGGGCTGCTGGAAGTTGTCATCTGGAGGCACTTCCTTGGGGCTGGGCAAGCCCAGTGGCCTTTGGAGGAGATGAGTGGCGAAGGTGGAGAAGGTCCTTGAAAGGAGAGCGGCGGGAGGCACAGGGAAAGCCCAGCGGGCCATCAGCCACAGCCAGCCTCTGTGGCAATGCAGCCTGCCACTCCTCCTCCCCATGCCCTCCCTCCCTCCGCCCTCCTCCTCCCTCCTCAAGACATGCCACTAAGGGAGATTTTATTCATTTCTTTTAATTATTATTATTTTAATTTATACCCGGTGTACTAGGCCAGTGTTTCTCAACCTTTTTTGAGCCGAGGCACACTTTTGACATTTAAAAAATCCCAAGGCACACCACCAACCAAAATGAAACAAAATGACACTCTAACACAGTAATACATATATTTAACTGACCTTGAGTTTTGGAGTTGTAGTTCACCTACATCCAGAAAGCACTCTGGACTCAAACAATGTTGGATCAGGACCAAACTTGGCATGAATACTCAATATGCCCAAATGTGAACACAGATGGAGTTCAGGTGAAATAGACCTTGACGTTTGGGAGTTGTAGTTCACCTACATCCAGAAAGCACTCTGGACTCAAACAATGTTGGATCAGGACCAAACTTGGCATGAATACTCAATATGCCCAAAAGTGAACACAGATGGAGTTTGGGGGAAATTGACAGGGAGCCTGAGGGAACCGCAGCGAAGAGGAGGGGGGGAGGGAGGGGCGGGGGCAAACGGAGCAGGCGCCCTGGGGCCTGCCTTCTTCCAAACCGCTGTTTGGGAGCAGGCAAGGCCCCAGAGGTGGCTTTTCCATTTGCCCGAGCTGCCCCCGCATGCGAGACGGCGCAGGCAAGCGGAGAAGCCACCTCTGGGGCCTTGCCTGCTCCCAAACCGGTTTGGGAGAAGGCAAGGCCCCAGAGGTGGCTTCTCCGTTTGCCTGCGCGGCTCTCTCGCATGCGGGGGCAGCTCGGGCAAATGGAAAAGCCACCTCTAGTCCTGCCTTCTCCCAAACAGCGGTTTGGAAGAAGGCAAGCCCCGAGATTGGCTCCATTTCCCAGTTCTCCCTCACAAGCAGAGCGAGAGCCTGGGGAACAGGCCCTGCCTGGGAGCCGGGTTTGGGCAGCTCGCTTCTTCCGCCAGGTTCCGCGGAAGACGCGAGCCGAGCCGAACAAACTCGGCTCCCAGGCAGGGCCTGGGCCCTGCGGGGAGCCATTTTCCCGCTTTGCGCCAGCTTCCCGCCTCCTCCTCCTCCTCCTCCTGTGGGCTCACTTCTGGAGGAGGAGGAGGGCCTGGCCTGGCCCCTCCCCTCCTGAGCCTCCCCTGCCTCTTCCCTGCCTCTCCAGGTCCTAGAGAGGGTCGTGTTCCCCACCCGCTGTCCTGCAATCGGCTGGTGTGCCGCGGGAAAACCTCGGAGGGGGAAGAAAGGCGGGGGGAAGAGGTTTTCTTGCGGCACACCAGCTGATTGCTCACGGCACACTAGTGTGCCGGGGCACAGCGGTTGACAATGACTTTACTAGGCAACTCCCAACTTTTCATAAGATTTTTCAGGGGGAAAATATGGTATACCTGGATTGATACTGCAGATAAAGAGTTAAACTAAAAATGTTAAGTTTAGTACCTATACTTAAAAACAGGGAACTGGCTAATGTTTTAGTAAAGAGATGGAGGGAAATCCAGATCTCTTAGCGTTATACCGTAACTGTTCTGTGTATGTTGATAAAAATATAAAAGTACAAAACAAATTCTGTAGAAAAACAAGGCTTGCTAATGTTCATCATAACATCTACAAAAGTGTTGGTGTTATATCCCATTTTTATCTCTGTAATTGAGAAACAAAATGGCTCACAACAATGAAAAAAGCTATAGAATTTTTAAAAATCCCCAGCATATAAATATTAAAATAAGATTAAATATGCAAATCACTTAAATTTTTTAAAAACAATTCAAATATTATATTGGTCATCCACTGAAACTGCACGATAGGAGATTCTGGCAGACAAAAGGAAATACTTCACAAAGTTCATAGTTAAATTGTGGTATTCACTTAGATAACCTTTAGTAATATATGTGTCAGAGAAATGCCTGAATTGGTAAAACTGACTATAGCTGCTCATCATGGTGGATATATGTTGTCCTACTTTTCTCAGTAACCTCATTGTTTTCCCCAGGTATCACACCAATCTGCTACAGTTTATTTGCCCTCTGTGATCCCCAGGCCAAAATATGGTTTCCTCCCAATCATGTGTTTGAAGTTGACAGTGGCATCAAGTTGCTCCTGCATTTTCGAATGAGGTAGGAATGTTCTCTAGTTCCTCAAATCTTGTGCCTTTAAGATGTATCTGTATAGAAGATGTTGGCGAACCTCTGTGACTGAAATCTCTTTGCTCCTGAACTGTTTTGATGTTGGCTATAAAGCAGAATGATTAAATCAGCTAATATTAATTGGCTGAAACTTAATAACCACCACAGAGTTAAAGAAGGCTAACTTTCTCCACTGTGGATTGATTCTGTTCTATGTTCAGATAGCATTATATCAGAATACAAACTATAGCTCTCAAGATTCCATGGTATTGAGCCATGGCAGTTAAATTGGTATTAAATTGCATTTATTCTACAGTGTACATACAGTATACCTATGAACACATCCCTTCTAGGGGAGGTATGTGTATTTTGAGGGTAATTAGCATTTGATGATTGCAGATTCTGTAATCCACAGTCTCTTCTTCTATACCCGTTGTACATCTTTGGGCCACCAATGTCAGAAACAAGTATCACAAAGGCTCTCGTATGAGAGCTGTATTCAGATCTGCCAATTCAAGAGCAGGCTTGTCTTTTTTCTATTGGAAGGGAAGATCCAGGCATTGCATGGCCCTGTAATGCCCTCCCAAGTTCCATAGAATTGCCCCGTAAATTATATATTTAGGTTGATGAGCCTGGAGGGCATATTTTTGTTTTCTTTTACAATGTCTTTCAAGCCTTGAACTCCTCCTTTCAGTTGTGCATCTGTGTAGAAAGTGAAGACTCATGCTAGATTGAGTTTTCAAGCTTGATTTGTTCCTAAGCAGTTACAACATACTCTGATAAACAAGTAATTTTAATTCTTGAATAATTTTTAATTTGAATACCCAGCACCTTGCAAAGACATGAAACTTTGTATTGTCGAAGGCTTTAATGGCTGGAATCACTGGGTTGTTGTGAGTTTTTTGGGCTGTATGGCCATGTTCCAGAAGCATTCTCTCTTGACATTTCGCCTGCATCTATGACAGGCATCCTCAGAGGTTATGAGGCCTGTTGGAAAATAGGAAAATTAGGTTTATATATCCGTGGAATGTCCAGGGTTGGGGGAAAAAACTTGTCTGTTTGAAGTAGGTGTGAATATTTCAGTTGGCCATACAGCCCGGAAAACTCACAACTACCCATTTGAAACTTTATTTTCTTTATTCAGAATTCTCTAATGCAACTTGGGTTTAAACATTTGATTGAATATAAATGTTGATTATTATCCAGTCATGATAATCTGGAGACCAAACAAATTTGAAGGTTTAACATAATCATAGTTTGCATCTATATTGTAGAATTGACGCAGTTTGACCCCAGTTTCACTGCCATGGCTCAATGTTGTGTGATTATGGAATGTATAATTTGGTGAGGCATTGTTTGACAGAAAAAGCTAAATATTTTGTCACACAACAGATCCCATGATTACATAGCATTGAGCCTTGGCAGTTAAACTGGGGTCAATCTGCATTATGTCTACAGTGTAGTAGATACACATCGAGTTTTGAGGCTATTGATTTGACCATGGGTTTTGCATGGAATTATACAGCCAAGTGGATCACCCACAAAAAGGTTAAATGTATGTTGTTGTGTGCCTTCAAGTAATTTCTGGGTTATGACAACCCTAAATCACAGTATTTTCTTGGCAGAATTTGGTCAGAGGGATTTGCCCTTGCCTTCCTCTGGTTTGTGGTTTTCTGTGGCAGGGCAGGAATTGGAACCCTGTTTTTCCAGTGTCCTAGTCCAACACTTAAACCTCTGTACAATGCTGTATCTCATATAGATTTATATTGTACAAGCCATTGTTCTGATGATCTGGGGGAATCTGCGGTCAAGAGTTTTGTCATGAGTAAATAATTATCTCATTACCTGCTGGGGATGTGTCATTATGATGCTCTGCTCTTGAAGGCTAATGGATTCTATTATATTGTGAGAGATGCTTCAAGAGATGTCGATAGTTCTGTTTTCTATGGTTGATGATAGCATTTAACAATATGCTCATACTCCTGGATTTGGAACTGTGAGACACTAAGCACATAGAGGAAAATTTGGATGCCACTGACAGAAAATGTTTACCCGAATGCACACTTCATAGAACCCATTTCGGGCTTAGAAAGGATTCAAGTCCTCCTCCTTCAGGAAAAAGTTTGGCTGTTTAAATAGAAGCTTAGTAGTATGTTAGTTATGAGAGTAATTATCTAGGTGGCGAGTTGATTCATTTAGTGACTGTGTTTGAGTTCTGTCTTGTATATATGAAATAAAATAATTAACTTACTTGAATCTAGTTCTGAAGTTCTTCAGATGCAGTGTTAGATAATTTTTATTCAATATTTTTAAAGTCTTTTGTATAAGTTCCAGTATGCTGAACTGATAATTGCTTTGCTGTTTATGGGCTAACGAACTGAAGCTTAATTCTGACAAAACAAAGGTCCTCCAAGTCACTCATGGGACCCAGTTGGAGTATAGGGTGGCTATCTGTGCTCGACGAGGTTACACTTCCCCTGAGGACACAGGTCCACAACTTGGGGATCCTTCTGGACTCCGCTTTGACACTTGATGCTCAGGTGTCGGCGGTGGCTGGGAGAGCCTTTGTGCAATTAAAGCCTATGTGCCAGCTGCGCCCTTCGTGAAGTCTGACTTGGCCATAGTGGTCTATGTTGTAGTTACCTCTAGGTTGGACTACCGCAATGCATTCTATGTGGGGCTGCTTTTGAAGACGGCCCAGAAACTGCATTTGGTTCAGAGATCGGCAGCCAGGTTAATAATAGAGAACTGACTACAGGGAAAGGTCAACCCCTCTGTTTTAATGGGTCCATTGGCTCCCAATAAGTTTTTGGTCCCAATTCAAGGTGCAGGTGATTACCTACAAAGCCCTAAATGATTCAGGACCTGCCTATCTTCGAGATCACATCTTCCCTTATGAACCAGCATGTACTTTAAGATCATCCGGGGAGGCTCTGCCGCCTTCTGAAGCACGGCTGGTGGGAGCAAGACAGAGGGCCTTCTCGGTGGTGGCCCCTTAGCTCTGGAACTCGCTACCCAAAGAGATCAGATTGGCCTCCACCCTTTCCATTTTCCGCCACGAGTTAAAAAACCTGGATGTTCCTTTGTGCATTTGATTAGGCAGTTCCACCAGAGAATTAGATCAATTTCACCATAGCTCTTAGCACTTTCTCTGGCCCTCCCATCCTGTTATTGTAAGCACGTAAGGACATCATCCTTCCATCACACCTTGCACTTTCACTGGGCTCTCTCTAGGAACAATTGTACATTCCCTAATCCCTCTGCACTCAGCATTAATTCTTTCAGCTACAATACTGTTTTTAAAAAGTGTAATGTGATTGTAATGTTTATTTGATGTTGTTGATTTTATTTTGTCTTGCTTTATTTTATTGTGTGTGTTTTAATCTATATTTTTGGGCTTGTCCCCTTGTAAACCGCCCTGAGTCCCTTCGGGGAGATGGTGGTGGGGTATAAAAATAAAGTTATTATTATTTTATAGCCAAATGATTGCAATACTATATGTATTAAACGTGTAATACATTTGATTTCATAACACATAGATGTCCCTAGTCTCCAGTCATGTCACTTAGTTTGCCTGTAGTAATACATTTTATTGATTAGCCCATCGGCCATATGAAAACATTTAACAAAACACATTTAACACATACAGTATGTAACCCACATTACAATCAAAGTTAAAATCAGCAAGCTGTTAACACAAGGGGTCAAGATCTTGATCCAGATCCAATATCTACACCAACCCTACAATTTCCACCAATCAACTCCAAATATGCAGTTCTCAACTGAGTTGTTTTAAATAGAAAAAGGGCCAGTTTGCATGTTATTTTAGCATTCTGGTCAGCCAATAAAAATGTAGTTTTAATATAAGTACCCTAGTGTGTCTTTTGTATAATGTATAGTACGAAGTATTGGATCTCTCTTTCTTATACACATTACAACTAAACAGTACATGTTGATGTCTTCAACCTCCATCACTCCACAGATACAAAATCATTCATTATATGGAACTTGGTTAAACCTTCCAAGTCTGACCATTGCGTCCAGCTGTTGAAATCTAGTTCTGGTAAATACCCTCCTGAGGTGTTCAGCATTTAGATATTGGGCTGTTGAACGAATTGTTTATTGTACCAGCCATAGGCCATGACATCACATAATATACAACCTTTAAAAGTACAAAACAGTAAGTACAATAAGCACTTTCCAATATAAATATTAAAACTTATTCCATTTCATGGCTCTTTAAAATCATAGTAGCAGTGACATGGTAACAATAACAAATGTCGGATTTGTATCATCCCAAACTCTCTCCATTTCCATTTCTAGCCTCTGCTGTGGACTTTACTCATTTAGCTCGGATTTTTTGGGCTGCAACTGCAAATGTGGCAACCTTTAATGTTATATTTTTGGAATGATCTGCTAACAGGTCACAGATAACTGCTGACTGTTGCCATGCAGTCAGGCATGTAGCCGGGGGGCTAAGGGGCAGAAATTCTCAGGGTGGTCTGCGAAAAGGCCTTACTGGTACATTATTTAAACTGTTATGTTTATTCATATCATGATCTGATCACCATGCTCATTATATCCCACATTAATGGGGTTATTGGGATAACAATTCAAAAGGTTTGCTAAGACCCTCTTCCACCCAGTCTCAGCCCCGAACCAAACTCACCCCCGAATCAAAATCCTGACGGCCCTGCATGCAGCTCTTTCTTCCAAAAGGGCTTCCAGAAGATTGTTTCAAGGGTCATTATACAAAGGGCAATGTAACGGATAGTGTATTAGATCCTCTCTTTCCCCAGACCCCCAAATACAAAGTTGTTGGGCATGAGGGATCCCTCTGTATCTTCCCTCTAGCCAGCCTGATGGCATTGTTTGAAAGTACTGGGCTGTAAATGCTTTTCTTTTTTTTCAAAGATATTTTTATTAAAAGTTTCCATTTTATCAAACATACATAAACACAATAGGAAAAAGGGAAGGGGGAAAGGGGTAACAGGAATGTTGACTTCCATTCTAATTCCACACTATTACATATGTTCTTCACTTTTTCTTTATAGATGAGGTTCCTCTATGCTCTTATTCTAAAATTGAATATATGATAGTAGTACTCTACTCATTCTTATAGCTTATTTCATATTCTCGATAATATTCATTAATCAAAGTACAATCTGTCATTTATAATACCTTTACCCATAATCTATCATAATTAATCTAGTAATTTATTGGTCTTTTCCTCTTGCCTTTATTCTTTTATAAGTATAAATTTTTATCTTTCGAGCTTCATCGAGACCCTCCTTGCCCTGGTTTTGGGGAGCACACACACAAAAAAGAAGAAAAATAACATTAAAAAGGAAGGAAAGTTCCTTGACCTTATTGTTCAACATTATTTCATTCTTTTCATTCAGTTCATTTCATTGCAAATTGATAGCAACAGCTATTTCTTATGAATATAAAAAGACAAATATGTCACAATGTATTTATTTATAGTGGAAAATCTCTATCTTCTCATTCTTAATACAACATTATTTCATTCTCTAACCTCGCATAACTAACCCTGTTATTCTCAGTTTAATCTTCCATACCGGGATCAGCAGTTCTATTCTCTTATATTTCATACTCCTCTGGTGGATTCAGTAGACCAATTCATGAAGCAGTTGCTTCTCAGGGTTCAGGAGTAGTTAAATATTCCGCATTTTATAGGTACTGAGTGGGATTCTAATCCTTCTTTCCTTCTCTACTCTCCTGTAAAGGCCGTGTAGTTTTATTTTGAGGTAAATCAAATTTTCTCATCCTTATAAGTTAGCCCATCTCCTTCATTTCGTCCCCTTCCAGATCTAATATTCAAATGTTTATATTTATTTAGTAAGAGATTTATTTAATACTTTAGTAGAGAATTTCCATGGATCTTACGTCTCTAAAGCTTTAAGAGTTAGAATTGTTTTTCCACCTAACCATCTAACGCATTTCTTTATTTAAAATTTACTTTTCTGTCCCCGCCAAGGGACCTTATTCTTGTTGCGTAGGTGGTCTGGATTCTGAAAAGTTCAACCCCTTCTCTATCGCCTTATCCTTATCAATAAAATTAATCTTTCTCTATTATTGTCTCCTTGTTTCCCCACATTTAAGGTTTAAAAATCTAGATTAGTACTTCATTAGTACTTCATCGTATTAAGTTTATAAAATATTGATTTGAATTTCCCTATCCCAAAGCTCAATTATTCCCTCAAAACCAATCATAATTATGTTTCATTTTCCATTTCCCCCCTGATTTCCAATACATCAAATTTCAAATTGTAAATGCTTTTCTAAGGGCTACAGGCGTTAAGTCTTGAAGATATTGTTGATAATATTGGTCATCTATATATATATAAAGGAACAGTCGTCATGTGAAGACTACCTCAAACAGAGAAACCTTACAACGCAGAAACACAAAACTTGCCAACAGAAATAGGCCTCAAGCAAGGTACGTTTGTAGCAAAGAAACTTTCCCCCCCAAAACCTAAAAGGCCCCCAAAACAACGAGTAAAAAAACCTACATTTCCCAGCATCCTCCGTGGCTGCCAGCAAATACCATTGGCCGACATCGGCCCACACAAAATGCAGAGAGGAAGAGTAACCATAGCAACGCTGGCAGGAGCCATCCAAGGCTAGGATAGAATGCTGAGAGATTTCAGTTGTCAGTTGGTGTTTGAGGGTTAAACTGTCAAAACCAAACTCTATGAGGGAGCAATTCTCCAGCAATTCCTACCCACACAACACAACACAACTTCCAATCACAACCCATCCCACCAACCTTACGGGACCCCCGTACACACAACACCTACCACCACCACAAACAAAAACCATTCCTTCCTTCCACACAGACAGAAACTGACCCAAAAGACAAGCCATGCCTTCTAAAAATAACAGCATTGGACGACACACTCACAACGCTACATACATCAAACAAAAAAGGGCAGAACAAACGCCAGAACAGAAACACACTGCGCAGCAGAGATACAGACAACAGGTCACTGCACGACGCACAGCTGAGAACCAAATGCAAAGAACTGCACGACAAGAAGAAGCGCGCAGCCAGGAACAACAAAGACGCAGAAATGCAACACAACAGCAGCGCGCAAGGAGCGCAGAAACACGACGTCGCAACACAGAAAACAAACTTCAAAAACACCACAACCAATTCCACCGCCTAGCCTTCAGATACAACGCTGCAGAAGACTACAGCATGGTTCAAGAGGCCGACATTGGCACCCTAACGCAATCTGCACACACTGCAAAGCCCTGAAATACCCAGCAGAAACAACAGGAATGTGCTGCCTAGCCGGTAAAGTCTCTCTACCACCACTTGCCACTCCTCCACAACCACTACAGACTTTGCTGAGTGGAGACACTCCAGAATCAAAACACTTCCTCCGCTATATAAGACAATACAACTCATGCTTCCAGATGACATCATTTGGAGCACACATAGAAAGTGCGCAATTCATGCCTACATGACCCCACCAAGACCGTAAGTAACATCATTTCCAACCCTTACATACTCAGACTTTCTCGCATCTCCTAAATAGGGCACAGCAACGCTTGCCGGGTACAGCTAGTTCTTAAATAAAGGATGCCAAGTGGTGAAATCCCGCTAGTCCGCAAGTTGTCAATTGTATCCATCTCAAAGATTTCATCTCTAATCACCTTCTCATTCAACTGTATTAAGGTTGCTGTTGACCCATCAAAATATTGGTAGAGCAGAGCTATTGGCCTGTTCGAAAAGTATGTTTAAAATGACTTGGCTATTTCAATGAGCCAGTTTTACTGAGGGTAGAAATGTCTTTCTGAGCTTCTATATCCAGTATTCGTTGCGCGACAATCTTTGGATCTAGTTCTTCTAGGAGATTTGGATGTAGAATCAGAAGTCCACAATTCCTAATGTGTTTTGTCAATTGAACTAACCAAGAGGCCTGATGTTGATTTTTGCCTGCTCTAACAGACAGTTTTGGTAGTCGGTCATTTGCCATGGCATTCAATTTTACCCAGTAGTTGTATGCCCTAGTTTTGGATAAACCATCAACTGTATATACTCCCAGTTCTGCTCTTTCTGCAGCAGCTGGGGTCCTTTTGTCCACTCCCAGGAAGTTTGGCAGGTGCTGTGATTGATATTGCTCTAATGGTACCTGGTTTAGGCTCCAAACATCAGCTCCATATAAAAGCATGGGGGTAACCTTAGCCTTATATGCTGTAAGAAGTGGGTCTAAAGATACTGGTTGTCTGTGACTTGTTAATTTCAGCAGTTAGTTTGCCTGTAAAATTATTATTTTTAAACATAAACATGGTATATGTTGCTACTGGATTTCTATTGATTGCACAAAGAGAAGCACTGTGTCAAAATGAAGCAGTGTGCTGTTTGCCTCATAGGAGACTTCCTTCCTTGAGCATTGTGTATGTGTGCCTCTTGGTCAGTGTGGTTGGGTCACATGTTTTGATAGAGCAGGTGGCTTCTGCCGGAAGCCATTCGTAGAAATATCGAAATAGTATCCTGTCTGCTATTTTAAAGCAAAACTAGGGTACTTAGAAGAGAAAGAAAGAGACATTGTTTTAGTGTTCCCTAAACATAATATTCATAAGCAGCTGTTACGTTGATCACCCTTTTTGCTGCAGAAACGATGTAAGAAAAATGCCATGTAGATGGAAGAACATAAAACTATTATTTATTTTATTTATTTCTAACCCGCCCTTCTCAACCAACCCCCCCCCGGGGGAGGGGGACGACGACTCAGGGCGGCTTACAAGGCACAATTAGATGCTGGCTGGAATTTTTCCTTCCTGTAAGGAGGCATTAACCACCACCTTCACCCACTCTGCCAAACCCCCTCTGGCTTGGATGCATGGATCCTGTCCACATCCTCGAGCTGAACCAATTGAAACGTATCCATCGAAACCGGACAAGCGGATGCTCGTGTCACATCTTCAGAGACTGCCGTTAAAGTGGTATTGAAATTGGAATGGATCAAAGCAACTTTGTCCGTGAAGAACTGAGCAAATTCTTCACAGCGGTCCTCCGAGTTATCTGAGATCTCGCACTGCAGCGGATTTAATAGTCCTCTTACCACTCGGAACAATTCTGCTGGACGGTTCTTAGTGGAGGCAACCTTGGCCACAATAGATGTATTCTGTGCAGCCTTTGTTGCCACGTCATAGGTTCTAAGATAAGAGACCAGATGTGCTTGGGTTGATCTGGCAAGTTAGCAGCAACTCAATAGCAGCAACTCAATAGCAGCAAATATAACAACAAGTTCTATTGAACAACTGTCCCCGATGAGCAATGGCTGGCACTGTAGACAGATGTAAATAAAGAACCAACTTTGAACAAGGCATGTTTACTAGGCATGTTTACTCCAACGAAAGTGACATTAAGTCCAAATTGTCATATAAACAGTATTGTAAACAGTTTAGAATATGTGCAACTATCACAGGCCAACAAAAAAGTCTTCGTGTCTTGCTTTTTAGGCCAGTTCCTGACATTATTTGGGGCACAGATTCAGAAAATTGCATCGCATAGACCGCATCAACTCTAGTTTCTTAGATATGGTTGTTATGATTTTCTATGGGTGAGCAGATGGCAACTTTTAGATGTTCTGTATCTCAAAAACTAGAGCAGATAGAATAAACTGATGCCATTTTTCAAATCAGCAAGTCAAATACACCCATAAATAGGTGTAACGTTTGAGGCACCAAAATATGTGTTGGCCTGTGTAATCTATGAAGGAAATCTGGTAGGATATTTAGCATGCCAGTTGCGAAAATATGCTTTGGTTTGGTGTCTTGTAGTAATTCTGGCTTAAGTGTGGACTGTTGCCTCAGCTTGTGTGTGTGGCCAAATAAATATTATCCAAATTGACTGGTTTAACAACAAAACATTAGAGAAATGGCTATACAGCATGCTCTTGACTAGATTTCTAGACTGCAGCACATATTCTACACTAGCAGTAATAATTTGAAACACTAGCCCACATCCTTTCAAGGGTTAAGAGTTTAACTCCAGAGCGGTTTGTGGTTGCAGAGATATAGTGATTTCAAATTGGGCCCATCATTTTGAAAAACATTGTATCTTTGCTCTAGTCTTAATTAATTTTGATTAAGAACATACCCATTTCAGAAATAAAATATTCATTTTTCTTTCTTGAGTAGTGTTTTGGTTCTACCCTCTTACTTCCTGGCTATCAACGGGAGTTAATTAGCAGTTAATTTGTATGTCTGCCGTGAAGTGATGTTAAAAGTTATAAGCATTCCTATCATTTTCAGTGCTGTGGATCATATGCAGAGGCTGGATAGCCAGACCACAGCAGGACCCTCCCAAATTGCTGGTAGATCGGAACCTAGAGAGTGAGTAACTTGGCAGGCAGTATTACCATGGTGCACTTGTTGGATCAGTTAGCATTATCAACCCTTCTTGCCCTTGGCAACTACTGATGAGTATCTGTCTCAGAAGACGTGATAGTCTCCTAGTCTCCTATTCCCATTGCACACCTATAAATTTCTCAAAGGAACAGGTTTGATGGTATGTGCTACTAATGAGGTGCTAATGAGAACTTATTTCACATTATCTTTTGGTTCCATAGAGAAGTGGCTTTAGGCCAAAAATCAGTTTCTTTCCCCTGTCCCACAAATGGGTGCAAAAATGCAAAAGTTGAATTTTCTTGCTGTAAGAATATATTGTTTATTATTATTATTATTATTGGGAACTCGATAGGGGACTCGACAGGGGGAGTGTGTCCCTGTTGGTTCTGCTGGACCTCTCAGCGGCTTTCGATACCGTTGACCACGGTATCCTTCTGGGTCGTCTTGCAGAGATGGGGCTTGGGGGTACTGCTCTGAAGTAGCTCCGATCCTTCCTGGAAGCTCGTACCCAGAAGGTGTTACTGGGTGACACCTGTTTGGCTCCGCAACCTTTGTCTTGCAGAGTCCCTCAGGGTTCAGTACTGTCCCCGATGTTATTTAACATCTATATGAAACCGCTGGGAGAGATCATTCGGAGTTTTGGAGTAAGGTGTTATCTGTATGCAGATGACGTCCAGATCTGTCACTCCTTTCCACCTGTCACTAAGGAGGCTCTCCAGACTTTGAACCGGTGCTTGGCTGCTGTGTCGGACTGGATGAGGGCTAGCAAATTGAAACTTAATCCAGACAAGACAGAGGTCCTCCTGGTCAGTCGTAAGGCCGAACAGGGCATAGGGTTACAGCCTGTGTTGGATGGGGTTACACTCCCCCTGAAGATGCAGGTTCGCAGCTTGGGAGTGATCCTGGATTTATTGCTGAGCCTGGAACCCCAGGTCTCGGCGGTGGCCAGGAAGCTTTTGCACTTGGGAAGTCTGATAATACGGTGGTCCACGCTCTGGTCACATCCCGAATAGATTACTGCAACACACTCTACGTGGGGCTGCCTTTGAAGACAGTTCGGAAATTACAACTAGTCCAACGGGCGGCAGCTCCACTGGCTGCCTATCCACTTCCGAGCTCAATTCAAAGTGCTGGTCTTGACCTTTAAAGCTCTATACGGTTCTGGCCCAGCTTACTTGTCCGAACGCATCTGCCGCTATGTCCCACCTCGTAATTTAAGATCATCCGAGGAGGTCCTGCTCTCGCTCCCGCCAACTTCTCAAATGCGACTGGTGGGGACGAGGATATGGGCCTTCTCGGGGGTGGCTCCCCGTCTGTGGAATGAGCTGCCTAGCGGCATACGATCAATTCCATCCCTCCTGACATTCAGGAAAAAAGTAAAAGCCTGACTTTGGGACCAGGCGTTTGCACACTAGCACAAGGCAGCATTTTAGACTGGATTTTAATGGAAAGTTGATGAATTGGGCTCATTGCTTTTTATGACGGAACACTGTTTTTAACTTAAATGAATGTGTATGATATGTTAATGTAATTGTTTTTTAATGTATTTTAATGTAGAATGGTTTGGGGGGTTTTATACTGTTTTACTGTGTTTTACTGTGTTGGCATCGAATTGTGCCTTTTTGGAAGCCACTCTGAGTCCCCCCTCGGGGGTTGAGAAGAGCGGGGTAAAATGCCGGAAATAAATAATAAATAAATATTATTATTACTATTACCCCACTTTATCTCTCCCAAAGGAGACTCAAAGCGGCTTAACATAAAAGCATTAGCATACAATTTAAAATATACAAATATGCAAATATTAAAACAGAATTAAATATAAACTGTATTAAATATAGTGACATGACAACTATGGGACCAGCTCACTGATCTTGAAAGGAGGTGTGATTTGTGTTTAGTTCCTTTTTTCCTTGAATGCTGGCCAGTGCTTCCCCAAATGCCAGATAGTACTTATATGGATTGTTTCTTTGTTAAATACTTGCCTGTGGAATGCAAGAACAGACTCCTTTGTGAATAGGAATGCCTGGCATCACATGATTTTATTATTAACTTTTAGTAGCTGAATTGTTATTGCCATCTTGTGTAAGCAAAACTTAAAGGAATACAGGAATAGCCTTGTCCAGCTGTTCACTTGAGCTCACCCATACGAGCACCCATGAGCTGTTGTAGCATCAGGGATATACCAGAGTGAGTCACTGGCATTCATCATTTACTTGAATGTGAGCCAACTCAAAAAAATCAATAGGTAGCATAATCAAGAAAGCTGCTTTTCCATTGCTCGTTGGCTGACTTACATAGACATTCACATACAAACAACACACTGTTCACCCTGTTTGTCTCACTTAGCCGTGCCTCTCAGAAAAGCCCAAACATGGCCACATAACTAAGATCTTGTTTTCTTTTAATGAACTGCTAGGATAGCTAGAATCTCAGTTCTTTGCTTGAAATCAGTTGACAAAGGCTTGATGATATTTGTTGTGAATAGTAACAATACTGTAGTAGTGAGTGTAGCATCTCGTAACGGTTCATATTCATATTTCAACAATCCTTACAGTTCTGGAGATGAGGCGCCATGCCTAACAATTACTTGTCCAAAGCTTCTTGGTGGGTTCATAGCTAAACCCAGCTGAGTTATCCACTTTATCACTCTGTTAAATCAGCTCTCATGATATTATTTCATTATCATCAAGCTTAAACTATTAACAGCAGAAATGTGAGAAGTGTGTTTTGTAGGCAATTTGAGAAAGGTGGTGTTATCAATTCCTGAGCTATTTTAGACCTAGTTAATGTTGCTAAGGTCTGCTTGGTCCATTTCATCCTTAATGCTGCCATCTTTCTACACTTTTAAGGGAAAGTCTCTAAAAAGGCTAGTCAGATTTTATTTTGATGGTCCACCTCAAGCTCTTTCTGAGCTAATGGCCACCTTGCAAGTCTATAGTTTTCGCACTGTGCTTATTTTATTAAATTTACTAGCTTGGGGACCCGGCGGTGCCAGGATTATTTGAGAAAGGCATTGTGTGCCAAGGTTGGTCTTTAGTACTTCAAGTCCCATCATCCATGGTCCACCCTCCTGTAAACTGTAGAAGGATGGAGACTGGGTCATGGGGGCACAGGGTGCCAAGTGTAGTCTTTTAAGGTCTTTGTTCAGGGCTGCACTGGTCTGTGGGAAATGAAGTACTACAAATCCCATAATCCATGGAGGTACCTCAAGTCCCACTCTTCTCCATACAGCAGTAGAATGTAGAGTGGGTCATAGGGGCACTGTGTGTCAAGCTTGGTATTGCATTGGGCCTCTGTGTGGCAAGTGTGGTCTTGATCCGTCATTGGTGTGGGCCACTGTGCTCTAAGAGTTAAAGTACTGCAATTTCTGTCATCCATGGTGCATCCTACCTCAAACTGCACCTAGATTTAGAGTGCATCTTGGGGGGGTCTGTGGGCCAAGTTTGGTCTTGTTCTGTCATTGTTGTGGACCTAGTCAGGAAAATGAAGTTGAGGAAGCCTTACTGTCAAATCTGGTTGTGGCCTAGTCTGGGAAATTAAGTAGAGGAAGCCTTACTGGCAAATCAGGTTGTGGCCTAGTCTGGGAAATTAAGTAGAGGAAGCCTTACTGGCAAATCAGGTTGTGGCCTAGTCTGGGAAATTAAGTAGAGGAAGCCTTACTGCCAAATCAGGTTGTGGCCTAGTCTGGAAAATCAAGTAGAGGAAGCCTTACTGCCAAATCAGGCTGAATCCTAGTTTGTTAAATCAGCTGAAGGAAGCCTTTTTTTAAAAAAGTGCACTCTCTGGCATCTTTGAGATTTTGGATGTTGGAATGTTGGCCATGCAGAGTCCGTTATGCACATTGGCAACCAATCTCCTCTGTCTGGTGCCTTAGAGGGTTGGAGTTCTGAGGCTGGCCAGTCAGAGCCATTTGTGCAAATAATCCCGGAGTGGCAGCCAATCGAAACGCTGGCACATATTCCTCCCGTCGCTCGGCCCACCCGCCCACTGCCCGCAAACACTGACTTTTATTATATGTAATAGATAGATATCCCATCGTTCCACATAGAACATCTAACAATAAACAAACACAAAGCAGCAAAGGCTGCACAGCAGCACTCAACCAATTAAACCTTCTTCTCCTTCATCTGCAGTATAGTTAACATTCTAAGCCCTTTTCATTCAGCTGGCAGAAAAACAGAAAGGCAGGCAGTCCAGCCACACTTGGTAGGTAGTTCCAGAGCCTCAGACTGATTTTTTTTGTTGCTGTTCAGCCCATGCACAAAAAGGAGGAAATTTCCCCACGCACCCATTGATCATTGTCATTCCCTCTCAACACAGAAAACCGTTTTGGAAGTTGGTCTTTCTAATGCATGGGCCCAGATACTAACTGGAACATACCTATGGTTGCCACAAACTCTGGTGTGACAAAATGTTCTCCAAAGGGGAGCTCCAACATTCATGTTGAAAACCTCCAACTAACTAAATGAATCTCAGCATGGCTACTGACACTATCTTGGCTAACTTGTGAAGGGAGACTGTGGGCTAGCAGAAGTTCTGTTCTGCTGGGTCGCTTGCTTTCAGACATAGACACTCAAAACTGAAAAACTGGAATGGGAACCTGATGAAGTGTGTACAATAATAGTACTTCCTGATGCCCTGCCCTCCAGATATTCCCTGCTGCTGGATAGAGAAGTCAGGTGGAATAATAATAATAATAATAATAATAATCACAACAACAAAAACTTTATTCTTCTACCCCACCACAATCTCCCTGAAGGGACTCGGGGCGGCTTACATATGGAATTCCACAAGACATAAAAGCAAAACAAAAGCACAATAAAATAGAAACATAGTAAAATATAACAATCCAGATAAAAACACAATTAAATAAAACAAAAAACTATAAAACAGCAGCATTGAAACTCCATCAAAACAATGCTCGACAAAAACCAATAGCCAGAAATACTCAAATGGGCGTGAACAGGCTATAAAAAGGGCTGGTTATGGGATAGTGCAAAGCAGCATATCATAGGGCCAGGGAGTTGGATGAAGTACAGAGAACAGAATACAATCAGGAGAACTAGAGACTGGGCATATATAATAGGGACTAGTCAGTCTTAAATGCTTGCTGAAACATCCAGGTTTTCAAATCCCTGTGAAAGGGGAGGGTGTTCCAAAGTCGGGGGGCCACCACTGAGAAGGCCCTCTCGCTTGTCCCCACCAGCTGTGTTTGTGATGCTGGTGGGAGCGAGAGGATGGCCTTCCTGGTGGATCTTAGAGCCCGCACCAGTTCATAGGAGAAGATGCGGTCACAAAGATAGGTGGGGCCCAAACCATTTAGGGCTTTGTAGGTCACACTCTGTACTTTGAATTGGGATTGGAAACCTATCGGCAGCCAGTAGCGCTGCTTTAACAGGGGTGTTGTGCACTCCCTATAATTAGCTCCAGTTAGAAGCCTGGCCGCCGACCTTTGCACCAGTTGTAATTTCCGGGTTGTCTTCAAAGGCAGCCCCAAGTAGAGTGTGCTGCAATAATCTAATCTAGATGCAAGCAAGGCATGGCCCACCGTGGCCAAGTCAGGCTTCTCGAGGTACGGCCAAAGCTGGTGCACAAGCTTTAACTGTGTGAAGGCCCTCCTAGCCACCGCCGACACCTGAGCATCAAGAGCGACCCCCAGACTGTGAACCTGTGTCCTCAGGGGAGTGTAACCTTGTTGAGTACAGGTTCCCACCCTATACCCCGATCAGCCTTGCGACTGACCTCTGTCTTCAGCTTGTTGGCCCTTATCCAGTCCTTCACAATTGCCAGGCAATGGTCCAGGATCGGGGCGGGGGGCTTCCTTGGAATTCAGTGGAAAGGAGTAATAGAGTTGAGTGTCATCTGTGTACACATGGCACAGAACTCCAAAACTCCAGATAACCTCACCCAGCGATTTCATGTAGATGTTAAAAAGCATGGGAGATAGAATGGAACCTTGCGGCACCTCACAGGTCAATGGCCAGGGATCCAAGCAGGTGTTCCCCAGCTTGACCAACTGGGTGCAGTCCTCCAGGACAAAGCTAGAAGGCCTTTGGTCAGATCTCTGTCTGACAAACCAAATTGACGTACTCATTCAGAACCAAGTTCTAAATAGCAGTATTCTATCATTCACCAACCTGGCATTATTATTCACTAGCACAGCCTTTTAACCTAACTTTCAGCATTGAGAAACAGAAACAAGTCATGCAGATTGTTCTTTGTGTTGTTTCTTGGTCTGCATTCTTAATATTTCAAATTTTGAATAAGATTTGTGGTCTCCTTTAACATTGCATCTAAACATAAACAAGGGAAACTGGAAATCATTTCAAAGCAATATTTTTCTGATATATCTTACATTTTCAGATGTAAAATTTTAATATAGTAAATACTTTTCAAGCCAGAACCATTTGTCACAATTCTTCCATCTGGTTTACCTGTTTGGTTTCCCTAGTGTGAATACAGTTTACCAATGTGACAAGTGCAGAATTGGGACCATTGTACTAACTGTAACATTATAATTCTTTCAGGTATTATTTCCGAAACTGGCATGGGACAAATGACAAGGAGCCAGCTGTATATCGCAATGCTCCTCGCTCAAATGACTCAGAGGATAAGTCTCAAAGGGGTGAACAAGGCAGTGCCATATTGGATAAATCATCATTTGAGTATCTCTTTGAGCAAGTATGAAGCTTTGTTGATATTATTCTGTACAAGTTAAGTCTGCTGTGAGTCAAGGGCAATATCTTTTCCCTCCTCTCCTTCTGCTATTGCAACTTGATTTTTTTGGATATTCTGAATGAAGCTGGCAGACTTAAATACCCTTTGGGTTCTGAAGTCATTAGAAGGCAACCCCACATTGGAGAACAGTGCTACTTGTATCTCAGCTCTCTGCTGGCTCCTGTTGGCACCATAGACCACAGAGTGCTTCAGATAATGCTGCGATGAATTGCCCAGAAAGCAAAGAACTGCAGGCACCAAATACTTGGAACCTAGATACCAGATCAAGTTTGATTATAGACAGCAGTTCTGGAGGATGAAATCAGGAAGCAGAGTTCATGATGAAATGAAGTGATAGGGAGCAATAATAGATAAAATGAACTGTGGGAGTTTTAGTGAATTTCACAAATAAACCAGCATAAAACATATAATTAACCAGGGCATGTCAAGAAAGGGTTGGAGGACTCTAGTTGCCAGAAGATCATCAGTTGTCAATAGATCACTGTTCAGGTTGCCTCACCCCTAAATGTAGCCATATTTCGGTGTTCTTCATCTTGTGCTAGTTCCGAGTAAGATCATGTTCTGCAGAAAAATAAAAGTTGCTTTCTCCAAATTATTAGGCATGCTAATTTCTTTCTATTCTCATTTAAAGCCTCACTTTGAGCAAAAATCCTTTTTGAAACCTTCTGGTTTGCAAATCTGCTTCCCTCAATTTTGCTCTTGGTTATTCTTTTCCAGGGGAAATATGACTTCATTAATGATGTTGCCTCCCTAAAAGATCTTCGGACAGAGCAGGAGATTCACCAGTTTAAAAATGAGAGCCTTGGGATGGCTGTCCTCCATCTCTGCCACATTGCCCTCAAGAGTGGCATCTCCCTTGAAGAAGTGGCTCAGAGAACAAGGTGATTCCAAGGGTGGTGAAAGTCAAAGACTTGTGTTCCCCAGCCATTATAAAATGAAATTCTTTTTGAGAGGGTTGCAGATATTGTTCATGGTGAAAACATTGTGTATTTGTCAGATAATGTTTCTGCGCTGCCTCAAATTTCAATTCAAAAGGGTAGATTAGGATTTCCTATTGTGCCCTGTGACTGGATATCTAATTCTCCCAACTGATCATATTGAGTTAATATAAAAAATGTGGTTGGCTAGGATGAAGGCCCACAAGCAAAATATTGAGATAGCAATCATTCTTATAATTTGACTCCCAGCAACTGGTAATTAGAGGTAAACTGCATCTGAATTGGATGGGTTTCATTCAGCTGTCATGCAGGCCCAGATCACCCATAAGGCCACACTAGGCCATGGCCTAGGGGTGCAGCCAAGGGGGGCGGCAGATCCGGGAGGGCCCCCAAAATTGATTTTTTTAAAAAAAAAAAATTTAGTCGATCTTCGGGCGCTTCTGTGCCTGCACGCCATCCACGAACGCCCTGCGCCCCCCCCCTTTGCTGCATTCCTTCTTGGCTCATTTCCCAGGTTGCCGGGGGCGGGGTTTCCTTTCCTCCTTGGCTCATTTGCCAAGGAAGCCGGGTGCGTGGTGAGGAAGAGGGGGAAGGAAGGGAAAGCTCGCTCCCTGGGGCAGGGTATCCCTTCCTCCTCCTCGCGACGCGCCTGGCTCCCTTGCGTCAAAGAAGCCGGGTCCGTGGCGAGGAGGAGGGGGAAGGAAGGGAAGGCTCGCCCCTCCTCCTCCTCGCGATGTCAGTCTCTCCGGGGGCGGAGCCACGTCACTCCTCCGGGGGCGGGGCCCAAGTGACGTCACTCCCTCTGGGGCGGGGGCGGAGCGACGTCACTCCCTCCAAAGTGTGGCCTAGGGGCGCAAAAGGTCTTAATCCGGGCCTGCTGTCATGGAAAACTAATATTGCTGAAATTATTCCTGTGTGGGGAGGTCTCCCAATACACAGTGCAAGAAACTACAGCAAGTCCCTGAATGTTTAAAGGTCCTGTGTCTTCCCATCACCCTTTATACACAGTAATTTATCATCACTGCTGTGTGAAGTGGATTTCATACTTCCCAGCTTGAGAAATGTAGAAGAGAATTGATTTTTTATTAATGATAAAATTATTGCCTGTATATTGCCAATATGACTAAATGAAGTTGTGGGTATCAGAGCATTCATCCTTATGTAGTTCTTATCCCCCCCCACCACCACCACCACATCTATTGGATGCCTTCAAAGACCTGATTGGAACATATTCAACTTCAGACTACTCTAGACCTTGTTGGCCTAGATTTGTAGAGCATTTGTCTAGATTCCAGAAATGCTGTTTAATGGTTGGATTATTTCGAACAGGAGTCTGAAGTATTGTTGCCAACACTGGAAAGTTTAGTATCTAAGCATCTCACAGTGGGAGGCAGAGTTTCGGCTTTATCATGTAAGGGGTGGAATGCAGAGCACATCTTACACTGGTAGAAAATCCCAAATTGAATCTCTGGTGTCCCCACTTAAAGAATTTTCGGTATGAGAGCTGGAAAAGACCTTCATTTGGATAAGATTTATCATCATGTTAACCACACACATATTTGTTGACACATCTGGGTTAATTGGCAAAACAATGGAAGAATCTTGAGAAGAGGCATGTTATGCATATGTGGTACAGTGGGGAATTGCTAACTGGCTCTTTACATCCTTCTTAGCTTCAAGGACTGCATCCCACGTTCCTTTTGCCGTCAGATTCAGCAGAACAACTATCTGACCAAGTTCCGCATAAGGAATGTTTTCAGGAGGTTCTTGCAGCGCTTCCAGCGACACACAGTGAGCACCGGCAAGCTGACGGAGCAGGATATAATGCACAAGTATCTGGCCACTTTGGAGAACTTGGCTCCTTGTTTTGGGAGTGAGCTTTTTGCCGTCCTCTCCTTGGAGACAGTTTCAGAGGGTGAGAAGGTGCCACTTTACATCAATGGTGGTCATATGCACCTGGAGAACTCTCACACCTCGCTTCCCAGTGACAAGCCTGCCACCCATGAGGTTTTGGTCACAGGCACGGATGGCATTCAGTGGAGACCCATTTCTCCTGAGGTAGGATGACTTGTTAGAGAAAGACGGGGTAGAAGTAAAGTTGATTATTATCATTATTATTAATAATAACATGGGGGTAAAACATTATTGACTCCAGCTCAATGTACGTATTTAAAAAATTATAATCAGACCTAGCTAGATACGGAGAGGGTAATTACTGCGCTGCTGTTTGTTGCTTTGTGCCTTTGAGTTGATATCAACGTGTGATGACTGTACAGGGTTTTCTGAGCAAGATTTATACAAAGTAGGTTTGCCACTGGCTTCCTTTATTGCTGAGATAATGTGGCATACCCAAAGTTTTTATGGCCAGACAAGGATTTGAAAACTGGCCTCCTAGAGTCCTAGGCCCTTCTACACTTCCATATAAAATCCAGATTATCTGCTTTGAACTGGATTATATGGTAGTGTGGACTATTATCATCCAGTTCAAAGCAGATAATGTGGATTATCCGCTTTAATAATCTGGATTATATGACAGTGTAGAAAGGGCCATATTCAACACTCAGACCATTGAATCACATTACCACATTGATTTTTGTTACTGGCTCTTTTTTGCATTGCTTTTAGTTTTTCTAGCTGTTTGAGGGAGAGAAAGGAGTACCGTATATTCCAGAATACAAGGTGACTGGGGGTATAAGACGACCCCCCAACTTTTAAAGATAAAATACAGAGTTAGGGATATACTCAGCGTTTAAGACTACCCCCCTCTTCCAAGACTATGCCCCCGCTGCTCTCCGTTTGAGAACCTCCTCGCCCTCACCGCTTACCTCCTCCAAAGGCCATTGGGCATGCCTAGGCCCAAGGAAGCGTCTCCGGATGACTCCTAGCAGCGCTGGGCGACGGCGTGCCTAGGATGTGCCCCCAGAGGCATGCTGGGAGCAGTAGTCCCCTGACTTCTACTGCTCGCAGCATGCCTCTGGGAGCACATCCAAGGCACGGCACCACCCAGTGCTGCTAGGAGTCGGAATCTGGAGGCACTTCCTTGGGCCTAGGCAAGCATTCGGAGGAGGTAAGCGGTGAGGGCGGAGGAGATCCTTGAATGGAGAGTGGCGGGGGCCGCAGGGAAAGCCCAGCCGGCCATCACCCCCAGCCGGTCTCCGTGGCAATGCGGGCTGCTACTCCTCCTCCCCATGCCCTCCCTCCCTCCTCAAGCTGCGCCACTAAGGGCTTTTTTATGTTTTTCTTTAACTTATTATTTTAATTTATACCTGGCATACTAGGCGACCCCTAACTTTTCATAAGATTTTCCAGGCATAAAAAGTCGTCTAGTACGCTGGAATATACAGTATATTTCAATGTGAGAAACAAATATGGGGAAAACATTATTGAGGATAATAGAGACAAGATAATTATTTCTCTTTATTTCTTTGCAGCATGTAATAAAGAAGTGTGGCTTTTTATCTAGGAAGGTAGATTTTAAATGATAGATTATAACATATCTCTTCCTGAATGAAATAGCCATTCAATTTGAAGACTATGGCAAACAAAATTGGAGTTTTCATCATACCGAGTAATGTCCTTTCCTCTCCCCATTTCCTATCTTTTGTTTAACTTCCAGCCTTAAGAATTCTATGAGCTGATCCACTTGTTTTATTTATTTTAATTGGTTGTTATAGAGCTATTATCCTAATATTCTAATATTTCCAACTGCCCATGGCCCAAAATAGCTATAAGCATTTGTATATCTCAGCCACAGAATGATGGCCTAGTTGACACAGATGGGAAAGCTTTACTTTGTTTTAAAAATCTGGTCATCCACATTGCGGTAGTGAAATGGATTATGTATCTTTAAGATTCCAAATATAACGAGTATATGTGGAAGAAGTATTTCTGAAAGAATCGTCCCAAGTTTTTTTTTCTGTCTGACTTGGTGTGACAACTACAATAAATTTACTCTTTTCACAGCTGTAATATTAGAATTAGTGTTGAGAGGTGCTAACTTCATATCTTTGTCATGCAGAGATTGCAAAACTATCCTCACAGAGGTTATTTGAGCAGGAAGGTGAAGATGAAAGACTATAAATCCAAGGGTTCCTACCAGTCAGTGGAACACCATGAACCCAAATGGGTGCGCTTTTGTGACTTCCAAGAGATCACACACATTGTTGTGAAAGACTGCAAAGTCAGCATTCACCGTCAAGACAATAAGTGCCTGGTAGGTGATGGCTTACTCTTCTGCTTCCGGTATTAATTACCAGATATTATTATCTGTCCTAGTGATACCAGTATAAATGGGCAGGGAAGGAGCTGAGCAAAACCTGGTATATGGCTGTAGTAAATAAAGATGACTTTGTAGTAATGGGGCAGCAGGTCAATTTTTTTAGGGAATGCAAGAAAGGGGGCAAACAGTTCTGATGTAAATTGGCCTTCTGTATCTACAGATGCAACCATCCATGCCTTGTAATATGTGTTTATAGCGTAATAAAATATGTTGCATCATAAAAAGTAAAAATAAATAAATAAAAACTTCATTTTTGAAAAAAAGAACTACTTTTATGAAGATTCCCAAAGCAAACTTGGATTTTGCCATTTTATATAGGGTCATAGTTTTTCTGTGTCACTATATATATAATGAGAATTGAGCACTCATAGATTTGGGTATCCATTGAGTATCTCAGAGTATACCAAGGACCCACTTTACTTCAGATATTCAAGATATTGTTTCCCTGGGGCTTTTAACCCATGATTATGACTCATAACTAATATGCTTTCTTTATTTTTCTTTTTGTTCAGGAACTGACACTTTTTTCCCATGATGTTGCCCTCTCCTTAGTTTCACTGGTAGATGGTTACTTCAGATTGACAGCAGACTCTAGCCACTATCTGTGTCATGAAGTAGCCCCACCACGGCTGGTTATGAGCATACAGAATGGCATCCATGGACCCATGCAGTAAGTGGCATCTACTTCAGCTGCCAGACATTCTGTTGCCACATCTGATTTGGGACTAGGTATTTCTACAAATGCTTTGAAATTCTTTCTCTCTTTCTCTCTCTCTCTCTAGTGAGGAATTCATTTTGGCTAAACTAAAACGGGAGAAGCAGGAAGATGGTCTATACATTCTACGTTGGAGTGTCCTTGATTATAGTAGATTGATATTGTCAGTTATGAGGAGAGACCAGGTAAGGCTGCCACTGGAGATTTATGTGACATAGAGAGGAGCTGGAAATGCATGCTAAGCAGATGGAAAGTGGAAGCAGCCAGAGCGTTCTCAACGGTAGCTTTCCTGTTATGTGCCTGGAAGCACAAACTGTGATTTGCTTTTGGTGTCACAGGAGTTCACTGTGGAGTTTTATTAATAGGTCAGCTAAAATTATGAAGCAGCTTTTGCAGCATGTCGTGCCTGGCAGTCATGGCCTGAAAAATTAGGTTTGCTAGTGAAACTACGCGTACATGCTGAGGCAATACCATAGCTCAGCATTGTAAGACAATTTTTATTTGCCTCAGGCAAACAGAGATAGATATTAAAACACTTAAATTAATATGAGTGCATTTCTAAGAAACTTTAAGAACATTAGTGATACAGAATAAGCTATATGTTTGTGAATTATTATCTTGCATAATTATTGTGTAATAATATTAGAGTGTGCACTTTATTATTATCTTGCAGGTAATTATTCAACTCCCAGAAATCCTAGCCAGTTTACCAGCTGTTAGGATTTCTGGGATTTGAAGGCCAAAACATTTCAGCCCTGTTATAGCTGATGCCAGAGAAACTGAAAAACAATAAAATGTATTGTTTCTATTTTAGATAGGTAACTACTCGGCTGTACCTTTTTCCTTGATCTTTTACTGATACCAAGATGGACTTCAAGACGTACTAAAAGAGCCACATGGCTGTAAAAAGCAATCCTGAATTACGTCTTGAATGTTGCCCATGTGTAATGAACAGCCCCTTTCCCCAATGTACCGTATTTTCTGGCGTATAAGACTACTTTATAACCCAAGAAAATCTTCTCAAAAGTCAGGGGTCATCTTATATGTGGGAGTAGTCTTATATGCTGGGCGTCGTCTTATATGCCGGGAGTCGTCTTATAGAGCGG
The DNA here is from genome assembly GCA_030556195.1 of Anolis apletophallus. Taxonomy (NCBI): domain Eukaryota; kingdom Metazoa; phylum Chordata; class Lepidosauria; order Squamata; family Anolidae; genus Anolis; species Anolis apletophallus. The sequence continues at coordinate 138,098,723 of JARBWK010000006.1, read as the reverse complement.
GTGCTGAAACTTCAAATCCGGATTGGAGAATCTCTGGTTGCCGCATATGGTGGGGGGAGCTAAAAAATGGCAGTGGTCGCGTCCCTGCCATATGCAGCGACTGTATGAAAGCATTAAGAGCAACACTGAACAAGTACAGTAGAAGAAAATCCATTCATCAGGATTTGTTGACTTAATGTGGTCCCAATGGTGAGGTGAAGGGGTGCTTCACCGGGAAGGTGTAAGTGAAGGGCGGAGCAAGCTGCAGACGTCTGGGGCGCCCAGGGTATGGAAAAAAGAGATAGAGATAGAGTGGCTCTGGGCCCAGAGAAACACACCTGCTTTACCTGTCTGGCCCGCCCTTGTAGTACCGTACCTCCTCCTCTGCCTCTCGGATCTCGCTCCTGAAGACTGCAGTGATGCGGTGCAGGTCTACATGTGTGAGATCTGAGAGGCAGAGCAGGAGGTACAGTAATAGGAAAATTACCATATTAAAATCAAATCTGATGCTTTTTAAATTTTTATTTGGTGTGTGTTGGAAGAGGGGTAGTCTTATATGCAGATTATATCCCAAACTCTATATTTTAACTGGAAAAGTTGGGGGTCGTCTTATACGCCCAGTCATCTTATATGCCGAAAAATACAGTAGTTAGAATTGTTAGAATTTTTAAAAATCAGTTGCAGAGCTTTGGGCATTAGTCTGGACATTTCTATTTGCTTGATTTACTTCTGAATGTTAACATGACAGAAGGTATTGCCAGAGTACAGCATCTGATAACACTGTGTAACACAATTTTTATTCCTGGGTTATCAATGTGATTTCCTAATTGGTTCTATCATAAAAACATGGCAAAAGTTTATTAAACTACTAAAAATTGTTTTTGCTGAACATCCTGCAGCACATTTTGCGATAGATTTTCAATGAATATTTTATTGAGTTTCAATCAATTCAACATAGTTTGTGGCAGCCCCCAAAAAATGAAGTTTCTGGAGTATAACAAACAGGAAATAACACTTTCAAACCAGGAACAGATCCCTCCCCCAAGTTTGCTACATAGTGTAATCATTTACAAGATGACCCTGCCCAGTGGGCCACTTTTAAAAGAATGAGCATGATTAATATGCTGTTGGTGCCTTTGGGACCAAAGCAGTGAGATACTGTTAGACGAACTATGGTGATCTAGTTGGAATAGTTGTCTGACCCAGCAGGATTCATATTTGTCAAGAATTAAGAATCATGTTCATGGCTTCTGTTGCTTGTGGTCTTACTAACCACAAGCAGCAGAAGCCAAATACATGTTTCTTAATTCTTGAGATAACTTTTTAAATGCCTTGGAGGCAGATGTGCCCCATAGTTTGCATATAATTGTTTTTGATCATTATTCACCGCCTCCCAAAGATATTACTCTATGGTAAACTCACCACGGGTCAGCGCAAGAGAGGCGCCCCCAAAAAGAGATATAAGGACTCCCTGAAACAACATCTCAGGCTCGGCCAGATTGATCACCAACAATGGTCCACCCCGCCTCACATCGGGAGGCATGGAGACGCACTATCCACAATGCTGCAGCCTCTTTCGAGAAGACACGCCGAATGGGTCTCGAAGCGAAACGACAACGCAGAAAGAACCGCAACTTGGAAACAATATCATCCAAGGAGACTTTCTGCTGTTCTTTCTGCAGCCAAATTTCCCTATCTCAGATTAGCCTTTTTAGTCATCAGCGTGCTTGTAAAAAGCGTGGGATGAGTCCTTCCTAAGAATCTTTGTTCGCGAAGTAATGCCGAGAGGGTTAGTTTACCTTGGAGGCAGATGTGCCCCATAGTTTGCATATAATTGTTTTTGATATTTATAAATAGTTTTGATTACACTATGTAACAAAATTTGAAGAAAAAAACCCCCTCTGTTCCTGGTTTTAAAATGTTATTCCTGTTTAATTGTGCAGTGCATATTTTAGAAGTAGTTGTTAAACTCCAGAAACTTTGTTTTGTGGCTGCCACAAACTATGTGGTATATCTCCTCTATGACTCGATGAGATATTCATTAGAAAAATAATGCAAAATGTGCTGTAAGATGACCTGCAAAAGCAAAGTTTTTGTAACTTAATAAACTTTTTCCACATTTTTATAATAGAAACAGTTGAGTTCCCTTTGGGGTGAGAAGGGCGGCATATAAATGTCATAAATTAATTAATTAATTAAGAAATGACCTTTACCTATAACCCAGAAACAAAAATCATTTTACATAGTGTTATTTATAATGGTTTTAACTGTTCTTTTAAAATAGTCCTAGGTTTAGTTTATTTCAATGTTTATTGTATTTAGGTTTTAAATTGTATGTTGTACTGTTTTTAGCACGGTCCACTGCTTTGAGTCTCTTGGAAAAGAAAAAAAGCAGCAAATAACTACAGCAACAGTAATAACGCTGTTGATTGCCTGTATACACTTGTGCCCATTTCTTTTTCTTTTGTTTGCTCCAGGGTTCCCAGACCCAAGATGCCACAAGTTACAGGCAGTTCCGTATCCAGAAGAAAGGAAATTCCTTTGTGCTTGAAGGCTGGGAGCAGGAATTCTCTAGTGTCCAAGAACTGATAAATGCTCTTAAAGGCTGTACTCTAAGATCTGGAAACGAGATCTTTACGATGCGGAGATGCTGTGTCCCAAAGCCAGGAGGTACAAACTATGTTCCATGTTCAAGAAATTTTCTTTTTATATAATATATGTTATTTATTTATTATTATTTATTACGTTCGGTTTCTATGCCGCCACTCCCGGCGGGCTCGGGGCGGCTCACAACAAGAGAAGAAACATTACAAATACAGTGGCAGAATAAAAACACAGCATAAAACATCGTTAAAATATCAATACAGTATCACAATGGGAAACAGCAGATTAAAAACGACAACTGATGTTAAATGGTGAAATTATCCACAGATGAGAAAGCAGAGACGCCACAACAGCATAGTACGGGATATTTTGGGGAGAGATAGGTCTCTCACACAACATATGGCATTTTTCAGTGTAGCTCAAAGACTTGATGAAAGATGGTTTGAAACTGTTTTTCATATAAATTATTACTAAGTGCATGGATGGGGGCGTACTCATTGATCTCTCAATTCCTTCCACTGTATTGTTATTATTTGACCCTATTACCTTCCATGTGAAGCCTGTTATTTGTCATTAGGAATTCCCCACATGCTGTAGAATCCTGTTTAGGTAGACTACATGTCTACTAAAGGTCTGCAGATCTTCATCCACCCATTTGAGGAGACAGGTCCAAGCATTTGTATTGTGAAGAAGGGAGGGCACCGGCAAGTACTTGCCCATTATCCAGACAGAATAAGAGGAGTCTTGTGCAGCAGAGTTTTGGTATCATATTAGTATCCTTGCTGAGTTGGAAGAGAGTCTGTGGGATTTTATGTGGGAATCATTTACTTTTCTTTTTTGGGCAGCGAGTGTCTTGGACTGGACCTGACTACTATCAGGAGTAGCCTGAACAGACGAGAGTTGTGGTTGCAGTAACATGGTGGTGTCTTGTTTAGGGGCCAAAATTAAACAAAGCAGCATTGAGAATACTGTGGAACCTCTACTTAAGAGCATCTCAACTTAAGAGCATTTTGAGTTAAGAGTTGTTGCTTGGCATTTTGAGTTAAGAGCTACGCTAGAGGGAGCGCTAGTGTGCGAGTACAGGGCTTTAGGGCTTCAAGGAAACAGCCTTGTGCCTTGTTCTCTTGTCCACTTTGGGAGATTGCTGTCCGCTTTGCTCTTGTCTGCTTTAAGAAACTTTGGGTTTAGTTGATTTTGTGTAGTTTTTATTGCTGATATGTTTGGCTTCATAAAGAGAAAGAGTGAGAGAGAGCAAGAGAGGAAGGGAGGCAGGAATGGGTACAGTATGAAAAAAAGGATGCTTCTGCCTCTTCACTTTGTGCTTCTACCACTGTGCCACAACTTTGTGCTTCTACCATTTTATAGTTGATTATTCTTTTTATTGTTTCATGTGAATGTGCATTTATTCATTATTTGTTATTTATAAAGTACATTTTATTATTTAGAATCACATAACAAAAAAGGGGGTTTGGGGGGGCAGGAACAGATTAATATCATTTCAATGGAACATTTTGCTGTGAGAGAAGAGTGTTTTGAGTTAAGAGCTCAGTCATAGAACGGATTAAACTCTTAAGTCACGGTAGTGGAAACAGCAACAAAGATCTGCCATTTTTATTGTGCAGTAAGTATACATCAGGGGCTTCGATTGCGATAATAACAAATTATGAGTTGTTAGAAGAACAAGGAGGATGCAAGAATCAGAGTTTTGCACTTTGATTCCCCTCACCTCCAGCACTTCTTCATTTTACCCAGTATGGGAAGCTGTGATTTGTACAAGCTACAGGTAAGAAACCAGGATGCCACATTAATATAGTTTCACATATTCAGATTAAGTCATGGTGCGATGCATCTGAATCAAGGTACTGTACAGCAAGGCTTGTTCCTGTTCAGTCTTACCTTAATGTGTCATGGAGGTAAGCAGCTGTTTAGTTGTGTGAATGCCTAGCCTGTATTTCACAGGAAAATGTGACACCTCTCAGACTGTTTATTTTAGTATTATTCCTTCCGAGGTACTTTGAGTACTGCTGGGATTACTATTAAGCATTTCTTTTTAGGTTTCAAGCCTGTTTTGCTGTGTGTGTGTGTGTGTTTTGTTTAGTTTTTTTGTTTGGTTTTGTTTTGGGGGTTTTTTTTGCAAGGGAGGACAAAATCTCAATGTCTTGCAAGAAACTATATTTAGCAACAGGATATCAAGAGAGAAGTTGTCTTCCAGAGTGAATTCTGATTGCACTTGTTTGCATAATGCTTTGTAAATCACATTGGTTTACAAGTTCCTAAACTATATATGCCTCCCTGAGCAATAGAATTCAATAACTTGTTGATTATAGCATAGCAAATGCCATTTTCTATCTGTGACCAAAGTTGCTCAAGATTTCCTTACAAATGATTTTGCACTACCTTCGTAGTGTGACTTCTTAGAAATGATCTGCTTGATTCATCTGTTTTTACAGAGGTCTCTGACCTGCTAATCACACGAAAAGTAAAGGACAGCACCCGACAGATTCTGAATTTGACCCAGCTGAGTTTCCACCAAATCCGGAAGAATGAGATCACCCAGGTCAATATCATTCATTTGAACCTGTTGGAAGATTATGATAGGAGTATAAAAGTTTGGAAAGACTCTAGTGTTTTCTTTCAATGCAAAGAAATGTTAAGATTCAACCACTCAACGATTTCAATACTTAATGCCAATACCTTGGCTTAGAACTGGTGTGGGTAAAGCATGAAGCCCACACCAGATTCCCCCTAGTCTTTTTCTAGCCAAAAAAGGAAAATGAACTGCCACCCTATGAAGCCTTCTAAGAATGACACATTTTCCTTTTAAGTAGATTGCAAGGTCCCATACATCATGCTCTGTCCGTAATGAGGCGGAAATAAACAAAAGAACCACTGAATGGAATCAGACCAAATTTGGCAGAAAAACCTCTCACAACGCAAGGTGTGACCAACAAAAATAAAAGACTAAAAAAACGTAAAAATAGCTTACAAATCCTAAAAAAGGAGAAGATGCTACTAAGGCCCTCGCCTTTCCACTCTCAGCCACTTCAGAATGTTAGAATACTGAGGTGGACCAATCAGAACCTATATGCAAATAACACCACAGTGGCAACCAATCACCATTTCTAACAGCCTCAGGCCCTTGCCTTTCCCCTCTCAGCCACTTCAGAGGCTCAGAATGTTGAAGCTGGCCAATCAGAAGCCAAATGCAAATAATACCACTGTAGGAACCAATTAGAAAGCTGCCACATATCCGCACTCCGCACACATACATATATACAAACATAATATAATGTTACTACTATATATTACTATATTAAATACACTCATAGAATAGAGTTAGAAGGGACTCCACCATGGTATTAGGGGAGAACAGACAGGAAGGAAGGAGAGAAGAAAGGAGGGAAGGAAAAGGGAAGGAATGCAAGAGGGAAATGGGGAAGGAAGGAAAGAGAGAAGGAGGGCGGGAAAGAAGGAAAGAGGGAAGGCAGGCAGGCAGGCAGGCAGGCAGGCAGGAAAGAAGGAAGGAAGGAAGGAAGGAAGGAAGGAAGGTAAGGGAAGAAAGAAGAGAAAGTCGAAAGGAAAGGAAAGGCAGGAAAGAGGTAAAGAAGGGAGGGAGGAGAAAAGGAAATAAAAATTGAAAGAAGGAAGGAAACAGGGAGGGAAGAAAGAAGATGAAAAAGTAGAGAAAGGGGGGGATGAGAGAAGGAAGGATGAAACCAAAGAGTGAAAGAAGGAATAAAAGAAAGAGGTAGAGAAGGAAGAAAGGAGAGAAAGGGGAAGGGGAAGAAAAAGGGGGCAGGAAGAGGTAGGTACCTCTCTTTCATAATAGTCCAGATATCTACCTCTACTTTGAAAATTCTTACTATAGGCCACAGCAACGCATGGCAGGGCACAGCTAGTGGTGTATAAATAAATATTAACCATATTTTCTATATGTGGAGTGAACATTTCACCACAACAGATTTTTTTCTCCATTGGGGTTTTTGGGAGGTAGGAGTTTTTACAGTCCCATGCCAGGGATAGAAATCTGACCTCTAGACCTGCCAGAGTTGTCCATCATTGACTGAGTGGCTTCTGCAAAGATGATTTAGAATTTATTAGCCTGTTAATCTTATGGGGTGCCCAAGGGGTTGGAAATGCCGTTTATTGAATTTAAGTAAGATTTACTCATTTACAGAAGGGCCTTGAATTCTATCCTTAACTCAGAGCAGAATGAAAGACACATGGAAGACTAAGATGTTGGGAAGGCATGAGGTGGCAGTGATACATTTAAGGCAAGATGGGATTTTGAAACGTAATGGTGTGATGTTCTCACTTCCTCCAGAAAGCGCACTTGGGACAAGGGACGCGTACCAACATTTATGATGGTGTGTTACATGTATGTGGTGGAGCGAGTGGTGATGATGAAACAGAGTACTTCTCCACTGAACAGAACAATAACAACCGTGAGGTGCACGTGGTGCTGAAGATGCTGGACCCCAGTCACAGGGACATTGCTTTGGTGAGCGGAGGGAAGAGGGATTTCGAGCACGGCCTCACGTCTCCCCTCTGTTGCTGAAATAAATAAATAAAACACTTATGGCAGTGACTTTGTGCATGCGTATTCAGGGTAATCTATAGTGCAGTATATATACAAATGAACCAAAACTAAATAGCTTTACTCAAAAAATGTTCATAAAGCTTATTTATCAAAACTTCAAAATGTATTTGTGATGAAAACCATAAAGATGGAAATGGCATTTATTGCCTTTGCACAGGGGTGGGCAACCTACCGCCCGTTGGGCAGATGCGGCCCGGCAGCTGATTCTGTCCGGCCCGGTGAGAAGGGCATCAGTGGTGGGGCCAAGAGGAAGGGGTGCTGTTGCTGCCATCCCATCACAGGCTCTGTGGGGCCTGTGTCAGCAGACAGGCCAGAGGAGCGGTGGCTTTGGAGTGCCTGCCATCCCTGGAGGCGATCCAGGCCTGCAGCGGGAGCACTTGGCGACCTGCGGGGGCTGATCTCCCTGGCGACCCGGAAGACTTGATCGTCTTCCGGGTCGCCAGGGCGATCAGCTGCCTCAGATCGCCGACTGCTACCCCTGCAGGCCCGGATCGCCTCCAGGGATGGCAGGCACTCCATAGCAGGGCGATCTACTGGGGAACAGCTGGGGGCGAGAGCGAGCGGAGGCCTGCAGCCTCCGATCGCCTGCTGCTCTGCTTTCCTCTGCTGCAGCGGCGACTGGGTCCGCTTTGTCATCCTCTGGGCTGGGTCCATTGGGCCATTCCATCTTGGTTCGCACCTTGTCTTCTTGAATTTAATTTAATTTTAGTGGTTTTTATTATTGTTTTATAATTATTTTATAATAATAATATAATAAATAATATAATATAATGTATTATATTATATTTTAAATATACTATAATGTCTCTCTATATATACTATGATATAATAATTATATTAATACTAATAATATATGAATATTTCTTGTTATATTAATATGTTAATATTAATGATGTGTAATATATAGTAAATATAATTAATTAATAAATAAATAATGTAGATTAGAATGTAGTTCTGCCTTTAGGTGCGGCCCTCCATAATATTTTTTGGCTCTCGTGTGGCCCCTTGGAAAAAATAATTGCCCACCCCTGGCTTTGCACAAGAGTAAGTTAACATAATGAATGCAAAACAAGTGGAGATAGAGCCATATCAAGGCACTCTGTGTTTCATTATTGTGAGGTTGGGAAAGGCAGGGGACTGCTTATATTGTGCACCCTTGATAGCAGTTCTTGTATGATGGCCTCCCTTCTCTTCTCTGCAGGCATTCTTTGAAACAGCCAGCTTGATGAGCCAGGTCTCCCACATCCACTTGGCCTTTGTTCATGGAGTCTGTGTATGGGGCTCAGAGAGTAAGTATTCACTACTACTGTCAAATGGCTCACTTCTGGCCCTGTGAAATATAGCGTTCTTCTGTTCTAAGCTGCTGTACACTTAAGTATTGAACTACTGCACTTCTCTGGCATATTAGTGTTAGGCAGACATGCCTTATCCATGCTTAATCATATATAGTGGCACCTCAACTTAAGAACATCCCAATCGAACAGTGTTTTGAGTTAAGAACCATCACTTGGCCTGGGTTTTTCTTTGACATAAGAGCAGCATTTTGAGTTAAGAGCTAGTGCTGAGGGGGGAATGGGGGACGGAGACTAGCATGAGAGGGTGGGTCTTTAGGGCTTCAATGGAACAGCCTCCATGCCTCATGCCTCCATGCCTCGTGCTCTTGTCCGCTTTGAGGAACTTTGGGTTAGTTGATTTTGTTTGATTTTTATTCCTGGTATGTTTGGCTTCATGAAGAGAGAGAGAGAGAGCAAGAGAGAGGGAGGATAGAATGAGTACAGTATGAAGAAAATGATGTTTCTGCCTCTCGACTTTGTGCTTTGTTTTCCTTGCCACAACTTTGTACTTCTGCTTCTAACATTTAAAAGTTGATCTTTCTTTTTTATTGTTCCATGTGAATGTGCATTTAAACATTATTTGTTATTTATAAAGTACATTTTGTTATTTAAAAATACGTAACAAAATGGGGGTGGGGTGTTGAAAACCCAGCTTTTCCGCGGTGCCTTTGGAGAGTAGTTATTTAATTTCTACCATTGCTTTCCTCAATTCCCCCATTTCCGGTCTATCCCCCGAAAGGATGGTATTCCACTTATCTCACTTCGAGTTTTTAACATTTTATCTGTGTGCCTGCAGCCCGCCCTACCTTTGTGCTTTTAGATATTCAGTTGTATACTGTTTTTTATTTATACGTATGTATTTTTATTACATGTTTGATTTTTTTAATTGTAATTTGTTGTTTGTTTGGGCTTAGCCTCATGTGAGCCGCCCCAAGTCCCCATACAAATAAAGTTTATTATTATTATTATTATTATTATTATTATTGGGGGGCTGGAACAGATTGATGGCATTTCAACGCATTTAAATGGGAAGATTTGCTTTGAGATGAGACCAATTAGAGTTAAGAGTTCAGTTATGGAACGAATTAAACTCTTAACTCGAAGATATCACTGTATTACCAGGTTTCTTTATGTGCTGCTGGCCTTATTTTTCTGGTTATCCATCCTCCTTTTGTTGTACTTCTTAGAATATCCAGAGTATCGTTTTCCTATTCCTGCACATCATTTAAAGCAGTTTGGTACCATATTACTGTGAAATAAAGATACTAAAGCTTGCTTTGTCTTGTGATTCTTATTTTCCCTCCTTTCTTTCAGATATAATGGTGGAGGAGTACATTGAGCACGGCCCCCTGGATGTCTTCCTAAGGAAAAACAAAGGCCGGATAATGGTGGGCTGGAAATTCACAGTCGCTGCACAGTTAGCCAGTGCCCTGAGTTACTTGGTAAGTCTTGTGCTTTGGAGGCTTGTCCATGATGGTAGTTGGACACTAATATACCCCACCCCCTGCCAAAACCCAAAGTAGCCCCAGCTAGCCCACTCTCTTGATTTAAAACGAGTCTATATGATGTTATTGTATATTAGAGTCTTTTCTCCTGAATTTCAGATATAGATAATCTCTGATATTCTGATATGGGAAGCATATCATGCTTACTTTCTGATACATTCCTGGCCAAACAGTGCTTTTTGTTAAAGCTCTGCAACCTTCAAAGAAAAGAAAAAACCAGTTCACTCTGTGTAGAGTAGACTTTAATAATTCTCTTGGCCCCCGCGATCTTTGCTGAATTAGAGAATACATTTGTCTGGCTGACTTAGCTCTATTCAAATCCACTATTTTTGAAGGAAATGAGCTAATTTAAATGGGAACTTACAAGTTTTGGAAATTTGGGAAATCGACTAATTTTTGTCAGAGTCATGGGAATTTCTCTTTCCACCCACTCTTTTTGTTTTGTTTTGTTTTGTTTCTTTTTAACGTTTACAACATACTGCTACATTTGCTTGAAAATCTTGACTTTATCTCTACCTACTCTCCTTTCTTGCTCCATGGAGGAATGGATCTCTCTTGATGTGGTTTCATTCAGGTCCACTCTTAGTTTGGAACAGTTTGGACAGTTTCAATTGGAATCTAAGCAGCGTGCTGTTTTGGGGCAATGGAATGGGGAAAAATAGAGGATGGTGTGCATTTTCAATATAATAATTTTGAATGTTACTGTAGGACTTATTGGGCCCTGTCTTATTACTTCAACAACAACAGACAAAAGTAAAATAACAGTGCAAGGGATTTCATGAAAGAAGAATTGCTTTTCAGAATAACAGCACTCCATATGACTTGTTGTAGTTTGCCATCCCTTACATCTTTTTCATGCAAATAACTTTTTCAAAAGAGCTTAGATTCCAGTCTAAGTGTGCATGAGACTGTATGAAAAGAATACCTGCCAGCAAAATAATGTAGTTTTCCAATTTACGTAGAGAATAGTCCTCAACAATAAACCTATTGACTTTGGTGGGAGTCGTTCTTGCACAAATGTATACAGACAGTCACCAAGAGGACGAGGGAGTGGGCCTTCTCTGTGGTGGCCCCCGACTCTGGAACTCGCTCCCCAAGGATATCAGACAAGCCCCCAAACTGGCAGTTTTTAGGAGGAGCCTGAAAACGTGGCTGTTCCAATGTGCCTTCCTTGAATAAAATAAATTACACCCTGCTGTAATGAAATCTTTGCAAAATGTCCACAGAAGCACTTTAACTACCTATTGTGTTGTCTGCCCCACATTATCCTTTAAAACCTTCCTGCTAAATACATTCTACCTCTGTTCGCATTCAGTGTTTATTTAGATAAACATTTTAATATTCCTCATCTGGCCCAGCCATAATGGTTTTAAATTGTCTTATGTGTAAGTTATATTGATTGTTTTGTTTTATTATTTGCTGCTGTGTTGTTTTATTATGTGTCATTGGGCTTGGCCTCATGTAAGCCGCCCCGAGTCCCCTTGGGGAGATGGTGACGGAGTATAAATAATAATAATAGGTTCTATAGGTTTGTTCTTAAGTTGAATTTGTATGTAAGTCAGAACAAGTAAATTTTTTAAGTGTGACTGTGTGTGTGTATCTCCGCAGTGCTGAAAGAGTTGTCATGGGGAAAAGGTGTCTCCACTGAAGCTTCCTCACCAATCCTTGTTTCCACAACAAAATAATGCACCACAGAGCACTGGTGTGCATTAAGGACTTTCTTTTGTATGCCTTTGTGGGAGTTTGCTGTCTGGCCACCATAGTTTGACTCTAGCTTCATACTGGATTAAATTGTCAGTACAGATTGGGCCTTTGGCTTGAAGTGCTCTAGTTTTTATAGGGCAGGTTTATTTCACATGAAGTACTGAAAGGGAAATGAGCCATATGCAATAATCTGGTTAATTTACAGGGAGTTCACAGAGAATTTCCACTGTGTGTCCTTTAATTGCTCAATCAGTAAACTTCCGATTCAGTGCCCAACTATCCCCATGGGGAGGCTAAGTCACAGTAGAATAGCAAACATGTTACTTACAAAGAATTGGAGATGAAATATTTTTCCATTTCTTGTGGTTGAACAGAGGTCTCCCTTCTAGCATATGCATGACACATGTCGGCTTTTCATAGACCATTTTCATTTGTTCATTTAACAGGAAGGCAAAAATCTTGTACATGGCAGTGTATGTGCCAAGAACATCTTGTTGGCGAGGAAAGGCTTGGAAGATGGCTTGCTGCCCTTCATTAAACTCAGTGACCCTGGGGTCAGCTTTACTGTGCTCTCCCGGGAAGGTAAGTCATCATTTTCCATACTAGGTAACTTCCTCAAATATACTTTTTGGTGCAGGTAAGGTTGATGGAATTAATTTGGACACACAACATTATAAAATGTCAGGGAGAGGTCTTTTGTGTTAGTATCAAAAGTCCGCTCGCCACTAGTTTATATTGTGATCCTTGTATACCTTCCTGAACGTACATTGAAAACAGGAAAACATGAATAATAGCAACTTTATTGAAACGAACCATTTCTGCCAGGAGCTACTGTAAGATTGCTCTGAAGGGACCTGGAAAACTTCTAGAGTTTTATTTTGTCCGATACCAATAAGTGAAACCACAAGAATCATATAATTCTACCTCGGAAATGGAGTGGGAGTGAAATGGTTTTTGATGGATAATCCTGTATCAGTTATGATTCTGATTTGTTCCTTAGATGCATGCGTGATTTCAGAAGCAACCTTGGTCACACCACCTGCCAAAGCCATACCTGTCATAGCTAGTCTGACCCATGTAGCTCTTTGGAGAATAGGGCAAGCCATTGATAAATTTCTCCTATTTGAAACTGTCTAACTCTTTCTAATAACTATTTGTGTCCATTTCACCTTGTGGTAGTGGAGCTGCAGTGGCTCAATGGTTTAAACCCTTTTGCCGGCTGAACTGCTGACCTGAAGGTAGGCGGTTCGAATGCGGAAGATGGGGTGAGTTCCCATCTGCCAGCCTTCATTGGCTGCCGTTCATCTTCCGGTCCCAATTCAAGGTACATGTTGTTACCTATAAAGCCCTAAACAGTTTGGGACCTGCCTACCTTCATGGCCGTATCTCTTTCCATGAACCAGCCCGAGTGCTTCGATCTTCGGGGGAGGCCCTCCTTTCACCCCTGCCAGTTTCTCAAGCTTGCCTTGTTGGTACAAGGGAAAGGGCCTTCTCCTCTGTGGTTCCCCGACTCTGGAACTCATTGCCCGGAGAGATTAGGAAAGCCCCTATCTTAGAAACCTTTAAAAAGAATCTCAAGACCTGGCTCTGCCGCTCCACTTTTGGAGAGTAGACACACAATCATAAGTTATTGCTCTCCTCAACATTTCTGTCCTAGGAGTACCCCCCCTTCCTTGTATGAAGGTATGTCTACTACCCTGTTTCTCTATGAGTTCTCCCTTGCAAATAATCTGCTCCTTTTATCTCACTCTGAGATTTTAAATCATTTTATTGTACATGTGGCCTGCTCACTGCCATTATGTTTGTTTAGTGCTTTCTTACGTTTTGTGTATATTTCTCATTGTATTCATATGTTTTGTATTTTACTGTGATATTGTTTGCATTTCGGTTGTTATTTTATTTTATTTTAATGTAAGTTGTTGTTTGGGCTTAGCCTCATGTGAGCCGCCCCGAGTCCCCATTGGGGGAGATGGTGGCAGGGTATAAATAAAGTTTATTATTATTATTATTAATTATTTATTTACGTCATTTATATTCCGCCCTTCTCACCCCGCAGGGGACTCAGGGCAGATCACAATGCATATATACAGGCAAACATTCAATGCCATTGACATACAACATATATAGACAGACATAGAGGCAATTTAACATTCCAGAAATCAGTTAAATTTAGCCTCCCCACAAAGTGGTACCTAAATTTCCTACTTGACAGATGCAACTGTCTTTCGGGTTGCAAAGGTCGACAACGAGCTAATCAAATTGGTCGAGAGCTCACCCCGACCCGGGCTGGCCTCGAACTCATGACCTTCTGGTCAGTAGAGATCTTATGCAGCTGACACCCAGCCAGCTGCACCACATTCCCACATATTATTATTCCCATGCAGGGACATGAGGGAAGCCTCCCACAGGATGGTAACACATCCGGGCGTTCCCTGGGCAACGTCTCTGCAGATGGCGAATTCTGTCACACCAGAAGCGACTTGCAGTTTCTCAAGTCACTTGTCACACGATTAAAAAAAACTTGTGGTAGCAAATTTCATAACCTGATTGTACACTATCTGAGGCAGCAGTTCTCCTTGTGCTGAACTCAACTGCCAGTTGGTTTTGTTAGAAGGGTGAATTTCACAATTTGTACGTGATCAAAGTGTTTGTTTGCCCCTCTATGCCGCTGGATGCAGTTAATCTTTGAATGAAATTCCTACTTCCTCTGCAGAACTGAAACTGGGTTGGATTGTCCAATTATAGCTTTTGGACTGATTTCAAGTAGCATTTGTTCTGCTTTCAGCAGCTTTACAAGTGAAGCAGCCAGATCAGTGAGACGATCAGTAAGGAGATAAAGGGATGTCAGATAGAAATGGAGAGCCAGAAAGAGTGGAAACTGAGCAAGGGGCTTGGCTTGATCTCACCACACCCACATTTCCTGTGAGAGGAAATGCAAATGTACCTATGGTCAGAAAGAAAGCTACCCAGTACTGTTAAATACTAGGGCTGGTTGATCCAACAAAAAATGGTTCAAAACTCATTTCAGATGTAGCAGGTGCTAGCACTTCGAATTTTAAATTATTTCTGAATTTTTCTGGGGAAATGCTTCAAAATTACCGAAATTTCAGAAATGCTTCATTAATGGTGTTTAACCCAATTTGGATGCAGCTTCCCCCCCCCCCTTCCCGGCGTCAGGAAGAAAAACCACATCCAAAGCGGGTTAAGCAGCTGCCTTGGATGCGGCTTTTCTTCCCCCCATGGGGCTGTTCAGATCCAGAGGGAAGCTATGGGTTTGGAAGCCCATGCCTTCCCGCTGGATCTGAGTGGGGCCGTTTAAGGCAGCTTCCGAACCCAGTTCTCAGGCTGAGGGAAGATATCAGCATGGAAGGGAAAGCCAGAGAAGGGAAAACCCTTTTCGAAAACGGTGTTTCCTTTCCGAAAATGGCGCCGGTAACTTCAAATTTGGTCATTTACTTTCGGGTTGCTTAAAGCGCTTCATAAATGCTTCAAAAGTAATTTAGAATCGAATTTAATATGAATTTGATCAAGATACAAAAAACCTAACCAGGCCTATACCAAGACCAAGTACAGTAACCCACTCATTTCAACAAGGCTTGTGTAGGAGAACTTTTCAGGGATTATTGGTTTGCAAGTCAGGGTAGCCTGAGTATTTTTGGCACCCTTAAGGGCTGTGGGAGGAAAGTAATGCTTGTTTTCAAATAAGTGGTAACCTGTGGCTAGGCTTGAGAATTTCAAGGAGGCTGTTACAGTGCATTTAAAGTTCCTTGCCATATATGATGCCAGGTGAAAATATTTCTAGTCTTGGGAATCAGGACAGGGTAGCTTCTGGGTCATATGTGGCTGCAATCTCTTCTTTGCAGCTCCTTAAGCCCCCAGGACATATTTTTAAATAGTTGATCATTTCCTCTCAAATGGAAAGATACTTACACCCACCCATTGGCAAAAACTCCAGCCAAAATAATGATGGTTTATTTATTTATGTATTGCTTGTCTCTCCCAATGGCTCTCAAAGAATGATTTTCTTACAGTTGGGAAGCAGCAGTCTGTATATTGCAAACCACTTCTTGATAGCCTTTTGGATTTATTCATTGTATTTATAACATGTATAGGTTCTGTTTGCCTTCATTAGAACATTCTGAGTAACATCTAAAACAGCAGTGAAAGCAAAAAAAAGCTTCATGATATGTTTACTTGATAGAAACGTCATGTGTGACATGTCCTTTGCACATTTACTTATATGCTCTTGGTTGCGTGGCACTAATCCTTGATTTCTTTCTCTCTGTGCAAAGAGCGAGTGGATCGGATCCCCTGGATTGCTCCGGAGTGTGTCAGAGATGGGAGCAACCTTAGTACAGCAGCTGACAAGTGGAGCTTTGGTACCACATTGCTAGAAATATGCTTCGATGCAGATGTACCACTAAAAGAACGCACTCCTTCTGAGGTAGGATTTGCCGGTGTTGTTTTTCCTCCCAAGTATATCCTGTGTATGTTTCTTGTTGCAGGCTTGAAAACAAGGCCCCTATATCCTAACCCGCCTCGAGTCGCCTTCGGGCTGAGAGAGGCGGTATAGAAGCATAGCAAATAAATAAATAAATAAATAAATAACCCTTATCCATATCCTTGTCCTAATCCATGCCCTTGTTACACTCGATGATATACTTGCTGAATAAGAAGTGCTGTCAACTTTTGGTGCAAGCAGAGATGACACCTCCTCTTGTCACTGCAGGATGAGCTATCTCCCCTGCTTAGACCATGGGCTGCCTCTGGAAGAGAAGCTTGTGCAGAGAATTATGGTGATACTAGTCTACTAGTGTGGGTTGATCATTGTATATTCAATGATTTCTAGTCTTGGGAATCAGGACAGGGTATTTAGATTTTGCAATCTCTTCTTTGCAAGCAGGACATATTTTTTAATAGTTGATCATTTCCTCTCAAATGGAAAGTAAATCCACCCCCACCCATTGGGTGTTTAGATTTTGAAATTAAGCAAGTCAGTCCTGGTAAATACTTGGATGGGAGACCGGTGAATCCCAGGTGCTGTAAAGAATGAACTGGCAAAACCATATCTGAGTATTCCTGGCCTAAGAAAACCTATAAACTTCTTGGATTTGCCATAGGTTGGCAGCTGACTTGAAGACATACATAGAGTTTATAAAACTATAAATAGTTTTATAGTTTTTAGTTAAGAGTTTGATTTTTTGGGTTGTTTTAAAAAGTGTGTGTATATATATATGTGTGTGTGTGTGTGTGTGTGTGTGTGTATATATATATATATATATATATATATTCTGTGAGCTGTCCTGAGCCCTCGGGGAAGGACGGCATACAAAACTGAATAAATAAATACATACATACATACATACATACATCAAAGAACATATTTTGTGACTAAAATATATAGAATCCTATGTGTTCAATCAGACGCAAGTCCCATTGAATTTCTTGCTAGGTAACTTGGTACTAGATTTCAACATAATTTACTTTTTTCAGTGGAGGCTTTAAATTCCTTGATTCATATTCTATCTTCTCGTCGTAAATTTAGTTGGAATTGGCAAGATAACGTTTTACCAAAAGATTGCTTGGATATTCTCCATGTGAGCTTTGACTTTTGTGTGCAGTATACACATTAATGCACAGAACTTTTCTCCCTGCAGAAAGAGCGTTTCTATGAGAAAAAGCATCGCCTTCCAGAACCATCCTTTAAAGAACTAGCTAATTTAATCAGTCAGTGCCTGAACTATGCCCCCGCGGAGCGTCCTTCCTTCCGGACCATCCTGAGAGATCTTACCCAGCTGCAACCACATAGTAAGAATCTGAGAGGATGCTGATAGCAGCAATTTCACAAACTTATGAAATTGTGCATGCACTCCCTTTATAACCCATAAGTCACTTAATCCCTATAAAGGTTCACTGTATTATTATTATCATCATCGAATTTATATAGCATTATCACTATAAATGGCACTTTACAAATTCTGGGAGTTGGGGAACTGTGACTCCCAGAATGCCTCAGTGGCTCATCCAAGGCACGCTGCCACCCGGGGCTGCTGGGAGTCATAGTCCGAAGGTGCTTCCTTGAGCGTAGGTGCGCCTGGTGGCCTTCGGAGGAGGAGAGCGGTGGGGGCAGAGGTGTCATAAGTACTTTTAAAAACATCAAATAGGTTCTTTTATTCCGCTTTTAGTGAGACAGGTTGCATTAGGCACTTTCAGAGAAAGAAGTAGACAAAGACTCCAGTACTGGGTTTAAAAATAATTATATTGGTTACATAGACAAAGGGGAATATTGCATCAACATTTAGACATACACTCTAACATTCAATCATTCATTCATCATTCATTCACCAGCATTCTTACCATTCCTCTTGTTGAAGTTGATCAGCTTCTTGAGAAGAGGCAGCAGCTCATGATGGTGTTCAGAAATGGTGTTCAGTTGGTCCGACACACACTTTCTGAGAGAGAAGTGTCCTTTTATGTAGTATGTTCTGTTGATGTGGTTCTGAAGTTGTAAATTACTGACAGACAGATTCCATCAGTTCCTGGACAGATGTTGATTTTGTTTAAGGAGGCTTGTAAACATTTCCGTAAGGAGCCACAGTGTTGACTTCCTTACTTAAAAGAACCATTGTCTTTGGCAATGTAAACAAGTTGTTTTTCCACCAAGGGTTCATCAAGTCAGCAATGTCAACAGTTAACTATTTGTTTCAAGTCTCATCAGCAATTTTTAATTAAAGTCCATGAGTTTTTCTCCTCTTTTTTGTAGTTTTCCAGGCCTCATTCCCTAGAATGGTGTCTTCAGCCCAATTGGGCTACATTCATACACCTTTCATACAATCCCACTCAAACTATACAGCATATTTTATCATCACAGAGGAGGACCTTGAAAGTAGCACCGGGAATGTGGTGCAGCTGGCTAAGTGTCAGCTGCATAAGATCTCTCTGACCAGTAGGTCATGAGTTCGAGGCCTGCCTGGGTCGAGGTGGGTTCTCGACCTTAAGTGTAGCCTGCTGCCAACCTTTGCAGCCCAAAAGACAGTTACATTTGTCAAGTAGGAGATAAAGGTACCACATTAAAGTGGGGAGGCAAAACTTTTTATGAGGCCATAAAGAATTGCTGAAGAATGCGGAAGAAACAACAAAGGGACGCTGGAAGGAAATGCTGAGAGAGATGAGGAGTGTATCAGCTCCCCCTGGTGGCCAGAAAGGTTGCCTGTGTTTGTTCATAAATGTAAAAATTTATGTATTGTACTGTACTGTGATAAATGTCACATGTTTACGTGTCATATGTTGAACTGCAGGGATTGTCTGCAAGTATGTGTTCTGTAATCCACTTTGAGTCCCCTTCAGGGTGAGAAGAGCGGAATATAAATAAAGTAAATAAATAAATAATAGAATGGGGAAAGCCCAGTGGGCCACCACCCCGGCCGGTCTCCGTGTCAATGCAGCCTGCCACTCCCCCCCCCCTGCGCCCTCCCTCCTCCTCAGGCTGCACCACTTGACTTGGATTTTATTATTATTTTTTAATTTTATACCCTGCATATAAGACAACCCCTGACTTTTCATAAGATTTTCCAGGGTTAAAAAGTCATCATATGCCAGAAAATACTGTAACTAAGATATAACCCAAAAGGAAAAGGAAATGGCAGGTTGGAAGAGGATTAAGCCCAGCAGGTACTAGCTGTCTCTTTTTTCTCTCTGAGGCCAGGACAATTGTAATTAGGCCGAAAGGAGGGTTTTCCCTCTAGTTCTGTAAATCTGTTTTTTAGATGGTAAACCAGGTCTATATAACATTTATTGAGGATATACTGTCTCTCAGTTTGTTGTCGTGTCACCATTTGTTAAAGTGGAGTATGAATGAATTGAAATTGTGGAAATCAAAACATAAAAGTTCAGACTGGCCAATGCAATGTTGAGTAGCAAGATAGAAGATTCAGAAAAAGAAAAAGGCGAGAATTAAATATAATGCAGAAAAATAACAGCTGCTTTAGTAGGACAATATAAAGAAAGCATAAAAAGAAACACGTTTTTTCTGTAAGCTAGGGACTACTTAATTCAGAACTTCTTAAATTTTTCTCACTCAGAGCCTCTCTAGGCCCAAGAATTTTTTATGCAACCCCAAGTTTATAGTTACATAAAAGAGACATAAAATTATAAATCAGCGTTTGCAAGGCTTGTTAAACAAGATGATTTTCGTTTTTATGAAGTATAACTGCAGCATTTTCTGCAAAATCCACTGTAAACACTGCACATTGCTTGTAAAAGCCTTCTGCACATGTCTAAGTGGCATTCAGTAACCTTTTACTTTTGCCAAATCTTTGGGACCTCAACATTGAGTGAAAGGGACCCCACTTGGGGTTCAAATCCACAGTTTAAGAAGCAGTGTTTTAAATGAGGAATTGGTAAATGTTGAAGCTGTCAACTCTTGTTCTTTTCTAGTACTGGAGTATAAAAAATGATTGCATATGGATTGTATGGTACTGTACAGTACTATTTCTTTTTCAATTCCACAACATATTTCCAGACCTCCTAAGTTTTCCTTGAGTTTATTTCCTTCTAACTTTTGTGCATCTCACTGTCTGGTTCCCAACTCTATGCTCTTATTTTTTAGACCCTCTAGACATCAGCTCTGTGAACCCTGAATTTCCTGTATCTGACCCAACTGTCTTCCAGAAGCGCTACCTGAAGAAGATCAGAGATCTGGGTGAGGTAAGTTGGCTTTGTTTTTGTTTAGTATCACTAATGAGGGAGAGGGCCTTCTCCGCTGTGGCCCCCCGTTTTTGGAACTCGCTACCTGGGGAGATAAGGCAAGCCTCTACCCTAGCAGCCTTCAAGAAAGAGTTAAAAACCTGGCTTTTCCGATGTGCCTTCGAAGAGTGGCCACTCAAATCATTAGTTTGTTCCCTCTTATAATTGTCCTCATGATAAAGCAGCTCCCCTGTCCATTATAAAGCCAAACCCCATCGCTCCTCCCTCTTAGGCTCCTCCTTCACAAATATACTTTTTATTCCTATCTCATCCAGGGTTTTAACATTTTATCTCATACATCTGGCCCGCCCTTTGTGTTTGATTTTATGTTATTTTATACTGTTTATTTTATTGTTATTTTATATATTTTGTTATGATGTATTTTTACTGTTTCTGTGTTTAAATATGCTGTATTGCCTTTGGGCTTGGCCTCATGTTAGCTGCCCCGAGTCCCCTTTGGGGAGATGGTGGCAGGTTATAAATAAAGTTTATTATTATTATTATTAAATATCTTTCTACAATTTATACCAAGTAAGAATTGAAAACAACACTCTTTATGACTTGTCTGCTTCCATTCTGTGACATTTCACATTTTGGAGCATACAAAATACCATAGTCTGCCAGAGAAAATCACACAGAACATTCTTCCGAGGTGCTAGGTTTGCATACATAGAAGATACTTTTTATGCAGGAGAATTCAACCATTCAGTTCCTTTCCACCTGCAGCCCAGCATTTTTATAGATTAGAGGGTGAGAGGGTGTTTCTGCTTTTATGAGAGGTATTCAATACACTTTATGCTCTCACATTTAATAAATACATAAATGATTAATGGGATCACATATCTGTCTGTTGTGGCCAAAGCAGTTGCATGCTTATAGTTCATATATTGTGTTAGTATAGATCAGGGGTGCTCACACTTTTTCAGCATGCGAGCTACTTATAAAACAACCAAGTCAAAATGATCCACCTACCCACTACTCAGAGAGCCATAAAAGCAAAATATTTGGAAATTTATTTCAGTGAGAGCCATATAATATATTTTAAGACTGAATTCAACTAAATGTGAGTATAACAAGCCCCTGAATTTATTCATCATAATAGTGATGATGATGATATTCATTCAGCCTCTGCTAATAATAATAATAATAGTAACAGCAACAACCATAGGTTCCTAGAGTAGAAGGAGACCTCCAAGGGCCATCCAGTCCAACCTCCTTCTGCCATAAGGGAAAAACACAATCAAAGCATTCCTCACAGATGGCCATTCAGCCTCTGATAATAATAATAATTATAATATAATAATAATAATAATAACAATGAGTTCCTAGAATAGGAGGAGACCTCCAAGAGCCATCCAGTCCAACCTCCTTCTGCACCTGGGCAGCGTCAGGAGCCTGCGGGGCGGGACTGAGCCTTCCTCCCGCCCTGCCTGCGATCGACCAGGACGCCCTACGTGATCTACCAGTAGATCGCGATCTACCTAATGAGCACCCCTAGTATAGATGTATATACAAGGATTCTTATACTTGAGTATTCTCTTTACATTCACACTGACTGAGCATCATGTTGGCCTTTGGGGTGTGACTAGCAGGCATACTTCTACGGCTCCCTCTTTTATTCACTAGCACTGTTGGATGGACAGGGTAGATATAATAAATTTCAAAAGATGCTACTTTGCAATACTAATACATATTTTAAGCCATTTGTCCTAACTGTGGCTTAGAAACAAATTTGAATTTTATCATTCAGGCTTGTCAGACAAACCACAGTTTAAAACTGCTTTGGATGCTTTACATTTTGGTCAAGCCTTGAGTCCCCATATTGGGAGAAAGAGAGGGAAAAAAATTAAAAAATTAATATCAGTGGCTGTAGACTCAAGCAGAAGAGCAGCAACTGTCACTAGTTTGTTTTTATTTCTTGTTAGCTGATAACAAGCTATTTGGTTTAAATGTGTGTCTGTGAATCAGACTGTTTGAAAATGGATACTCAACTGGACTCTTTAGGACTTCTATGTACTGCCCATTTTTCTTCAGTCCCAGCCCTTTAGAACCTCTCTGGCATTACTTTGCGATTGAAGATTCTTAGGAAGGACTCATCCCATGCTTTCTACAAGCACGTTGACGACTAAGGAGGTTGGATGTGTCCTTCGAGCCTGTGCAATGGATTTTTCTGGTGGGGCACAGCATGCACAGAACTGGCCTCGCCCTTTAAACCAAAGGTTCGTTTGCAGGGGCCCAGGAAGCTTAGGACAGTGGCAGCGAGGTCCTCAGGTCGTAGGTTTGATTTGAGTTTCATTCTCTAGATCAGGGCTGTCCAACTGGCGGCGGATCCGGCCCCGTAGCCTGTTGGACACGGCCCCACCTATGCCCTCAGCCGCCATTTAAAATTTTTTTTAAAAAAAATGATTTTTAAAAAAAAGAGGGCGGCGGGGGGGGGGGGGGAGGCAGGGCAGGGAGGAGAAAGAGAGCTAGCTCCTCCTTTTCGGTGCCCCCCCTCCCTACCTAGGGCAAGGGAGCCACCGAAACAGGGCAGAAGGCGGCGCCAAGAGCAGCGCGTCACAGGCCGGGCGTGATGCGCTGCTCTTGGCACCGCCTACTCCTCCTTTTCGGCGGCTCCCCGCCTAGGAAGGGGCGCCGAAAAGGAGTAGGCGGTGCCAAGGGGCAGCGCGTCACGCCAGGCCTGTGACGCGCTGCCGTTGGCGCCGCCTTCTGCCCTTCGGCACCGAGAGAGGGACGGAGAAGCGATCCAGGCAGGGAGGAGGATCCAGCTCTCTTCCTCCTGCCTGGATCGCCCTTCTCCCTCTCTCGGCGCCGCCATTGCGAGGAGGCAGTTTGCAGCGGCGCCGCCGAGAGAGGACGGAGGGCGATCAGGCAGGAGGAAGACAGCTGGATCCTCCTTCCTGCCTGGATCGCCCTTCTCCCTCTCTGCAGAGACAGTTTGCGCGGGCGCCCCGAGAGAAGCGGCGCCGACAAGGACAAGGCGGCGGTACAGGGAGGAGGGGCCAGCTATCTTCCTCCTGCCTGGATCGCCCCTTCTCCCTTTCTCGGCGCGCGCTGCGAACTGCCTCGCAGCGGCAGCGCCGAGAGAGGGACGGAGGGCGATACAGGCAGGAGGAAGACAGCTGGCTCCTCCTCCTTCGCCTCTCCTCCTTCCCCGCACCGCGGGCGCGTCCGTGGAGGGGAGGAGGAGGGGCGAAGGAGGAGGAAGTCAGCTGGCCCCGCCCTGCCCCGCTATTGGCCCCGCCCCTGCTCACTGATCACCTGCGGCCCCCCCAGGTGATCAGTGACACTTCTTCCGGCCCTTGGGCCGGAAGAAGTTGGACAGCACTGCTCTAGATGGTTTACCTTACAGGGTTAGACGAGCACCATCTGCCCGGATTTGAAATCAGTGTTTTCCTTCTCTTCGGATGGTTGCCAAAAGGTTAGAGAGCCCATCCTGCCCGTTGATGCTCTTTGTCAGACCCTTCGGTTTTGACCTGTCTGGCATGGGAGGCCCTACCGGTGGCTATTATGCCACCACCAGCATAGCTCACAACTTCATTAGGGTACGCAAGCCTCTCCCCCACAACAAGGGGGCGCCAATGATTTATCATCTGCTTGATAGTCCCATTGATGGTGTGGACTAGGCATTGCAATAGTATGCATGGGCGGTGAAGCAAACTCAGAAATAAAATTAATTTTAGCTGTAGAAAACGGGAACAACAAAGGGGGAAAATAGGTATCGTTGCCATTTTTTCTATAGAAATTCTTAATCAAGGGACATGTTACTTTTTAAAAGTTACTCACTGACTACACCAATTTAATACTGCTATGTTGGCTTAATCAACATCAGTGTAATACTTCCATGCTTGTTTAATCATGTTTATCTTACCATAAAAAATTAAGCATCTATTTATCAAAGGTTTTTGTCAGTGGGTTGAAAAGCTGCAATGGTTTTTTGTCACAACTTCTGCTAACTATTTCTTCAGACTTGACTGCGAAATGTATTATTTGGTTAACTTTAATGCTGGTTAAGATACTGAGCAAAAAGGGAGCTTGTCATAAGATTAATTCCTGCATTGGTTTGTCGCATAGGATTGTTTGCCCCGGGAACATTCTGAAGATCAGGTCTTTCGCTAGTAATACTGTGTACACCTTTTCAGGTGCAGTGAAATGTTTGTCTTTTGAGATATCAAATCTCTCTCTTTCTCTCTCTCTCTCTCCCTCCCTCCCTCCCCCCCCCTCTCTCTCTGGTTTCCTTCACTCTCATTTTGGTTAGGGTCACTTTGGCAAAGTGAGCTTGTACTGCTATGATCCCACCAATGATGGCACGGGTGAGATGGTGGCAGTGAAGTCATTGAAATCAGGCTGCAGCCAACAACTGCTGACTAGCTGGAAAAAGGAAATTGAAATCCTGAAAACCCTCTACCATGAGAACATTGTCAAGTACAAGGGCTGCTGTAGTGAGCAAGGTATGAGATCTGATGTTGGCACCTTAAGATCTGGGTATAAGGGGTCTTGGCATTGGAGTGCTTTTAGACAGGGGCAAAAGGAGCACTTATCTTCGTTGCTATTTCATTCGCAATTTTTTCCAAAATGTAGGGGCCTGTTGACTTTTAACAGATGCTGCAGCAACGTATAACTTCTCCTCACTTTTTCCACAGCACTGCTAACCATTCCAGTGTTTCTACTTCAATGGTCATGCAGGTTGAATATTCCTTAGGTTGCATGTTACGTAGATTGACATAAAATGCTAATCTTAGTCCTGAGCCAAAGCAAAAAGGGAAGCAACTTCAGGAGCTGCACCTGGAACTCCTATTTGAGGGATGTCACCTCTAATTTAATTACCGTAGCTGGGATTTGTAGTTGGGTGAGGCAATCACATGCCTTGGCAGCTCCCATGAAAACAAATTACAGGCCCCAAAACCCCATAGCATTGAGCCAGGGCAGTTAAAGTGGATTCATTCTAATCATAGATGCACCCCAAGGTTTTCTTTTCAATTGCTGGAAGCTTTGGTGCTCTAACACTTTTGTTTTTAAAGAAGGAATTCTAAGCAGGCAACAACTGTAATTGTGCACCTTTTTGGCCAAATGACAGAGTGCACTTTCCCCCCCTTCACATTACATTTGCCAGCAAATACTTTTTTTGCTTTCAGGGTTTTGAAAATTGAGGTGGGCATTAGATTTGATGGCACATTAGACTCGAATAAATATTTGTATTTCAGATTTTGGATTTCCAGATGATGATAATAATAATAATAATAACTTTTTCTACCCCGCCTCCATCTCCCTGAAGGGACTCGGGGCGGTTTACATGGGGCCATGCGCAGACAACATACAGTTAAAAAAAGAACAGCAAAATATAAAACAGCATAAAAACAACATCATCATAAACAATAAAAGCAAGCATCATAAGCAACAACATAGGTACCTCTAATCTCATTTTGGGGGGGAGGGGATCAATATGCAAAATGAGTTAAAGGATAGGTTGATCAAAGAGGTGGATAGAACAAATAGTAGAATAGGAATATAGCAATTATAACAGGATCATTACAGCTTCTCTTAAAAATATAGTAATCAAATATAGGAACTGAGTTCAGGTCATGGTTAGAAGCCATCAGGAATTGTCAATCAAAAGCACGACGAAACATCCACATCTTCAATTCCTAACAGAATATGGATAATAATAATACCCTTTATTTATATTCCGCTCTTCTCACCCCAAAGGGGACTCAGAGCGGATTACATCACACATACGGCAGACAATCCCTGCCAGTTTTACATGCAATTACATATAACATATAACAAGTACAATTTTAGAAGGATTTTTCTTCTGGCTGCATCACAGGGTGCCTCACAGGGTGCAATTGCGTCATTACGTCACAAGGGGGTGCTGTTGCTTCATCCTCATGACGGAGAGCCTCTGTTTTTCCGCATTCCACCTTCCATCAGGCTGGCACCCTCCTTCAGGGGGGTGCCAGCCTGATCTCCCTGGGGAGAGAGTTCCAGAGACGAGGGGCCACCACTGAGAATGCTCTTTCCCTTGTCCCCACCAAGCATGCCTGAGTCGAGGGCGGGAGCGAGAGAAGAGCATCCCTGGAAGATCTTAAGGACCGTGTGGGTTTGTAGGGGAGGATGCGGCCATGAAGATAGGCTGGACCTGAACCGTTTAGAGCTTTATAGGTAATAACCTGCACCTTGAATTGGGACCGGAAACTTATCGGCAACCAGTGGAGCTGTTTAAACAGGGAGGTTGACCGCTCCCTGTAACTCGCTCCAGTTAAGGGACGGTCATCCTGTCCCATGAGTTATGGGTGCTAGAAACAAGAGTCAGAAGGAATAGCCCTTCTCCACTCTTACCTCCCAGACTTCCTTCATGTGTCTCCCATCCATTTTCCCTTCCCTTCATCTTATTTTTCCATATGCCCCTGAATGTATTTGCATAATGGTATCTGCTCCATTATGCATCTCCTCTCCTGGAAGCCTGCCACCACCCCACCTGTCTCTTCTTCTGTCACTTCCATACTCCCCACTGATCTTTGTGCTAGCTGTGATGTCATGGGCTTTTGGTGGAAAATATTGTTTTGTTTATAAAGCAAGCATGGGAAAACTTGACCCTCCAGGCGTTTTGGGCTTCAACTCCCACAATTCCTAACTGCTGGTCCAAAACACCTGGAGGGCCAAAGTTTGCCCATGCTTGCTATAAAGGTAATTTGGTTGTGTATGTTTTGTGTGATAGAGGTAACCGGGAAAGGAGCTGGTGGGAGGAGCTGCACAAATTGAATGCTGAAAGTGAGTTGTGATTGGTGAAATATCTGAAGGGATTTGCATAAGGCTGATGATCAGCACTTGGTCTGGAGATTGTTGAATGTGGTGTGAATGAGTGAGAATGAGGATCGAAAGAGTCAGTTGGGTTTAGGAATGAATGAGCGTGTTATAAGAGTGTGACTTTCCTTGGAGTAGAATGAGTGAAAATGAAATATGGTATGACCGCTCTGTCCATGGAACCAATATATGCAGAACTGCAGAACTGCAATGGAAATAATTTTCTGAAATATTTATTTCTAGGGGAAAAAGTTGTGCAACTTATCATGGAATATGTGCCTTTGGGGAGCCTGAGAGACTACCTACCCAAACACAATGTCAGCCTGGCCCACATTCTTCTCTTTGCTCAGCAGATCTGTGAGGTAATGTCTCCCAGCCTCATGAGGCAAATTTAATGTGGACGCAGACCCAGAAAATAAAATTATTTGAGATCATAGGCCTTGGTGTGGGACGCGGAAAAATTGTGGTTTGGCTTTGGGAGGTGATCCCACCGATCTAAGATTCAGGAGTCCTAATTCTGATTTTGGTTCCAATTTCTTATTGCTGGCTTAATTACAGGCATGAATAGAAATTCTATTTCTAAAATATTTTTATGTATTATTTCCTTGCTTACTTAGGGAATGGCTTACCTCCACACCTTGCGCTACATCCATAGGGATCTTGCTGCCAGAAATGTCCTTTTGGAGAATGAGAATGTAGTGAAGATAGGAGACTTTGGACTTGCCAAAGCCATCCCTGAAGGACATGAATATTATCGTGTCTGTGAAGATGGAGATAGTCCTGTCTTTTGGTAAGTAAGCAGTCACTTCAGATATTTGAAGAGAACGATGACTAAATTGCATCTCATTTATGCAGACAATGCAATATCTTGAAAGCAAATAAACAAATTTGAAAATGGGTTCTGCTTTTGGAAAGCACGGCTAGATGTTCTGAATAATGAGGAAACACTCTGTAATTTGAATTTTAAGACCCAGGAGTAAGGCCTCTAAGACTACAGGTTTTGATATTCTCTGATAATCTTTGTTAGCATTTCTTCTAATTTAATTGAAAGTTCTAATGAGTGGCAATAGCTACTGTACATGCTCGTGTGACTTCTGCCTTGAAAAGGGACTCTTGTTTGCCTTGAGCAAAAGCAGATGTATTCCAAAGAACATGTCTTGGCAAGGCAATGTTTATATTTTCATTAATGATGATGACTAAATGGAATGTCAGTTTTCTTTTTTGATTTTTTTTTTTGCTTTTTCATATATACATCGGAAACAGGAGGGGTCACGGGTTTGGGGCAGGAGGGGGGGAGTGCTGTTGGAGAGAGTGCTGTGTGACGCGGGGGTGGGATTAGGGAGGGGTTAAAATTGACTTCCCAAGAGTGGTATGAGAATTCTATTTTTTGTTACAAAAATGTAATATAATACGTATAATAAGTCATAAAGAGGAAAAAATTAAAGTTATACATCGTTATCTAAGTTGTCTTATAAATCATTTAACTCTATTGTAAATTTGTGATATTTGTTTTGGATATATGTTTTGAAGCCCGTCCAGTTCGTTTGTTCCTTCTTGTTGTTTATTCTCTGGGTAAGTAAGTCCATCTGAATCATATCCAGCGCTCTGAGAGTCCATTCTTCCAGATCTGGGATAGTGTCTTTCTTCCAGTGTCTTGCCAATACAATTCGGCTGTATGCCCTCAATAAAAAGAACACTTTTTCTTGGTTTTTATTAAAGCTCGGATTAGAAAATCCCAGTAGGTAGTATTGAGGGTCCATGCTAAATCTAACTTTTAATATTTTTTGTATTTCTGTGTGTATTTTTTTTCCAATACTTACGGATTTTTTTACATTTCCACCACTGATGGAAATAAGTGCCTAGTTCTTTATCACATTTCCAGCATTTGTTGGAAATGTTTCTGTTATGTTTGGCTAACTTCGTCGGATATAGATGCCACCTAAATTGCATTTTAATCCAGTTTTCTGCTATTTCCATAGTAGTGTTGTATTTTAGTTTTTCTAGCCATACTTCCTCCCATTGGTGTATTAGTATTGAGTGTCCTAAGTCTTTGGCCCACTTTATGTGACAGTCTTTGATTTGTTCATCTTCTGTTTCCCATACTAGTAGTTGCTTATAAAAACGACTTACATTTTTTAAATGATTTTTCATAACTAACTCCCAGGTGTCTTCCTCCATGAAGCCTGTTTTTTGGTCTTCCTTGAATCTTTGAAGTATTTGATAATATTGAAACCAAGAGGCGTGCAACTTAGTAGCAATCAAAGAATGGGTCTCACTAAATAACCAAAACCTGCTGACGCTAGAAGGACACGACCTTCGTGCCGGTTGGCACGCGTACCTATTGTACGACAGGAGGAAAGTAGAGAAGAATTTCAGCCATCACTATATAAGGGCGGCCCTCATAAAAACCTGGGAGAAATACAAACGATAATTTTTCAAACTAACTCCACTCTGGGTGTCCCCATCGGAAGCATTTCATAAAAAAGAATTGGCGGGAAAAAAATTGGCTCCCATATAAACAAATTACTAAAAGGATAGATAAAAAGCTAACTATAAAAACAAGAGAAGAGTTAGAAAAAGAAGGCCACAAGCTGTCATGGAATGTCAATTTTCCAGAGATGGCGCATTGCTGTGGTGTATTCCATTGAAGATCCAGATCACCTGCTGCTTCAGAAATAGATTGCTAGACCAGATGGACTTTACTCTGATCCAGCAAGACAACCTTTATGACTTTTTATTTGCAATTCATCTGCTCTGTTTTCTGTGCACTGCAGGTATGCTGTGGAATGTCTGAAAGACTCTAAATTCTACTACACCTCTGATGTCTGGTCCTTTGGTGTAACATTGTATGAACTCTTGACACGCTGTGATTCTAGCCAGAGCCCTCCCACGGTGAGTGCAATCACTAGTGATACAAAAAGAGGTGATAAATGTTTAACAAGGCTGAGTGATCTAGGTATGTTTTTGAGTCTTAGATACCTTTACCCAAGGTTCTTCCGTTTCAGTTGCAGTTTAGTTGCCCAGTGTGCTTCAGGTTGTTTAACCACCTGTTATTGGCACAGAGACTATGCATGTGTTGTGTATTTTTCACAATATTTTTAATTATTTATTTTGAGATTTACTAATTTCCCATCCCAGGTGGCTCTGGGCGATTTACAGTAAAACACACAACTAAGTACCTAAAACATCTAAACAATTAAACAATCTAAACAGTTTCTCAGCCGAACGCCCTCTCAAACAGCCACATTTTACAAGACGTGCGAAAGTCTTTTAGATCATGGATGGCTCTGATGTAGGGAGGGAGGGCATTCCAGAGTGATGGGGTGATCACCGAAAAAAGCTCTACGCCGGGTTGATGTCAGATGGGCTTCCTTAGGGCCAGGGATCTGTAATAGATTCTGATGGTCTGAGTGCGGTGATCTCCAGGATCGACAAGGAGAAAGGTGTTTCCATAGGTATGCCAGCCCCTGGCCATACAAGGCCTTGAAGGTTAGAATCAGCACCTTGTGAGTAATATGGAACTCAACCGGTAGCCAGTGCAGTCGGTATAGAACAGGTGTTATATCGTTCCTCATGGAGGTTCCCCTGAGGAGTCTGGCTGCCGTATTCTGTACCAGTCGAAGTCTCCGGGTCACCGATAAGGGAAGACCAACATAAAGGGCATTACAATAGTCAATTCTTGAAGTTACTGTGACATGAACCACTGTGGCCAGGTCATCCCCGGACAGGTAAGGCGCCAGCCGTCTGGCCTGCCGAAAATGGAAAACGTCTGACTTACTGACAGCGGAGACATGGGCCTCCATTGTCAATAACGAGTCAAAAATGATACTAAGGCTTTTGACGGTGATAGCTGGTGAGAGAAGTTCACAGTCTAAGGTGGGCAACCAAACATAATCTAATCCAGGACAACCCAGCCACAAGATCTCCGTCTTCGCCAGATTCGCCCTCAGTCTACTGGAACGCAGCCAACCAGTTACGGCCTCAAGGCAGGATGTGAAATTATCGGGAACCGAGTTTGGTCGGCCGTCCATCCGCAGAAGGAGCTGGGTGTAATCAGCGTACTGGTAACACTCCAGCCCATAACTCCAAACTAGCTGAGCGAGTGGTTGCATATAGATGTTAAATAACAATGGAGATAAAATGGCCCCCTGAGGGACTCCACACATAAGTGGTGATTTTTCAGAAGCTGTCCCGTTCCATTCCACTCGTTGCCAGTGGTTCCGGAGGAAGGAGTCCACCCAATTAAGGACAGACCCTTGGACCCCCGAAGCGGCGAGGTGGTGGGTCAAAAGATCGTAATCAACCGTGTCAAAGGCAATATGCACCGATTTCTCTAAGTTTTTTTAAAAATCTGCCTTTTTGTTGTTATGTTTCCTGCATTCTTGATTGTCCTTGGTCCCATGTCCAATCAAAACAAGTGAGAAGCTACAGGTTAAATCGTGTTTTCTTTGGAGAATCCTGCTGCCTGTAAAAAGAAAAGCTTATGTTATATGTATTTTGATGTCTCTTGAAAAACAAAGAATTTGTAGCGTGAGAAACTCACAACATGATGCATTTTTCTGCCTTCTTCCCAAAACACTCACTTTGGATTGCTCCCTCTTGTTTTAGAAATTCCTTGATATGATTGAGAGGCCAATCCATGGTCAAATGACAATGCTGAGGCTTATAGAGTTGCTGGACCGAGGGAAAAGGTTGCCCATCCCAAAAGACTGTCCTTTGGAGGTGAGTTTGGATCTGTGTCTTTTGTCATTGTTGTTTGAACCACAGAACTTGCTGTTCGTTTGAAATATTTTCACTGTGTAGCAGTAGGTTTCTGTGTTGCAGTGGAAGTGAACTGGCTAATAGGACTGAAACATTTTTAGGAAGGAACCCATTTTATTTGAAGCATATTTGAACACACACACACACACACACACACACACACACGTGCAATTTGTTTAGACTCAATGTGGAATGTTTATTTATTTACTACATTTATATCCCGCCCTTCTGCACCCAAAAGGGTGACTCAGAGCGGTCTTACAAAAAGGCAGCAATTTGATGCCATGCAGATACATACAGTAAGAAAATAAACATATGCATTAAAACCAATAATGTTGACACATCACCTAATACAAAACTGTACATTTCCACTTAGAAGTAAACCTCAGTGCGGTGAGGTTTACTTTCATATAGTAAATACAGGATTTTAAATATAGGCTTAGATTCTGTTGCATCAAAATATAGGAGAACATCTCAATATGTTCTCAGGATGTCACAAGCTGCTTCTCTGACATGAAGAAAAAGTGCTGGAAATGGCAGCTCGTGAGGATTAAGATTTCTATATCTATGTATATACCGTAATAAAAGTCAGTGTTTGCGGCGGGAGGTACGGAGGAATATGTGGCAGCTTTTCAATTGGTTGCCACTGTGGGATTATTTGCATAAAGGACTCTCATTAGCCAGCCACAAAACTCCAACACTCTAAAACACCAGACAGTTTTTCCGTTGGAAATGGAATGTTCGTTTCCTAATAGGATTTCACTACAGAGAGAGGGTTTCCTGATGTACTGAGAGCATTACTAGCAGTACAACCTAGGCCCCACATTTCACTACAGAGAGAGAGTTTCCTGATGTACTGAGAGCACTACTAGCATTACAAGCTAGGCCCAAAAATAGATATACATCCTTCCAGTAGATATACATCCTTCCAGAAAACACCACTTTTCCCAACAGGCCTCAACCTGAATTGACAGTAAGGCTTCCTAGGCCTCAGCCTGAATTGACAGTAAGGCTTCCTAGGCTACAGCCTGCATTGACAGTGCGGCTTCCTTGGCCTCAGCCTGCATTGACAGTAAGGTTTCCTAGGCCTCGGCCTAAATTGACAGTAAGGCTGCCTAGGCCTCAGCCTGAATTGACAGTAAGGGTTCCTATGCC
Source organism: Anolis apletophallus (assembly GCA_030556195.1). Taxonomy (NCBI): domain Eukaryota; kingdom Metazoa; phylum Chordata; class Lepidosauria; order Squamata; family Anolidae; genus Anolis; species Anolis apletophallus. The sequence continues at coordinate 138,065,532 of JARBWK010000006.1, read as the reverse complement.
TTAGCCTGAATGGACAGTAGGCTTCCTATGCCTTAGCCTGAATGGACAGTACGGCTTCCTAGGCCTCAGCCTGAATTGACAGTAAGGCTTCCTAGGCCTCAGCCTGCATTGACAATAAGGCTTCCTATGCCTCAGCCTCAATTGACAGCAAGGGTTACTAGGCCTCAGCCTGCATTGACAGTAAGGCTTACTAGGCCTCAGCCTGAATGGATAGTAAGGCTTCCTAGGCCTCAGCCTGAATGGACAGTAAGGCTTCCTAGGCCTCAGCCTGAATGGACATTAAGGCTTCCTAGGCCTCAGCCCATTTCAAATAACCCAGGCACCGCCGGGTCCCAAAGCTAGTTATATATATATATCATAGAATCATAGAACAATAAAGTTGGAAGAGACCATCTGGACCATCTAGTCCAGGGGTGCTCACACTTTTTCAGCATGGGAGCTACTGATTAAAAACCCAAGTCCCAAAGATCACCTACCCAGAAATGTAAAACGTATAACTATTTTCTTACTTATTTATTTATATTTATTATTCATTTTTATGTCCCGCTCCTTCCAGCAGGCTCGGGGCAGTTTACATAAAATGAAGTTATAAAACATCAACATTTCAATTTAATAATAACAATATAAAACAGCATTAAAATACATCCAACCACCCCATTTCTCCCACACTGCCATATTACCACACATATTATCAGCCAGAAAGTAAGAAGAGAGGCTGTTGAACTGCAAGGCCATTTAATACTCAGCAAGGTAAACAAAGGGGCATGCAAAAATACATCCAACCACCCCATTTCTCCCACATTTCCATATTCCCCAACATATATTTCTCAAGGAGCAAAGCAAGCAGAGAGGCTTTGGAGCTAAAAGGCCATTTTAAAACAGTAAAAATAAACAAAGAGACATGCCACAGAACAATCAAGCACTCACCCCAAAGTAAAAAGACCGACCTTTGAGATGCGGTAAGGAAATGACCCCAAAGCGTCTTCTTCTCCTCCGTCATTGCTCCTATTTCCACACCGCCAGCATGCGTGCCGCCTCCAAGAGCTCACGAGAAGTCCGAGAGGCAGAATGGGCACTTCTGCGCATGCGCGCGGGGCCAGCCATGCATCACGTCATCCAGGCCCGCCCCCCTTTGGTCTCCTATGACTCTGAGTGCCTGGAGAATGATGGAGGGAGGAATCCAAAAGAGGGGGCCCATTCTGCCTCTTGGACTCTGGAGCCTTTGGAGGCGGCGCGTGAGCAGGGAGCGGGGAGGAGCAACGACGGAGGACTTCTTTGCAGCGTGCAGGGGCACGTGAAGAGGACCAACAGCAAAAAACCTGGGCAGGAGCCTAAAGATCACCAGGATGAGGCTCGAAGATCACCCTGGTGATCGAGATCACCATTCTGAGCACCCCTGATCTAGTCCAACCCCCTGCCATGCAGGAAAAGCACAATATACCCCTGACAGATAGCCACCCAGCTTCTGTTTCAAAGTTTCTAAGGAAGAAGCTTCCACTGCATTCTGAGACAGAGAGTTCCACTGCTGAACAGCTCTTACAGTCAGGAAGTTCTTCCTAATATTGAGGTGGAATCTCCTTTCCTGGAATTTGAACCCATTGCTGCATTGAGTCCCAGGCCCCTTCTACACTGCCATATATTCCAGGTTTCAAAGCAGATAATCCACATTATCTTCTTTGAACTGGATTATATGAGTCTACACTGCCATATGTTCCAGTTCAAAGCAGATAATCTGGATTGTGTATGGCAGTGTAGAAGGGGCCCTAGTCTCCAGGGCAGCAGAAAGCAAGCCTGCTCCCTCTTCCTTATGAATTGTGATCATCTATATGTGGCATGTGAAAATTAGATTTACTTACTGGCCATGATGCAGTTAGTTCTGTAAAAGCCCTGAAATGGAGATACAACATAATTACATTATTGCCCAATTGCTAGCCAATCGTTTTAGCAGCTATAATATAGACCAGTGAATGTTTACTTTATCACTTATTTTTTTAACCTTAATTGGTAATAACAACAACAACTTACTGTACATGGGGACCAACCTCAGCATAAGTGAGAATTACGAGCGACCTAGCCACGGTGATCCAAGCCACGGTCATCTCAAGGCTAGATTACTGTAACGCGCTTTACGTTGGCCTGCCTATGTCGTCGATCCGGAAGCTCAGGCTAGTGCAGAACACTGCCGCCCGGCTCCTGTCTGGGGCTCCAGCAGGTTGCCGTATAACTCCAATCTTGCAGGATCTGCACTGGCTGCCTATCGAGCACCGGGTCGCCTTCAAAGTGTTGGTTCTTACCTTCAAGGCCATTCACGGCCTGGGGCCAGCGTATCTGAGGGACCGTCTCACTCCATATTGCCCATCGAGATCACTCCGGTCTGAGGAGGCCAACCTCTTGGTAATACCATCGGTGAAGCTGGCTCATTTAACATCTACCCGCCGGAGGGCGTTCTCTGTGATAGCTCCCACGCTCTGGAACGCCCCCGGCCGGAAGCCAGAGCCCTGAGGGACCTACTCCCGTTTAGACGGGCCTGCAAAACACACTTGTTTATGCAGGCCTTCGGTGAGTAGGCTCGTCTATACATCCACTGGGCCATTATATTGCTGCTGCTCTTGTTTTAATTATTGTTGTTGCATGTTTTAATGATGTTTTTAAGTGTTCTGTTTTTAACCCTCTGGCGCTGTGCCATTGGTTCTTGTGAGCCGCCGCGAGCCCCTGGGAGTCGGCGGTGTAGAAGTCCCAAGAAATAAATAAATAATAAATAAATAATAAATAAATAAATAAACTAAAACACAATGAAAAACATAAAAACGCATAAACAATATAATTTAAACAATTAAAACCAGAATAATAAAAGCATCATAAAAGTACATCAACTGACATCAAACAACCAGTAACCAGGAAATGGTGGGCATGATCACATCCGAGAAGGTAGGGCAAGGACTTGTGCAAAACGCAGACTATAGGGCCGGGCTGGGAGTAAAGTGCTAAAAAAACCCAAATCAATAACTTAGGGGTGGGCAGACTTGATTGGGGACTTATACTGTCATTCAAAGACACACTGGAATATCCAGGTTTTCAAGTCATTGTGGACGGTAGACAGAGTAGGGGCTTATCTAATATCCCTGGGGAGGGAATTCCAGCCGGATGTGTAAATGTCCCATCCTCCAACTAGCTTTAAATGGATTGCAATTTGCCTTCCATATGCATTGAATGGGACCAAGATCCTTTATTTCAGCAGCACAACTATAATGTGGGCCTACAAAACCTTCTTTCTGTGCTAGATTTCTCTTCTTTATTTCATACTAGCTGAGGACCCAGAGGTGCCCGGGTTATTTGAGGAAGGCATTATCTGCCAAGGTTGGTTCCTATTAGATGTTTATGTGTCTTGCAGTGGTCTCAAGAACTTAGTGAAGCTACTGCGAGTCCCAGTGGCCTAGTCAGGAAAATCAAGTTCAGGGAGCCTAACAATATCCCATGTGCTGAGGCCTAGTCAGGAAAATCAAGTTAAGGATGCCTTGTTGTCAATTTTGGGCCTGGTCTGTGATGTATAGGGGCTACAGTGTTGTTTTGGTGAATGAGGTGAAGGTACTTCATATCCCATAATTCATGGCCCATTCTGCCCTAAACCACACCAGGTTGTGAAGTGGGCCATTGGGCCCATTTGCCAATTTTTGTCCTGTTCCGTCACTGCTGCGGGCCGCAGTGTATGACTGACTGAGGGAGGGAATTCCAGCCGGATGGCCATTCGGAGTCTGTTATGCAAATACGATTTCAGTGGCAGCCAATCCCCTCTGTCTGAGTCACTACAGTGTTGGTTTAGTGAATGTTTGCAAATCCCATCAATAAACCACACCAGGTTGGATGGGCCACCAGTTTTCGTGATCCGTCATTGCTGTCTGTGACTGCCTGGGGCATTTCCTTTTCCCTCTGATTCACCTTGGAATGGTGGAATGTGGTTGGCCTATCAGAGTACGTTATGCAAATACCATTTCAGTGGCAACCAATCCCCTCTGTCTGGGGCCGTAGAGCAGTGTTTCCCAACCTTTTTTGAGCCGCGGCACACTTTTAACATTAAAAAAATCTGGGGGCACACCACCAGCAAAATGACACTCTAACACAGTAAAGAACGGCTGGGGGATGGTGACCTGCTGGGAACAGGCCGGGGAAGGGGGAGGAGCCGGGCCGTGCCATGCCGCGCCCCCTCCACGCGGCTTCAGTTCTCCCACAGCTTTGCCAGCCTTGAGGGGGCAGTGCCAAACCAGTGGTGGCAGAGCCAGCACAATGCTGGCTTGGCACTGCCCCCTCAAGGCTGGCGAAGCTGTGAGAGCGCTGAAGTCGGGGGAGGGGGCGGAGCCAGGCCGCGCCATGCCCTGCCCCCTCCCCCCGGCTTCAGTTCTCCCACAGAGGAGAAGCATGAGTGGTGGACGGGCTTCAGTAGGCGGGGCTCCTCCTCCGCGCGGCTTCAGTCACGGCGGATTGGAGGCTGGCTGGGGAAATGGCCGAAGGAGGCGGCGCCCCGGACCCTTCTTCTTTTTCTTCGCTGCCGCTCGGCCCTTCCTCCTCCTCTCCCAAGTAGCAGGAGTTCGGCTGGAGGAGGGAGGGAGGAAGGGGGGCAGAGAGCTTTTCTCGCGGCACACCTGATGATCGCTCACGGCACACTAGTGTGCCACGGCACATTGGTTGAGAAACACTGCCGTAGAGTGTTGGAGTTCTGAGGCTGGCCAATCAGAGCCCGTTATGCAAATAATCCCACAGTGGCAGCCAATCGAAACGCTTCCACATATTCCTCCCTCTGCTCGGTCGCTCAGCCGCACCACCGCCCGCAAACACTGATTTTTATTATATGTAATAGATAGATAGATGCCTGTTCTGTTCTGTTCTAAACCTGTGACTTCTTCCCCAGATTTACCGCCTGATGAAGAACTGTTGGGAGCTAGAGTCTTCATTCCGCCCATCCTTCGCAAACCTTGTACCCATCCTGAAAGCTTTCCATGAAAAGTACAAGGCCCAGGCCCCCTCTGTTTTCAATGAGTGTTGAGCAAGAGGAAGAGATTCTCGGCCAAAGACCTCACTCTGATCTGTACTCAATGTGCTTAGAAAGCCACATTGTCACCAGGGAAGCTGCTTTTGAGTATTGCCCTGTCTTGGAACTCTGACGTAATGTTGATTTACTGTCCAGAGCCAGTGAAGAATGTGCCTGCTTTGTCAGGCTTCATCCTCTGCCCTTTCAAATGTGATATGATTCATGGGAGGACCCTTTTCATTTTTCTTTTTTGAATACAGGCAGCTTGTGCTTATGAAGCAGTGTCTGTTACTGTACTCAGCCATGGTTTGCGTGGCCTTGAAAGCCATACAACTTTGTCTAAGTGTGTGAAGAAGTCACAAGTGCAGGAAAGTGAGTGAGTCTTCACTGTATTTTTCTGGTTTGGTGCAGACAGACAATGCAATTGGATTAAAAGGTCAATGAGAAGAAAACCTGGATATTATACGGGCAACACTCTGGCTTACTATAAGTGTCTGTCTTGCACAAGATATGTAGCATGCAGAATACTTAGTGCTGCATCTTAATAATCATAAGACTATCAGGCCCTTTGCTTGGAACAGTTTTCCTAGAAAAAGTTCTTTTTTTGAAACTTGCCTTTAATCCTTTTTTAATTGAATAAGACACCCAAAGACATATGAACTAGTTTTTTTTCTTATGTACCCAGTTTTTGGGTATTTCAGAGCTCTTAAATTCTTCTAGCTATGGTTTAGCTACCTTTGCACTTCTATATTGGAGCAGATGTTTGTCTTTCCACTAAACATCTATGATGGAATCATATGTCCTCTCAAATGCTTGGATACAAGAAAAATGAACACCTGATAGTAACTTTTATCGGCACATATTGGTTTTAGGTTCATGCTGAAAAGTGACTCAGTAAGGATGAAGAAAAGATTCTACTTTGTTCAGAAATGCTTTTCTACTTATGAAAATCCACCCCAGGCATCAGCTTACTTCATCTCTGTGAACTTTCTCAGAACTAACTGGGTTCATAGAGGACATAAATGAGCCTCTTCTTTTACTACAAACCATTATCCATCCTGTTGTTTGTTTGGAATCACCAACCAATTCCAAAACTCTTCCGCACCTCCCATTCCCTGCTCTTGTAAGCCAGAAACTTTTGTGTTGTGTGCCTTTTGAATCTGAAGAAGGTAGGTGGGGAGAAAAGTATGCTGCAGGCCTTACATTATACTGAAACTGAAGATAAGTAATGACAGTGCCTTGGGGCCACTGACTTGGTTGCTGTTGCCCAATCACCATTGTGTTGTAAAATGTCAAGTTTTGGCATGCCAGTAATCCTGGTGGTGAGCCGTCACCTTGGAGGGAAAACTAGGAGCCATATGCACCCAGATTGACTGTAATGTCTCTTAACTGTCCTTTTAAAAATGCTTTCTTGCACCCTAACTTTCAGGAGCTCTTCATTGTTTTTCTTTCAAAAAAACCCCAACAAAACAGACCAGCTTTGAATATAGCCAGCTCCATTTTCATACATTTCAAATCTCTGCTCATTGTTACAAATTCCAGGGTTTGTCTCTCTGTTATGTGCCCCAAAAACAGTATCCCATTTGCTTACAGTACTGTCTCCTGCCTCGTTAACATGTTTTCTTTGTCAGCCATCTCTTCTCCATAACCTGGAGATTGGTTCGGACTGCTTTTTTTTGTGAATTTGAGCCTGTTGGACATTGATGAGCCTGTCCTAGGCTGTTTCTCCTTGGAGTGAAGATAGTTTTGCCACACACGTGACTCTTTGTATATCACAAAAGGATACTGTAAGAATTCATTTTCATGAAAGTTTCTTTTTTGCTCTGCTTTTGGAAAGATGGATCAAATAGAAAGGAATGACAAATGCAGTGGGTTAAAATTGCTCTTTCATTAACTGTGCTGTGAAAGCCAATGGTATGCTTCAGTTTTCCAGAGGCATTGTATTCTTTCCACATGGCCACTTGGTTGAGGCCCATTTCAGTTAAAGAAAAGGAACACATGAGAAGTTGGGAGTGCTCTCGGGCTTATTGCCCAGTTTTATTAAAAACCGTTTTATACATTGAACTCTTGGCTTGGTGGGGGGGCTGAGTCTGAGTGGGAGAGGATCTACCCTAGCAAACCTTTTGTATCATTATCCCAGTACCCCCATGCAAGGTTATGGTGTTAACTTTCAAGGCCTTGCATGGTCTGGGGCCATTGTATCTGAGGGACCGTCTCTTCCCCTATCAACCCCAGAGGTCACTTCGTTCTGAACAACTGAACCTCCTTGAAGTGTTGTCCTTTAAAGCTATCCGTCTTACATCGACCCGGCACAGAGCCTTTTCTGTAGTAGCGTCGTCAATGTGGAATACCCTTCCAAGTGATGTGCGGGCCTTGCAGGATTTACTATCTTTCTGCAAGGCCTGCAAGACCCACCTTTTCCGACTAGCCTTTGATTGCTAAGCTGCAAAACCTTACTTTTTAGTCTAATTTAACATGTTGTTTTACTCCTTTTGTGTTTTTATGTGATTGTGAGCCGCTCCAAGCCCTTGGGGAGTGGCGGCGTACAAGTCCAAATAATAAATAAATAATAAATTGAGCATGGTGATCAGATCATGATATGAATACACATAACAGTTTAAAGAATGCCTTCTTGCGGACCACCCTGAGAATTTCAGGGGGGGGGGCTGAGCCCCTCAAGCCCCCCCCCCCCTGGCTACGACCCTGATTGAGGGGGAAGGGTTGTATATTTCTTATCTGGATATAATCAGTTAAATGTCTACCAAATAAGGCAAAGGTGGGAGGGGTATAAAATGTCCATAAATTTTAACATGGCTTGGATTTTTCAAAGGGGCACCTGAATACAAGAAAACTACCAGAAAGATTTACAATTTTAGCCTCTTTCACTCAATATGACCAGGTAGCATGCAAGACTGCATAAATATATCCTTGAAAATGCTTGGCTTTGAGTTCAAGATTCTAAACCAGAAATTGCCACCCACCCCCTGAAAATCTCAGTAAAGCCAATCAGTTGTATCTAATAATGGTCTCCTACAAGAAAAGTATCCCAATTTTTTCCATTTACCACAGATCTAAACCTTTCCACTCAGGACTCCTCTTATATAACATTAACTAGGTATATAAAATAATGAAATCAGTATATAACAGAAGGCTTACAAGGCTGATTTTCCTTTTTTATGAAGTACAGCTGAAGCATCTTCTGTAGGGTCCATTGTAAACACTGCATAATTGAATCATGTAAATATCTAAAGGTTATGCTATTAGGTTATGTTTGTTTAAAAAATTGGGACCCTAATTTTGAACTATGGCAGTGGTTCTCAATCTGTGGATCCCCAGACGTTTTGATCTTCAACTCCCAGGAACCCTAACAGCTGCTAAACTGGCTGGGATTTCTGGGAGTTGTAGTCCAAAACACCTGGGGACCACAGGTTGAGAACCACTGAACTAAAGGGACTCCATTTGGGGTTGGGACCCACAGTTTAATAAGCACTGATTTAGAGAACTGTGAAATTAATTGTGTTAGTCTAAGGACTCTGTGCTGCAAGTCCTGGACCTGTTTGATTGGAAATCTATCCAACTCAGTTTAGAGGGCTTTCTTCAAGTAGGTGTTCATTTGGTGGCAGCCTTAAGGGTTCTTTATGTTGAATAGCAAGTATCAGTTTGCAATGGGTTTGATGAGGATCGGTGTTAAAAGAAGGCAAAACTCAGTAGGACTAAACCCAACCTCTCTTTGCATGTTAACCTTGAGAGGATTTCTTTCTTCTGGTACTGCAGCATAAAACAGTAGTTGTCACATAGACTAATTCTAGGAAGACTTGTTTTATTAAGTACTAGCTTGGGGACCCGGCGGTGCCCGGGTTATTTGAGGAAGGCATTGTGTGCCATAGTTCATCATTGGTGTGGGCCACAGTGCTCTAAGGAAGTGAATTAAAGTACTGCAAGTCCCATCATCCATGGTCCATCCTCCCTCAAACTGCACCAGGATGTAGGGTGCCCCTTGGGTCTGTGTGCCAAGTTTGGTCTTGTTCTGTCATTGTTGGGGGCCTAGTCAGGAAAATCAAGTTGAGGAAGCCTAACAATATCCCATGAGCTGAGGCCTAGTCAGGCAAATCAAGTTAAGGAAGCTTTGCTGCCAATTTTGGGCGTGGTCTGTGATATATAGGGGCTCCAGTGTTGTTTGGGAAGTGAATGAGGTGAAGGTACTGCTAAAATCCCATCATTGGGCCCCTGTTTGGCCCAGCGCAGTGGCTGCCCTAAATCACACCAGTTGTTGTGAAAGTGAAGGGCCATTGGGCCCTAAATCACACCAGGTTGTGAAGTGGGCCATTGTTTGCCAAGTTTGGTCCTGATCCGTCATTACTGTGGGCCGCAGTGGCTGACTGCCTGAGGCTTTTCATTTTCCCTCTATGTATAGGGGCTGCAGTGTTGTTTGGGAAGTGAATGAGGTGAAGGTACTGCAAATCCCATCATTCGTGGCCCATTCTGCCCTAAATCACACCAGGTTGTGAAGTGGGCCATTGGGCCCCTGTTTGCCAAGTTTGGTCCTGATCCGTCATTGCTGTGGGCTGCAGTGGCTGACTGCCTGAGGCCTTTTGCTTTCCCTCTGAGTCACCTTAGAAATGTATTGGGTGAAGGTACTGAACTGTCAACTGGCTAACTTCAACTCCAGCCATTTCTGTTTGCCTCAGGCCCTTTCCTTTCCTCTCTGTGCTGCCTAGGAGTGTTGGAATGTTGGATGGCTGGCCAGTCAGAGCCATTTATGTAAATAATCCCGGAGTGGCAGCCAATCGAAACGCTGGCACATATTCTTCCCACCGCTCGGCCGCAAACACTGACTTTTATTATATACATAGATTGCAAAGCTGGATATAGAAGATGAACAGATGTTGATAAATTTCAAGGTGTTTATCGCCTTTATTATTTTGGAGGACTACACAGGCACTTGTTGGTATATTTGGTATATTGGCTTTAAAACTAGTTTTCCCTCCTCCGCCTCTGTACATTTTATTTTTGGAATTGCATCCCGAGCCTGCACTACCAGCCCTGTCTCTGGAGTGCGGAACAGTGCCACCTGGCTTAGCTGGCAAGCTGCTTCTGGCCTACAGATCTAAGCTGGAGAATTTCATAGCACTGTGCCTTTTTGTACCTGGAACTGCACTGAAGATTTGAGGCAAGGACTCCTCCCTCCACAGAAGCATGGGAAAGCTTCAGCTCAGCCTCTCTTGCTTTATCTGTGCCCAAAGCTGCTGTCTGTCTGTGAGATAGAATTTGTGAGTGGGAATGAGTGTATTTGAGAGACAAAGTGTCTGTATGTGTATCCATGTGCGAGAATGCGTTCGAGAAAATTCATTCTTGCAAACCTTACTGTAATGTGAATGTATCTTGTTCTAGTCTAGTAGAAGCTAGAATGAACTATGTATAATATCATGGTAATATTCTGTACATTTTTCTTCAAATAAACATCATGTAACTTTTAATGGCTCTGTGATGTTTTGTGGACTGTTGACTATTGGCGCTAAAGACTCTTATAGCATGTGCAACCAAAAGTAGTGTGCTACATTTCAACAGATTGTAAATAGTTTTACTTATATTATTAAAATATGTAAGCATATAGCAGCCTATCAGATTTGGCGGTAGCAGATTTATTATTACACTAGCTTGGGGACCCGGCGGTGCCCGGGTTTTTGGAGAAACGTAATTAACAGTTATTTATGTGGCTCACGGTGCTGTCAGGAAGTTAGTGAAGGCACTGCGAGTCCCATCGTCCATGGTCTACCCTCCTCCAAACAACACCAGGAAGTAGAGTGGGTCATGGAGCCTCTGTCTGCCAAGTTTGGCCTTGATCCATCATTAAGTATAATTTTAATCACCTCTCTAGGGTCTGGTCTTTATGACATCACAAAAAGTTTTGGGCATGAAATTTCAGGGTCCGAAACAGTCCTGATTTGGAAACCATGTACCTCAAAGACTTCTTCTGAGAATTAAACAAGGAAAGCCCATACATTCCATGACACACGCTCCCTGTAAGGAAAACAATTTACACACACACACACACACACACACATGTATATGACAGATATATTGCCATAGAATCCAGCAAAGACGGGGATCCTGTGGCCTGGCTGCCCTGTGGGAGTGGAGCGACCATTGCCTACCCTTGACAGTGAGCCTCTTGTTCCATCTGCCACCATGAAAAGCCTAGGTGTCATTTTGGACCCCTTGCTGACAATGGAGGCCCAGGTCTCCGCCATCAGCAAACAGGCGTTTTTCCATCTTTACTAGGCTAGGTGGCTGGTGTCCTATCTTTCCGGGGAGGCCTTAGCCACAGTGATCCATGCCACAGTAAACTCAAGATTGGACTACTGTAGTGCTCTATACGTTGGCCTTCCTTTGTCAGTGACCCGGAAACTTCGTATAGTTCAAAATGCAGCTGCCAGGCTCCTTAAAGGAACCCCTGTGGGACGTCATATAACACTTATCCTGTGTCAGCTGCATTGGTTACCGATCAAATTCCGGATCTCCTACAAGGTGCGGGTATTGACCTTTAAAACCTTGTACGGCCAGGGGCCGACGTACTTTAGGGACCACCTCTCCCCCTATCAACCCCAGTGGTCACCTCGATCTTCCCAAGAGAATCTCTTCCATATACTGGATCCTAGAGAAATCCGCCTGGAGGTCACTAGGCAGAGAGCTTTCTCAGCCTCTGCCCCAAAACTGTGGAATTCTCTGCCACCCGACATCCGAGCCACACGCGAACTGAGATGCTTTACTGTCGCACTGAAGACTTGGCTCTTTGGCAGAGCGTTAGATTAGTTGTTTGAATTGTAATTCTTTTAAAGTGTTTTATTGGTTTTATGTTGTAAGTGGCCCAGAGCACCGCTGGTGGAGGGCGACTAAGTAAGTAATAAAAATTGATTGATTGATACTATAAACTAAATCTGGAACCCATAACATTCAGAATAGCCAAGCCATATAAAGCAGCAATTCTATGAATACACCGTTTTGTATGGGAAAGAGGGACAAAATGATGACGGCAATGTAGCAATAGGTTTTGACATTTACACCAAGTCAGCTTACCCTTTCCCTCTCTTAAAATAATAGTAATAATAGAGATTTGTTCCTTCAGCTCCAGTGACCTTTTCACTGAACAGCTGCAGAAAATAAAAACTGTCCTTGGCATAACATGAAACAAACTACAATACAGGAAAAATGTATAAAGGACCAAAGGGAATCCCAAGAAAGCCAAGGATCATCTTTTGAGCTTAGAAAGTACAGTCAAGTGAACAACAGAAGTACTGAGGGGGGTTGTCCTGCTGCTTGTTTCTTTCCTTAAGGTTTCACTTTCCGGTTTGCAAAAGCCAGCTGGCTAGCCAATGCAGGAAGTGAGGTGCTGCAGTAAATATGCTTAAAGTCTGATCCAAGAGATTTGTACTATTACTTCATTACTAAGAGAGAGAAAAGTCTCCCACAGAAGGTGTACTTTAAATGTTAAGCATGGTTAACATCTAGGCAACTATACTCAAAAGCAACACCAGCTGGGATATAAGAGAACTACAATAAAAAAGAAAAAAGGTCAGAGGGGAGGGAAGTGTGCATTATGAATCAGCAGGAAATAGCAAGCACCAAAAATAAATCAGGCCAGTGTGTCTCATTAAAGTTACGTACTTTGGGAAAATATAACTGCCATCAAACTTGCTCTCACTTGCCAATGCGCTTGTCAGTCAACTAAGTGGCGTATTGGCATGCTGCAGGCACATTTTCCTTTCCATCACCCATCAATTACAGACATCCCTTCAAAATTCACTGGACGTAAAGGGGTAGGACTCCTGCAAAAGTGGAAAACCTGTTCTTAACCTGTGGACCGCAGCCCAGCAGTGGTCTGTGAGAACAAAAATATGGTCCACGAACCTCCTTCCTCTATTGTATTTTTGCTCCTTTCTGAAGAGCTGTCTTTTTGGTACTATTGTTGGAGAGCGGTTCCTGGTCAAAGTGGGTCCTGGTCAAAATGGTCCCTGATCAAGTGGGCCCTGATCAAAGTGGTTCCTGGTCAAATGGGCCCTGGTCAAAGTGGGTCCTAGTCAAAGTGGGCCCTGGTCAAAGTGGGTCCTGGTCAAGTGGTCCTGGTCAAAGTGGGTCCTGGTCAAAGTGGTCCCTGGTCAAGAGGGCCCAGGTCAAGTGGTCCTGGTAAAAGTGGTCCCTGGTCAAAGTGGTCCCTGGTCAAAGTGGGTCCTGGTCAAGTGGGCCCTGGTCAAAGTGGGCCCTGGTCAAAGTGGGTCCTGGTCAAGTGGGCCCTGGTCAAGTGGGTCTTGGTCGAAATGGTCCCTGGTCAAATGGTCCCTGGTCAAAGTAGGTCCTGGTCAAGTGGGCCCTGGTCAAGTGGGCCCTGATCAAGTGGGCCCTGGTCAAAGTGGGCCCTGGTCAAAGTGGGTCCCAAAGTGGGTCCTGGTCAAAGTGGGTCCCAAGTGGGTCCTGGTCAAGTGGGGGTCTTGTCAAGTGGGTCTTGGAAATGGTCCCTGGTCAAATGGTCCCTGGTCAAGTGGGCCCTGGCCCTGATCAAATGGATCCTGGGTCAAGTCAAAGTGGGCCCTGGTGGGTCCTTGGTCCTGATCAAATGGACCCTGGTCAAATGGTCAAAGTGGGGCCCTGGTCAAAGTATCCTGGTCCTGGTCAAATGGTCCCTGGTCAAAGTAGGTCCTGGTCAAGTGGGCCCTGGTCAAAGTGGGTCCTGGTCAAAGTGGTCCCTGGTCAAGTGGGCCCTGGTCAAGTGGGCCCTGGTCAAAGTGGGTCCTGGTCAAAGTGGTCACTGATCAAGTCGTTCCTGATCAAAGTGGTGTCCAGAGTGATGGGATTAAGGAATCCGTTCCTGGGAGAAGAGAAATGGCATTTAGGAAAATCAGTGGCAGGACCGTCCAAACTTCAGGAAGGGAGCCAGGCGATTAGGAGTCCTGTATGTTCATATGGCCGCACAAAAGAAGGTTACCCCAATTCAGGGTCCGGCCATCCTTTGTGCGACCAGCCTAACAACCTGGAATCAATAGAGACGGATTGATTCTGGAGATGATGGGTGCTGGAGTCCTTTGTTGAGACACAAGGGGGGAGTCTCAGGTCAGGGAGTGACAGTGGAAGGCCACCAAGGTCGTGGCGGTGACTTAATGGCTCCAAAGATATTGTATGAAATTATAAAAGCATAAAATATTACAGCACTCTCGGCATTACTTCGCAAACGAAGATTCAGGAAGGACTCATCCCACGCTTTTTACAAGCGTGTTGATGACTAAAAAGGCCAATCTGAGATAGGCAAGTTCGGTTGCAGAAAGCACAGCAGAAAGTCTCCTTGGGTGATGTTGTTTCCAAGTTGCGGTTCTTTTGCGTTGTCGTTTCTCTTCGAGACCCGTTTGGCGTGTCTTCTCGAAAGAGGCCGCAGCATTGTGGATAGTGCATCTCCATGCCTCCCAATGTGAATGTGGGGCCAGGGTGGACCATTGTTGGTGATCAATCTGGCCGAACCTGAGATGTTGTTTCAGGAGTCCTTATATCTCTTTGGGGGCGCCTCTCTTGCGCTGACCCGTGGCAAGTTCACCGTAGAGTAGTATCTTTGGGAGGCGGTGGTCCTCCATCCTAGAGACGTCCCCTGCCCAGTGCAGCTGTGTTCTCAATAGCATGGCCTCAATGCTGGTGATCCCTGCTTGCTCAAGGACAGCAACATTATTTATTTATTCATTTATTTATTTATTTATTCTTTCGGCTTCTAGACCGCTCCCTCTAGAAGCTCGGAGCGGTTTACAACAGGTAAAAAACAGGCATAGAACTGACATTATAGAACAACGGTGTAAAAGCAGATAAGCAATGATTTAATCTAAAACATTACTAGCGCTAAAATAATTCTAAAAGTAAACTAAACTACATAGAAAGCATAAGAGTTACTACTGGAAAAGCCAGGTGAAAAGCCAGGTGAAAAAGGCGAAAAAGGACAGTTCCCTGATACCTCTGACTTCCTCAGGTAGGGCCCTGAGTCACATAGTCGGTCCAGTGTATATTTAGGATTGTGTGAAGACAGCGCTGATGAAAGCGTTCGAGGAGTCGTAGGTGTTGGCGATAGGTGACCCATGTTTGAGACCCATATAGGAGTATAGACAGTATGATAACTCTGTACACACTGATTTTGGTACTTTTCCTCAGGTTCTTGTTGCTCCAGACTCTTCCAAATGCACTATATGCCTTTGATAATCTGTGATCTATCTCTTTGTCAATCTTGGCGTCTGAAGAGATGATGCTTCCCAGGTAGGTGAACTGCTGAACGGATTTAAGCACAGATGTGCCTATGCTGACATGGGGATGATGGTGTTCTTCCTGTGGTGCGGGCTGGTAGAGGACATCCGTTTTCTTCAGGCTGACTTCCAGCCCAAACAGCTCTGCAGCGGCTGCAAAGCAAGATGTTAGGCGCTGCAGGGCTGCTTCGGAATGGGTGACAAGTGCAGCATCGTCAGCAAAAAGCAGCTCACGGAATAGATAGAGTCTTAGTGCATAAAATATTACAGCACACATACATACATAAGGAGGCAATGAAACACGCCTGGGCAAACTTGGGCCTTTCAGGTGTTTTGGACTTCAACTCCCACAATTCCTCACAGCCTCAGGCCCCTTCCAAAGGCAGGCCTGGGCAAACTTGGGCCTTTCAGGTGTTTTGGACTTCAACTCCCAATTCCTCACAGCCTCAGGCCCTTCCAAAGGCAGGCCTGGGCAAACTTGGGCCTTTCAGGTGTTTTGGACTTCAACTCCCACACCTCACAGCCTCAGGCCTCTTCCAAAGGCAGGCCTGGGCAAACTTGGGCCTTTCAGGTGTTTTGACTTCAACTCCCCAATTCCTCACAGCCTCAGGCCCCTTCCAAAGGCAGGCCTGGGCAAACTTGGGCCTTTCAGGTGTTTTGGACTTCCACTCCCACAATTCCTCACATTCTCAGGCCCCTTCCAAAGGCAGGCCTGGGCAAACTTGGGCCTTTCAGGTGTTTTGGACTTCAACTCCCACAATTCCTCACATTCCCAAGCCTCTTCCAAAGGCAGGCCTGGGCAAACTTGGGCCTTTCAGGTGTTTTGGACTTCAACTCCCAATTCCTCACAGCCTCAGGCCCCTTCCAAAGGCAGGCCTGGGCAAACTTGGGCAGGTGTGGTGGACTTCAACTCCCACATTCCTCACATTCCCAAGCCTCTTCCAAAGGCAGGCCTGGGCAAACTTGGGCCTTTCAGGTGTTTTGGACTTCAACTCCCCCCATTCCTCACAGCCTCAGGCCCCTTCCAAAGGCAGGCCTGGGCAAACTTGGGCCTTTCAGGTGTTTTGGACTTCAACTCCCACAATTCCTCACAGCCTCAGGCCCCTTCCAAAGGCAGGCCTGGGCAAACTTGGGCCTTTCAGGTGTTTTGGACTTCAACTCCCACAATTCCTCACAGCCTCAGGCCCCTTCCTTTGGAAGGGCCTGAGGCTGAGGAATTGTGGAGTTGAAGTCCAAAACACCTGAAAGGGCCAGGTTTGCTCAGGCCTGCAATGAAGGCTACACTGAAACAACTATGAGGGCAAAAGGACACCACACTACGCATGCGCATTCAGCAGCAGCAGTGGCCAAGCGCAAGAATCAGAACGAGTCCTCGCGCACTCTCCCCTCAGAGAGACTCCCTCCCGAGCCCTCCATTCATTGGACGGTTGGGCTAACGGCCGTCCAGGGGAGTGGGCGTGGTCTCCATCTCTCCACCAATGGGCTGCCGGCGTGGTCTTTCCCGCCTCTCGCTGGCCGGAGCCGAGGCAGAGAGAGAGAAGAGGGCTTCCAAGATGGCGGCGGCTGTGGCTGGCTTCTCTGCGGGCCCGGCTGCTGCCGCTTCTGCGTCCCTCCCGAGCCCGGAGGCGAGCCCGGCCAGCGCCCCGGAGGAGGAGCTCCCTCCCTTGGAGCCCGAGGAGGCGGAGAGCCGCCTGGAGAAGAGCGCCCGGCAGTTCCACAACCGGCGCAAGGTCCTCATTCGGGGGCTGCCCGCCGACGTCGCCAACCAGGTAAGCCCCTGAAGGGGAAGCAGGAACTAGGCCTCGAAGCCTCGCCTCCCGTAAACATACCCCCCCCCTTACCTTGAAAGACTTCTCCGCCTTCTAGCTTTCTCTCTGTTCTGTTCTGCTTGTTTGTTTGTCTCCCTAGTAATAAAAGTCGCCTTTTGTTATGGTTTCCAACACAAAACAGGCCGTGCGTCCCCAACACAAAGTGATCCCCCCCCTCCCTTTCTACACTGTCTGATTGTGCCCAGCTGTGGCCAGGGGAGCTTTTTCACAGTTGCCAGCTGCGCCCCTACCTTGGGAAGTCTGCTCTGGCTACGTCGTCCACGCTCTGGTCACATCCCGAATAGATTACTGCAACGCACTCTACGTGGGGCTGCCTTTGAAGACAGTTCGGAAATTTCAATTATTCCAGCGGGCGGCAGCCAGATTACTAACGGGAGCTACATACAGGGAGCACACCACCCCCCTGTTGTGCCAGCTCCACTTGCTGCCTGTCCAATTCCGAGCTCAATTCAAAGTGCTGGTTTTGACCTTTAAAGCTCTATACGGTTCAGGCCCAGCTTACTTGTCCGAATGCACCTGCTGTTACATCCCACCTCGCAACCTAAGATCATCCGGGGAGGCCCTGCTCTCACTCCTGCCGACTTCTCAAATGCGGCTGGTGGGGACGAGGGACAGGGCCTTCTCGGTGGTGGCTCCCCGCCTGTGGAATGCGCTCCCTATGGAGGTACGGTCCACCTCATCCCTCCTGGCATTCAGGAAAAAGGTAAAATCCTGGCTTTGGGACCAGGCGTTTGCACACCAGCACTAAGCAGCATGTTAGATGGGGATTTTAATGGAAATGGATGAAGAGGGCCAATGTTTTTATGGATTGAATATTGTTTTAACTTGGAATGACTGTGTATGATGCTGTTGAAACTGTATTTTAATGTATCTTAATGTATTTTAATTGTTGTGGGGTTTTGGGGTTTTATGCTGTTATGATGTGGCATCGAATTGTGCCGTACCGTAAGCCGTTCTGAGTCCCCCCTCGGGGGTTGAGAAGAGCGGGGTAAAATCCTGAAATAAATAAGATTCACCTATGGAAGGGGGAAACAAAAGGAAAGGCTGTCAACACAGCCCAGAAGGTCCAAACGGAGACCGTTCGACCTTCCTGTGCAAAGTCCACATACAGTAAACTCTCAACCCCCTACCTACAGAATACAGGTCCTTCTCAAAAAAATTAGCATATAGTGCTAAAGTTCATTATTTTCCATAATGTAATGATAAAAATTAAACTTCCATATATTTTTAGATTCATTGCACACCAACTGAAATATTTCAGGTCTTTTTTGTTTTGTTTTAATACTGATGATTTCGGCATACAACTCCTGTAAACCCAAAAATCCTATCTCAAAAAATTAGCATTTTTCAGCTATTAAAATCATCTGGTCCTCGCTGGATTAGTAAATACAGCAGTGCTATTAACCTAATCATCTGAATGTCCTGCCGAACCTCTCAGGCTGGATTCCCAACCAGTAATCTATACAGGATGTGACCAGATGCTCCTCCTCTGTGAGAAGACCGGGGAGGGTATGACCAGATCAGACTTTCGCCAGCCAATGTACGGTGGCAGAGCCAGCACAATGCTGGCTTGGCACACAAGTCTTAACTGTGCAAAAGCTCCTTCCCTGGCCACTCCCCGCTGAGATCTCCCAGCAGTCACCATCCCCCAGGCTTTACTGTGTTAGAGTGTTATTTTGTGTCATTTTGGTTGGTGGTGTGCAGATTTTTTTAATGTTAAAAGTGTGCCAGGCTCAAAAAATCACTGCTCCAAGCTGTGAACGTAGCCAGATCTTCAGGAGCTGGGGTGTGAGCTCCCGGCCACCGCTGAGACAGGCTGTAATCCCCTCCAAGTGTTATATGACACAGGCACCCTGTGTTAAACTCATAAATAATCCCTGTTCAAAACAGACAATCTGGGATCAGACCCTGAATGTTACCAGTATGCCGACGACACTCAGCTCCTCCTAAAGCTGGAACCTGGAGCAACCTCGGTGCCTGACAACTTTGCCCAGTGCCTAGGAGCAGTGACGAGATGGCTGCGGGCCCACAAACTGAAGGTAAATCCAGCAAAGACTGAAATTCTGTGGCCGGGCTGCCCATCAGAACTAGTCAATCCACTGCCACCCTTCGAAGGGGAACCGCTGACTCCATCTTCCACTGTGAAGAGCCTCAGTGTCATCCTAAACTCCAAAATGACGATGGAGGCCCAGATCGCCTCCACAAGCAAAAGGGCCTTCTTCCACCTACGTCAAGCGAGGCAAC
Source organism: Anolis apletophallus (assembly GCA_030556195.1). Lineage (NCBI taxonomy): Eukaryota > Metazoa > Chordata > Lepidosauria > Squamata > Anolidae > Anolis > Anolis apletophallus. The sequence goes on along the minus strand of JARBWK010000006.1, from coordinate 138,046,168 downwards.
TGGCGCCCTATCTACCAACAGAGGCGCTGGCCACGGTGATTCACGCCATGGTTACATCGAGGCGGGACTATTGCAACGCTTTATACATGGGTCTACCTCGGTCAGTAACTCACAAGTTCCAGATTGTAGAGAATGCTGCCGCCAGGATCCTCACGAAAACACCTATGAGGTGTCACATAACGCCATCCTTCCAGCATTTGCACTGGCTGCCGGTCGAATACAGAGTCCTTTAAAAGGCCCTGACCCTGACACTTAAGGCCTTGCGGGGCCAGGGTCCTACATACCTAAAAGACCGTCTGATACCATCTATCCATCCGAGAGCACCACGGCCAGCCTACGAGAACCTTCTCTGTGCCCCGGGTCTGAGAGGCTCATTTGGAGTCCACGAGACAGAGATCTTTTTCCGTTGTGGCCCCTGTCCTGTGGAACTCTCTGCCGCCAGACCAAAGAGCCATCTTCGACCTGCCTTCATTTCTGGCGGCACTTAAGACATGGCTATTTAGAAGAGCATATGCATAGGTGACAATCAGTGACCTGGAACCTGTCTACTCTCATATTTTAACATTTTAATATTTTAGTATTGTAGATGCCAAGCTGTGTAAGTCACCCGGAGCACATTTGTGGAGGGCGACTCATAAATAATAAAATTAGTTAGTTAGTAATCAACTAATTAACTCTAAACACCTGCAAAAGATTCCTGAGGCTTTTAAAAACTCCCAGCCTGGTTCATTATTCCCAACCGCCATCATGGGTAAGACTGCTGACCTGACTGCTGTCCAGAAGGCCATCATTGACACCCTCAAGCAAGAGGGTAAGACCCAGAAAGAAATTTCTGAACAAATAGGCTGTTCCCAGAGTGCTGTATCAAGGCACCTCAATGGGAAGTCTGTGGGAAGGAAAAAATGTGGCAGAAAACGCTGCACAATGAGAAGAGGTGACCGGACCCTGAGGAAGATTGTGGAGAAGGACCGATTCCAGACCTTGGGGACCCTGGGGAAGCAGTGGACTGAGTCTGGAGTAGAAACATCAAGAGCCACCGTGCACAGGCGTGTGCAGGAAATGGGCTACAGGTGCCGCATTCCCCAGGTCAAGCCACTTTTGAACCAGAAACAGCGGCAGAAGCGCCTGATCTGGGCAACAGAGAAGCAGCACTGGACTGTTGCTAAGTGGGCCCAAGTACTTTTTTCTGATGAAAGCAAATTTTGCATGTCATTCAAAAATCAAGGTGCCAGAGTCTGGAGGAAGACTGGGGAGAAGGAAATGCCAAAATGCCTGAAGTCCAGTGTCAAGTACCCACAGTCAGTGATGGTGTGGGGTGCCATGCCAGCTGCTGGTGTTGGCCCACTGTGTTTTATCAAGGGCAGGGTCAATGCAGCTAGCTATCAGGAGATTTTGAAGCACTTCATGCTTCCATCGGCTGAAAAGCTTTATGGAGATGAAGATTTCATTTTTCAGCACGACCTAGCACCTGCTCACAGTGCCAAAACCACTGGTAAATGGTTTACTGACCATGGTATTACTGTGCTCAATTGACCTGCGAACTCTCCTGACCTGAACCCCATAGAGAATCTGTGGGATATTGTGAAGAGAAAGTTGAGAGACGCAAGACCCAACACTCTGGATGAGCTTAAGGCCGCTATCAAAGCATCCTGGGCCCCCATAACACCTCAGCACTGCCACAGGCTGATTGCCTCCATGCCACGCCACATTGAAGCAGTCATTTCTGCAAAGGATTCCCGACCAAGTATTTGATTTGAACATAAAAAGGTTGACTTTTTTTTTATTTAATTGGTCGGATGAAATATGCTAATATTTTGAGATAGGATTTTTGGGTTTTCAGGAGCTGTATGCCGAAATCATCAGTATTAAAACAAAAAAAGACCTGAAATATTTCAGTTGGTGTGCAATGAATCTAAAATATATGAAAGTTGAATTTTTATCATTACATTATGGAAAAAAATGAACTTTAGCACTACATGCTAATTTTTTGAGAAGGACCTGTAGATTACTGCAACGCACTCTACGTGGGGCTGCCTTTGAAGACAGTTCGGAAATTGCAACTAGTCCAACGGGCGGCAGCCAGATCACTAACCGGAGCAACATACAGGGAGCATACCACCCCCCTGTTGTGTCAGCTCCACTGGCTGCCTGTCCATTTCCGAGCTCAATTCAAAGTGCTGGTTTTGACCTTTAAAGCTCTATACCAGTGTTTTTCAACCTTTTTTGAGCCGCGGCACATTTTTTACATTTGCAAAATCCTAGGGCACACCATCAACCAAAATGACACTCTAACACAGTAATACATATATAGTTAATATGTTTTTAAATGTATTTATACACTCGATGTGAAACCTGGGCCTGTTTTGATGAACACAACATCGATATCCTGGCAGGAATGGCAGAAAGACACACACGAAGGTCTTGCTCAACAGCTGGGAGTTATAGTTCACCCACAATCAAAGAGCATTCTGAACTCCACCAATGATGAAATGGAATCAAACTTCCCACACAGAACTACCATAACCAAGAAAAAAAATACTATAAGAGTTTGGTGGTCATTGACCTTGAGTTTTGGAGTTGTAGTTCACCTATATCCAGAGAGCACTGTGGAGGGGAAGGAGGAAGACGTGGGGCGAGTCTGCGCAGTAGTCTTCCTCCCTCCCCCTTTCCGCAGAAGCGGCAGCATGAGCAAAGCGAGGCAAAGCGAGCAGAGCGAGGCTGGGAAGAAGGGAGCCCGAATGGAGAAGAAAAAGTGTTCGGCAGGAGGAGGAAGAAAGGGTATTGGAGGTTCCAATTTCCCACGGCACACCTGATGATCGCTCACGGCACACTGGTTGGGAAGCACTGCTCTATACGGTTCTGGCCCAGCTTACTTGTCCGTATCAGCCTCTACGTCCCACCTTGTAATTTAAGATCGTCCGGGGAGACCCTGCTCTCGCTCCCGCCTACTTCTCAAACGCGGTTGGTGGTGACGAGAGAGAGGACCTTCTCGGTGGTGGCTCCCCGTCTGTGGAACGTGCTCCCAAGCAACATACGATCGAACACATCCCTCCTGGCATTCAGGAAAGGAGTGAAGTCCTGGCTGTCGGATCAGGCGTGTGCGCATTAGCACAATGCAGCACTTTGGATTGGATTTGTAAGGGCAAGTTGATGGAGATGGCTCAATGCCCCTGTTATGGACAAAATACTGTTTTAACTTAAGTGAATGTGTGTGATGTGTTAATTGTATTTTAATGTATTTTAATGCTGAATGTTTTTGGTTTTTATATTGTATTTTACTGTGTGGGCATCAAATTGTGCCTTTTGTTAGGCCGCCCTCGGGGGTTGAAAAGAGTGGGGTAGAAATGTTGGAAATAAATAAATAAATACCCACACCTGAATAAAATCCCACATTTTCTACTTTGAACTGGGTTATATGGCAGTGTGGACTCAGATAACCCAGTTCAAAGCAGATATTGCGGAATAATTGGCATTTATATTCTGAGTTATGGGTGGGTCAATAAAGTCAGTGACTTTTTGAATGAAACACAGGTTTTTGGATTTTAAAAAATCATTTTATTTTTCAACGTAGTCTCCTTTGAGCTCTATACACTTTGTCCAACGTTTCTCCAATTTTTTATTTATTTATTTATTTCCAACCTTTCTCCATCAACTTGCCATTACAAATCCAGTCCAAAGTGCTGCATTTTTCTAATGCGCAAACGCCTGATCCGACAGCCAGACAAGTAAGCTGGGCCAGAACCGTATAGAGCTTTAAAGGTCAAAACCAGCACTTTGAATTGAGCTCGGAAGTGGACAGGCAGCCAGTGGAGCTGACACAACAGGGGGTGGTATGCTCCCTGTATGTAGCTCCAGTTAGTAATCTGGCTGCCGCCCGTTGGACTAATTGTAATTTCCGAACTGTCCTCAAAGGCAGCCCCACGTAGAGTGCGTTGCAGTAATCTATTCGGGATATGACCAGAGCATGAACGACCGTAGCCAGATCAGACTTCCCAAGGTATGGGCGCAGCTGGCTCAGGAGTCTTAACTGTGCAAAAGCTCCCCCGGCCACCGCCGAGACCTGGGATTCCAGGCTCAGCGATGAGTCCAGGATCACTCCCAAGCTCCAAACCTGCATCTTCAGGGGGAGTGTAACCCCGTCCAACACAGGCTGTAACCCTATGCCCTGTTCGGCCTTTCGACTGACTAGGAGGACCTCTGTCTTGTTTCTCCCTTCCAAAAAATAAGATTTGTCCAGGTCATCAAAATAGGTATTTGCTTGTGAGATGATTTCATTGTTGGAGTCGAATCTCTTTCTGCCAAGCCATTTCTTCAGGTTTGGAAACAAGAAATAGTCACTCGGGGCTAAATCTGGAGAATAGGGCAGATGAGGGAGCAATTCGTATCCCAATTAAAGTATTGTTGCCACGGCAACTGCACGTGTGTGCACCCTTGCATTGTCCTGGTGCAAAAGAACTTTTTTTCTTTGCCAAATGCGGTCGTTCCCCCTCCCCCCATCCTCATTAAATCGACCCAATAAGTTGGCATAATATTCGCCATTGATTGTTTTACCCTTTTGAAGGTAATCAATGTGGATTATACCTTGTGCATCCCAAAAAACGGTGGCTATGACTTTACTGGCTGACAAACCCACCTTGGCCTTTGGGTATAGTATTCTAAATATCAACTATAGAACTACATATGCTATGTGTGTACTACTAGGATGAATATCTACTATCTATGTGACAAAACTCTTGGCCATACTAAGTTGTATTGCAAATACTGCAAACATTATATATCTCTCACAAAATATATCGCTGCTGATCAAACATACCTACAGGAGTATCATATACATGCTGGTTCAGTCCAATATATAGTCCATCCGGTTGAAGAGGGTTCCGGCAAAATGGCCTTCTCTAAGAAAGTGCAAACACTTTAGCAACTCCTGTAGGTATGTTTGATCAGCAGTGGTATATTTTGTTATATATATAAAATGTTTGAGGTATTTCAACTGATTTGCAATACAACCCATATATATATATATATGCATATTGTCACATAGATAGTGGATATTCATCCCACATACATACCAACACCTTGTACTGTATATAAAATATACATATATACAAGTATTAAAACTTGGGAAGACTCTCACCGAGTTTGAGATGGAGGTGGGACTGAGAGAAGGGCCTCTCCTGAAGATCTTGGGACCTGGGTAGGTTCGTACAAGGGGGTGCGGTTGGCTATGTATGTATGTACTGTATGTATATAAGACAGCAGTGCTCTGGCTGTAGTAGCAGTCATGCTGTTGCTAGTGATGGCTGCTAGATATTTTACCATTTGCTATTGTTATTGTGTGCCACCAGGTCATTTCAGAGTTATGATGTCCCAAGGAAACTTTGTTGTGAGATTTTCTTGAGTTGAGACAGTGACTTGCCAAATGTCACCTAGTGGATTTCCATGGCTGAACCGGAAATCAAATCCAGATCTTCAGAGTCATAGTTCAACATTCAAACCACCACACAGGCTTTCTTCACGCTACTTTCTTGCTTGTGTTTGAATTATCTGAAGAACTGATGTACCTACTGTAGCTTCCTTCTGCTTGATAACATTTAGATCCTTACTGTTTGTACTTTTTTTCTTGCACTTGCTACCTGCCAGTTGAGTAAAGTCTTTTAATTAATGAAAGTGTATGCATTAGTAATAGATATGTTGGTGTTGAGAGAGGTGTGCAACTGTGTTTTAACTGCAACAGATTAAAATACCCATCAGGCGGTGATTTTCTTGTACACATATTTTATTAAATCTTTGCATCAAGATTTCTAACTTCTCACTACTGTGTTATATGGGAATGGTTTTGGAAGCAGTGCATAGATCCTGTCAAAATGGGACCATGCGCACATATGAATTATACAACATTGTATATAGGGAGATGATATAGCAGCATAGATGAACTAAGCATGTCCATGTTTGGTCAGAAAAGCAAAGAATGTTCATAAGTGGTCTTGCCAGTTCCTTCCTCTGAAGTACTGTATAGTAGATTCTTTTTGCATGGTCTGCCAAAGCTTTAATTGTGCTTCTTTTTTTACTTGGGTGATGGCATAAGTCAGTGTGAACCATTGGTAAAAGCTGTAGGGAGAGATGCCTGGATTCAACTTCCATTTAGGTGTGCAATCAGTTGGTGGCTGTAAGCAATGCACAGGAGTTCTTTTCTGCTCTGTTTTTTTTTTTTACCCAATGCTTGTCAACACCAACTCTTGGCCATACGAAGTAATAAAGTGTATTTCAGTGTGTTGTGAATTCATAAATACACTGTTTATACCACCTTGGATGTCTTCTGCATTTGATACAATACTCTTAGGTCTACTGTTAAGTTGTATAGAACATTTGTAACTACATTGAGCCAAGTACTCAGCATGATAACAAATGAACGGCAGTCTTTAATAAGTCTACTCATGGTATTGTTTCTTCTGGCATTGTAACTATGAAGCATCACAGGTATGTTTGTGAACTGCCTGACATACTGCCCGACATCTGATAGCTTCTTCCATGTATTTGGGTTTTGAACCAAGAAGAAGCTATCATAGATGGATATCTGAGGCTGTACTAGGCTGCTGTATTAACTTGTATGCCAGGTAAAGTGTAAGCTAGGAGACTATAATACTGGATCAGTTTGCTAAATTTGGTAAATAAGTTAAGCCAGAACTTGACTAACCCAAGGCTGAGGTTGGCCCCATAGTTTGAATAGCATGCATACATAAGAAACATTGTGTGGAAAGAAAACATTAACAGGTGTTAACTTAGATCAAAGGTCCTCAAACTTTTGAAGCATAGGACCAGTCTCTCAGACTATTGGGTTGCCAGACTATAGTTTCAAAAAAAAAAAAAAAAAAAACGCAAACAAATTCCTATGCACACTTTACATATCTTATTTGTTCATGCAAAAAAATGAAATAACAATACAATATTTGAAATTAAGAACAGTATTAACCAACATAAACTTACCAATATTTCAGTGGGAAATGTGGACCTGCCTTTAGATGATGAGTCAAGTAAATTAGGACTGTTGTCTTGTGCTTTCAAGTCATTTCAGATTTAGGGTGGCCCTAAGTCTAAAATTTAGGGCGGGGGCTGGGTAAATGACCTTGGAGGCCTGCATCCGACCTGCTGGCTTTAGTTTGGGAACCACTGACTTAGACAATCATATAGGTGCAGTGGAGAAAAGACTTGGTTAGCATTTTCCTGGGAAAGGTGTGGATAAAAAAGGTTAACAGAGATTGGATTATTGGTACAAAAAGCCTGATTGGATAAGAGTTTAGTTAGAGAGGCCATGAAACCTGAGTTTACATTAAAATTACTGGATCTTAGTAGCCAAATAATTTAAAAAAGAAACTCTAGAAGAGGATGGGATGTGTTATAATAATTTGCACTTATTTATTTATTTGCGGCACTTGTAGCCCACTTGTAGCGACTCAAGGCGGCTCACAGAAATAGCAATTTTAGTGCTGTACATTCATAAAAATACAGTTAAAACATTCAACTCAGTATTTTTAAAGCAGTATTTTTAAAAGCATATATATATACACACACCCCATTTAAAAACATATAATCACCGATGTTATCCATTAGCACTATGGAGAAACAAAACAAAGTCTATACTGGCTCGGTCGATGCCCAGGATAAAAAGGACCCCGGTGGATGCTACTGATTCTGGACATCCATTGACAAGTGGCATGGTTTGGGTCCCCTTTGTGGCACCATTTGTGTTTACTTGTTTAAATTTGACTCTTTTTGTATTTTAAGTAGCCTTTTAAAAGCTGGTTTGGACTGTGAACTTCAGATGGCTTGGATTAAAAACTCTACTGTTCAGTTGTTGGTAGGATTTGTAATTTAATACATCTGCTACCTAACAAGTTGTCTGTTAAGTATTATCACTGAACTACATCTCTTCTTTCATTCCCATTTCTGGCAACATGTACACTATTCTCTCACCATTCAAACAATATGGATTGTTTGTCTGGATTATGGAAGATTAATGAGAAATTGAAGGCTAAATCCAGTTAGTAGTTCCCACTGTACTAGATACATGGAATGAATGAGACTTAGGAGGTAAACACTAATATTGTTTCAATTGTTTCAGTGTATATGTACTATAGTTGGGCCTAGCTAAATGATGTTGCCCTGTACAACAACATTTAGCTAGGCTCAACTATAGTACATACATTGAATCAATGGAAAATATATTAGTGTTTACCTCCTAGGTCTCATTCATTTCATGTATCTTTACTTCTGTTAGGAAATTAAGTACAGTATTGTCATCTCTCCTAGATGGCTACATTCAGTGAAGTTTATTTTCCATAGAACCATTAAAGTGTACTAGTTTGTATTTTTTAAAGTGTAAAGCTTTTGACTGTGTGGATCATAATAAATTGTGGTAAGTTCTTGGTGGTATGGTGATATCAAGCCACCTTGTTTGTCTCCTGAGGAATCTGTATAATGGCCTAGTAGCAACGGTAAGAAGGGGCAGACTGGTTCAAGGTTGGGAAAGGAATATGGCAGGGTTGTATACTCTCACCCTACCTATTCAGCTTGTATGCAGAACCCATAATGTGATGTGCGGGGCTTGATGAATCCAAAGGCTGGAGTTAAGGTTTCTGGAGGAAACATTAACAATCTTAGATATGCAGGTGATACTATTTTGATGGCTGAAAGTGAGGGGGAGCTGAGGAGCCTTATGACCAAGGTGAAAGAAGAAAGTACAAAAGCTGGCTTGCAGTTAAACAAGATTATGGCAACCAGATTGATTGATAACTGGCAAATAGGGGAAGAAAATGTGGAGGCAATGACAGACTTTGTATTTCTAGGCACAAAGATTATTGCAGATGCAGGCTGTAGTCATGAAATCAGAATACGTTTACTTCTTGGGAGGAGAGCAATGAATAATCTTGATAAAATAGTTAAGACTAGAGACATCACACTGGCCACGAAGGTCCGCATAGTTAAACCAATGGTACTCCCCGTAATAACCTATAGATGGAAGAGCTGGAACATAAGGAAAGTTGAGCAAAGGAAGATGCTTTTGAACTGTGGTGTTGGAGGAAAATTCTGTGAGTGCCTTGGACCAGAAGAAGATCAAACCATCCATACTCCAGGAAATAAAGCCCGACTGTTCACTGGAGGGAAATATATTAAAGGCAAAGATGAAGTACTTTGGCCACATAATGAGAAGACAGGATATCTTGAAGAAGATAATGATGCTGAGGAAAAAGAAGTAAAAAGGAAGAGGGTCAGACCAATGGCAAGATGGATGGATGTTATTCTTGAAGTGACTGACCCAACCTTGAAGGAGCTGGACAAAGAGTTGGGAGCGACTGAACGAATGAACAACAACAAAAGTTTGTATTTTCATACCAGGAAAGGCATAAATGAACTGACTGTTCATAGAATAATAGAGTTGGAAGAGACCACGTGGGTCATCTAGTCCAACTCCATGCCATGCAGGGAAAAACATAATCAAAGTATCCCTGACACTTGCATTAACCTTACCTCAAGTGATCAAAGCTGTGGGTTTGAAAGGGATTAGAGCAGTGTTTTTCAACCTTTTTCAAGCCGCGGCACATTTTTTACATTTACAAAATCCTGGGGCACACCACCAACCAAAATGACACAAAATTACACTCTAACACAGTAATATATATATAGTTAATATGTTTTAAAATGTATTTATACACTCAGTGTGAAACCTGGGCCTGTTTCGATGAACACAACATATATATGACTTCCTCTCACATATTTATACATGGCTATCATGTCTTCTCTCAGCCTTCTCTTCTTCAGGCTAAACATGCCCAGCTCTTCAAGCTGCTCCTCATAGAGCTTGTTCTCCAGACCTTTGTGAAATTTCACCCTGAGTGAAACTTGCTTCCAGTTATCTATGGATGTCATGAAGCTGTTATAAACAGTTCCTTTGGGGGTGGGGAGGCAACTCTCGAAAAATCCAGTAAAATAGCAAAAAAAACCCCAAACATTTCCAAGCGGAGAGGCTCAATTTGTTTCTTGGAAACCTGTGAGGGGGCTGCTAGGAGGGGGGGGGGGAGTGCCAATTTCCCACGGCACACCTAATGATCGCTCATGGCACACTAGTGTGCCACGGCACACTGGTTGAGAAACACTGGATTAGAGTACTTTCTCTCTCTTTTGCATTAATGGTGACATCTAAACTCAGTTTTAACACTTTATTTTTAAAAGTAGGGATTTAATTATCTGCAAGAAAATCTATTGACTTATCCTCGATTTTTCAGAGCCCTATCTATATTTTTTATAAACTTTGATATACCAGACATAAGAAAATATAAACCAGTTTGCTGATCTTGTCATAAGAAGAAAATGGAATGGAACTCTGAATAACAAAGTTGAATCAAAGCAACATCAAAAACTGTGTCGTCAATATATATTTATAAATAGCCTTATATAAGAGCAAAGAGCCCAAACTAAAGTGCAGTCATATCCTTACTCTCAACACTATGCTTACTTAATCTACCTTAATGTGTTTTTAAAAGAAGCTAATGCTTTGGCCGGAGGTGTTATGAGGAGCTGTTATTATTGTACTCCTCGTGTCAACAACAACATTTATAATATATTTTGCTCCCAAATAAGGGAAACATCAAACATATAATAAGAGACAAAGAGAATAAAACATTACACTATAAGTATATATAAGCACAGCTCAGCAACTTAATCCAGAGAATCAAAGAGGAAGGCATTCCATCCCTTATGAAAACAGGTGAGATCTTCCTCCACTTAGAGGCCCAAATAAAGATGATTCCACATATGCAGAGCCAGATCTTGAAAGGCGCATAGCCTTGACAGGCTTATGTTTATTGGTAGAGCAGACAGTACTCCTTTACCTGCAGATCTTAATTCCTACCATGCTCCTGTGGTACTGAGAATGATTAGAATGCAAGGGCCTAAATATAAGTATAAAAACTTTGAAATGGTCTCTGGCTAGAACTAATAGCCAGTGAAAGGATGGGGCAGGGGCTGGGGCAGGGGGAGAAAGATGTTACTAGTTAGGGGGATTTAGAATAATAAAGATGGTGCAGTTCTGAATTAAGGAAAACCTGCTAGTAGACTGTTAAAATAATCCAGGTGACAATAATCCAAGTGTGACATAACCAAAGCCTGGGCAAGCAGATGGTTTATCAATAGTCAGGAACCTGTGAATTCTACGAATTTCAAAAGTTGGAAATTGCATTCTTGCCCCAATGAAAGACTGTAAGCACAAATGGTAATTCAGCAGGACTCAGACATTCATGGCAACTGAAATAGGATCCACTGTGAAACCCTGTAAAAACAAAGGAGGACATGAAACAGGCTATTGGACCATCAGGTTGATGTAAGGAGATCATCCACAAGAAGTCCATCATGAACTTCCACACAGTCAGATCAGTTGATTTTAAACTGATGAAAATATGTGTATGACTTCATTGTACTGAAAATCCAAATCTAAAAAAATGAAAAAAGAAAGTAGACCTAAAATTTATCCTTGTGACACTTTTCGAAGGGGAAGAGGAAAGGGGGATGTTCCTCCTTCAACCCAACCTCCATAGACTGGACTATCATTCTCTCTCTAGTGCCCTCTGGTGGCTTCTTCTCTGATATGGCAACAGTACTTAACTTTATACATTACTAGCTTGGGGACCCGGCAGTTCCCCGGGTGATTTGAGAAGTGCAGCAGGATGTAGAGTGGGTCATGGGGGCTCTGTGTGCCAAGTTTGGTCTTGATCCATCATTATTGGGAGTTGCAGTGGTATCATGAAATGACTGAAGGTAGTGCAAGTCCCATCATCTGTGGTCCACCCTCCCCCAAAGTGTAGTAGGATGTAGATTGGGTCATGGGGGCTCTGTGTGCAAAGTTTGGTCTGTATTGGTGAATGGATGAGGGTTGCATTGGTTTTAGGAAGTGAGTGAAGGTACTTCAAGTCCCATCATCCGTGGTCCGTCTCACACAAAACTGCACCAGGATGTATAGTGGGTCATGAGGGCTCTGTGTGCCAGGTTTGGTGTTGATCAGTCATTGGATTAGGTTTGTAGCAGGCTTGGAAAGTGAGGGAAGGTACTGCAAGTCCCATCATCCATGTTCTGCCCCTCTCTAAACTTCAGTAGGATGTAGAGTGGGTCACTGGGGCTCTGTGTACCAAGTGTGGTCCTTATCAGTGTTTGTTGGGTGACGCAGTGGTCTGAGGGAACAGAGGGGCGTGAAAGTACTACAAATCCCATCATCCATTGTCAGTCCTCCCCCGAACCTCATCAGGACGTGAAGGCAGTCATGGGGGTTATGTGTGCCAAGTGTGGTCTCGATCGGTAATTGGATGAGGGTCGCAGCGGGCTTGGGAAGTGAGTAGAGGTACTTCAAGTCCCATCATCCATGGTCCACTCTCCTTCGATCTGCACCAGGATGTAGAGTGGGTCATGAGGGCTCTGTGTGCCAGGTTTGGTGTTGATCAGTCATAGGATTAGGCTTGCAGCAGTCTTGGAAAGTGAGGGAAGGTACTGCAAGTCCCATCATCCATGTTCTGCCCCCCTCCAAACCTCAGTAGGATGTAGAGTGGGTCACTGGGGCTCTGTGTGCCAAGTGTGGTCTTTATCGGTCTTTGTTGGAGGCCGCAGTGGTCTGTGGGAGCAGAGGGGTGTGAAAGTACTACAAATCCCATCATCCATTGTCAGTTCTCCCCCAATCCTTACCAGGAGGTGAAGGCAGTCATGGGGGTTATGTATGCCAAGTTTGGTCTCGATCAGTAATTGGATGAGGATTGCAGCGGACTTGGGAAGTGAGTAGAGGTACTTCAAGTCCCATCATCCATGGTCCACCCTTCTCCGAACTGCACCAGGACGTAGAGTGGGTAGTGGGAGCTGAGTGTGCCAAGTGTGGTCTGTATTGGTCCTTTTTGTTGGGCTCAGTGGTATGTGGAAACCATAGTGTTTGAAAGTACTACAAATCCCATAATCTGTGGGTCATGTCCCCCGAACCCCACCAGGACGTAAAGGGGGTTAGGGGGGGTTATGTGTGCCAAGTTTGGTGCAGGTCCATCACCCGTGCTGGTCGCTGTGTGGCCTGTGAAAGTGGCTGCCAATCAGAACAATGCCACATATCCGTCCTTCCGCCCTTCCGCCCTCCGCACACATACAAGCATTCCGCTTTATTAAGGTATACAGATACAGATATACAGATATTTTAAAAGTATAGGCAGTTCCTGAGTTACAAACATCCTACAAACGATTCCTAGTTAAGAATGGGGGTGAGACAACAGGAAGTGAGAGAAATCTCCCACTAGAAAGGAAAATTCACTCCTGGAAGAGTTATCATAGGGAAAAGGTGTCTCAATTGAAACAATTGATCACCTATGCTTATTTCCACAAGTCAAAGTTTTCAAAATCCAATTATCACAGGGACAGAAAGTGCAATATAATTTTCTAAACAAGGGCACAGACAGCAAAACAAACTCAACAGGAGTGTAAAGCCTTCCCTGTGCTCTTCAAAGAATGTGTGTGTGTGTCTTGAGTTACTCTTAAAAATGTACCTGTTCTGACTTACATACAAATTCAGCATAAGAACAAACCCACAGAACCTATCTTGTTTGTAATTTTCAGACTGCTTGTCTGTTAAATTTGCTCTTCAGTGCTTCATTTGGGCTTAAAGTTAAATAACTTTGCAAATCAATTAATAGTTAATTCATTTATTACAAGCTCTAGTAGGAAGGAGGCAAAGTTAGCAAGGCTCAAGGATGTAACAAAGTTAATGATGTGAGTAAAAGAGGGAAAGGTGTCTCTACATTAGTGTTTGTGTATGCCGTGATAATATTTTGAACTTCTTGGTGTCAATCTGTAGGGAGACAGCTGAAAGGGCAAGAATGTGCAGCTTCATTCATTTTGGGAATGATTATAGTTAGAGCTATATATAGTGTGTAGAAGTAATGTATGTAGTGCCAAATTTGACATCTTATGTATCTCGTCTTTATTATTTCTATGAAAAAGAAAGTTAGATTTAAAATTGTGTAGATAATGTTAAGCGAAGTGTATTGTACTAAATAAGCAAATGTAAAGGGTTGCACATATAATGTGCATACATTGTACAAGTTTTTGAATTTTCCTTCCTCTTTTTCCCATAGTTTATTATGATGGCACAGTGTCTTCTTTAAATACAGAAAGTAAGTGATATCATACACCATTCAGAAAATGAAAGAGACAAAGTTGTTTCTGTTTTGTGTACTCAGTTTTATTGTAGGATATATTTGCATGGGCAAAAGCTAAGTCTAATGAGGTGACAGAGGCCTTTGAATACGGAGTGGATGGGAAAAACCATACAGCATATAGCAACCTCCTGTTCTTATGTATTTGGGACTTTTTGCAAATCAGAGCTGAGCTAAATGAATGTAAAGCTCGACTCTATACCTCAATTCCTTTGAGACATAATAACAGATAAATATTGATGGTGAGATCTAGCATTGGTTTATTTTTCTTTTGCCATAACTGTACATTTTAGTTAGACTGAAATGCTGAAGGAGTTGAATACCATTCTTAATAATTTCTTTTTTGATTAACAATAATCAGAATCTATGTATCAATAATTTATTTTAAGTTCCTTTCCAATAATGACTATTACACATATTGATGCAGATCAGTAAGAAGCGCAGAAGTTCACAGTGCATCCTTACATGAGTACTGTACATTTAATATTGTTGCATGGAAGTGGCTCAACAATCCATCAGATAAAGTTTGACCCTGTGACCTGTCCTCATTGTTTTGGTGGGATCATTTGATTTCCAGTCTCTATTGATAGCTGCTAAAGAATCATGGGCAAGCTTCTAGAATTGCCTTCAATTGGTGTGTCTGCCTTTTCAAGTGCACAAATAGCAGCTGCCTCCCCAGAGTTTGGCCAGGTTTATACCAGAGGAGTATACTGTGGGGTGGGGTGTTTCAAGCTGCTTCTGGGAGGTACATTTCAAAACAAGATTGTGCTTGTCCTGTTATGCACGAGGCTTCCTTTAGAAGCATTTGGTCTGATGGCCAGAGCATGGACAGGGGCCAGCTGGCTTACATGGTTATGACCTGAACAAGCTTGACTCCTGTGTCTGAAAATATGATGACCTCATTTCGGGGAGGTGCATTGCGTGGCTTAAAGTTCATAAATTGCTTCCTGCCTGAAGTGAAAGCTCTGTTGAGTAACAAGCAAAAAAGTTGCCTCCGGCAACAACAAAACAAAACATGCAAAATAACTGGGCTGCTGCTGATCAGAATGAAGACTGCATCTTGAGAAGAAGTTTGCTCCTTGCTTATTACCTGCACCATAGTCTTGGTCAGCCTGTGGTCCTTCAGGTGTTTGGGTCTCCATCTCGTAGAAGCCCTAGCCAGTTTGTTCAGTAGTCAGGAATTCTGGGAGCTGAAATCCAAAACACCAGGAGGGCCACAGTTCTGCAGTTCATTCAGTATGAAAGATGTAGTACAACAACTATATTTATTATGGTCCATTGACCCATTAGTGAACAAACAGTCATTAATGAAGTCATTAATAAACTATCTTCTGATAGAGGCTTCTTACATTCTGCTCCTTTTTGTTGAAGAGCCTTGTCAATTGAAAACAATTCTTCATGAAAACCATATTCCATGCCAGTGTCCAGCATCTGGTGACTGGAAGAAGTTGTACACATAGTATGATTTTTTCCCCCTTCTGTTATGGCAGGGCGTTGTTGTTGTTATTATTATTATCATCAGAGGCTGAATGGCCATCTGTGAGGAATGCTTTGATTGTGTTTTTCCCTTATGGCAGAAGGAGGGTGGACTGGATGGCCCTTGGAGGTCTCCATCTACTCTAGGAACCTATTGTTGTTGTTACTATTATTATTAGTGGTAGTAGTAGCAGAGGCTGAATGCATATTATCATCATCATTATTATGAATAAATTCAGGGGCTTATTATACTCACATTTATTTGAATTCAGTCATATTATATGGCTCTCACTGAAATAAATTTCCAAATATTTTGCTTTTATGGCTCTTTGAGTAGTGGGTAGGTAGATCATTTTGACTTGGTTGTTTTATAAGTAGCTCGCATGCTGAAAAAGTGTGGGCACCCTTGTGTTATGGCATAGCCCACTAGTGGGCTAAGAAACTACTTTCCTCCTGGGGATGGGGATGGGGGAAGGAACTATGTTGTTATTGCACTGTTAATCTCACCTAAATGTTGTCATGGATCAAGAGCGTCTTTGTTCAAATTAGAGTTAAGTATAGTACCAACCAGCCTTATCTTTGGATAGAATGAGCAAGGTGCCTCAATAAGTGGACTATGGATACTGTGAAAAAGATAGTTAATCATTAGTCATATGCTTTATTGTTACTGTAGTTTCATTTCAATAAAGGAGGCAGTTGCTTGTGGGGTTTTCTGCTTAATATGCCAAAATAACTTGACTGACTTGTATGTACTTTTGGTTTGGGAGTGTAGTATGGCCTCTGGTGGGAAAATGACTTCACTTGAGCCAAAATGTAGACCATGTGAGATTGAAATAAGTTGGCATTTCAAGAATTGTGATCTGTACATTTAAAGAACATCAAAATGGACTGATTAGGCATATTTTAAGGGAGAGTTGTCATTTCTGTCATTTATTTGTATATATTTTAATTCCCCAGCGCTGGAAAATGAAAAAAAAAAGAATCAGAAGCTATCATCAACAAAAAACAAACTAAGTTCTCAATGCAATTACAAATTATTAATTTAAATGTAAAAGGCTGTCTGTTACTAACCCCCATCCGCTCAGGTGTAGATATGTTTCCCCCACTGTGTGGCTATTGAGTAAGAGAAAAAAAAACAACCAGAAGGGCTTTCTTTAAACAAACCTGTTCGTTCATTCAGATTCTATATGGAACACTTTTCCTCTTTAATCTATTCTCCTAGCAAATTAACACTTTTATTTTTAAACAAACACTTGATTCGGTTGTTATTTGATTTTTTTCTTGAACATTATTTTCTTTCAATTTTTGTGTTTGTAGCATTTACATTGTAAATATGTTGTAATCATTGTTTCTTGTATATGGTTTTGTTTTGTAAGCCACTTGAGAAATAAATTTTTGAAAAGCCAAAGAGGACTATATATATATTTAAAAATAAAATTATTAACTAGCTAGAATTTGTGTTTAGGTATGAATGATAGCTCATAAAGCCATTGATGAAGCAAGACACTACTCAGCAAGCAAAAGATAAAAAGGAATTTTTAGTGATCTGCTTTTAGATGCTATTTTGTGTCTCATTCCCTCGTGGCTTTTATTTTTGTATAAAAAGTTGATGAGTCCTCTTGCTTCTGTTAGTATTAATTTATGTAATCTAGAACGTGTACTAAATGATATTCTGGTGGCATGCTAATTTAGCTTCTTAAACTGGTATGCTCTGAAACTTTTTGCTGTGGGGCATAGTTTTGCTTCTCATGGTAAAGTGCTTTTAGCCAGGAACTTATGGGTCTGCAAACCTTTGTATATGATGCATTTTACGATAATACTGCTTTCTGCTGCCTACATTTGCTTGCTATTGTGTATCTTCAAGCTGTTTCTGACTTCCTGCAACTCAAAAGCTATAAAGGATTTTCTTGGCAAGATTAGTTTAGAAAGGGTTCCCTTTTACCTCCTCTGAGAGACTATGACTTGCCAAATATAACTCAGTGTGTTTCCATGGCTGAGCAAGGACTCAATTCCTGATCTGCAGTGTTGTAGGCACTACACCACCTCTGGTGTCTGGGTGGAAATTCATCATCCCATTTAATCAGGTACCTGATGACAAGGAGAAGCTTTTGTGAAAGGGTAAGGGAGTTCAGCTTTTGTCTCTCTTGCAATGGTTATAATGTTGAGGTAAGAACAGTATTATTTGGACATTGTTGATCCCTCTAAATCAGTGATTCTTAACATGTGGGTCCCTAGATGTTCTGGCTTTCAACTCCCAGAACCGCTGCTGAACTGGCTGGGATTTCTGGGAGTTGTAGGCCAAAACACCTGGGGACCCACAGTTTGAGAACCACTGCTCTAAATGACTTCAGGGGATAAAGCTGAAGTGTTCTGCACTTTTTAAGTCCATGCATACTGAATATGTCCAGTATTTGAGTGGTATAAGTAGGACTCCATGAGGCCAAGATTGAACTCCTCACTCAGCCATGAAAACTTGGGAGAAAGATGGAGTTTAAAATCATATTTACTTTGGGCAGAGAAAGGCAGTGGTAATTCTCTTTTGAATCTTGTTAAGAAAGCCCTGTGATAGAAAATTATATTTAATTTCAACGTAAAATACTTGACAACAAATTCAGAAGTAGCTCTTCAAACCAGTTCTATGACGCTGATATACACATGTGGCATATTCAGTTACTCCTTTTTTGTTTAAACATATAAGCTGTTGGCATAAATTCCAGAACTTGGAAATCTTTAAAGCAACTATTAGACTTTCTTGAAATGGTTTCCACTGTGTGGGTGCCGTTTTTATTTCAAAATAAATGCAGTCCTTGTTTCACAGTATGAGGCTTACTGCGGGATTTTTGCCCTCCAGGTAGGTTGTCAACAACAAGAAGTAGCCGGGAGTTCTTTCTTTGAAAGAGATAATATTTCAACACTCTGCCTCACCTTGATTTTGTCTGTTGATTTTATGCAGGAGGTTCATGATCTGCTGAGTGACTATGAGCTTAAGTACTGCTTTGTGGACAAATACAAGGGGACTGGTAAGTAAAGTTGGATTAAAGTCATTTTGTTGTCATGTGGGTAGGCTCTGTTTAACTCTTGATGAATGGAAAACAAGTTAATGAACTTAACTGAATGAACCCTTCTTTCAAACACTACACGTAACTAATAGCCTTTTACTGCTAATGTGAAGAGATGCCCATGGAGGTTAGTGGAGGAGGCTTTTTAATGTTTCTTTCTGCTTGCTCATGCTGTTGTGATTGTTTTGTTTGTCATGGAGTGTCTTGGTCTTATTGCCCTCTGTGTGCTCTTTCTTCAGTTGTACACACTGGAACCTTTTGAAGTGACTGTGGCTAGTGATTCGGTTGGAAAGTTAGGAGCCAAGGGATGTAAAGCCCTATGAAGTCTTGTATGTGCAGCACGAGAGTGTCTGTCTTTGTGCTGGAAATTGATCAATTGGCCATTCCTGTTCACTGCTGAATATTCCTAACTCCCTATTGTACATTATGCAAGTACGCACATTCTATCAACTATTGTACAGTACAATCTCTGTTTCCGTGGAACCAGTATCTATGGTTTCAATTATCCACATCCAAAAATATGTCCTCTCAGGGTGTTTTCTAGGTCCTCTAGCACATCTCTTGTATTCTTGGGCATTATGTTCTTCGTTTCAATAGGCTTCGGTATTATTCATGGTTTCATGTATCTATGCAAAGTCTGGGAATGTATCTTCCAAAGATACAGGGGTTGTACTGTATTCTTGTGTATCATTGTACTTTGACGAACAGGAAGAGCTTCTTGCATGCATGTAGCTTGGTTGCTCTGCGCTGGGTTGTTCATTCTATCAGTCCTAACACAGAATCAAGAAACCTTTGTACTCCATCATACTAAATCATAATATTTTATTACTTCTTTAACAAATATCCCTCCTGCTTTCTTCAATGGCAATTATCTTTCACTGGATTAAGAACAGTACCAGGGAGGGAAATAATCAATTTGTTTGTATTATTTCTCTTGCCAGAAGAGGAGAACATAGCAGAGGCTAAGTTATTCTGCACTCTGTATGATACTATATCACAAAATTTTGGAAAGCACTGTACATTCCTGTTGTTTACATTTATTAAACTGTAGAATTCTACCACATGAATGCATCAGTTAGCCTATCACAAAAAGCATGACTGCATGCATTTCCCTGTAAGACTGTTCTGCCTGACTGTAAATCAGACAAATTGTGTGGTTTTTGGATTGAGTGCATAAATTCCCTGGTGATCACGAGGAAACATTGAAGTTGATACTGTTTGGAGATTTCACATGGCTGCTGCTACCTGTTTAGCCAGTTACACTTCATTTTGGGATACAGTCCCAAAATGTAATGTTTTGTAGGGAGATGGTATTCTTGAAAGTTCTGTCTATTGCATCTCAGTGAAGTTGCTTGATGGAAAATTGCAGCAAAATGGCTAAAATCCTAGGAAGTGATCACTATTGAAGACGTAAATATTACAGATAAGTTATAGCTGTGAGAATATTGACATGTAAAGAAAGAGAAGGCATAGTCACTGAAAAAGCTATGGGACAAAGGTGAATGTATGTGGCTTGTGGCTGCTCTCCCCTTGTGGTGTCTCTTCTGTTACTTAAGTGGGATAAGATTGACCCTATTGACAGGTTGACAATACCAATTATCTGTATGAAAGCCCCAAACCCAAGCTTAATGTCATGCATTATCAACAAACAGCTGAAACATCTTAATATGAAAGACATTTCAGTTCATGAGTCCACAAATAGACTCGACAGTGGTGAACTTCCCAGAGACATACAAATATAAATAAAGTGTATTAAATATTGAACTGGTGCTTGCTGTGGCATTTCTTGTTGATAGTTTTTATACCCTCCATATCTTGCAGCTTTTGTCACCTTTTTGAATGGTGAACAAGCAGAGTCTGCTATTAAGAAATTCCACTTGAGCAAGCTGCGAGATAAGGAAATCACAGTGCAGCTGCAACCCACGGATGCTCTCCTGTGTATTGCCAATCTCCCCCAGCTTTACACACAACAGCAATTTGAAGACCTGGTTCGACCTTTTGGAAACCTGGAGCGCTGCTTCTTGGTGTACAATGAGAAAACAGGACACTCCAAAGGTTATGGATTTGTGGAGTACATGAAGAAGGATTCAGCAGCCAGGGCAAAATCCGACCTGCTGGGGAAACAGCTTGGAACACGGACTCTCTACGTTCACTGGACAGATGTCAATCAACTGACCCTAGACCTTATTCACTCAAAGTGCTTATGTGTAGATAAACTTCCCCACAATTACAGTGATTTAGAAGAACTGCAGCAAACCTTCTCTGCTATCTCTCCTCCAACATTCTGCCAGGTGAGAACTAGGGGAATGGCAAATGGATTTCCTTGTATGTGCTTTATGTCCACAGCCACAGATATATGGCTCACAGCTGTAAAATGCATGATTAATAATAATACTTTATTTATATCCCGCTTTTCTCTCTAAATGGGACCCAAAGTGACTCTCAACATATTAAAACAGTACAAATCAAGCAGCATATTTAACAAATAAAACCATCTATAAAAAAACATAAATAAGCATTTTCCAAGGATATTTATGGATTAGAAAAGGTGGGCTACTATTCTTTCTCTAATTGTTAGAAGGTACAGTTTGGTCTGGTAACTAGTACACTGGCATCTCCCATTCACAGAGGCAGTTGAGAAGCAGAGTAGTTCTGTTTGCTGGATATTAAAAGCAGGGATTTTCTCAGATCCTTGCTTGGAACCAAGTCAAAATGTTATTACACAGTGTGGTCCAGATGTCTTTGAATGTATTATTAGTAGAATACAAATAGGTTTAGGGTAGAGCTTTCTCTATGGTGAGACAAAAGAGGCACTTTTATGAATTATTAAAGAAGTATGTACATTATTAAAGCATAATCCCATGTCCATGCAGCCTCATCTATATTCTGTATAGTTTTGAGTTATTAGCTCTTGCATCCTACATCCTTTTTATGACTTTCTCCAAGTATAAAACTGGTATGTCATGCGCATCCTTATTCAAAATTTATGCCAAATTTTCTGAATTGTACTATTCTCTCTCTCAATTTAACCAACCACTTGTTTCGGAAGTTAGAAAAGTGTTTTAATGGAGAAAGGTGTTGAGGTTATTGAGTTAAGTCCTTATAACTCTAAATGTAGTTGTAAGACAAAGGTGTTAAACCAGAAAACTGACTAAATTTAGAAGAAATTTCAAAGGCTCTCTACTTAGGGATGTTCAAGAAACATGGGTCGTTCACAGCAAGAGATTCAAGTGTTATTTGAAGAAAGGTAGCATCTCTCAGCAACACTTTCAACAACACTAATGGCAGGAGGACAGATTGTAAAAGCACAAGGGCCACACCTAGGATTTATGTAGTTCTGTTTTTCTTGTATAATTCCTGTTAACAAAAATGTAGTGAATTGTGATGGTTAGGTGATATTTTGACTGCACCATATCTGCACAACTTGTGGCCCTCCAGTTGTTTTGAACTTCAGCTCTCAGAATTCCTGGCCATTGGAACAGCAGGCTAGAGCAGCTGGTGAACCGACTGGGATTTCTGGGAGTTGTAGGCCAAAACACTTGGGGACTCACAAGTTGAGAACCACTGGGCTAGAGCTTTTGGGAGTTGGAGGTCGAAATACTTAGAGGGCCCCAAGTTGTGCAGACTGGGCTGCACCATTTGACTTGCTGTGAAGGACTAAGCAGAACTTGTCTGCAACCACAGATGAGGCAGGAGTGATAACAAGGCCCGTGTTAGGAAGGCCTTTGAGATTGCCCTGACCCTTCCATCTCAGTACAGCATAATCTAGTGCAGGGGTTCTCAAACTATGCTGCTTCAGGTGTTTTGGACTTTAGGTCCCAGAAATCCCAGCCAGTTTACCAGCTGTTAGGAATTGTGGGAGCTGAAGTCCAAATCATCTAGAGGAGTACAGTTTGAGAAACTCTGATCTAGTGGATGGAATTGAACTTGATAGAGGAACTGCCCGATACATGTGTAATTGCTCACCTATATATCCCAAGAAGCTCAATAAGATTTATGATGCTGAATCCTGTAAAAAAAACAAACCTGTCAGTCCATCAGTGTTGGTTGGTTCCAGAAAAAAGAAAGAATGCAGATACATATTTTTGAAACCTTTTTCTTTTGTTTTTCATAGTTGGCATGTGGTCAGGATGGGCAGCTGAAAGGTTTTGCAGTTTTGGAATACGAGTCATCTGAAATAGCAGAGATGGTCCAACAGGCTACCAATGGCTTGCCACTTGCAGGAAACCACATCAGAGTCTCCTTCTGTGCCCCGGGCCCTCCAGGACGAAGCATGTTAGCTGCTTTGATAGCTGCCCAGGCAACAGTAAGACTTAACTAGTATTACTGCCAGATGATTGTGTGTAGTTTATGTAGTTAATTACTCTTTCACCATTTCTTTGTCATTTGTCCCCTATGCTTGTACCTTTCTAAGCCTTTTATTTTATACTGTATTATAGCAGAACAACACAGTGCCACCTTTTCCCTTCTTCATTTGAGGTGGTGATGGTGGACCAAATACATCTACTTATTAGCAAGTCTTTGCTTGTAGTCATTATTTGCTTTTTTGGTGAACTTAATATGGCAGATTCTTTAAGTGGAAAGAACTGAAACTTAATGTAGTTTATCATTCATCACAAAGGAGCAGTTGAATGTAAACAAAATACAGAAGTTACTCTGCAGTGAGTCAAGAATGACAGAAAGTCTATCTAATGCTCACTGTTTTGCACTGTTTTGTGATGCACAAACTGCAGTATAAATTGAAGTAGTCTTAGTTACAACTTTGTAGCGATCCCTTCAAAAATATTATCTTTCTGACTGTTATGAGGCAGGGTTGCAACATGATTATTTCTCTATTACCAAATGCAGCTAACTTTTGATTCTGTTATTTCTGCTTTTTCAGGCACTTAACCGTGGGAAAGGACTTTTACCTGAGCCAAATTTTCTTCAGATTTTGAACAGTTTGGGTAACCCTACATCAATCCAGCTTTTACTCAACCCCCTTCTTCATGGAGCCATTGGAGGAAAACAAGGTAAGGTTGAAGGTATGAATAAACAGTAAAAACATAATAATAAATGTTATTTGTTACCCGCCGCTCCTCGTGGCTTGTGGTGGAATACACAGTTAAAACACCCTGAGCTTTGAAATGGTTCTCTGAAGCTTTAGGTGCTCTTACTACCTATTACAGGGAAAACCAGCTGATTCCTAATCCCTCTAAAACACAGATGTGCGCTTTTCATCTTAAGAACAAACATCTCGAACCCTGAGGATAACCTGGGAAGGAATCCCACTGGAGCATTGCAACACATCCAGATACCCGGACCGTGCTCTGACTTACAAGAACCACTGCTTGAATATCAAGCAAAAAGTGGGTGCTAGAGACAATATCATACGAAAGCTGATTAGCACAACCTGGGGATCACAACCAGATACAGTGAAGACATCTGCTCTTGTGTTTTGCTACTCTGCTGTTGAGTACACTTGCCCAGTGTGGAACATATCTCACCTTGCTAAAACAGTGGATGAGACATGCCGCATTATCCCAGGATGTCTACGCCCTACACCACTGGAGAAATTACACTGTTTAGCCGGTATTGCACCACCTGACATCCGCCGGGAAGTAGCAGCCAATAATAGAAGGTCCAAGACAGTGACATCTCTGGCCCATCTCCTGTTCGGATATCAGCTAGCATACCATCACCTTAAATGAAGAAATAGTTTTCTAAGATCTACAGAGATACTCGCAGGAATACCTCAGCAAGCGAGAGTCCAAAAGTGGCAGGCTAAAAGCTGGAACCTCAATCAGTGGCTGATACCGAATGAGAGACTCCCTCCTGGGCACACAGAAGGCTGGGCGACTTAGAAGGTGCTGAACACACTGCGCTCTGGCACCACAAGATGCAGAACCAACCTTAAGAAATACGGCCACAAAGTGGAGTCCACAACATGCGAGTGTGTAGAAGAGCAAACCACAGACCATCTATATTACAATGCAGTTTGAGTCCTGCCACATGCACAATGGAGAACCTTCTTATAGTAACACCAGAGGTTCTCCAAGTGGTCAGCTACTGCTCAAAGGACATTTGAAGACTGCTCGGAAGCTGCAATTAGTCCAACGTTCGGCAGCCAGGTTACTAACAGGAGCGGGGCACAGGGAGCATACAACTCCCTTGCTGCGCCAGCTCCACTGGCTGCCAATTAGCTTCCGAGCACAATTCAAAGTGCTGGTTTTAACCTACAAAACCCTATACGGTTCTGGCCCTGTTTACCTGTCCGAACGGATTCTCCCCTACGAACCATCTAGAACATTAAGATCCTCCGGAGAGGCCCTGCTCTCGGTCCCACCAGCTTCGCAAGCGCGGCTGGTGGGGACGAGAGACAGGGCCTTCTCTGTGGTGGCCCCTCGGCTGTGGAACTCTCTCCCAAGTGATGCTAGATCTGCCCCCTCTCTGTTGTCCTTTAGGAAGCTGGTGAAGGCTTGGATATGGAACCAGGCCTTCCCAGAATAGGCTGAGATTGGCTATTATCTGAATGTATGACCACGTTTACAGATTGAGTGGAATTGTTTTAATGGCGATGTGTTTTTATGCTGGGTTTTTATGTATTTTAATATGTTGTTCTAGTTGTTTTTAAATTGTATAGCACTGAATCTTTGCTGTTATGCCGGTCTGAGTCCCTCGATAGAGGTGAGAAGGTTGGGGTACAAAGGTTTTACATAAATAGATAAATATAATGCCAAGTTCTTTAAACTTTGTGTTTTTTAAATACATTACAACAGTACCCTTGGTTCACTTTTGATACGATAAATAAAAAAACCCTGATAGAACACAATATTATAAAATACTCATATTAAAATGTATAGTACAAAGATAAAACACTATTAACGGAATGTAAATTTAAAATACATAGTTTAAAATTGGGTAATACAAAGGCCCCATTGTACTTGAACTACTTGAGCCTTGGTTTTCGGTCTATGAACTGGGTTCCCTTGCTCTTTGAGACATTTTCAAAGAGCTAAATGGGTAATACTGATGGCTAGAACTGCAGTATAGCAGAGATACTCATTTTTGTGGGCTAGACTTGTGCAACAATAATCTAGCTAGGATTACTAGTCTGTAACAACCAGTTGTCTTTAAACTATTATCAATTTGGGGGGGGTAAAAAAGTTAATATTTGGTACAATTATGATGAACATTTACTTGTGAGGAAGTTTTCCTTCAGTCATAATTTTTGCCCTGTCTTTGTGTTGGAAAGAGAAAAGTTAGCATGACACTTTGTATGAGTATAGACTTCTCAGAGTTCAAGTAAGCTGAAATATTGCTGATTTCTGCTTTTAGTCCTTATGCCCGGCAATCAGATTTAACACTGTACGGTAAAATAAAAATCAGTCTGATCCTGGTCCTCAAAAGCTAAACTAAATCTATATATATAAAATCCTCCATGTCATGGGTCCTGCCTTATAAACAAAGAAACCACACAAGGCAGAAACACAAAAACAGCCCACATACCCAGAAAACCCTATGAGGTATGCATACCACAAAAAACACCCAAAAAAGAACCAACGGCCACAAATCCAAAAAAACCCATTATGGACTACAACTCCCATGATCCCCCACACCACCTCGCTCTGGCAGTTTACAGCGTTGGAATGTTAGTGGAGCTGACCAATTAGAGGGATTATGCAAATACTCCCTCAATTAGAATGTAGGCTGGGAGCCCCCCACCCCCCTGCCAGTTTAGAGAGTCTGAATGTTGGTGGTGGTAGGGAAAGGAATGGAGGGACTGAGACAAAGGGAGCAAAGACTGATACAGAAAGGGGAGGAATGGCAGGAAGGAGGGAAAGGGGAAAAAAGGAGGGGAGAAGAAAGGAAGGGAAGGATAGAAGGAAGAATGGATGGAAGGAAGGGAGAAGAAAGGAAGGAAAAAGGAAGGATAGCAGGAAGGAGGGGAGGGGAAAGGAAGGAATGGATAGAAGGATGGAAAGGAAGGAAGGAAAGAGGGGAGAAGAAAGGAAGGAAAAAGGAAGGATAGCAGGAAGGAGGGGAGAGAAAAGGAAGGAAAGGATAGAAGGATGGAGTGAAGGAAGGAAGGAAAGAGGGGAGAAAGAACACAGAAACACATATACACATACATAAACACACCTGTACTTACACACATCAACACATATACACGCACATACATATACAACCACACATATACTTATAACCACACGTATAAGTACACACATATACACGCACATACATATACACATATACATAACTACACACGCAGTCCCCAATTTTTAAAGTTAAAATATGCTTTCTTTTCAGGAATCCTGGGGGCGCCACCAACAGTGCCTCTCCTAACGAATCCAGCCCTATCCACTGCTTTACTTCAGCTAGCTCTCCAGAATCAAACACAAGCACAACAGGTAATTGTCCAGCAGAGCTACAGTTAGTGCGGTGCAGGTAGTATTTGACGCCAGAGGAGAGGATGGGCTGGAGAATTCAGCATCTGTAGATAGATATTTTCCATTCCTGCAATGCAGGACTGCTCCTGTACATCAAGGGTTTGACATAGTTGCTTGCTCCCCATCAGCCACTTCCCTTTTTAACCTGTTTGGTATTAGTGACCCTGTTTCTGGTGTCTTTTTGCTTTCTGCTCCAGAAGGCATTTCTTGGCAACTTGCTCTTAGTGCAAAACCAGGTCTGGACACAGCTCCTGCAGAACAAAGAAAACCAGGCCATATTTCATGTGAGTGCTAGGCCTGGCCTGTGTGTGTGTAAATCATGCTGTTGGTGTTTGGGGTGTATATTGTGCGTATGCTATGTAAAAGGTGCAACAAAGTGTCCATTATCCCTCTTGTAGTCTTAATTAGGAGATTATGCTGTACAGATCCTCGACATAGATTTAGAACTTCTTTCTTTTGATTTCAGAATGGCAGCTTGGTGTTTTGATATGTATAATAAAACTAAAATGCTTGCTGAATTCCTTGTGATCACTTTTAGCTTGACTGACACAAAGCCATGTAAAGTAGCCCTAAGGTTACTATAAGTTTACCTCCCCTATAAATATATATGTTTTAATCTTATCTCATCCTTAGTTTTTTATCACTGTATTTTGCACCTGTGGCCCGCTACTTTTATTTTATTTTATTGTTTTATTTTACTTGAAATGTCATTTTATGTTTTTATGTTATTGTATTGATATGTATTTCTGGGCTTGGCCTCATGTAAGCCGCCCCGAGTCCCTTTCGGGGAGATGGTGGCAAGGTACAAATAAATATTATTTTTATTTATTTATTTATTTACTTCATTTATATTCCACTCTTCTCACCCCGAAAGGGACTCAGAGCGGATTACAGTACATATACTTGCAGACAATCCCTGCAGTTCAACATATACATATACATATATTGATGAACATAGACGAACAAAGAGGCAATTTTCTGGCAAACTTCTGGCCACCAGGGGGAGCTGACGCACTCCTCATCTCTCTCAGCATTTTCCAGCTTCCCTTGTTGCTCTTCTGCATTCCTTTCAGCGATCCCTGGAGTTCTTTATGGCCTCATAAATCTGTCAAAATTCGCCTCCCACTTAACGTGGTACCTTTAACTCCTACTTAACAAATGAACTGTCTTTCGGGCTGCAAAGGTTGACAGCAGGCTACACTTAAGGTCGGGCACCCGACCCGGGCAGGCCTCGAACTCATGACCTACAGGTCAGAGAGATCTTATGCAGCTGACATTTAGCCAGCTGCGCCACTTCCTGGTGCATTATTATTATTATTATTACTTCTACTATTACTACTACTGACTGGCAAGAAGATCTTTGTTTAATATCCAAGTCCACTTCAATGCTAGTGCATCCCTGTCTTTGGATGTCTTCTTTTCTTTAAGATGTAATAGAGAATTTCTCAGTTCCAAAGATGATGAATTTCAAAGCATGTTATATGTTTTGTGCTATCAGTAGGTGATTCTCATTGTACACTGAAATAAATGGCACATAATGCACATAACACTTGGTCATTATCATCAATTTTTGTGGGCTTACTCTTTGCAAAACAACTTGGTGCTGTTGGGCTAGGAGCAGTGGGGGAAGAAGAAATAGTAAGAGTTACTTTGGGGGAAGAAGAAGAAATAGTAAGAGTTACTTTGCAGTTGCCAAAAAACCAGTTGACTCTTTCATTTTACAAAACATTGTTAGATGTATTATGCCTAACAGGATCGATCGAGGTTTGCTGATTGAGCAGGATGGAATTCCTTTTTTATGGCTTCCTCGAGTACCCTGGTCCATCTGCCCTATGTACTCTTCTTTCCTTGGTGTAATGTATCCAGGCTTTCTTGTAAACCACTTCATTCTTGTGTTCTAAATACCCTGAGTTTTCGGAAACTGCTTTCTAAGTTCGCATTCTTCATCACTGCCTCCAGCTGTTGTTGGAAGACTGGGTCAAATGAAGCATATAAGGGTTGAGGTAAAGTTGGATGAAAATTAACTAGACTTTACTGCTGCAGTTTCCCATGCTATAAATGTCAGTGATGCAGTTGAATTGCAAAACCTGTGCTATGCAGGATGTAGTCAAAATCTGATAGACAGGATCAGTCTCAAATAGGGTAAAGGTATTTCCAAGAACTGCTGCAAAAGAAGTACTGGCAGCATGGACTTTTCTTGCTGGATGCATTTAGGGCAAGCTTTAAAATGCAGCACATCTGTAGAAGGGCTAATGGTAGCTGCAGTTCACCCCCAAAGTGGAGGAAGGCAGGAAACCTCCTGGTGCTTAAACTAACCATTTGTGCTGTGGTATCCTGTTTGTATTGTGCTGTATATAGGCACTTGTGCTTGCTGAATTCTCTCTTGACCGTCTCCTAGAAATATTTTAGTTCAATTCAGCATACAAATCTAAAATCTTCCCCTCTTTACCTTTCCTCCTGTAAAGATATATCCACTTAGAAATCCTTTGTCTAAACATGGCTTGACAGGACATCCCAGTTGTTCCTTAAGCATCTTTGGTCACTTCTGTGGTGTGGCAGTAGTTGATGGCTTCTTCTTAGTGTTTGATACGTGCTTTCCATTCTGGTCCTAATCTGTTTTTATTCTGTTTTAACTACATTGTGTTGTGTATTCATTGTTGTGAACCACCCTGAGCCTTTTTGGGAAGGGTGGTATATAAATCGAAATAATAAATAAATAATAAATAAAATACCTACCCAATGTGCGTTTGGCATTGTCTGATTTGAGATTAGATGTTTGTAGTTGACTTGTGGCTTTGTTCTTGTTTAATACTATTTTTAAAAAAAACAATAACAACAACACACAGCCTTGCTTTATTTTTCAGTTACTGAATCTTACTACTTTTTTGCAGAAACCAGGAATTTTGGGAGAATCTCCATTGGGTTCCTTGCAACATGGACCTTTGGGGATTCCAAACACATCCCCTTCTCAGACAGGAAATCAGTTAATGGGCGAGATATCTTCTGGTAAGTGTTTTGTGGCATGTGTCTATATATTCATTGCCTCCTTCTAGATCAGGGGTGGGCAATTAGTGGCCCTCCAGGTGTTTTGGACTTCAACTCCCAGAAATCCTAACAGCTGGTAAACTGGCTAGGATTTTTGGGAGTTGAAATCCAAAACACCTGGAGAGCTGGTAATTGCCCACCCCTGTTCTAGATAGTGAAATTTGTGTCACAAAGAGGGAGTACAGTTGAAGGAACATGTAGGTTATGGCAGACTGAATGAATCTGCTCATTAGGAAGATTCATTTTCTCAGATGGAAATGGGCAGGCTGGTTTTTTTTGGTCTGGTTAGTTGGATTTGTAGTCAAAACAGGTACTGTATATTCCGGGGTACTAGACAAATTTTTAGGCCTTATTAAAAGTTGGGGGTCATCTAGTACACCGGGTATAAAATTAAAATATGTAATAGTAATTAAAAGAAAATAATAAAATGCAACTACCGTACCTTAGGAGGGAGGGATTAGGAGGACGGAGGAAGGGCACAGGGAGGAGCAGCAGGCTGTATTGCCATGGAGACCGGCCGGGTGTAATGGCCTGCTGGGCTGTCCCCGCGGCCCCGCTCGTCTTGGGCCCAAGGAGGCACCTTTGAATGACGACTCCCTGTGGCCCTGGGCTGCGGCGTGCCTGGGATGGGCTTGCTGAGGCACTCTGGGAGCCGTAGGAGCCAGTAAACTACAGCTCCCAGAGTACCTCAGCGAACTCATCCCGGGCGCGCTGCAGCCCGGAGCCACAGTTCGCCTTTTCCTTTGACCACTTTCCGAAGGCTGGCGCGCGAGTCCTCGCCTTAGAGGGGCTGCCACTCCTCTCGGACCCTCTGCTGTGGCGTCCAGGGAAATTCCAGGCGGACAGAGAAAGGGAAGGAGGAAAGGGAGCAGAAGGAGCACGCTCACGCGAAGGAGAAAGAGCAGGAACGCACAAGGCGAGCAGCTCTTGTCCTCTGTGCCCTCTGCAGCCTTCTCTCTCTGTGAGAATAAAATACCCCACAAAGGAGAAAAAGAGGGAGAAAGAGAGGAAGCGGAGCACGAGCTAGGGAGCGCGCGCATGCTCACATGAGGGGGAGAGAGCAGGAGTGCGTGAGGCTTGTAGCTCTTGTCCTCAGTGCCCTCTGCAGTCTCTCTCTCTCTCTGACTCTGCTGTGAGAATAAAAAACCCCCAAAAAAGGAGAAAAGAGGGAGAAAGAGAGGAAGCGGAGCAGGCAGGCTGCTGCCAGAGCTGGAGGGAGTCATCTGAAGGCACTTCCTTGCACCTTTGGATGACGACTCCCTGGGGTAGACTTGCTGAGGCATTCTGGGAGCCGTAGTTTCCTGACTCCTGCAGCTCTCAGAATCCCGGGTGCGCTGCAGCCTGGGGCTGCGGGAAGTCGTTGTCCGAGGGCACTTCCTTGGGCGAGCCCAGTGGCATTCGGAGGAGGCAAACTTCTGGCACCAGGGGGAGCTGACGCACTCCTCATCTCTCTCAGCATTTTCCAGCGTCCCTTGTTGTTCTTCCGCAATCCTCAGCGATTCCTGGAGTTCTTTATCGCCTCATAAATCAGTCAAAATTTGCCTCCCCACTTAATGTGGTACCTTTATCTCTTACTTGACAAATGAACTGTCTTTTGGGCTGCAAAGGTCGATAGCAGGCTACACTTAAGGTCGAGCACCCACCTCGACCCGGGCAAGCCTCGAACTCATGACCTACCGGTCAGAGAGATCTTATGCAGCTGACACTTAGCCAGCTGCGCCGCTTCCTGGTATTGATTAATTAACATTTGGCTTTTAAACTGATTATGGATTATGTAGAACACTCCTTTGTGATGGGGATGGACAACCTTCAGTGGTCTACGGGCACCCATTCCCCTGCTGAGCCTCGGATTACATTTAGGGGGCATGAAAGAAACTTCATGTTTCTGGCATTTTAGGTGTGGGGAAGATTTGTTTTCCAAAACAGTCTACATCTAGGAGGGAGCAAAGGATATAGAAAAATTATTCTCCTTGGTCTGAGAGGATCTGGGAGGGGGTTTTTTTAGTTCAAAAACCGGTGTTGCCAACCTTGAGTTAGGAAGTGCTTCTTGCTTGTTTTCTCCTCAGGAGGCACTCTACCTGCTGATATGGCCACAGGACCTGTGAAGTCTCCCATCTTGTCTTCAGGAAACTTGCCCTTGCCATCCTATCTGGGATCATTGGGAATGGAGAGGGAGAACTCTGTGGTAGGAACACAGGCATCCCAGATGACCCCACCTGGCCTGCAAGGCCTCACCACCTCTATTCTGGGATCTGTAATCAGTGGGCTTCAGAAACCAAAGCAGACAGAAAATGGACCTCCCTCATCTGGGGTAAGTGTGGAGACACTACTGCAATTCTGTGTCAAGCCAAATACCACGCCTCTGTTCACACATAATCTATCATTGTCAGGGATACATCTGTGTGTTTCTTTGGGGGGTTTCCAGACAAGAAAGAAATAATAATTGGTAATAGGCACAAATATGACACTAGTCCCTAGCACACTGGAAATGATAGTAAGAACTGATCTAATTAGAACCAGAAGTATGTAGAACTTCCTGCAGCATGCTAGTCTCTCTTTAAAGCCGTGAGATCACTCATCTCACCATCCACCTGTAATCTCACTTTGGAATATGGGACCACTTCTTTTGTTCTTGTTTACTATTTACATTATTTCTTCTCTTTTTGCCTCTCTTCAGCAGCCTTTTCTTTTAAAAAAATTGTGTAATTGCTATGATGTAACTTAGTTGGTGCATGCATACGTGCCCTCAAGTCTCCTCTGGACTTATGGTGACCCCATGAATTTCAATGTTTTATTTTTGACAAGAATGTAATATTAATTTGGTGGTCTCTCTTCCAACTACTAACCAGAGCAGACCCTGCTTATTTTTCAAGATTGTACAGTTTCTAGTGCC
Source organism: Anolis apletophallus (assembly GCA_030556195.1). Taxonomy (NCBI): domain Eukaryota; kingdom Metazoa; phylum Chordata; class Lepidosauria; order Squamata; family Anolidae; genus Anolis; species Anolis apletophallus. The sequence continues at coordinate 138,013,038 of JARBWK010000006.1, read as the reverse complement.
TTTAGGGCAGTGTTTCCCAACCTTTTTTGAGCCGCGGCACACTTTTTACATTTGCAAAATCCTGGGGCACACCAACAACCAAAATGACACAAAATGACACTCTAACACAGTAATACATATAGTTAATATGTTTTTAAAATGTATTTATACATCTCAGTGTGAAACCTGGGCCTGTTTCAATGAACTCAACATAGATATCCTGGCAGTAATGGCAGAAAGACACAAACTTCCCACACAGAACTCCCATAACTAAGAGAAAATACTATAAGAGTTTGGTGGGCATTGACCTTGGGTTTTGGAGTTGTAGTTCACCTATATCCAGAGAGCACTGTGGGCTGAAAAAATGTTGGATCAGGACCAAGCTTGGCATGAATACTCAATATGCCCAAATATCAACGCAGATGGAGTTCAGGGGAAATAGACCTTGACATTTGGGAGTTGTAGTTGCTGGGATTTATAGTTCCTCTACAATCAAAGAGCATTCTAAACCACCACCACCACCCCCCAAATGAAAGAACTGGGCCAAACTTCCCACACAGAACCCCCAGGAGGCAAGAGGAGGTCTCTACTTGGGGAAAGGGAGGCGGGCCTTCCCAATGCATGGCGAGGGAGAGACCAAGTAGACAACGGGTGGGGAGGGGGGCTGTTTGTAATTGTGTGCCTTTATCGAGGTAGGTTTCTTAGGGTTTTTATACTTCAACACAATAGACTCCCCCCCCCCCCTTCCTGGAGGTTCCAATTTCCCACGGCACACCTGATGATCGCACACTAGTGTGCACGGCACACTGGTTGGGAAACAATGCTTTAGGGTAATTAGGCCTTTGGTCAGTTAACATTTGGCTTTTAAACCCATTCTGGATTATATAGAAACACCACTCTAGAAATTTCTGCTCACACTGACTTCTCTTACAGATCTCTCTACTAGGAGAACCACCAAAGGACTTCAAAATTCCACTGAATCCCTACTTAAATTTGCACACTCTTCTTCCTACAGGCAAACTTGGAGGTGAGGTGTTTGGGGTAGAGAAAACCTGGGTAGGGTTAGATTTCTTAATTGTATGGATTCCAGAATAGTAAACACCACTCGACAACATTTTGTATTTTGTAGCACTTTCTATGCCTTTTTTTCCTCTTCAAGAATTTTAGCTAGTATATTGTCTGTCTACATCTTTGGCAAAATGAGTGGGACACAAAACACAGTGTTTCACTACTCCCTAAGGGTTATTGTAACAATATTCTTTAGCATAACCATTGGCAATTTGTGGATTTGAGAGCCACTTTTCTGTCCAGGATCCGCACACTCTCAAAAATATCGGAAAAAGTCCACTTGTGGTTTTGAAAAAAAAGAGTAAGTTCAGCTCTACTGAAGGGGTGGAACTTAAAGGACGATTTGCTATCTCTGGATCTTTTGGGACAGGCAATTCGCCGCTTTCTTTTTGCAGTATGTTCTGACACAGGAATCTATGGGAGGGACTGCATTTCTGGGCCACTTCCATACCCTTCTTTTAGCAAGAAAATTGCTACTGAATACTTAAAGATAATTCATTTTAACCAACAGGGGTAAATAGCTCTCAAACAAAGCCCCAGTTGAGGTACCCCTTTAGTTACTTTGTAACAGAAATCTCCAATACTTGTATTTATTTTGTGGAAACAAATTCTTCATAAAATGGGAATAGAGTGAGATCCACCTGTGGTTTTTTTCTTCCTTTGGAGGGAAGGGGGGGTGGCTTCCAACAAATGAATTAATATGACTCACTTCCCATGTTTTGATGGCTCTGCGAAGGAAAGTTTTGATTGCGTGAATTACAAAGGAGAACTATCTGCACGCAGTGATGTGTGTAAAGCAGCAGTTTAAGGGAACACGAAACTCTGGTTTCTTTTTCCATTCCATTGTTTTTATCTTTCTGTAAAGCTTGACAATAGGAGAACTTCAATATTGTAAGGCTCCAAGCCTTACACATGTTCACTAGGAAGCAGACACTGTTGAATTTACTGGGATGTTCTATTAGTCGCATTTCTCAATTGGAATGTAAGTGATATTTGGCAGCGGGTAGCACCTGCTTAAATATTCTGGCTAGGTGTCATTGCATTACTTCACTGTTCTGTTTTGGTTCTCCTCTCTTCTGTGCCACTTTCCCAGTCAGCTGGTGATATTAGAGGGGCAAAGTTAACAAAACCTGAACAAATGTGTGACTGTTACCATCATATCTAATTTCAAATTGAGATGAAGTTTCTGTTTGCAGCTGTATGTGTCATGTGGTTAGGTAATTATAATGTCTTTTTGTCTCCCTGGAACTAGCATACCTTTGGTACTCTTTTAACTACCGTATATACCTGCATGTTAATGATCATCTCTGCCTTTGCAGGTGGGGCCAATAAAGCATTCAGTGTACTTGGCAATGTTTCCAATCCCAGAATTCCTCAGTCCTCCATATCTGATCCTGCATTGTCCTCACCCGGACTGACAGGAGACAACTGTGTATTTGAGTATCAGCCGGTGAGTACTGTAGATTTTTTGGCAATTGCAGCTCTCCGAATATGTATGTGTGTGTGTGTATATACACACACACACCTATATATATATATATATATATATAGAGAGAGAGAGAGAGAGAGAGAGAGAGAGAGAGAGAGAGAGAATAAAGCATGGATACTGTTCAAGAAAAGTATCAATATTCCTGTACAGTTGGCTGTCCACATCCATAGATTCTACTATTCACAGTTTGTGATTTTTAAAAAAAAAAATCACCAAAGCAAACATTAATTTTCCATTTTATATAAGGCACACCATTCTACTATTCCATTGTATATAATGGGACTTGAACATCCACGGATGTTGGTATCCACTCGTGATACCAGAACCAAACACCAAATGATACCAAGGACCCACACAATGTTTAGTTTTTTGTTGATGGCCATAGAAGTTCAAATAACATGAAAAATGGGGTGTGGAATATTTTTTTTCTCAGTTTGCTTGGCCCCAAATTCAAAGATATTGTATCTTTCTCTTTTCTATCAAAGGACTTGGGATCACGCATGTATCCCCAGGCCCGAGATACGGGACCCCAATTAGGTGGATTTGCATACAGCAAGCAGAAGGTAAATTTATTTTTTATTTATTTACAGTGTTTATATTCCACCCTTCTCAGCCCACAAGGGACTCAGGGAGGATTACAATGTACATGGCAAACATTTGATGCCATAGACACATATATAAACAGACACACAGAGGCTATTTAACGTTCTAGCTTGATGAGGGTATTCTGGCCGCCAGGGGAGCTGTTGCTTCACTGTCCATTTGTCACACTGATGGAGTACTTCCTCATTCTTTTGCTTGCTTGCTGGAGATTTTATGGTGTCATAAATTAGTTACATTAGCCTCCCCGCATAAGCCGTACTTAAATTTCCTACTTGACAGATACAACTGTCTTTCAGGCTGCAAAGGTCGACAACAAGCTACAAATGGTTGGAAGCTCACTTCGACCCGGGCTGGCTTTGAACTCATGACCTTTCGGTCAGTAGTGATCTTAATGCAGCTGACTCCCAGCCAGCTGTGCTACAGTCCCGGTGCCCATTTTATTCAATTTCTTCACCTGCTAGGACAGGCTGGACTGTAAAGCAACTACAGAAAGGTTGCCCATTTCTTGTTTCTACGGTAGAGATGGACAAGGAGGATGGGTCCCTCAGATGTTGACTATTTCTCTCAACATCCCATTGTGATGGTTATCGTAGTCTATCAGCATCTGTTAAGGTTTTCTATCCCTGCTATTCAATATCATTCCCTATTTCTTAAGTTTGGATTGGGAATTGCCCTCCATATGTTCAATCCTCACACATTCAGGGAGGTGGTAAGATTGGGGGAACTGGGTGGGAAAGAGAATAGACTGTCCTGGAGGAGGGCATTGAGTAGGAGCACTCCACACTGTCACATTTCATTGCAGGCCTCATTTCTTCATACGTCTAAATATAACATATTGGTTGCATACGATAGTACCGAAATTACAATATAAAAATTCCTGAATATTTCCTCCTTGTCTGTTAAAGGCAGCAGATTTACCGCCATTAGGTACCCTAATGAGTTGTGGCATGTGTTTTGGTTGTTGTGCTGTTCACCCATCAAAAACCATGGAAGATGGTTTAATAGTCACCCCTGGATCTGGTATTTAAAACCACGTTATCAATGGAGTAACTATACTGCAACTTGCTTGTATATTCTGTGATGCTATCACTTGAGTCTGCTCAAAGGCAGAATGTTGGGCCATCTTAAAATCCTTTAGTACTGAACTGATGCCAGGTTCATATAAACTATCCCCTTCCCGTCAGGCCATAAAGTTGCACTGAAGTGCTGTATAGCTTAGTAGCGCTATTTTAACAGAGAAGCAGGTCACTTGCAGTCTTAAATGAATGAAATCAAATCTCCTCCCACTACTTCACTTTTTTCAGTGATGATGCAAATCTGATACGTAAAATAAATTAAAGTACCACTCATTAGAGCAGCTTATGCTGTCTATACTGATGATTTTTGTAATTTTTAAATGTTACTTTCTTTTACATTCAGAAAATTGTAGCACACAAGTTACTCCTTAGAAGTACTATGCTGTAAATCGGGAGTGGTAGGACTACAGTCCTGTTTTTGTTACATTTTTTGTAACTGTAGATCAGGGGTGCCCACACTTTTTCAGCATGAGAGCTACTTATAATAAAACCAAGTCAGAAAGATATACCTACCCCCTCAAGGCTGGAGAGGGGTGGGGGCGGGGCTTGGTGCAGCCTGGCTCTGCCCCCCTCTGGCTTCAGCTCTACCAGCAGCTTCTCCAGGCTTGAGGATGACACTGCCAAGCCAGCCTTGTGCTAGTTATGCCACCAATGGCTTGGCAGCTTCTACTAGCAGCTTCTCTCAAGCCTGGAGAAGCTGCTGGTAGAGCTGAAGCCAGAGGGGCGGAGCCAGGCCGTGCCAAGCCCCCCCTCCCTCTGGCTTTGGAGCTCCCAGCAGCTTCTCCAGGCCTGAGGATGGCAATGCCAAGCCAGCCTTGGGCTAGCTATGCCACCACTGGCTTGGCATTGCCATCCTCAAGCCTGGAGAAGCTGCTGGGAGTGCCGAAGCTGGGGGAGGGGGCGGGGCATGGCACGGCCTGGCTCCGCCCCCCTCTGAGAAGCGCCCCATCCTGGGATTGAACTCCTTCGGTCCCAGGATCGACTGGTCGATCGTGATCGACTTCCTCGGCAGCCCTGCTGTAGATCCTCTCTAAAGTGCACCAGATTAGCCTCCTCCCTGCTCCCAATATTCATCCTACAAACCAACTCTAAACTAGTCAAAGCTACTATGAACACATGGCCACCCCCCACCCCCCCAAATGAACAGTGAATTGTCATGTCATTCCTCCTAGTCCGTTTTGATATGGCTGAACAGCCTGGTGGAAGAGTTGAAATTGATGCAGGTGCCACTCTTATTGTAAATATTATATCATTATATTGGAAGCTTGCCACACAAACATAACATACATTTAGGCCTCAGTCTAGGTCAGAAATTTCCAAATATTCCATGTTGGCAATATATGTTTGAATCCTGCATCATTTTGCAACACAGTAATTTGGTTTTACTAGCCAAATGGAGGCTAAACCTAATAAAATATATGGACACACATATAAATTGTAATAATGAAATATATGGAGATACATCACATCTCATGAAAACCCTTCATTTATATATATTTTTAAAATATATATGATTTGTAAGATAATAGCATACTTTTTGAATTCTTCTGTCATTTCTTGTCATGTTTGAGTGACACTCCTACACATTGCAGTAGAATCACTAATGTGTCTCATTATGAACCATCTAGCAACCATCTGGGGGAGGCCCTGCTCTCGTTACCGCCTTCATCACAAGTACTTTTGGCAGAGACGAGAGACAGGGCCTTCTCGGTGGTGGCCCCTCGGCTGTGGAATGCCCTCCCTATAGATATTGGATCGGTCCCCTCTTTTAACATTCCGGAAAAAGTCAAGACGTGGCTTTTGAACAAGCGTTTGCAAATACAGAGTAACTCACATAGGAAAATGGAACGACTAAACAATGAGACCGGACAACGTTTCAACAAGAAGACACTATGGATTTATATTTTATTGATTTGTTTAGTTTTTTATTTGTTTAGTTTTTAATTGTTTTTATGGCATTGTAAGCATTGAATTTTGCCCTGTTAACCGCCTTGAGTCACCTACAGTATACAAATACAGTAAACCAGGGGTGCCCACACTTTTTCAGCATGCGAGCTACTTATATTAAAACCAAGTCAGAAAGATCTACCGACCTCCTCAAGGCTGGAGAGGGGAGGGGCGGGGCATGGCCAAAGGGGGCGGGGCCAGGCCGTGCCAAGCCCCGCCCCTCCCCTCTGGCTCTGGAGCTCCCAGCAGCTTCTCCAGGCTTGAGGATGGCAATGCCAAGCCAGTGGTGGCATAGCTAGCACAAGGCTGGCTTGGCCCTGCCCTCCTCAAACCTGGAGCAGCTGCTGAGAGTGCCGAAGCTGGGGAGGGGGAGGGGCTTGGTGTGGCCTGGCTCCGCCCCCTCTGAGAAGCGCCCCATCCAGCTGGGATCAACCTCCTTCGGTCCTGGGATCGACTGGTCGATTGCGATCGACTTCCTGGGCAGCCCTGCAGTAAACAAACAAACATGCACACAGTTTAGAAAGCTCTGGTCTAGGTATTCTAATCATAACAGACTCACTGAAACAGTGTAAACTTGATAAGTCACACTTACATAATTTGCATAAATTTAGTTGATACTATTAGTTGGGACTAATAATTGGATGTAAACCAAAGTTTATTAAGTGAAATCTAATCTAACATAAATGTTTCATATTTGTTGTTGCAGTATCAGAGGTTATGGATGTCCTTAAAACATAAAATGCCGTAAATAAATATATATTTACTGTATATACTTGTGTCTAAATCTGAAAACTGTCAAAAAAATCAACCCAAAAATCTGGGTTAATTTATCCACAGATAAGTGCAGTGAAAAAAATGATGAGCTCTTGTGATTCCCAGCATTTTGGGCACTTGTGGTGTAAAGAGTGGCAGTGGACATTTTTAATAGAGGTTTTACTGAATAAGCCCTGCGAGACTTGCCAATCTCTCTGTTAGCTGCACAAGGTTTATTCAATAAGCCCCTATTAAAAATGGCTGCCGGCACTTCACTTCACTTGAAGGCATACCATATTTTTCAAGTAGGGACACATAACATTTTCTTTCTTTCCCTGGTTTGGGCAAAGGAATAATGCGGTGGGAGCACTTCTTGTCTCTGTCTCTTGCCACTGTCTTTGCACTAGGTCCCTAATAAAGGCAGATTACTACTCTTCTCCTCCACCCCTCTTTTTTTCAGGCCATGTTCTCATTGTTTTTCCTGATGTATATTCCTTTCTCTGTCTGTGGACATCACAATTTGCACTCCTCAGTTGTAACTCTTTCTCGTTAGCTCTTTCTAAGGATGTTCCCTCTATAGGAAAGATTTATCTGTTACATACTCTCAAGCTTTACTCTTGACTTGTCCACGAGTCATAGCAAATTCCATAGTATGGAGCCCAAAATCTGCCCTTGACTTAAACATGAGGTTGACTTATATAAGAATGTACATGGCATGTAGGATTGGATCTACTCCCCCATCATTAGGTGTCTGTCTACATGCTTCTATAGTAGAGATGTGCAAGAGATTAGCTTTATAAGCAGTTGGTGCGACTCCTGCTTCTTTTTTTCAGGTACCGTCACTTGGGTTTGACCGAAACAACTTGGGGCCACCTCTTCCTCCATTTTACTCAGGATCCCCAACCTCCTATTTCACAAGTGGTCTTCAGGCTGGACTCAGACAGAGCCACCTGAACAAGGTAAGTTTGCCTCCTGGTATTGTTGCAAGGTTGACCAGTTCTTTATATCAGGAATCCCCTCAGTACATGTTTGGATGTTTATTGTAGTCATTCATGGTTCTCCCTCTTCCTTGCTTTATGGCAGTGGTTTTCAAACTTTTTTGGCCTACCACCCCCTTTCCAGAAAAAAAAAATTACCTCCCCCCTAGAAATTATTTTTCAAAAAATTTAATCGCAATTAAACAGAAAGATATATGTATTAATGCAGTGGTTCTCAACTTTTCTAATGCCGTGACCCCTAAATAAGGTTCCTCATTTTGTGGTGACCCTCAACCATATTTTTGTTGCTACTTCATAAATAATCTTGCTACTCTTACGAATTCTAATGCAAATATCTAATATGCAAAGATGTATTTTCATTGTTACAAATTGAACATAATTAAAGCATAGTGATTAATCACAAAAACAATATATTTAGGGAAGTATGGACAACTTCCTATTTTAGATTCAGGCTGAAACATCTTCTGTATCTATTTACAATGTTCTTACCCTTGTTCATATGCATCTTGTGTTGCACATCGTCCTGTGTTTAATTGGCCGTACCAGTTTATTTTTACTATCTGCAACCACTGAATCTTCTGCAGGGATAGTACAGCAAAGATAATGTTTCAGTAATCTGGTTAACAATTTACCAATACTGTAACTGGGTTGTCTCTGGGAGAAGCTGTAGTCGGTGCACCAGTCAAACGTGGTGTCAAGTATTCTAAGCCACAGAATCCACCTGAACCTTCAGGGACAGGGATTAATCTAAAAGTATTTTCAAGATGTGCACCTGCTCCTTCAGGATTGCAACCCTAATCCAGGATAAACGGTTTGGCCAATTCCTGGACCTCAGAACCAACACTCCACAAAGCCTCCTTATTATTAAGATGCATCTTCAGAGTATTGGGATGTCCATTACAACATCCAGGTACAGATCTCACACCTGCACAGTCTAACTGGCTCTAATAACAAGGACTGACTATTGTCAGCTATTCCAATTCACTTGTGTAGTTATCCTCTTTGTAGCTGAAATTCCCTTTGGTATCCCTGTAGGATTGTAAAGATTCTTCCTCAGAGTAGCACCTTGTAGGAGTGCCCCAGATACTACAGAAGTGTGTCAGAGAAGGCTGCTGTTAAGTATAACACTGGTTCTGCTCTGTCCTTCTCTTCCAGGCAGTTGGGATGCCACCTGTAGGTTCAGGAGAGAGCATCCTGGGGCTAGGGCCAGCCAGTCACTCCCAGGGGACCTTCTCAAAGGTGAGGTGGTGCAAACAGAAATGACTTCTGCAACCTGTAATGCTTTCACGTTATTGCCATCATTCCCTTCATCATTCCCTTCATCATTCTTTTTTCAGACACCAATTGGTGGCCAGAAGCGGGCCTTTTCTCACCTGCTCCCATCCCCAGAACCCAGCCCAGAAGGCGGCTACGTTGGCCAGCATTCTCAGGGCCTGGGAGGGCACTACGCAGACTCCTACCTGAAGCGAAAGAGGATATTTTAATCCATCCCCGAGGGACGCCCTCTTCCAGCTCTTCTCCCCAGCTTTTCCAAATGTGTACATTTTTTGTAAAGATGTTTTTAATGTTACGTTTTAGGGTGACTTTTTAAAAAATACGTTTCTTATGTAAAGGACTTGGCTTGGGGTCAGCTACAAGCACAACCTGGAACACTGAAGATGGACCTTGGGAGCTTTTCTGGAGCAAATGCCCCTCTTTCCTGGTGGAGGCTATTTGGGCGGTCATGAGAAGCATTGCCAAACTGCAGATCTTCCCCTGCTGTCTCTCAGTCATACAACCGAATACATTTTCTCCACATGAGCTCCTTCCTGTTGTCTTTCTGATTGCAGCGTATCTTTTCTGTGAGGACACAAGCTCCCTGCCTTAAAACTGCTTCTAGCAAATGAATGTATCTGAATTACACAGGTGCCTCTGGATGTGCTGCAGTGTGGCAGAGTGTGTTGCTATGAGGAAGGAGGACGCACCAGAAGACCCGTGCTTCACATGGGCAAACAGGTCCAGTTCGATACAGCATCTCAGCATTATTATCAAGCTCCAGGACACCCCCAGGCTAAGTTTAACGTCTCTGCCTCTTTGTAGTCTAGTTTTCTTTTCTTTTTGTTTTTTAAAAACAATAAGTCTATTCTACTTATTTTGGTAATTACAACATGTAAACTACCTTTTTAACTTTCCTTGTTTTTTATTACTTCCCTTTTAATTAGTTTAGGTGTATGAGATCATCTTGGTATGCATCCATGTGATCTTGGATAATGTGTGTGTGGGTTTATATTTTAATCTCTTGCTTTCCTGTGTGTGATGTGCATATTTTGGTCTAGGCCAATTCCTCCTTTGGGTGCAAATGATTTTATTTTCTTGGGTGTGTTTCTATTTTTGACAGTTGTCTTCATGCTGATCCTGTAGTCTGATAGCTTTCAGGCCAAACTTCTATGGCTGGGACAATCTTTGGGCATTGGTTTCTGGAGTGACTTAAGAGTCTTGTGCAGCAATTCTGCATCTTAATGGCAACAGAAGTCCTGATGTTGACTTTCTGGCGGCACCCAGCTTTGACGCGATGCCGGTGCTTGAGCAAAGCTAAGAACTTAAAGCTGGTTCCATTGAACTGGCGCTTCCAACCTCCAATCTTAACTTATGAATGTTTCTGTTTCTTATGCTGGCTGCTGAGGAAAATGGAAAGCACAACCTTATCCCACCCATACAGCTCTTGACCTGGATACAGGTTTAGCTACCTCGGTGGCCCAGGTTTAGTAAGTTACAAAGAAAAACAGCTCAACCAGTTGCTTGAACCTGTTGTCACATTACTCCACGTGAAGATATGTGTGGGCTTCACTCAAGGCAGAATTGGGGTCTGTGGCCTTCGCATGGGGGATTTCTACTTCTGCTTACGATACCTTATCTGTTTTATAAACATGCTATGGTGTTTCTATTGTAGATACTGGCTGGTTTGCTGTATTTGCCATGGGGTTTGAAATCTCTCGGCAACTGGATACCAATTTTCCAAAGTAAAGCTATATTTATATCAAAACCTTTGCCTGTCTTCTTTATTACTCTGTAAAAAGGGAATTTGACATTTCAAAATAATCAGCAAGGGAAACGAATGTGTGGCACAAATGCTCCATTCAATCATGTTGCATATTTTAAAGTTGCACGTTACACACGTCATATGGAAACTGGCTATATATGTTGACCTACAAGAATCCTGAACTTTTATTGTTGAAGGCTTTCATGTCCGAAATCAAAACAAACCAAGAGACATGCATCTATAATCTCATAAATCAGAAAGAACAATTGCAAAAATATTTCTGTATTATGTATCAGGACATGTGAGTTGTGCCTCAACAGCCTGGTAGGTTGTATGGATCATATAAACACACTGAAAGACATACGATGTCAGTTTTCAAATAACCACAATTTCCTCAAAATATATGTATCAATAGCCAGTCCATTGCACGCTCAATTCCATTGGAAGTCCCAAAAATCCATGTGCCACAGTCCAGAAGCGTCTCCAGTGACGCAGAGTCTCGCGGGAGTAGCGAGCGCTCTCGCGTAGCTTGGGCAAACCACGTGTCCGGAAAGAGGATGATCGCAGTAATCCTTAAGGGCAAACTGTACTCCGTATATAGCCTCAATGGCTGGTTAGTATCCCTTCATTGTTCCCAAGAATAAACAAGCCTCATGCACAGGTAAATAAATATGCTAATGTGCATATATTTTCCAGCCCATGGGATCACAAAGATTTATTAGGATCCTCCCGTTTCGGTCATGGCTGACCTTTATCAAGGCTGACCTTTATGTAGTTGCAATCAAAAGCATGTGGCAAATTATAGGCTGTCATCCAATGTTCAATTATTCAAGATCCCATCCAAATATATACAAAGATATATGCACATTATATATATGCACTACTCCCACGAGACTGCGTCTCTGGAGACGCTTCTGGACTGTGGCGCATGGATTTTTGGGACTTCCAATTGGAATGTCAATTTACGATGTCAATTTACAAATAACCACAATTTCCTCAAAATATATGTATCAATAGCCAGTCCATTGCATGCTTAATTCCATTGGGCTCCAACTTGCTGACTGAAAGGTTGGGAGTTTGAATCTAAGGAGCGTGGGGGCGAGCTCCCGCTGTTAGCCCCAGCTCCTGTCAACCTAGCAGTTTGAAAATATGCAAATGTGAGTAGATCAGTAGGTACCGCTTCTGTGGGAAGGTAATGGCACTTCCAGCAGTTATGCTGGCCACATTGGCCTAGGAGGTGTTTATGGACAATGCCAGCTCTTCGGCTTAGAAAGGGAGATGAGCACACCACCCCACCCCCCAGAGTCGGACACAACTAGACTTAATGTCAGGGAAAACCCTTACCTTTTACTTTTAAAACAGGCTTCAGACACTGTCTTAAAAGACAAACCAGCCTCCTGCTGCTTTGGTTCTTATCCAATGCCCGAACGTTAGCCTCAAGCAGGCATGGACGGGGCTGATGTTACACAACCTGATGTTCCAAGAACCACAATACATACAGAACAACATTAGCAATCATGGCCCATATTAAATTGCAATGACAAAAACATCCAGACTCTTTATGAACCATGTAGAGGTCCTGCTCTCAGTCCAGCCTCCTTCGCATATGCATTTGGCGGGGATGAGAGACAGGGCCTTCTCAGTGGTGGCTCCTCAGCTGTGGAATGCCCTGCCTAGGGATATAAGAGTGCCCCCCGCCCTTCTGACATTCTGCAGATAGGTTAAAACCTGGCTTTTTGAGCATATACAAATGATACTGTGATATAATTGTATATTTGTTTTACATGCAACATTGCTAATGATATTGCGATATAATATAGTACAGGGCTGTCCAACTGGCGGCCCCGGGGCCGGATCCGGCCCCGGAGCCTGTTGGACACGGCCCCACCTATGCCCTCAGCCGCCATTTTTAAATTTGAAAAAAATCGATTTTTTTTTTTAAAAAATGGCGGCCGGGGGGGAGGCAGGGCAGGGAGGAGGAAGAGAGCTAGCTCCTCCTTTTCGGCGCCCCCCCTCCCTACCTAGGGCGGGGGAGCCGCCGAAAAAGGGCAGAAGGCGGCGCCAACAGCAGCGTCACAGGCCTGGCGTGACGTGCTGCCCCTTGGCGCCGCCTTCTGCCCTGGGCGCCTCCCTCCTTCCTAGGGGCGGCGGGCGCCGAAAGGAGGAGTAGGCGGCGCCAAGAGCAGAGCGTCACAGGCCTGGCGTGACGCGCTGCTCTTGGCGCCGCCTTACCTCCTCGGCCCCCCCTCCGCCCTAGGAAGGGAGGGGGTGCTGAAAGGAGGAGTAGGCGGTGCCAAGGGGCAGCGCGTCACGCCAGGCCTGTGACGCGCTGCTGTTGGCGCCGCTTCTTCTGCTTTTTTTTCGGCGCCCCCTCCCTTCCTAGGGCGGAGGGCGGAAAGGAGGAGTAGGCGCGCCAAGAGCAGAGCGTCACAGGCCTGGCGTGACGCGCTGCTCTTGGCGCCGCCTACCCCTTCCTTTCGCGCCCCCCCTCCGCCCTAGGAAGGAGGGGCGCCGAAAGGAGGAGTAGGCGGTGCCAGGGCAGCGCGTCACGCCAGGCCTGTGACGCGCTGCTCTTGGCGCCGCCTTCTGCCCTTTTCGGCCGTTTTAGGAGGGGCGGGGCCTGGGGGTGGGGTGGGTCCTGGGGCGGGGCCGAGCGGCCCCCTAGGTCATCAGTGATCTTTTATCTGGCCCTGGACCCCGTAGAAGTTGGACAGCACTGATATAGTATATGAGTATGGTATAATATATTGTATATACATCGATACAATATAATTCTACTAATGGTATTGTGATATAATTGTATATTTGTTTTACATGCAATGTTACTAATGATATTGCGATATAATGTTATAGCTTTGGTCGCCTTGGTGGATGACCTCCGCAGGGAACTGGACAGGGGGAGTGTGACCGTGCTTGTACTCTTGGACATCTCAGCGGCTTTCGATACCATCAATCATGGTATCCTGGGGAGACTTGCTGGGATGGGACTCGGGGGCACGGTTCTTCTGTGGCTCCGGACCTTCCTGGAGGGGCAATCTCAGTCGGTGAAGCTGGGGAACACCTGCTCGGACCCCTGGCCATTGACCTGTGGGGTCCCCCAAGGATTTCTTTTGTCTCCCATGCTGTTTAATATCTACATGAAACCACTGGGAGAGGTCATCCGGAGTTTTGGAGTACGGTGCCATCTCTATGCAGATGACACCTGACTCCACTACTCGTTTCCACCAGATTCCAAGGAAGCCCCTCGGATGCTGGACCAGTGCCTGGCTGCTGTGACGGTCTGGATGAGCAGGAACAAGCTGAGGATCAATCTTGATAAGACAGAGGTCCTCCAGGTCAGTCGTTCGTCTGACTGGGGTATTGGGTGGCAACATGTGCTGGATGGGGTTGCACTCCCCCTGAAGTCACAGGTCCGCAGCTTGGAGGTCCTCCTGGATTCAGCGCTGACACTTGATGCTCGGGTGTCGGCGGTGGCCGGGAGGGCCTTCGCACAGTTAAAACTTGTGCGCCAACTGCAATCATACCTCGTGAAGCCTGACTTGACCATGGTGGTCCATACCTTGGTTACCTCTAGACTGGATTACTGCAATGCTCTCTATGTGGGGCTACCCTTGAAGACAGCCCAGAAACTTCAACTTGTCCAGCGATCAGCAGCCAGATTAATAACGGGCAAGTTACAGGGAGCGGTCAACCCCCCTGATTAAAGAACCGCACTGGCTGCCATTTATTTTCCGCTCCCAATTCAAGGTGCAGGTGATCACCTATAAAACCCTAAACAGTTTGGGACCCACCTACCTTCGTGACTGGATCTTCCTCCATAAACTAGCTTGAACCCTCCGCTCCTCGGGGGAAGCCCTCTTGTTGCCCCTGCCAGTCTCACAGACTCATCTGGTGGGCACAAGGGAGAGAGCCTTCTCCTATGTGGCCCCCCGACTCTGGAATTCCTTGCCTGGAGAGATTAGGAAAGCCCCCACTTTGGAGACCTTTTAAAAAACACCTGAAAAACTGTTTTTTTCCGCTGTACCTTCGGAGAATAGTTATTTAATTTCTACCATTGCTCTCCTCAATGCCCTTGTATGTGTGCCTGTGGCCCGCCCGGTCTTTGTGATTTTGGATATTTCTTCGGATATTGTTTTTATCTGTATGTATGTATTTTCTTCTTTTTTGTGTTTATTGCTAATGTTTTGTTTTATTTCATTGTAATTTGCTGTTTGGGCCTGGCCTCGTGTGAGCCACCCCGAGTCCCTTTTGGGGAGATGGTGGCGGGGTACAAATAAAGATTATTATTATTATTTATAGTGCAACGCGAAGTGCAGTACTGATGTTGTACCAGCCCGCACCACAGGGAAGAACACCACCATCCCCACGTCAGCATAGGCAAATCTGTGCTTAAGTCCGTCCAGCAGTTCACCTACCTGGGAAGCATCATCTCTTCAGACGCCAAGATTGATAAAGAGATAGATCACAGATTAGCAAATGCATATAGTGCATTCGGAAGGCTTCACAAAAGAGTTGGGAGCAACAAGCACCTGAGGCAAAGCACCAAAATCAGTGTGTACAGAGCTATCATACTGTGTATTCTCTTCATGGGTCTGAAACATGGTCACCTATCGCCAACACCTACGACTCCTCAAATGCTTTCATCAGCGCTGTCTTCGCACAATCCTAAATGTACACTGGACCGACTATGTGATCTGGATGTAGAAGTAAATTGTGAGGTAGCAAAGTTTGCAGATGACACTAAACTGTTCAGGGTAGTTAAAAATGAAACTGATTGTAAAGAGCTCCAGAAAGATCTCTCGAAATTGAGTGAATGGGCAACAAAGTGGCAAATGCATTTTAACCTAAACAAGTGTAAAGTCATGCACATCGGGGCAAAGAACCCCAACTACACTTATCAACTGATGGGATCAAAGCTTTCTGAGACAAACCAGGAAAGGGATCTTGGGGTTTTGGTGGACAGCTCAATGAAGATGTCAACCCAGTGCGCTGCAGCAGCGAAAAAGCAACTTCTATGCTTGGCATGATCAGGAAGGGAATCGAAAATAGGTCGGCAAATGTTGTATTGCCTCTCTACAAATCTATGGTGAGGCCACATCTGAGTACTGTGTACAATTCTGGTCACCGCACCTCAAGAAGGATATAACGGAACTGGAAAAGGTACAAAGAAGGGCAACAAAAATGATCCAAGGGATGGAGCAGCTCCCTTATGAAACCAGGTTGCAACGCCTTGGTCTTTTCAGCCTTGAAAGACGGCGTTTAAGGGGTGACTTGATCGAAGTGTATAAAATCATGCATGGGATAGAAAAGGTGAATAAAGAAAAAATATTTTCTCTGTCACACAACACTAGGACTAGAGGGCACTCCCTGAAGCTCCAAGGTAGGAAAGTTAGGGCTAATATAGGGAAATATTTCTTCACCCAGAGGGTCATTGGGTTATGGAACTCACTTCCAGAGGAGGTTGTGACAGCGGTCAGCCTGGACAGCTTCAAGGCAGGATTAGACAGATTCATGGATACCAAGGGAATCAGTAGTTACTGAAATGGACATCCAAGTGCCACCTCTGTGTTGATGGAGGCAGGCAGGATTTTCCCCGGTACTGGTTGTGGGGGTCGGGAGCAGGTGAGGGTTTTGCCCCCTTTCTGCTCGAGATCCCTGTGTACAACTAGTGGGCCACTGTGTGACACAGAATGCTGGACTAGATGGGCTGAGGCCCGATTCAGCATGGCTCTTCTTATGTTCTTATGTGACAAATGTTGCTGTCCTTGAGCAAGCAGGGATTGAAGCCATGCTATTGAGAACACAGCTGCACTGGGCAGGGCACGTCTCTAGGATGGAGGACCACCGCCTCCAAAAGATACTACTCTATGGTGAACCCGACATGGGTCAGTGCAAGAGAGGCGCCCCCAAAAAGAGATATAAGGACTCCCTGAAACAACATCTCAGGCTCGGCCAGATTGATCACCAACAACGGTCCACCCTGGCCTCGCATCGGGAGGCATGGAGACGCACTATCCACAATGCTGCGGCCTCTTTCGAGAAGACACGACGAATGGGTCTCGAAGAGAAACGACAACGCAGAAAGAACCGCAACTTGGAAACGACATCACCCAAGGAGACTTTCTGCTGTGCTTTCTGCAACCGGACTTGCCTATCTCAGATTGGCCTTTTTAGTCAAGCGTGGGATGAGTCCTTCCTAAGAACCTTCGTTCGCGAAGTAATGCCAGAGAGACATTGATACAATATAATACTACTAATGATATTGTGATATTATAATTGTATATTTGTTTTACATGTAATATTACTAAGGGCTTTGCGATAGGAGGATGTTATAGTGCAATGTGATGTGTAGTACTGATATTGTGCTATGGCAGTAATGTAGTTTGCTGGCTAGTGATCAGAGGCCAGGGCTGCCCTCTCTCCTGCCTAGCTGGGCGCGCGCTCCCCCAAGGGTCCCGCCCCTTTACATCACCATGGAAACCTCCGCCTTCGAGTCACGTGGCGCCTGTCATGGCGGCCTCCATGTCTGCGGCCTGCGTCAGGCACGCAGGGGGGCTCCGGCGGTTCCTTTGGAAGCCTTGGCGGGCCCTGCTTCGGAGCTTCCGTACGGCAGGTGGGAAAGCAGCTGCTCTCTCTCTCTCTCTTTCCTTCCCAATCCCCCAAAGCCAGGAGGAGGAGGAGGAGGACTGCTCAAGGTGAGCCAGAATCACCCGGGCCCAAGGTTATCGCCCATGAGTGCCCTTTCTGGCTGGTGTGGGAGTTCGGCTCCTCCCCTCCTCTGAGGGAATACCTGGCTGGAGGAGGTAAACACATTGGAACTGAATCATAAAGCTCATGGGCCATCTAGGCCTGGGCAAACTTGGGCCCTCCAGGTGTTTTGGACCTCAACTCCCACAATTCCTCACAGCCTCAGGCCCCTTCCTTTCCCCCTCAGGCCTGGGCAAACTTGGGCCCTCCAGGTGTTTTGGACCTCAACTCCCACAATTCCTCACAGCCTCAGGCCTCTCCCTTTTCCCCTCAGGACTGGGCAAACTTGGGCCCTCCAGGTGTTTTGGACTACAACTCCCACAATTCCTAACAGCCTCAGGCCTCTCCCTTTTCCCCTCAGGACTGGGCAAACTTGGGCCCTCCAGGTGTTTTGGACCTCAACTCCCACAATTCCTCACAGCCTCAGGCCTCTTCCTTTTCCCCTCAGGCCTGGGCAAACTTGGGCCCTCCAGGTGTTTTGGGCTTCAACTCCCACAATTCCTCACAGCCTCAGCCCTCTTCCTTTGCCCCTCAGGCCTGGGCAAACTTGGGCCCTCCAGGTGTTTTGGGCTTCAACTCCCACAATTCCTCACAGCCTCAGGCCTCTTCCTTTTCCCCTCAGGCCTGGGCAAACTTGGGCCCTCCAGGTGTTTTGGACTTCAACTCCCACAATTCCTCACAGCCTCAGGCCTCTTCCTTTTCCCCTCAGGCCTGGGCAAACTTGGGCCCTCCAGGTGTTTTGGACTTCAACTCCCACAATTCCTCACAGCCTCAGGCCTCTTCCTTTTCCCCTCAGGCCTGGGCAAACTTGGGCCCTCCAGGTGTTTTGGACTTCAACTCCCACAATTCCTCACAGCCTCAGGCCTCTTCCTTTCCCCTCAGGCCTGGGCAAACTTGGGCCCTCCAGGTGTTTGGGGCTTCAACTCTCACAATTCCTCACAGCCTCAGGCCCCTTCCTTTTCCCCTCAGGCCTGGGCAAACTTGGGCCCTCCAGGTGTTTTGGACTTCAACTCCCACAATTCCTCACAGCCTCAGCCCTCTTCCTTTCCCCTCAGGCCTGGGCAAACTTGGGCCCTCCAGGTGTTTTGACTACAACTCCCATTCCTCACAGCCTCAGGCCCCTTCCTTTCCCCTCAGGCCTGGGCAAACTTGGGCCCTCCAGGTATTTGGGACTTCAACTCCCAATTCCTCACAGCCTCAGGCCCCTTCCTTTTCCCCTCAGGCCTGGGCAAACTTGGGCCCTCCAGGTGTTTGGGGCTTCAACTCTCACAATTCCTCACAGCCTCAGGCCCCTTCCTTTCCCCCCTCAGGCCTGGGCAAACTTGGGCCCTCCAGGTGTTTTGGACTTCAACTCCCACAATTCCTCACAGCCTCAGCCCTCTTCCTTTTCCCCTCAGGCCTGGGCAAACTTGGGCCCTCCAGGTGTTTTGGACTACAACTCCCACAATTCCTCACAGCCTCAGGCCTCTTCCTTTTCCCCCTCAGGCCTGGGCAAACTTGGGCCCTCCAGGTGTTTGGGGCTTCAACTCTCACATTCCTCACAGCCTCAGGCCCCTTCCTTTTCCCCTCAGGCCTGGGCAAACTTGGGCCCTCCAGGTGTTTTGGACTTCAACTCCCACAATTCCTCACAGCCTCAGCCCTCTTCCTTTTCCCCTCAGCCACTTAAGCTTGGGCCCTCCAGGTGTTTTGGACTTCAACTCCCACAATTCCTCACAGCCTCAGGCCTCTTCCTTTTCCCCTCAGGCCTGGGCAAACTTGGGCCCTCCAGGTGTTTTGGACTTCAACTCCCACAATTCCTCACAGCCTCAGGCCCCTTCCTTTTCCCCTCAGGCCTGGGCAAACTTGGGCCCTCCAGGTGTTTTGGACTTCAACTCCCACAATTCCTCACAGCCTCAGGCCTCTTCCTTTTCCCCTCAGGCCTGGGCAAACTTGGGCCCTCCAGGTGTTTGGGGCTTCAACTCTCACAATTCCTCACAGCCTCAGGCCCCTTCCTTTTCCCCTCAGGCCTGGGCAAACTTGGGCCCTCCAGGTGTTTTGGACTTCAACTCCCACAATTCCTCACAGCCTCAGCCCTCTTCCTTTTCCCCTCAGGCCTGGGCAAACTTGGGCCCCCCAGGTGTTTTGGACTTCAACTCCCACAATTCCTCACAGCCTCAGGCCTCTTCCTTTTCCCCTCAGGCCTGGGCAAACTTGGGCCCTCCAGGTGTTTTGGACTACAACTCCCACAATTCCTAACAGCCTCAGGCCTCTTCCTTTTCCCCTCAGGCCTGGGCAAACTTGGGCCCTCCAGGTGTTTTGGACCTCAACTCCCACAATTCCTCACAGCCTCAGGCCCCTTCCTTTCCCCCTCAGGCCTGGGCAAACTTGGGCCCTCCAGGTGTTTTGGACTACAACTCCCACAATTCCTCACAGCCTCAGGCCCCTTCCTTTCCCCCTCAGGCCTGGGCAAACTTGGGCCCTCCAGGTGTTTTGGACTTCAACTCCCACAATTCCTAACAGCCTCAGGCCTCTTCCTTTCCCCACATTCCAGCTTCCCTTCAACTGTGGTGCCCAAAATTGGACACAATATTCCAGGTGTGGTCTAACCAAGGCAGGATAGAGGGGTCTCATGACTTCCCTGGATCGAGACCGTATACTCCTATTGATGGAGGCCGAAATCCCATACAAAATCAAAGGAGGCAACAGCACTCTTCGATGGTGAAGGCTGAAGATTGCACAAAACTACAGTTCTCATGACTCCATAGCAGGGAGCCACCGCAGCTAAAGCGGTGTCCAGCTGCATTAATTCTGCAGTGTAGATGCATCCTTAGCGGCATTGGAGGGTATTCTCCCTTCCTCTCTGATCTTGCTGAACTTTGGACTGAATCATACAATCATTGAGCTGGAAGAGACCTCATGGGCCATCCAGTCCAACCCCATTCTGCCAAGAAGCAGGAAAATTGTATTCAAAGCACCCCTGACAGATGGCCATCCAGCCTCTGCTTAAAAGCTTCCAAAGAAGGAGCCTCCACCACACTCCGGGGCAGAGAGTTCCACTGCTGAACGGCTCTCACAGTCAAGAAGATCTTCCTCATGTCCAGCTGGAATCTCCTTTCTTTCCTGTAGTTTGAAGCCATTGTTCCATTGCGTCCTAGTCTCCAGGGCAGCAGAAAACAAGCTTGCTCCCTCCTCCTCCCTATGACCTCCCCTCACATATTTATACATGGCCCTCATCATGTCTCCTCTCAGCCTTCTCTTATTCAGGCTAAACATGCCCAGCTCTTTCAGCCGCTCCTCATAGGGCTTGTTAGTCGCTCTCCTCTGGACACATTCCAGCTTGTCAATATCTCCCTTCAATTGTGGTGCCCAGAATTGGACACAATATTGTGGAGATTGTTGTCTGTTGATGACATAGTTATCTGTTGATGCCTATGCATATGCTAAGTGCGCCTCTTTCCATTCATAATCCTTAACAGCATAAGTTACGCATGCATATTGTTCTAATAATTATTAGAATATCCCTATGGGATATCAATTTGTTTCTTATCCCCTTAGGTAAGATAATAGTGGTTTATCTGAGGTCAGATAGCAAAAGAAGATACTGAACCAGAGATTTCAGATCTCAGTCTTTTGATAGCCCTTGTTCAGATGTTCTGGTTTAACTTGTGTTGTCATTCACATGTTTGAAACATGCTAATATCCCCACATCCCTCGATTAGCAATGCAAAAGGTGCCATGTCTTGAGCAATTAAGAATACTGCTCTATCTCTGGATGAGATAACAAGAGAAATGGAATCAAAAGCAATGAAAATGTGACCAAGCTCAAGACAACAAATTGACCAAAGCACAGACTGCATTTGGGAGTGGACCCCTCCTCTCAGGTGTTGCTCATAGAGTCAGAGAACTAGTATAGGGGATCTCAAGTGTGTTAAAGCAAGTAAGGCCATGTTGCAGATGAGTGTTAGTAATTCTGTGGCTTATCTCACTCTAGTGGCCTTTCAAGTGGAAGAGGAGAGCTGTGCTGCAGAAGTGTGAGTATCGGGAAAACTTTTTTTTTTTGGAACAAACCAAACTTATACTTCATTGGGTAGATTTTTTTTCTGGGATCAAACTAATCTTATATCTCATTGGGTAGTTGTTGTTGGTGATGTAGGCCCACTTGAACAACAGTTTTACTCTTTCAAAATGACAATGTAGTAATTTTAGGATTTGTTTTATAAAGTTTAGAAAATAGAGTTTTTCTTTTTTCTTCCTTGTCTTCACCACTGGATATCTCACTGTATATTGCCAGAGAAAGTAAAATTTAACCTGGGCCTCATCTGTTTGCAGAGAGAGGCAAGTAGCAAAATAATAATAAAAATCTCCAGGAGTAGATGCATCAGGTATTCAGATTACGGGCTCTCTGTAATCTGAATACCTTTCGCAGAGCATGCAAGACACATTTATTTAGGCAGGCCTTTGAGTGCTTGTGAGTCTCCATTGTGTTTTATTATGTTTTTTACTGTGTTTTAATTACTATCTGTATCCGCATAACTATGCTGTAAAACGCCCCGAGCCCCTGGGAGTGGCGGTGTATATATATATTTATTTATTTATTTCCACCATTTCTACCCTGCTTCTTCTCAACCCCCGAGGAGGGACTCAGAGCGGCCTAACAACGGCAACAAATCGATGCCAAAAACACAGTATGCATATAATAAAAAACCAAAAACAGTCAAAATTAAAATACATTAAAATACAGTTAGCATTAAAATACATTAAAATACAATTAGCATTAAAATACATCATATACATTCACATAAGTTAAAAACAGTATTCCGTCCATAATAGAAGCATTGGGTCATGTCCACTAGTTTGCCATTTCAATCCAATCTAAAGTGCTGTATCGTGCTAATGTGCAAACGCCTGGTCCCATAACCAGGATTTCACTTTTTTCCTGAATGCCAGGAGGGATGGGGTTGATCGTATATCAATTGGGAGTGCGTTCCACAGACGGGGAGCCACCACCGAGAAGGCCCTATCTCTCGTCCCCACCAACCGCATTTGAGAAGTAGGCAGGAGCTAGAGCAGGGCCTCCCCAGATGATCTTTAATTATGACGTGGGACGTAGAGGCTGATGCGTTCGGACAAGTAAGCTGGGCCAGAACCGTATAGAGCTTTAAAGGTCAAAACCAGCACTTTGAATTGAGCTCGGAAGTGGACAGGCAGCCAGTGGAGCTGACACAACAGGGGGTGGTATGCTCTCTGTATGTAGCTCCTGTTAGTAATCTGGCTGCCGCCCGCTGGACTAATTGCAGTTTCTGAACTGTCTTCAAAGGCAGCCCCACGTAGAGTGCGTTGCAGTAATCTATTCGGGATGTGACCAGAGCGTGGACGACCGTAGCCAGATCAGATCGGACTTATACAGATTAGACTTGTATAAGTCCAATCAATCAATCAATCATCTATTTTAAAGCAACAGTATTTTGCTTTAACAGACACCTGTCAGTTACTTGAACATTTCAAAATCCTGAAGGTTAATGGTCTAAGATTAGCTTTATAATCTGTTGGGGATGTCGTAAAGTAGAGCTAAGTTTGATTCTTTTAAAATGTTTTTCTCTTTTTTTAACTTTTGCATCTAACCTTTCTTCCATTTAGTTCAAGGCAGACATAGGTTTCCCCCTCCCCACTCTATCTTTACAATCAACTAACCTGGGAGGAGGGGATCAGGCTGAGAGTGAATGTTGGCGCAAGATCACCTCCTGAGTTACACATCTACTGGAGACATGAACCTAGATTTCATAAGTCCTGGTTCAGCGCTGTAACTAATCCACTTCTCTGACTAACATGAAAACAATGTTTGGTATGCAGCATCTGTGCCAGTTATTAGAAGTTAATTAACAACCTAGAGCAGAGTTTCTCAAGCAAGGTTTCCTGGAACCCTAAGGTTCAGGAGTAAGGATTCTTTGAGACATTGTGATTGAGCTGTGGATATAGTAATGTTTATGCAGAGACCTGAACATTATTTCAAGGGTTTTCGCAGAGTAAAAAGGTTGAGAGAATGGCTGGTCTATGCCTTCATGCAGTCTTGCTTGTGGCTTCTTAGAATTTGACTATTATGGGAAGTCTGTGGATTGATAGTTTGTTTTCTGTTTTATTCTGCCGCAGAGTGAATGTGGTGTTTGTAGACCGGTGTGGGCAAAGGATTCCAGTGCAAGGCAGAGCTGGGGAGGACGTGCTCCACTTGGCCCAGAGACATGACATTGACTTGGAAGGTAGGTCATAAGAACACCCCAGATCAGAGTCACTGCCTTTTTAGTCCATCGTCCAGTTTCCAGCAGTGGTCAGCTATATACCTATTGAAAGCTCAGAAGCAGGGCAGGAGGACTATAGCTCCCTCCCTCCTTGTTCTGCTGCAAATGGTGTTCTCAGACAAACTGCCCCTGAACAAAGAGGCACCCTGCAAATTAGTACTAATGACAAATACATGATGGACTAGTCTAAACTGGTGGCTATCACTACAGCTTGTCACAATGGATATTAGATGTTGCTAATTTGTTCTTTTAAGGTGTAATAATAATAATAATAATAGGCTGCCCTATCTCCCTGAGAGGAGTAATCTCTTCCATCTGATCTGCATCCAGTCATCTGCCAATCACTTTCATCAGATGACCCTGAGTGCTGGTAATATGAAAGAGCAAAATTAAGATTCTATGAAAATGGTATCAATAGAAATAAACAATTCCAAAACAATTTTTAGTTTTCACTACCATGTTGAAGTGGTTCTAGAGTGACAATATTCTCATACAAACTTACAAACTTAAATATATGGTTTCATAATACAGTATGCCTGCCTTTCCTTACAGCCCCTAAAGGTTTTGTATAACATATAAGAACAATTAACATGATAATCGTATAAAAACAATATAAAATTAGCAGTTAAAAATCATAAAATACAAATATCAGCATCTCATCGTTAAAATCATTTTCCGTCGCATCGTCATATCATTCCATAGATCTCAATTAAACAATTATACTGCATCTTCAAATGTCTGCTCAAACAGCCAGATCTTAACTTTCTTTCGAAATGTTAGGAGGGAGGAGGCCGATCTAATATCCCTAGGAAGGGTGTTCCATAGCCGAGGGGCCACCACTGAGGAGGCCCTGTCTCTCATCCCTGCCAAGCGGATCTGCGAAGAAGGCTGGACCGAGAGTAGGGCCTCTCCGGATGATCTTAAATACCTAGATGGCTCATAGGGAGAGATGCATTCACAGAGATAAGCTGGACCAGAACCGTTTAGGGCTTTAAAGGCTAAAGCCAGCACTTTGAATTGTACCCGGTAGCAAACTGGCATCCAGTGGAGCTGGCGCAACAGAGGAGTTGTGCGCTCCCTGAGTGCCGCTCCTGTTATCAACCTGGCTGCTGTCCATTGGACCAATTGATGCTTCCGAACAGTCTTCAAAGGCAGCCCCACATAGAGAGTGTTGCAGTAATCTATACGGGATGTAACCAGAGCGTGTACCACCATGGCCAAGTCAGACAGATAGAGAACAATAGATAGACAAAAGAAAGACCTTGGTAGAAAAATCCCTTATGCTGATTCTTATATATCCTTGTAAGGAATCTCAAGGCACAGAAACCTCATGATGTTTCTTTCTCAAACAATGGGTAATAAAGCTGTAAAATCTTTGGAGAGAAGTGACCTTTGCATGCAGGCAGGAAGAAAAATAACTTGAGTTCCATAAATCTGAGAAGCATGTGAAAACAAGGCAGCAGGTTTGCACTACTGGGTTCCCTCTATCCCAGGGGTGGGCAATTGCCCGCCCTCCAGGTGTTTTGGACTTCAACTCCCAGAAATCCTAGCCAGTTTACCAGCTGTTAGGATTTCTGGGAGTTGAAGTCCAAAACACCTGGCGGGCCAGCAATCTATCCCCCAACTGCTCTATATACAAGTGTTGATGGTCCTTCACTTCTAACATCTGACAACTCTCAATAGGTGCCTGTGAAGCTTCCCTGGCCTGCTCTACCTGTCACGTATATGTGAGTCATAACGTTGTGGATAAGCTTCCCTGCCCTGATGAACGGTAGGGAACTGTATTGTCTTATTGGCTCTCTTGTTATGAGCATCATCTGAAGTACTTTACTAAGGCTGCTTCTCAAGTTCTTCTGGTGCAACATGACTGGAAAGGGCTTGGTTCCCACAAGAGGGGAAGAATTAGGCAGGTATACTCCCAGTGTAAAAGGCTTTCGGGATAACCTTCCTTGCTATATTGGGAGTATGTCCAGCTCTATAAGGGTTCCTTCCGTGCTGCTTTTAGCCTAAACCAGGGCTGTCCAACTGGCGGCCCCAGGGCCGCATCCGGCCCCGTAGCCTGTTGGACACGGCCCCACCAATGCCCTCCGCCGCCATTTTTAATTTTTTTTAAAAATCATTTTTTTTTTAAAAAAGGCGGCGGGGAGGGGGAGGCGGGGCAGGGAGGAGGAGCTAAACCAAATGGCAAATTGCTGGTAGGATAGGTTTCAACATTAATAAAATAATACACTTTATTTATATTCTGCTCTTCTCACCCCGAAGGGGACTCAGAGCGGATTACAGGTACACATACTTAGCAGAGAATTCCTGCCGTTTCCACATACACACATATAGACGAACAGAGGCAAACTCTGGCCACCAGGGGGAGCTGACGCACTCCTCATCTCTCAGCATTCCCAGCGTCCCTTGTTGTTTATTTATTTATTTATTTATTTATTTATTGTTCATTTTTGTATTCCGCTCCTCCCAGCAGGCTCGGGGCGGATAACAGTGAGATATACGGGCAGCATGTCACGACATGTCGACATGCGGCCCTACAATAAAACATAAAAACACATTAAAAACACATTTACATCATCATACAGGGATGAGAGGACATACGGCATAGTTCTTGGTCAGGTGTGCCTAGTTAAAAGCTAAGCCAAAAAGGGCCGTCCACATTCCTCAGCGTTCCTGGAGTTCTTTAATGGCCTCATAATTCAGTCAAAATTTGCCTCCCCACTTAATGTGGTACCTTTATCTCCTACTTGACAGATGCAACTGTCTTTCGGGCTGCAAAGGCCGACAGCAGGCTACACTTAAGGTCGGGCACCCACCCCGACCCGGGCAGGCCTCGAACTCATGACCTACTGGTCAAAGAAATCTTATGCAGCTGACACTTAGCCAGTTGCACCACATTCCCGGTGTTACGATAGCAAACTTCATGAGATCACAAAAAATGGAGTGTCATGTACTTAATTTTCAAATTTCATTCCATTGCTAGTACAGATTTCTCCAATCATCGAAATAACAGGAGCCCCTGGTGGCACAATGGGTTAAACGCTTATGCTGGCAGGACTGCTGACTGAAAGGTCAGAAGTTGGAATCCAGGGAGTGGGGTGATCTCCCATCTGTCAGCTCCAGCTTCCCATACATAAGAGAAGCCTCCTACAGGATGATAAAACATCCAGGCGTCCTCTGGGCAACATCCTTGCAAACGACCAATTCTCTCACACCAGAAGTGACTCCAGTTTCTCTAGTCGCTCCTGACATGAATAAAAGAGGGGGATGAAATAACATAATTTCCAAATTCTTCTCTCAAGTTCTTGTTGTCCATGAATTGAGGAGTTTTCCATGGATATAGTGAAGGAAACATTGTAGAGAAAGGATACAACTGGTGCAATCCATCCTATACATTAATATTTCTTGACATGTTTCACATAGTCTGACAAGAATACACACAAGTGTTTGACATTACATTACATAAGCCGTCCTATTGTTAAAAACAAGACTCCCGCATCAACCACCATAGCATATCAAGAGGGTATGCAAAGGAATGTTGTAGGACCTTTCAGACGAAGAGAAAGAAGTTTACAGCATACGAGAGTTTGTAGCATGTGAGGTTTCTTGTCTACCAAATCTTATGCTACAAACTTCTTTCTTTCAGTTAGTCTCAACGTTGTTACAATATACCCTGACTAGATTTTCCGTTTAAGGTGGCAGCTGGTCTTGATGTCTTATAAATCAGTGTTTTTCAACCTTTTTTGAACCGCAGCACATTTTTTACATTTACAAAATCCTGGGGCACACCACCAACCAAAATGACACAAAATGACACTCTAACACAGTAATACATATAGTTAATATGTTTGTAAATGTATTTATACATTCACTTAGTGTGAAACCTGGGCTTGTTTCGATGAACACAACATATATATGACTTCCTCTCACATATTTATACATGGCTATCTCAGCCTTCTCTTCTTCAGGCTAAACATGCCCAGCTCTTCAAGCCGCTCCTCATAGGGCTTGTTCTCCAGACCTTGTGAAACTTGCTTCCAGTTAACTATAGATGTCATGAAGCTGTTATAAACAGTTCCTTGCGGGGGGGGGACGACTCACGAAAAATCCAGTGAAATAGTTTTTAAAAAACCCCAAACATTTTCAAGCCGAAGAGGCTCAATTTCTTTCTTGGAAACCTGTGAGGGGGCTGCTAGGAGGGGGGAGAGTGCCAATTTCCAACGGCACACCTGATGATCGCTCATGGCACACTAGTGTGCCACGGCACACTGGTTGGGAAACACTGTTATAGATAACATGGCTGTTGTTTGTTTATTGCAGTTTGTGGGTCTTTTCCCTTTAGTTTTCATTTTCCTCTCAAAAATTAAATGCTACTTTGGGAATTTTACAATTTAAAAATACAATTGACCTTCAGTATTGGTTAGGTAGGATATGGGTCAGGACCCCCTAGAATGCCAAAATCTGTGAATGCTTGAGTCCCATTACGTGACTGCATTTCTGTTTACGAACCCAGGCGATCTCTCCGATCATCTGGAGAGGCCCTACTCTCGCTCCCACCACCCTCGCAGGCACATTTGGTGGGGACGAGGGAGAGGGCCTTCTCTGTAGTGGCCCCCCAACTCTGGAACGCGCTCCCCGGGGATATTAGACAAGCCCCAACATTGGCAGTTTTTAGGAGGAGCCTGAAGACGTGGCTGTTCCAATGTGCCTTCCCTGAATAAAGTAAATAACGCTCTGCTGTGTTCAATCTCTGCAAATGTCCTCAGAAGCATTTTAATTACCTTTTGAGTGGTCTGCCCCACATTGTCCTTCAAAACCTTCCTGCTAGATACATTCTACCTCTGTCCGCATCCAGTGTTTATTTATTTTAAAATTTTAATTTTTTGGCCTGGCCGAAATGGTTTTAAACTGTCTGTTACTGCTTATGTATGAGTTATATTGATTGTATTGTTTTTATATTTGCTGTTCTGTTGTTGTTATGTGTCATTGGGCTTGGACTCATGAAGCCGCCCCAAGTCCCCTTGGGGAGATGGCGGTGGGGTATACTGTAAATAAAGTTAATAATTATAATTATAATTATTATATGCAATGGCATAGTAATATACTTCGCTTATATAAAATGGCAAACAACTCAGAGTGCTATAGAGAGCAGAGGATCTGTGAATTGGTGAGAGGCTACACAGAGTATGTCTTTGTGTCAGCATAGTGCTTGACATGCGGCAAAATCGTAATTTGCTTTTTCGGATTATTTTTGCTGAAATATTTTCTTGCAGTGGTTGGTTGAATCTATGGAAGCAGAATTTATGGATATGAAGTCAACCTTAACTGTTGGTATAGTCTTTGTGTTGTAACTTGGTTGCGTTTTTATTTGCTGAGAGATGCTGTGAGTCCTAATTTGAAGAGAAATATGGGCTATAGGATCAAATTGGCAATCAGCATTATTAAGAGACATAAGGCCTGTTCCCCTCTTAACCCCTCTCTTCCTCTCTTAGGGAGGAGGATATGTTGGACATGGCACCGCTGCTTCAAGAGAACTCACGCCTGGGCTGCCAGATCGTCCTCACCAAAGAACTGGACGGCGCTGAGTTCACTCTTCCCAAGATCACCAGGAACTTTTATGTGGATGGGCATGTTCCCAAACCTCATTGAGCTCATCCCAGAGAAGGACCAGTCTCAAAAGTGAGGTTGACTCAAGTTTAAGAAGCAGATTTCAAAGAATAAGGTGGAATAGTTGAAGCAACTGGGATTATTATTTTCTTTCTTTCAAGAAAAAGAAAATAGTTTGCTCCATGAGCAAGAAGATGCTGCCGAAGAAGGATCCACCAGTTAAATGTTAAACTTTCTACAGATGCCTGTATCTGTGCCTTCTTCCAAAAGCCATCACTGGGTTATGTGTAGGCCTCATTTGTGGTACGTGAAGGTGGCTGGGAGCCGGATCCATTTCTCCCCAAGATGCTTGGGCATCAAATGGAAGAGCTTTCATGGGGAGAGGAAGGATTCTTGCACAGTAGCTGTCGCCTTCGAGAAAAGTGATACCTGATTATATGCAGGCAGTTTTGACTATGTACAGGGAGAAAACATTAGTTACTCTCACATGCACTTCACTGGAATTATTTTAGCTCCATTGTTCTGCTTTCTTCAGTTGTACAAGCAGTGCTTTAATCTTCACTGAGGCCTTCTTGTTCCTCATTTGGCTGTGGAAAAGCGAATATCTGTTCCTGTTACAAAATTTGTATCACCAAATAATTAGGGAGAGGAAGTCTTCATACTTCACTTCCCCTCTTGCTCGTATCATTAAAGATATAAAACCTCTGTTGTCGTTGCTTTTGTAAATAGTGTGGTGCATGGATAATATGTTTTGAAGATGGGAATGTTCATAGTGATCAGGGATATGTAAGTCCACTGGGCCCTTGTTATCGGCTGAGATTTGGTCCCTGTGGATTCCAAAATCCCTGGATGCTCAAGTCCCATTATATAATAATAATAATAATAATAATAATAGGGCCAGAGTGAAGAGGGGGGGCCAGGAAGACAGTTCCACCTTGTCTCCTGCACTTTGCTAATAATATATTATTTATTTGCGTCATTTATATTTTGCCCTTCTCACCCCGCAGGGGACTCAGGGCGGATCACAATGCACATATACAGGCAAACATTCAATGCCATTGACATACAACATAACATATATAGACAGACACAGAGGCAATTTAACATTTCAGAAATCAGTTAAATTTAGCCTCCCCACAAAGTGGTCACTAAATTTCCTACTTGACAGATGCAACTGTCTTTTGGGTTGCAAAGGTCGACAACGAGCTACACAAATTGGTCAAGAGTTCACCCCGACCCAGGCAGGCCTCGAACTCATAACCCTCTGGTCAGTAGAGATCTTATGCAGCTGACTCCCACTGCGCCACAGTCCTAGTGATATTAGCCATTGGCTCCTCCTTGTCATGGGGGAGAGGCTTGCATACCCCAATGAAGTTGTGAGCTATGCTGGCAGTGGCATAATAGTCACCGTGCCAGACAGGTCACAACCGAAGGGTCTGACAAATAGCGTCAATGGGCAGGATGGGCTCTCTAGCCTTTTGGCAACCATCCTAGGAGAAGGAAAACTCTAAATTTAAACCCGGGCAGATGGTGCTCGTCTAACCCTGTAAGGTCAACCATCTAAGATAAGGTAACTCTAATCAAACCTACGACCTGAGGACCTCGCTGCCACCGTCCTAAGCTTGCTAGGCCCCGGCAGACAGACCTTTGGTTTAAAGGGTGAGGCCAGTTCTGTGTGCGCTGCGCTCCACCAGAAAAGTCCATTGCACAGGCTCGAAGGACACATCCAACTTCCGAAAAAGCCCTGTAGCGATAGGCGAGGGACAAAACGGCAGGTGTAAAGATGCACTGGAAGACGCAGACGCAGACCTTAATGCAGGCGGTTCAGGACTTTGGTCGCTCGAGACTGACCCAGGAGATGACAGTCTTGTTCAGCAGCGCCCTGAATGACCAAGCAGCCTTTTTTTAAGGAGAGCACTGCTTGCTCCATATGGAGAGGGGCCTAGAAAAAGTGGCCTAGTGAAAGCTCATCCCCATCTACCCAGTTGGCCCAACGGGCATCTTCTGATGCAGTCGAACAAAAAAGCGCTAGTAGAAAGCGTGGGGTGAGTCCTTCCTAAATCTTTGTTCGCAAAGAAAAGCCAATAATAATAAGTTATTCGTATTTTGCCCTATTTCTCTTGAGGGGACTCAGGACAGATTCCAGCATATACAGAAACAAAGGCCTAGAAACCATGAAACACAGATACACAGATAAAGGTTAAGGCTTCCCCATCCCCACCGAGCTCTGAGGGGTGGTGTTCATCTCCTTTTCTAAGCTCTCTAGCGTTGTCTGTAGATGCCTCCTAGGTCATGTGGTCGGCATGACTTCATTGAGTGCCATTTACCTTCCTGCTGAGGCAGTACCTATTGATCTACTCACATTTGCATGTTTTCCAACTGCTGCCTTGGTAGGGACTGGGGCTAACAGTGGGAGCTCATCTCATTCTGCGGATGGGGTGAGCCAACCTTCCAGTCAGCAAGTTCAGCAACTCAGCAGTTTAACCTATTGCATCACTGCAGCCCCGTAATGATATCCCTTATACCAGTGTTTCCCAACCTTTTTTGAGCTGCGGCACACTTTTTACATTTACAAAATCCTGGGGCACACCACCAACCAAAATGACACAAAATTGCACTCTTAACACAGTAATACATATAGTTAATATGTTTTTAAATGTATTTATACACTCTGTGTGAAACCTGGGCCTGTTTCGATGAACACAACATATATATGACTTCCTCTCACATATTTATACACCGCTATCATGTCTTCTCTCAGCCTTCTCTTCTTCAGGCTAAACATGCCCAGCTCTTCAAGCCCCTCCTCATAGAGCTTGTTCTCCAGACCTTTGTGAAATTTCAGCCTGAGTGAAACTTGCTTCCAGTTAACTATGGGGGTCATGAAGCTGTTATAAACAGTTCCTTGGGAGGGGACAACTCTCGAAAAATCCAGTAAAATAGTAAAAAAAAAAATTCCAAGCAGAGAGGTTCAATTAGTTTCTTGGAAACCTGTGAGGGGGCTGCTAGGAGGGGAGAGAGTGCCAATTTCCCACAGCACACCTGATGATCGCTCACGGCACACTAGTGTGCCATGGCACAGTGATTGGGAAACACTGCCTTATATAAAAGAGCAAAATCAATGCTTTATTCTCATAATTTAAAAAAATGTCAAGGCATGGATGGTTTGATCCATGAATGCAGAATCTGTGTCCAAAACAGTCCCTGAGTTACAAACATCCAACTTACAAATGACTCCTAGTTAAGAACGGGGCTGAGACAACAGGAAGTGAGAGAAATCTACCCCTTGGAAGGAAAATTGACTCCTCATGGGGAAAAGGTGTTTTCTTTGCTTCCTTGTCAAATCTACTCAAGCCTTTTCTCCCTCACAGCTGGGCTCAATCACACTACCCTGTTGTAGTATTATTCCACTTTAGCTGCCATAGCAATATCATAGGGAATCCTTGGGCTTGCAGTTTAGGGAGAAGTCTCAGCTAGGGAGATTTTAGGCCCGACTAATCTACAAACTGCAGAACATCACTGAATGCTACCATGGCAGTGAATGTGGAATAATAGGGGTTTAGCCGTGTAGTATGATAGGAGTCCTAAATGTTTAAGAATCTACGTTATTAACTCAAACCTCACAGTGCATCTATACCATAGTATTAATCCAGATTGACACTACTTTAACTGCCATGGCTCAATGCTATGGTATCATGAAAGTTGTAGTTCGGTAAGGCAGCCACACCCATTGGCAGAGAAGGCTTTAAAAAATGTAAAACTTCAACTTGCATATCATGCAGCCACTACTACCGCATAGGCATACAATTGGGCCCCTTCCACACAACTGACTACAATCTCCTATTATCTGCTTTGAACTGGAATATATGGCAGTGTGGACTCAGATAACCCCAGTTCAAAGCAGACATTTTGCCTTGATATTCTGGGTTATAGGGCTGTGTGGAAGGGCCCTCACATAACCCAGTTCAAAGCAGACATTGTGGGATTTCCTGCCTTGATATTCTGGGATATAGGGCTGTGTGGAAGGGCCCCCACATAACCCAGTTCAAAGCAGACATTGTGGGGTTTCCTGCCTTGATATTCTGGGATATAGGGCTGTGTGGAAGGGCCCCCACATAACCCAGTTCAAAGCAGACATTGTGGGGTTTCCTGCCTTGATATTCTGGGATATAGGGCTGTGTGGAAGGGCCCCCACATAACCCAGTTCAAAGCAGACATTGTGGGATTTCCTGCCTTGATATTCTGGGATATAGGGCTGTGTGGAAGGGCCCTCACATAACCCAGTTCAAAGCAGGCATTGTGGGGTTTCCTGCCTTGATATTCTGGGATATAGGGCTGTGTGGAAGGGCCCTCACATAACCCAGTTCAAAGCAGGCATTGTGGGGTTTCCTGCCTTGATATTCTGGGATATAGGGCTGTGTGGAAGGGCCCTCACATAACCCAGTTCAAAGCAGACATTGTGGGGTTTCCTGCCTTGATATTCTGGGATATAGGGCTGTGTGAAAGGCCCCAGAGTCTGGTGGAGGCTCCTTCCTCAGAGGGCTTTTAACCAGAGGCTGAATGGCCATCTGTCGGGGGTGCTTTGATGGTGCCTTTCCTGCAGGGCCAACGGATGAACTGGGTGCCTCTTGGGGGTCTCTTCCAACTCAATGCTTCTGTGAATCATGAAGGGATATGATTTTGCCTCCATCCTCAGAGGCTGTAGAACAGGAGTGGGCAACCTACGGCCCACGGGCCGGATGACGCCTGGCAGCCAATTCTGTCCGGCCTGGGTAGAAAGGCGTCGGGGGCGGGGCCAAGAGGAAGGGGTGCCGCTGCCGCCATCCCATCCTGGGCTCTATGGGGCCTGTGTTAGCGGACAGGCCGGAGGAGCGCGGCTTTGGAGTGCCTGGCATCCCTGGAGGCGATCCAGGCCTGCAGCGGGAGCATTCGATGACCTACAACGGCTGATCGCCCTGGCGACCCGGAAGACTTGATCGTCTTCCGGGTCACCAGGGCGATCAGCCGCTTCAGATCGCCGACTGCTCCCCCTGCAGGCCCGGATCACCTCCAGGGATGGCGGGCACTCCATAGCAGGGCGATCAGCTGGGGAACGGCTGGGGGCGGGAGCGGGCGGAGGCCTGCAGCCTCCGATCGCCTACTGCTCTGCTTTCCTCTGCTGTGGCGGCGGCTGGGTCCGCTTTGCCATCCTCTGGGCTGGGTCCATTGGGCCGTTCCATCTTGGTTCGCGCCTTGTCTTCTTGAATTTAATTTTGTTTTATTTTAGTGGTTTTTTATTATTATTTTATAATAATTTTATTATAACAATATAATAATATAATAAATAATATAATATACTGTTATATTATATTATAATTTCAATATATTATAATGTCTATAGATATATACATACTATAATATAATAATTATATTAATATTAATAATATATGGATATTTCTTGATATATTAATATGTCAATGTTAATGATGTGTAATATATAGTAAATAAGTAAATACATTATGTAGATTAGAATGTAGTTCAGCCTTTAGGTGCTGCCCTCCATAATATTTTTTGGCTCTCGTGTGGCCCCTTGGAAAAAATAATTGCCCACCCCTGCTGTAGAAGGAATGTTTCATCCCACTTTGACTGCCCAGGGCTCCAGGCTATAGAATCCTGGGAGGTGTAGTTTGCTGTGGCACACCCGCTACTCTTAGGTCAAGAGAAGACTCCAGGCCTTGAAGTAACTAACTACAACTGCATGGCTTGCGCAGGTGCTTCCAATTCAGGGATAGGCGGTCTATATATATATACAGTATATCTCTATCTTCTGGGGAGCTGACCTCTGTTTCCAGAGCTTTTCGAGGATGGCGGAGGGGCAGCTCTTCGTGGAGGGGCAGCCCCCCGATTTCTCCCTCTTGCAGGAGCTGCTGTGCCCGCCTTGCCTCGAAGCCGAGCCCAACAAACACAACCCCAGCCTCCTCCCCGAAGCCGCAGACAGCCGGGAATCCAGGTGAGTTTGTGGAGGCAAACGGGGGGGGATCGGGACCCCTCTATCCCGGTTTCATGGGCGAGATCCTTTGACATGCAGCTTCCAACAAACTCCTGAGAACTCCATTTATACTATAGCCAAGATTATCTAATTTAAACCGGATTATATGAGTCTCCACTGCCATATAATCTGGGACAAGAAAATAATCTGGTATCAGATCCTAGAATATAGGGGCAGTGTGGAAGGTTCCTCAGGCTGGATCTACACTGCCCTATATCCAAGATTATCTGATTTAAACTAGATTATATGAGTCTCCACTGCCATATAATCTGGGACAAGAAAATTATCTGGTATCAAATCCTGGAATATAGGGGCAGTGTGGAAGGTTCCTCAGGCTGGATCTACACTGCCCTATATCCAAGATTATCTAATATAAACTAGATTATATGAGTCTCCACTGCCATATAATCTGGGACAAGAAAATAATCTGGTATCAGATCCTAGAATATAGGGGCAGTGTGGAAGGTTCCTCAGGCTGGATCTACACTGCCCTATATCCAAGATTATCTGATTTAAACTGGATTATATGAGTCTCCACTGCCATATAATCTGGGACAAGAAAATAATCTGGTATCAAATCCTGGAATATAGGGGCAGTGTGGAAGGTTCCTCAGGCTGGATCTACACTGTCCTATATCCGAGATTATCTGATTTAAACTATATTACATGAGTCTCCACTGCCATATAATCTGGGACAAGAAGATAATCTGGGATCAGATCCTGGAATATAAAGGCAGTGTGGAAGGTTCCTCAGGCTGGATCCACACTGCCCTATATCCAAGATTATCTGATTTAAACTGGATTACATGAGTCTCCACTGCCATATAATCTGGGACAAGAAGATAATCTGGGATCAGATCCTGGAATATAAGGGCAGTGTGGAAGGTTCCTCAGGCTGGATCCACACTGCCCTATATCCAAGATTATCTGATTTAAACTGGATTATATGAGTCTCCACTGCCATATAATCTGGGATCAGATCCTGGAATATAGGGGCAGTGTGGAAGGTTCCTCAGGCTGGATCTACACTGCCCTATATCCAAGATTATCTGATTTAAACTGGATTATATGAGTCTCCACTGCCATATAATCTGGGACAAGAAAATAATCTGGTATCAGATCCTGGAATATAGGGGCAGTGTGGAAGGTTCCTCAGGCTGGATCTACACTGTCCTATATCCGAGATTATCTGATTTAAACTGTATTACATGAGTCTCCACTGCCATATAATCTGGGACAAGAAGATAATCTGGGATCAGATCCTGGAATATAAAGGCAGTGTGGAAGGTTCCTCAGGCTGGATCCACACTGCCCTATATCCCAGATTATCTGATTTAAACTGGATTACACGAGTCTCCACTGCCATATAATCTGGGACAAGAAGATAATCTGGGATCAGATCCTGGAATATAAGGGCAGTGGGGAAGGTTCCTCAGGCTGGATCCACATTGCCCTATATCCAAGATTATCTGATTTAAACCGAATTATATGAGTCTCCACTGCCATATAATCTGGGATCAGATCCTGGAATATAGGGGCAGTGTGGAAGGAGCCTCAGGCTGGATCCACACTGCCCTATATCCCAGATTATCTGATTTAAACTGGATTATATGAGTCTCCACTGCCATATAATCTGGGACAAGAAGATAATCTGGGATCAGATCCTGGAATATAGGGGCAGTGTGGAAGTGGATCCACACTGCCCCTCTATCCCATGATCTGATTTTAGATGATCTTTTTATCCTGAGTATCTGGCAGGGTAGACTCATATAATCCAGTTCAGATCCTGCGATAGAGAGCAATGTAGACCCAGCCTCAGACTAATAAAATCCCTTCCACACAGCTGTATGACATCCACATTGAACTGGATTTATATAGCATTGTGGACTCAAGATAATCCAATTGAAAGCAGATGATGTGATTATTCCGGGTTATCTGGCTGTGTGGAAGGGACCTAGAACTCCCAGGATCCTAGAACTCGCCTTGAGCCAGGAGGAGAGTAAAAACGGTGTCAAAAAATGCATTCATCCCAAGGTAGGAAGAGTTTCCAGCATGGTCAAAGGGGGCTTATTGCTAAGGCAGGAAGTATGCGCATGCGCAGGACCTGAGCTCCTTGCGAGGTTGATTAGGATGAGAATGAAGGGCGCGCGCGCGCAAAACAAAACAGATGGCCGGTCCTTTTGCGCCTGGGCTGCGCGCGCGCCTGGACGAGCACGTGATTGCGGCCTGGGCGGGAAAGGGCGCGTGCTGGCCTCTGGGGACCAAATGGGCTTAGAGAAGGTCAGCCCAGTGCACTTTCCCAAGAGTCACCAAACTATTCTGCCTTGTCCTAAAGTGCAGAACTGTTGGTGAGATGATGAGGTTTCACCTTCTGTGGCTTTGAGAAGCCCAGCCTCATATGCTCTGCTGTGTTTGCTAGAAAATAGAAGGGGGAAAGAAAAAGAAGAAGAATGACTCCAAAGTCTTATGAAAGCTGCTTCCCCTCAGAGCAGGCCTGGGCAAACTTTGGCCCTCCAGGTGTTTTGGACTTCAACTCCCACAATTCCTAACAGCCTCAGGCCCTTTCCTTTTGCCCCTCAGCCGCTTAAGCGGCTGAGGGGCAAAAGGAAAGGGCCTGAGGCTGTTAGGAATTGTGGGAGTTGAAGTCCAAAACACCTGGAGGGCCAAAGTTTGCCCAGGCCTGCCTCAGAGCTTTATTTTGTCCCCAAGAGCAGATGCTGTTTACAGTTCAGTGCAACGAATGTCATGTTTTCTAGCAACTATGACCTTAGGAACAATCTGTGGAAGATAGTAAAAAAGATAGATTAAAAAACAATTTAATAGCATTGAAGCTATTACTGTCTAGCAATCCTATATTGGGTGGAGAATCCACAGCTGGATCCACACTGCCCCATATCCCATGATCCACACACCTCCTGCCTATTTATTTTATTTTATTTCCACGCCTTTCGTGCTACCCGCCACTCCTTCCCTGTCACTGACCATGACATATGTTTTGTATTGGAAACTAGAACTGATGTGGTCTATCCAATGCTATTTTCTGAATCAACACCCCAAACTGAACCTAAGCTTGACCAAAACCAATTTTTAACCCATTTGATACTAATGCTGGAGAGTTGTCCCCAGTTTTAAAAAAGTTGGGAACTACTGATCTACACGGACCATTTCATTCGGTTCAAAGTGAGCCTCAAGCTGTGACTGCCAGAGTCCCGTAGAAGTGTGTGGGTGGGTAGGGGGTTGCTTTATGGTTTATGGCAGTCTTTCTCAACCAGTGTGCCGTGGCACACTAGTGTGCCGTGACGAACCTGCTGTGCCGCAAGAAAAGCTCTCTGCCCCCCTTCCTCCCCCCTCCTGCCAAACTCCTGCTGCTTGGGGGAAGAGGAAGGGCCGGGCAGTGGCGAAGAAAAAGAAGAAGGGACCGGGGCGCTGCCTCCTTCGGCCGTTTCCCCAGCCAGCCTCCAATCCGCCATGATGCCCACCATGACTCTCGCCCCTTGCTCACTGAAGCCGTGTGGAGGAGGAGCCCTGCCCACTGAAGCCCATCCACCGCTTATGCTCCTCCTGTAGGAGAGCTGAAGCTGGGGAGGGGCGGGGCATGGCACGGCCTGTAGGAGAGCTGAAGCTGGGGAGGGGCGGGGCATGGCGGCCTGGCTGCCCCTGGCTCGCACCCCAGCCCTGCCCCGGCTTCAGCACTGCCCCAGCAGCTGCTCCAGCACCGAGGGACACTGCCCCCTCAAGCCTGGAGCAGCTGCTGGGAGAGGTAAAGCCGGGGGTAGGGGACGGGGCATGGCGCAGCCTGGCTCCGCCCCCTTCCTGGCTTCGGCACTCCCAGCAGCTGCTCCCAGCAGGCCACCAACCCCCAGCCGTTCTTTACTGTGTTAGAGTGTCATTTTGTGTCAATTTGGTTGGTGGTGTGCCCCCGGATTTTTTTAATGTTAAAAGTGTGCCGCGGCTCAAAAAGGTTGGGAAACACTGGTTTATGGAATCGCAATCCAGGCTGCAAACAGGTTCCTCTGCTCAGTGAAACCACTTTCTTCAATCTTGCATTGAATGCCCAGTTTAGATATGTGCCCCCAAAATATGAGGAATGCTGTGATGGTTTAGTTTTGTTGGCAGGCTTGGAGAGAAGTCTGGTGGCATTTTGTCTCCCTAAGGCAGAGGTCGAGAACCTTTTTGACTCAGAGAGCCATGAAAGCAAAATATTTGTACATTTATTTCAGTGAGAGCCATATAATATATATTTTAAGACTGAATTCAACTAAATGTGAGTATATACTATGAGAAAAGGATTCCCCCAGCAGAATGACGGTGCGTATGTCCAACCGAAGAATCCGTAGATTGCTGGAGCAATCCCCAAACAATTGCTTTGGTCCTCTGCAGCAGCCTCATGTGAACTCCGTTCCTCTCTGCCTTCCCGCGGAGCCTGGGAGCATTGTAGGGCTTTATTTACACACCGCTTTCTTGCCCGTATTGTTTGGGGATTGCTCCAGCATTGGTATTATCTGAAAAGCTGAAATCTGCGAGCCAGATGCAATCATCAAAAGAGCCACACCTGGCTCGCGAGCCATAGGTTCCCGACCCTTGCCCTAAGGTGACCTTAAGACTTGGGCTGGATCTACACTGCCCTATATCCCAGATTATGCTGCCATGGGTTCATCTGCATTGTAGAATGAATGCAGTTTGGCCCCACATTAACTGCTGTGGCTCAGTTCTGTGGAATCTTGGGAGTTGTATTGTTACAAGGCCTTGAGCCTCCTTTGCAAAAGAATGCTGGTGCCTCACCAACTACAACTCCCAGGATTCCATAGCAGTGAGCCATGGCAGCTAAAGTGGCGTCGACTTGATAACCCTTTCAGATGTCACGGAACCACCAAAAAATGCTTTTGTTGTTGTTGTTTTTTTTAAAAGTCATATTTCCAAAATAAATATGGGTCTGTAATACTGTCATTGTAAAATTTAAACTGTTGATCGTATATACAGGTGTTTACTTGGAAGTAAGACCCATTGTAACCAATGGAATTTATTCCCAGGTAAAAACAGCAGCCTTAGGGCTCTTCCACACAGCCCTATATCCCAGAATATCAAAGCAGAAAATCCCACAATATCTGCTTTGAACTGGGTTATCTAAGTCCACACTCAGATAATGTGGGATTTCCTACCTTGATATTCTGGGATATAGGGCTGTGTGGAAGGGCCCTTAGACAAAGTCCTTGGAACTCAACCAGAAGCACAAATCCTTTGCTGCAAACCTACTGGGCATTTTAGAATTTGGGGATTCCTTTTGAATTGAAAAGTACCCTTGGCTCTTTATAACAGTGATTTTCAACCTTTTTTGAGCCGCGGCACATTTTTTACATTTACAAAATCCTGGGGCACACCACTAACCAAAATGACACAAAATGACACTCTAACACAGTAATACATATAGTTAATATGTTTTTAAATGTATTTATAC
Source organism: Anolis apletophallus (assembly GCA_030556195.1). Lineage (NCBI taxonomy): Eukaryota > Metazoa > Chordata > Lepidosauria > Squamata > Anolidae > Anolis > Anolis apletophallus. The sequence goes on along the minus strand of JARBWK010000006.1, from coordinate 137,971,997 downwards.
ACTCACTTAGTGTGGAACCTGGGCCTGTTTCAATAAACACAAAATAGATATCCTGGCAGGAATGGCAGAAAGACACACACAAAACTCTTGCTCAACAGCTGTCAGTCTATCTCTGTTTTTAGTTTTTATCGCAGTCAAGCTTGAGAAGCTCATCTCACACAGATATGTGGTTGAAAACGGGAGCAATGTCAAAATAGCTTTGTTGGCCAGAATGGGGAACTCCCTGGCAACAGATAACCAAAAACTGTCCAAAGGAAGATCAGCAAATTTTAGCTTTAAACTACAATCTTGTTTCAGTTCAATGAGTTCCTCTTGCTCCTTTAAAGTTATGTCATTTTCAGCAAAGGATGCTGAGCTGTATGGGTCCCTAACCCAATCAAGGCATTCTGCTCACTGTCTTTTCTTTTTTCTTTTGTCCACCACTCATATTAGGGTCTTCATCTGTGTCATAATTTTGTCCAGGGCCCTGTTCGGCATTTGCGTTTTCCCTTCTCAAAAACTTCTCCATCACTGTCACTCGCTTGTCTTGCTGTGATCCCAAATTGCCACTGTCACTTGATGCAGCTGCAGCACTAACTCTAACTTTGTTTACTTAGCCGCGTCTGAGCGGATCCAAGATGGCGCGACCATAGCACTCTCGCGTCACTTCTTAGGTGACGCGAGAGTGCTATGGTTCCACTTCTTAAAGGCACAGATGCCCCTTATAGCAGTGTTTCCCAACCTTTTTTGAGCTACGGCACACTTTTAACATTAAAAAAATCCGGGGGCACACCACCAACCAAAATGACACAAAATGACATTCTAACACTGTAAACAACGGCTGGGGGATGGTGGCCTGCTGGGAGCAGCTGCTGGGAGTGCCGAAGCTGGGGGAGGGGGAGGAGCCAGGCCGTGCCATGCCCCGCCCCCTCCCCCAGCTTCAGTTCTCCCACAGCTTCGCCAGCCTTGAGGGGGCAGTGCCAAGCCAGCATTGTGCTGGCTCTGCCACTGCTGGCTTGGCACTGCCCCCCTCAAGGCTGGCAAAGCTGTGTGAGCGCTGAAGCCGGGGGGGGGGGGCGCCATGCCCTGCCCCCTCCCCCGGCTTCAGCTCTCCCACAGAGGAGGAGCATGAGCGGTGGACAGGCTTCAGTGGGCGGGGTCCTCCTCCGTGCAGCTTCAACGAGCAAGGGGCGAGAGTCATGGCAGATTGGAGGCTGGCTTCACGGCCGCCCGGCCCTTCCTCCTCCTCCTCCCCCAAGCAGCAGGAGTTCGGCAGGAGGGGGGAAGGAAGGGGGGCAGGGAGCTTTCTCGCGGCACAACTGATGATCGCTCGCGGCACACCAGTGTGCCATGGCACACTGGTTGAGAAACACTGCTTTATAGTTTATATATATGAATGAAGTTCGAAAATAATTCCCCACGGCACACCTGATGATCTCTCATGGCACACTAGTTGAAAATCACTGCTTTAGAACACTTTTCCTGTCAACAAGACATCCGATGGGGGTCTTTTATTGCAAAGCTATTTGGAAAAAGTTGTTTTACACCGATTCTAAGGGATTCAAAGTGGGGGTCGCTTACTGATGAAAATAGTGGGAAGTGTCTAGTTTCTATGCAGTTCAAGAAGTTCCTGGTTTAATCAGGTGAAGCAAGCTGTGATACACCTACAGTATTCCAGGGATGTCAATCTCATTTTCATCAAGGGCCCCATCACCTTAATGGTTGCCTTCAAAGGTCCCCTGAATGGATAATCTGTAGATACTAAGAACTAACTGTAATGTTTTTAGATCATGTTTGGTGCTCTTTAATCTTTAATTTTTACCCAGTTCAGGTCTCCAGATGTTATTGACCAACAACTCCCATCATTTTGACTATCTGCCATACAGACCGGGGATAATGGGAAATTGCAACCCAACAGCACGTATGGCTCTGAGGTTGGGGAAAGGTCAAGGGACATTTTAAAGTCAGGCATCATACCCACAAGTTTTGCATCTAAATACAAGCCCCATTATCCTGACTTATTTATTTAGCAGTTTATTGTATTTTATGTTCATTTGCTTTTTAATTTGTTGTACCCTGCTTCAAGGCATCAAGAGAGGTGGGTAATAGATAAAATGTGTAATATTATTAAACGGAACAAACCACAGCCTTCCAGAGATTAATGTATCATAATTTCCATCAGCTCAAGTCATGATGCCTAATGATGAGGAATACAGGAGTTGTAGTCAAACATCTGGAGGGCCACAAAATGACATGGTGGGCCCTGAGTTTAACACATGTGCTCTATGCTGTAGAATGGATGCACTTTAACTCCGCTTTAACTGCCTTGACTCCATGCAATAGAATAATGTGAGTTACAGTTTTACAAGGTCTTCTCTGCAAAAGGCTGCTGATGCCTCCCCAAACTATAACACTCAGGATCCCATTGCCTTGAGCAGGGACAGTAAAAGCGGTGTGGAACTGCATTCATTCTATTGTGCAGCCCCCCCCCCCCCAAATGGATCCTGCCCTGTCCCTGAAGCAATGATCCCCTTGTCTGCCTTGTCCCCTCTTCAGGTTTGATCCCTTTGTGGGCATGGCTTGCTGCCTCCAGATCCCGGAGACCAAAACCCTGGACTACCTGCAAGAGGCTGGCCAGGGCCTCTCCCAGCTTGAGCCCAGCAATAGCAGCAGGAGGCTGTTTTCACGACATGTGGGGCATTCTTGGTGCAACAGCCACTATGTCACTGCTTCCCACATGGAGTGCTGCTTCCCAGAGCCTACATTCTCTTCTTTTGGCCCTTTGGATGCCCTTAGCCTCATCAGCCTCCATTGCTCCAGCCTTGAAATTGACTCCACAGAGGATAAAAACCCAATGTGGGCAATGCCAGTGCATGTGGAAGAGCCCCCGGCAGGGGGCGATGTCCCCTCTAGGCCCGAGCCTCCAAGGAGTAGCACCCGGAGGGTTTCCCGCAAGCAGCCCAGGCCCCAGCGAAGCTGTGAGCCCCTGGATCCGACTTTTCAAGGCGTTACTTTTCAGGTGCAGCTGCAGCGGTCTCTGAGCAGCAAGGAGGGTTGCAGACTCTACATTTGTCCCCGATACAGCAGGTACCGTGGAGTGGAGGAGAGGGGACCCGCTGTCTGGGGGTACTTTGGGAAACTCTACCCCCTCCCCTTCGGCTGGGGCCCCATCTTATCACGCCCTGGAAACCAACAATTCATACAAGGGGATGCAGTTAGCCAAAGAGCCTGAGCCATCTAGTCTTTAAAGGCCATAACCAGCACTTTGAGTTGTACCCGGAAACAGACTGGAGCTGTTGCAAAAGGTGGACTTTGTGCTCCTTGTAGCCAGCCCAGTTAGCAACCTGGCTACAGCTCTATTGAAAGTACCAGCCTGGATTTCTCTTAATTTTGTCTAGCACCAGCTGTTTTTGGGTTGCAACCGTCAGGTGCTTTCACCAATACAGCCAGTGGTGGAGGACCACGGGGGCTTCTGTATGTAAAGATCTGCAGCAACTGTCTAAGGGCTACTAAGAGTTTTGAAACCGAGAATCCTGGTGGTTAAATGAGTATGTTTCTGGCTTTTACACAGATTGAGATGCTGTGTTATTTTATTGGCTACCTCTTGTAAACAGCTCTTACAAACATAGGTTAAACAACAGAACGTCCTTAATAGCCAGCTTTCACTTTTTAACCCTGTTGCTCATGGTGACCTGCTGTGAGCCAATTTCAATGAGAATAATCCTTCAGGGAAGTCAATACATTGTGTCAGCTCCTCCTTGATCTTGTGTCTTTTCACCAGCATCCATTGATTTTTCCATGGTGGTGTGCTGGTGTTCCATTTGCATGACTATCTCACTGGGCAAAGAACACAATAGGGATATGAATATCAAAAATATCAAATATAATTCCAGATATTGTGTAAATACATTCAATAATACAATGAAATTACAGTATAGAGCAAGCTCATGAGCAGCGTAGTCCACAAACCAATATCACAAAACACAGGGTTGACATAGGAACACACTGAGGATGGGGCAATGCAGACCGGAGTTTAGGAAAGTTCAATAGGAGGTAGCCACCAAATGTCCGTAATTACAGTCCATATTATGAAGACAAGGGCAATACCCCAAGCATAAAAGAAATCTCCGTAATAGTTGACCCATCCAAAGGTGGTGAATGTTACCAGTGCAGGCCCGGATTACCCATAAGGCCAGACTAGGCCATGGCCTCGGGCGGTGGATTTTGGGGGCGGCATTTCCGGCCCTGAAGGAAGGGGTGAAGGAAGGAGTGGCGCCCGCCGACGGGACAAGGAGCCGGGGGGAAATCCCACCGCCCCTAGGGTGATTGACGCAGCGGGCGCCACTCCTTCCCTCAGTGAAGGGAGGAAGTGCGCCGGTGTGAGCGCGGTGGCGGGGGAAGCCACGTGAGTCGCCCTAGGGGCGGGACTTCTGGCGGCGCCTTGTGCGTCACGCCGGCAGCGGCTCCGCCCCTCCTCCCTTCAGTGAAGGGAGGGGGCGGAACCAGTGAGAAGGAGAAGGCGCTGCTGAAAGTCCCGCCCCTAGAGCGACTCACGCGGCTTTTGCCGCCGCCGCCCCGCTCGCCCATGCCCCAAACACGAGCGGGGAGGTGGGGGGGGCGGCATTTAGACCGGGAGGCCTTTGGCGGCACAGGCCGCTAATCCGGCCCTGGTTACCAGTTAGTGGTTGCGTAGACAGCTGTAGATGAGGCTTTCGCCAAAGGAATAGAAGCCGAGCAGGCCGCAACGGTCGAACTGCAGGGCCCGAACACGTTTTTTGTGATATTGGTTAGCGGACTACGCTGCTCATGAGCTTGCTCTATACTGTAATTTCATTGTATTGTTGAATGTATTTACACAATATCTGGAATTATATTTGATATTTTTGATATTCATATCTCTATCGTGTTCTTAGATAGTAATTTTTCCGCAGTACTTCTGTGTGTACAGTATGTTTAGTATCTCACTGGGCAGACAAGGATGGCCATTGAGGTAGAATATGCTTTCTGAACCAGAGGACAGGTGTACAAAAGCTGAATGGGTTGGTGTCTAAAGCTTTCTTTGCTGTTTGGGATGGGCCTTCTGCTATCTGTGAGACTGCAGCCTAGTTTTCTGTGATACCTGAGCTTGTCAGGTTTTGTAGCACAGAGAGGGACAGTGGAAAATTCATGAAAGACCGCCACTGGGCTGCCCTTGCTGTTCTCTATCACAACTTTTCCTCTCCACAGTATTTTTGTCATAACATATTGCCTCACTTTACCTGATAGTAAGGCAGGGGCATTATGGGGCATTATTCCTGTTTAATAGTTAATAATATACAGCTAAGTAAAACAAAAAGGAAAACTAAAATATTACGCATCTAATTTGTGTTCAGTGAAAAACTGAAGAAAAGAAGAATCCCTTTAGTAAAAGAAGAAGGCCAAGCGGGCAGTTCAGAAGAGGAAGAAGGATGTCTCTCTACCCACAGTAAGTCCCACTTTTTATTTGAGGCACTAAATCAACATGGTTTCTGCAAAGGCAAATCATGTCTTACTAACTTGTTAGAATTCTTTGAGGGTGTAAATAAACACATAGATAAAGGGGACCCAATTGATATTGTTTACCTTGACTTTCAAAAGGCTTTTGACAAAGTCCCTCACCAAAGGCTCCTAAATAAGCTCTTCAGCCATGGAATCAGAGGACAGGCCTTGTCCTGGATTGGAACCTGGCTAAACTGTAGGAAACAAAGGGTGGTAATAAACGGACATTTCTCTGGGTGGAAAGAGGTGAGAAGTGGCGTACCCCAAGGTTCAGTTTTGGGTCCGTTACTTTTTAATTCATTCATTAATGATCTGGATGCAGGAGTGAATTCTGAGGTAGCAAAGTTTGCAGACGACACTAAATTGTTCAGGGTAGTTAAACATGAAAATGATTGTAAAGAGCTCCAGAAAGATCTCTCGAAATTGAGTGAATGGGCAACAAAGTGGCAAATGCATTTTAACCTAAACAAGTGTAAAGTCATGCACATCGGGGCAAAGAACCCCAACTACACCTACCAATTGATGGGGTCAAAGCTTTCTGGGACAAACCAGGAAAGGGATCTTGGGGTTTTGGTGGACAGCTCAATGAAGATGTCAACCCAGTGCGCTGCAGCAGTGAAAAAAGCAAATTCTATGCTTGGCATGATCAGGGAGGGAATCGAAAATAGGTCAGCAAATGTTGTATTACCTCTCTACAAATCGATGGTAAGGCCACATTTGGAGTACTGTGTACAATTCTGGTCTCCGCACCTTAAGAAGGATATAACGGAACTGGAAAAGGTACAGAAAAGGGCAACAAGAATGATCCAAGGGATGGAGCGGCTCCCTTATGAAACCAGGTTGCAACGCCTTGGTCTTTTCAGCCTTGAAAGACGGTGGTGAAGAGGTGACTTGATCGAAGTGTATAAAATCATGCATGGGATAGAAAGGTGAATAAAGAAAACTATTTTCTTTGTCACAAAACACTAGGACTAGGGCACTCCCTAAAGCTCCAAGGTAGGAAAATTAGGACTAATAAGGGGAAATATTTCTTCACCCAGAGGGTCATTGGGTTATGGAACTCACTTCC